>CM023535.1:2263182-2880682 GCA_013350335.1 Chimonanthus salicifolius | reverse complement strand
GAACACCCTTCTTATTATTACAGTAGAATAGAAGATAGATTCCTCCTTTTATCCATGTATTCCTGAATACGTAATGTTAAAAAGCACCACCAATCATAAATTATAATTTTTTTTAAATTGTAAAAACTTATACGTTGTTTATTCAGTTTTGTAAGATTAGAGTTCTTAAATGAAGATTGAGATAAAATTTTTGGGCACTCCATTCGGACACCGTTTTTTTTTTATTTTTCCACATAACATCCCTTTTCAAATTTTACATATAAATTACCATTTTGCTCACCCCTTCGAACAATTATACAGTTAAATTTTCATATCCTTCGGACCATAGAATCATTTGAAGGATCATAAAGATCCTTTGAACGATGCTAAAGTAAAAAAATTGAACAGTAAATTTTTTTTTTTTAATTTTAAAGTTATATTTTAAGTACTGTGTATTTTTAAAATTTTTCAAATTAAATATCCGCACTAGTTACGATAGCCTGATAAAAATACTTTAAGAATTAAAGGTCTTTTGACACTTTCAAATGCTTAAAATAAAGTGTTTTACAAATAAGAGCATTCTTTAACTGCATGAGACGAACTTTTGTGACTCGACTTAAATTACATTATCTTTAATTTAAAATAAATATAATATAAAGGAAAAAATAAATAACTAAAGTGCACCTCTTTATTTTTAAAAATTTATGAATATTTTTTTTCATATTTAAAATATTAAATTATATAATTTTTTTAATAAAAGATGTTATATATAATAAAGTAATGTATTATTGAAATTAAATTTTCATATTGGAGTTGTCCTTACCAAAACTCAAACTGTGACGCTAGAGTCCAACTGAAATCGTGACGACAGGTGGCACGGAAATCTGGAGCACCCGGACAATCAACTCTTACGAGACTCGTGCCCCCCCACCACGTCAGAGATTCCATCCGTTTAATCCTACGCTCAATCAGAACTAACACGTGTCCATACTTCAAATCTCACCGTCCATTTTTCCTTTCCTAATATATTTTTAAGTCCATTCCTCCCGGACACTTTCTGCTATCCAATGGAAGAATGCCACGTGTAAGTGTACTCCTATAAATGCTTCCATCCTCCATGAATTCTCAGCTCTTTTTTTTTCTTCCACTTTCAGAAGAGCTGTTGGAGTTACTTAGCTCTCTGTTTCTTCTTCTTCTGAGAGAGGTTTAGAAGTAAAATTTCTGAATTTTAGAGGAGAGATTTTGGCATTTGGAAATGGTTTTTTGCGAGGCAGGTGAAAATGATTGCTGTCAGAGTAGAAAGGGTCCCGGTTATGCGACTCCCCTCGAGGCCATGTCCGGCCCTAGAGAGTCTCTTCTCTATGTTACTTGCATCTACTCCGGTAACTATTTGTTTATTTGTTATTAAGAAATGATCATACGTTGGAGACCTGATTAAGTAATGCACTTCACTGTTCAATTGAAAGAAAAATATTGAAATTTGAGAAATTATGAAGTGCTAGAGACTTGATCATAGCTGCATTTTTATCATGAAAAGTAGAAATGAAGGATCTGACTTTAATACAGTCAGGTCTCGTGAGAGGAGAAATGATCATTTTCAAGAGATCTGTATCTCTGCCGTCCACTGTTGAAAATTGAAATTATTATAGTCTCACTTTTCCCCTTCTCCTCACTCTTTTTTCGTTTTTTTTTTTCTCCTCGTGTATTTTCTCTTAAAATTACTGAATTTTTTTATTTTATTCTCATATATTTGCTCTTAAAAATTATAAAATAGCTACACTAGAAATTCTTCTCTTCCAAATGCAGCCAGTGTTTTCAATAATAGTGAAGACTTTATTTTGTTTCTCATTTGAGAACGAATAGTGAAGAATCTAACATTATTTTCACCAGGTCTCCTGCATATGATCATTTTTCAGTTTCTTATTCTACAAGAAATGACCAAGTCTACTTAACATGTTGCTTGTGTCAAAAGTAGTCGAACTTCTTGCTTCTATTCCATTGACAAGAATACCTAGATTACAGTGAAATACAAACACATAGGACTCATCTGCAACTCTGATCACACCCTCTTTTCTATTAATAACTTCGCTAATTTTTGAAGCTTGACAAAGTGAGTTGTGACACGTGCGAAGCAAGCTTTACAAGTACTTAGAAAAAAAAAAAAAAATCCTCGGAGTGTTTTTTTGGAGCTCTGTCTCTCTCCCTACCTAACCTTTTCTTGTGAATTTTTTGTTCTTCCATATTTTGTTTCTATGAAAGAAGGAACTTTCCTAGCCTTTTTTCCAGTTCTTACTTTCAAATGGAATTCAACAATTTTAACCGACTATCAACTTGTATTTGCATGGTCATATTTACTATGTAACAGGAACAGGAAGAAAGAAGCCTGATTACTTGGCCACAGTTGATGTTGATCCGAGCTCACCTACCTATTCAAAAGTAATCCATAGGACACCTGTGCCTTATATTGGTGACGAGTTGCACCACTCTGGCTGGAATGCCTGCAGCTCTTGTCATGGGGATTCATCAGCAAACAGGCGTTTCCTTATCTTGCCATCATTAATGTAAGTGACCACATTGTTCTCTGACCCGCATGGTTTGATTACGTATTCCATTTATAAGTTACATGACTGTGCCAAAGGCAAGGCTAAAATTAGGAAATTTGATATCTTGGAGCTGGTAAATGAAATGCATGTTAGCTCTTGGAAATAGGCGGATGAATCTTGGATATGAATATAGTTGATGTAGATGATCTACATTTCTTTTGGGAATGGAATAATTTGATTGACTTTTCTTTTCAAGATTCATGATTCCCACTTAAGCCATATATTGAAAGAGGCAAAAAGCTGTACCACAAAAAATGACAAGCCCTTTTCCTTGTGTGACCTATGCAGATCTTTCAAAATCCTGGAAGATAGAATTCTTGGGAATTTTTTATCTATAAAGCATAATGAGGAATCCATCTTTCTCATTCCAAAGACAGCCTTGGCTTTTCTAAACTGATTCCAATCAATAGTACTACTAGGGTTCATAACAAGTATTGGTGTTTTGCACCCATGTTATTGTAGAGTTTTCCCATGAAATCCCTTTGTTTTTGCAATGTATGGAATCACCCAATTTGAGCAATGATCACTGGTGATATCATCAAGCAATTATCAATCCAATGTTGGGTGATCTTTATAAAGTTCTAAATATGCCATGTCCTATATGTATTGCTCAAATTCATATTGGGTTATGAGTTTCCTGTTTTAGATAGTTCTTTGGGAAGTAGCCACTTGTCTTAGAGGATCTATTTCAGATCTTTATGTCCCTATGGATTTGATTATTCAAATCTGTTCATTTAATCTTGTAAACGCTTAGGTTATTCATATATTTTACCAATACTTGTCCCAGATAGTTAATGAATATTTCTGTTTTATCTGTCTCCTTGCATATGTGGTTCATAGTAATTGTCACGGTGATCTTGAATGTGATGAACTGACATCCAGGATACCAATTGATGCTTGGCATGTTTCTGGAGTCGTCACCACATGACATGAGAATTTTTGTTTCTTTCAATAAATTGCAGTAAAATCTCTCTCTCTCTCTCTGCTTTTTTTTTTTTTTTCAAAACATGGGACATTGTTATTGAGATGTTACTTTTTATACTTCTTTTCAGTTCAGGACGCATTTATGTGGTTGATACACAAAAAAATTCAAGAGCTCCCTCTTTGCATAAAGTTGTTGAGCCTGCTGATATCGTGCAGAAGACTGGATTAGCATATCCACATACTTCACACTGCCTTGCTTCTGGGGATATTATGATCTCTTGCCTCGGAGACAAGGATGGAAATGCTAAAGGGAATGGCTTTCTTCTTCTTGATTCAGAGTTTGAAGCAAAAGGAAGGTATTTAATCTCCTTTACCTGTTTGGATGTTATCATCCAAAAATAATGTCAGTCTGTCACTATTATCCAAATAAGAAGTTCTGGTGTTAATTTTGATATATGACCAACACCTATTGTCGAATGGAAGCTCTGATTTCATCTTCTATTATTGTAAGCAATTTGTTGCAACATATTTACCACTAACCATCTTCGTGTAAGCAATAATATGCAAAATTTTCCCCAAAATTTAGTGTTCAGAGGCTGACTGAGTTAAAGCTGAGTGCCATATATTGGTTGGGGTATCCAGTTACAACAGGGCATGGTTGACGCATACTGCACAAGTATCCTATGAGTATACACGGTACCAGTGTTGTATCATATAGTATGGGACGTTAATATGTGATACACTAGGGATATACAAAGGTATCTGTCTGCATTCAGTGGAAATGTGATTTGTTTTCTGTAATAGCGATTTACTCCTCACCATGTAGGTGGGAGAAACCAGGGCACAGTCCTACTTTTGGTTATGATTTCTGGTATCAACCTCGGCACAAGACCATGATTAGTTCATCATGGGGAGCCCCCGTAGCTTTTACCAAAGGCTTCAACCCTCAACATGTTTCAGATGGTCTTTATGGGAGGAATTTGCATGTGTATAGCTGGCCCGATGGTGAGCTAAAACAGACATTAGATCTAGGCACTACAGGGCTTTTACCATTAGAGGTTAGTAGCCCGAACACTGAAAACTTATTAGTTCTTGGCATTGCTGGCTATTACTGGTTAAAATATTTGAGTGAATTTATGATGTTCGACTATGGACCCTTATGTTACTCTCTCCATCTTGTCTACAGACTAGATTTCTTCATGATCCTTCTAAAGACACGCGGTTTGTTGGGTGTGCTTTGTCCAGCAACATGGTGAGGTTCTTCAAGACTTCTGATGGATCATGGAGCCATGAGGTGTGACAATCTCATCTTACATTGCATCTGCATAACTACTGCTTACAGTTATATAGGTTCCTTTCCACCTGACACCAGACCTGCCTGCCTCTCAGGTTGTGATATCGGTGCAACCCTTGAAAGTGAGAAACTGGATTCTTCCAGAAATGCTAGGGCTTATAACAGATTTTCTAATCTCTCTTGATGATCGCTTCCTTTACTTTGTAAACTGGTTGCATGGCGATGTTAGACAATATAATATTCAAGACCCAAAGAAGCCCTTGTTGACTGGCCAGGTGTGGGTGGGTGGACTACTTCAGAAGGGGAGCGATGTTGTGGCTGAGGCAGATAATGGGGAATTGTGGCAATCAGATGTACCGAAGATTCAGGTCCGTTTCTCTGTCTGGACTTATTTATTTTGTTAGATTTTGTAGTTAGTGAAGTGATAAATTTGAATAAGTAGATTTTGGTGGTTATGAAATTTTTACAAATAGCTCTATTGGAGGGACTAAACTACTAGTCTAGCCCATCTAGATGCATGTCACCATGGGAGACAGGTGGGGATCTAATGAATCACTTCATGTTTTTTAGAACCCCAAAGCTTAACAATTGTGTTCCTGGTTTTTTCGGTGATTCATTTGTTTGGAAATTGATCTTTGATTTCTTAAAGCCCCATTGTAATTTGATGTGCAGTCTTCTTGCCCTTTTTTCTGTTTGGGCCAGCTCTCTTCTTATACATCCACGCTTTCTTCATTGCAATCATTATCTATCTCGGAAGGAAAAAAAAATTGCAATCCTATGGATCTTTATATTCATTTGCATCACTCATCCAACTAATACAATGTGCGTCATTATCTCTTGCAGGGTAATTGTCTGCGAGGTGGGCCGCAGATGATCCAGTTGAGCTTAGATGGGAAGCGACTGTACGTGACCAACTCTCTGTTCAGCGTGTGGGATGGCCAGTTTTATCCAGAACTCATGGAGAAGGGTTCTCACATGTTACAGATTGATGTCGACGCGGACAAAGGAGGGCTGACACTAAACTCAAATTTCTTTGTTGATTTTGGATCTGAACCTGAAGGACCTTCATTGGCTCATGAAATGAGATATCCTGGTGGCGACTGCACATCCGATATATGGATTTGAAAATCGACTTAAACGATGAGTAAATAAGTGAATCTTTAGTACCACGAAATAATTAGTTAGCAAATAGCAAATTGCATCAAAGTTCGGTTGTTTCTTGTGGCTTTCCTCGTTTCAACAGAAAACGAACACAATAATCTTTTCTTCGCTAGTCTTTTCAAGATATGACCATCCATGTTGATCCATTATGCCGCCTAAAGATATTGACAAGAAGATTTTTTGTTTTTGTTCTACTATGATTAACGGTTGTCAATGCTCTCTAACGCAATTGGAGTCGTGGTAGCCAAATAAAATACGAGTATAGGGCCAGCTAAGTAATGTATTAACATAAGAATAGAGTGAAATAACAAATGTTTGTTTAAATTGTTCGTTCAAATCTCAATGTTAATCAAAAGTTTATCTAAATTTAACTTCATCTTGACCTTTGATTTCTTCCGTTCTGGAAATCGTGGGTTCACCCGAGTGATCATTCATATATTATATATTTGCAAACTATATAAATAGGGTTGTAGGGTAATAAATTCGAGATTCACTTACATGCGCACCATTCATCAATGATTATTATAAATTCAAAATTTTAGAATTTAAAAATATTGGGCTGTGAACTTGCCACGTGTAGGAAAAGCAGTTGTTGGTTACGATGGTTGCTGGTAGCAGTTATCTTGTTAGCTGGCTCCTGTCCAGATGCCGACTCGTCTTCTCTCCTCTGTTATCTGCGCGTCTAACCTCAAAATCAAGTCACGTATCCTCCTTACTTTTCCCCAATCAAACATCCCCATCCTCTTCTTCTCCTTCTCCTTCTCCTTCTCCTTCTCCTTCCTTTCTTTCTTGTTCTTCGCTTGTTTGGTTTTCTGTTTGGATCCTTGGAAAAAGAAAGGAACAAGGGCAGGGCAGGAGTGGCAGCAGTAATGGAAAAAGTTTCTCTGACTTACGATTCTGCCCATCTTCTGCTTCTTCTGTTTGGAGTTTCTAGGTGCTCTTTCTGTCTGCAACATTCTCCTGTGAGAAAAACAGAGAAGAGAAGAAATTCCAACGGGGAAAAAGCAGAAGTGCAGAATTGGAAGTTGGAGAAAAAAAAATTAAACTCGGTAAGTTAAAAACACGGTGTAAATATCAACACCCTGGTTTAGCCCTAACTTTCCCTCAATTGCGTTTGTCCTTGTATTATTAGGTATTATAGAGAAATCACTATTAGTGAAGGGTATGTATACCATTTTGTTCAAGTTCTATAACAATTGGTGATGAAACTTTAGTGCTTTACCTCCTTCATGTTCATATAATTATTTATGGGGTAGTGATCCTCACATGATATTTTTATGTAATTAAATATAAGAATTAGTGGATTTTTCAATTTACCTTTCACCTATGTTGTACTAATAATTTAAAAAATGAATTACTGGCGAGTTGATCACTCCAAAATGGCAAACGGTTATAGTTCGTTCATCAACGGAGGGTTTTTTCCGCGTTTCGCTCTGTTTTTCAAATAAGGTCGTTCTCGACCGATTTCTATAAACAATGTATTAAAATTCATCTACTTTAAATTTTATGAACTTCATGACTGATTTTAAGTGAAAATTGTATAATCTTGGATTTAAAAAATCGTTTTCAAAGAATTTAAGAAAAATTGCATTCTCTTTTAATTTTTTGGATACGATTTTTAAAGTTCAAAATTATACCCTTTTCACTGAAAATTAGTCATGTACTTCATAAAATTCAGAGTAGATGAATTTTGATACCTTATTTGTAGAAATCGGTCGAGAAACGGTATCATTTGAAAATCCGAGCCAAACGCAGGAAAAACTCACAGTTGATGAACAAACTAGAATGATCGGCTCGCCGTTAAGTGCGTCGATTTTTGACATTTTTTTTAGTTCATCAATACGGCAGGGTGAAGGGTAAAGTGAGAAATCCACTCATTCCCATATTTGGTTACACAAAAATCCCATATGAGTATTGCTAACCTTATCTATGACCACAATCATCTTTGTAATTCACTTCACAAAAAATCCCAATTGATCGCAAAATCATTTTCTTCATATCTTATATAATCACTTGTGATTTAGTATAATTAATAAACTTAATAGATATTTCTTTAATTTGCCTTAATTTCATTATCTTGTCACTGACCTTATTCACATCAAATACGATAATGAATTTAGTTTTATTTCCACTACCAAGTTAAAGGATATGTAATAAATATGTTAATCATCTTTATTAGTCAATCACATCTACGATAAGATAAAATAAATAATCGAAACAAAATCTCATTTTACTTATTTATTTCAATTTTGAAAATTATTAGTTGAATATGTTAAAGGAGACAAAATATTTTACATATGTAACATAAGTTGAAATATTCGCAGCACAAGATCTGGAACACTAAAAACTTATCTTAGTATTGCTGGCCAGTACTGGTCACAAGTATCTCACTACATTTAAGATGTAGGACTTATGGACCCTCATGTGAGTCTCTTCATTTTGTCAACAGAATAGATTTCTCCATAATCTTAGGACACAGGGTTTGTCTGGTGTGCTTTATCCAGCAACATGGTGAGGTTCTTTAAGGCTTCTGATGGATCATTGAGCCATAAGGTTTGCAAATATTATTTTACAGTGCATTTACATAATTCATATACTTGCATTGTGTTAGGACTGTAATTTCAACCCAAAAGACTAGTCTAATAGATTGACAGGGCCGGCCGGCCCTGACTATAGGCGAAGTAGGCCGTCGCCTAGGGCTTCCAAATAAGTAGAACCTCGAAGTCCATAGAGTCTTTTGTTATATATTAAATAGTTAATAATGCATATAAAAACGTAAATCCATTGTTGTCTACATTGATTAGGGTGCTTGTCTTTCATACAGACATTAATAATTTTTATTTCTGTTGAGTTTAATAATAGTAATGAAAATAACAATAATTTTAATTAATAAAGAATCTTTTAAAATATATGCACCATTTTTAATGATAGTAACAATCATAATAATTATTATTATAATCCTCATTTTTATTGAGTTTAATGATAATAATGAAAATAACAATAATTTTAATTAATAAAGAATCTTTTAAAATATATGTATCATCTAAATAGAATGGCATTCAAATCTCAACTAATTCCGTTTATGACTTTTAAGTTACTATCACTTGAAATCATTTGACTATTTTTAACTATTTTGAATTTAAAATACTCGAAATTGGAAATTTATATATTGATAATTTTTCTACTCAATTTAAACTTAAAAAAATTAAAATAATGATAGTAACAATCATAATAACAATTATTATAATCCTCATTTTATTGAGTTTAATAACAATAATTTTAATTAATAACAAATATTTTAAAATATATGTATCATCTAAATAGAGCGAAAGAGAAAAATATATTGAGTTGGTAATTTTTTAATTAAAAATAATTTAAAGCTTTTAAAATTTGAAGAGATGAAAAAATATAACTTTATTCATTTGATCAACGTAGATTTTATTAGACGTAATATACAAGCATAAATCATTATAATTAAGATAATTTTTAATTTTTTTAAAAATTCAGAAAAATTGAAAAATTGAAATAATAATAATATCTTCGTTTTGAATAAGAATTGGCATTAGTAAATTATATAAAAAGACTGAATTGTTGTTTTCCAAATTGCATGGATTGTTTATAAAATAATGTTGACTACACCAGTTACAGTTACCTCTGCAGAAAGAAGTTTTTCAAAGTTAAAACTGATAAAATCTTATCTTTGGTATACAATGTTACCAGAAAAATTGAATGGATTAACTATATTATCTATTGAAAAAAAATGTTAAAAAAACTTGAATATATTAATTTAATTAGTAATTTTGCATTTCAAGATCATAGAAGAATAAATTTTAAATAATATTTTGTTATAAATTTGATTATGATGTTTATTTAAATGTTTCACACTTTGTAAAAAAAAATGTATGATTTTATCTTTTGTGAGTGTATAAAAGGCCCATTTTTCAGATTTCCTAGTCTCATATAAGTCATTAGTTCTCCCTCTTCAACCTACGTGGGACTCTCATTCGCACCCCAACAATTCCTCTTCGAATGAGTTCTCTGGTGGATGGAATGCCTCCAACCATCCTGTTCAGCTAAAAGATCCCTAAGTCTACATGCTGTGTGATACCTACCCCAACATGATGTGGGAAAAAGTGAAAAGTCCTACATCGGTTGGGAAGGTTGAGAGGGGAGGGGTCATAAGTGGCCACCCCATGTTGATTCAAGTGTGAGGCCTTTTGGGTCAGGCCAGGTGGGCCTGGGCCCAAATGCAAAACCGTGCGGGCTCGCTGGTGTGCGAGACCCAGAGCGGACAATATCACACTGAGTCAAACCTTAAGCCCTGTATTCGAGTCGGGTCGTTACATGCTGTGGCTTGGAGATCTACCTTTTATACCACTGTTAGGACTGAGCTTCCAATCCAAAAGACTAGTCCGATAGGTGGAGATATCAAGCCCATTATAAATCTATATTTTCCTCCCTCTCATTAATGTGAGACTCGTTCATACTCCAACACATTGGTCCCTTCACTCCAGACCTGCCTTTCAGGTTCTGAATTCGGTGCAACCATTGAAAGTGAGAAACTGGATTCTTCCAGAAATGCCACGGCTTATAACAGATCTCCAGATCTCTCTTGATGATTGTTTCCTTTACTTTATAAACTGGTTTCATGGGGATGTAAAACAATATAATATTGAAGAACTGGAAGAAGCCTGTGTTGACTGGGCAGGTGTGGGTGGGTGGACCTACTTCAGAAGAGGAGTGATATTGTGGCTGAGACAGAGGATGGGAAATTTTGGCAGGGTTGGGTGCAAGTTCAAAATTTGGCCTCATCATTGTTTTTTGGGATCTTAATAAAACATGTCTAAAAGAACTCAATCAAGTTGATTTTTGGTAGCCACTTTACTCGCATTTGAAATGCAGCATTGCTCATTTTGTGCTGATTACACACAATGGTCTTCAAAGGTGACACCTTACAAGATTTTGAGAGATTCTAGTGAGTGTAGAGAATTCAAAATTGGAAAATTGCCACCTAATCATCCACTTATTCCCTGCCCTGTATTGTTCCAATTTCATCGGATGTCTCTAAAGAATGGGACTTTCTAGTTATTTTCTTATAATTTACCTAAAAAACAAAACCTACCTCCTAGCAGTTTATCCACCATGATATTAGGGTCAATTTATTGTATCATTTTTCTTCACTTTCTTGTTTTTCTTTTGTACAATGAGTGTTAATTATATCATTCCAAGGACATGACAGGTCAACAATTCTTGACCATGAAAAATAAGTACACCACCTTCTGAAAAAGGAGCCACTAGCAGGTGGATAAAATATCCACAGCCCAGACCATTAGGCAAAGCTGAAGAAACTAGCCACATCCGGCTAACCGGCCACCCATATTGTTGGCCAAACTAGGCTCTGAGCTGAAAAGTACAAATCCCAGGCCGAAAACAAAAAGCCCAACAAGTACACAATACATCATTTTCCACTATTCTTAACAACAGCAACAAGTACATTTATCCCTAAAGTTGTTGTACTTAAAAAAAATTAAACACTAATAATTATTATCGTCATCATTATCATTATTATTAATCTAAATTTCTTCTATATAAATTAAATTTACGAGTTCTACTTCTCAAGTTTTTTTACTCGAATCCACAAGCTCATACAATTGGATAATACCTGTTAGACATACATTATAATTGTACATATATGTGTCATATAGAAATTGGAATCTTTGGACTGCAGATAATCCATCATTTATAAAAATAAGCAAAATATTTGCACATCCTTTTTGAAATATAATGTACAAGGACATATAAGTTTTTTTTTTTTAAATAAAGACAGAGAGAGAGACTGATGCTGATTATGATCTTTTACAAATCTGAATCGACTATTTTAATTAATTAACGCATTCTTTTAATCTGTTTCATCCATTAATGAGTGAACATTTGATTTGGGCATGACTAGACTACACTTTGATATGTGACAATTGGAAGGAAATGTGAAGGATTTAATTTTATGAGATGTGGGGCCACACATGGAATAGATATCATCATCAAGTGCATCATCGAGGTCCTAATATATACAGAACATGTCACTATCATTGCAAAAATTGAATTATAATAACTAAAATGTACTTAATGATGAAAATAAGTAGATAGTTGAATAATTAATCATATCATCTATTAAACTATTTAAAATAAAATTATAAGGGAATCATCTTAACTCCTAAATTTTTAAGATTAAATTAAAGTCATTGAGTAAACATTTCTACCTAAGATAATTCAAGAACCAGTAAAATTGAATTTATATTTAAATAAAAATAACATTTTAAATTATTTAAATCTACCATCAAATGAAATTTGAAAGGAAATTTGTTTGAGAGTTTCTTATATTTGACCATCAAAGAATGTGGGTGTCTGTTCATCAGCAAGTTGTCACTGGCATCATTAAACCTTTGAAAAGCATACTTGGCATTTGGCAAAGGTACCATCTCTTCTTTACACCACCAACCCAAGAAAAAAAAATTACATTATCAAAATCATCTGATATGGATTCTTAAGAACTCATTCTTCTAAAAACTCAAACTTTAAACCTTAGTGTGCTCTAGAGACGGACTTATCCATAGAGGTTTTACGCTGGGTATCCCACAGTTTCTCTAAATTCATAAAAAAAAAAAATCAACTTTAAATGAAAATTTAAAAGCTTAAAATATAGTATCCATCAATTTAGAGTTATAAAACAGAGGGTTTGAATTAATGAATTGGTTTATTAGGACTCGAACAATCATTTATTCAAATTTATTTCCAGTTTTAGGCACTGATTCCAATCCTAGATTCAATTTGGTTATGTCCATAGTTTTTAACTTAAATAACACAAAACAATATAAAAAATGTTTGGTAGCTTCTTCTTTTTTTCTTAAAGTACTAATATAATATAAATTTCTTTTTTTATTGTCGATTATATTGTTATAATGTCACGATGATGATGACAATGATGTAATTATTTTATTGTTATTTACAAAGGTCTAATAGACGGTTGGGCTTCTGATAGGATAGAAGATATTAAAGAGTGGATGCCAACCGGGGTGAATAATTCGGTGTCGGCCGATATTCTTTTTTCTCTTATTTTTTTCTTTTTTTTAAAAAAAAATGTATCAATATCGGCCGATATCGGTCGATATGTCGACCCCTGGATGCCACCTTAAGACCAAAGAAAATTGGAAGAGTGGATAGTTTATTGTAGTAGGCATATTTTAAAAAGGAACCCATCGAATTACCCTAGTTTGTTATTTTTAAAATTAAAAAATTATTGAATAAATACTTTTGTCTATCATAATTAATTCTATAGTGAGAATGTACCAAATAAATATAAAAGTGGTTGGATATAAATTTTAAAGAAGAGATAATAATTTCATCCGTTTGAATTTATCATAAATTGGGAAGAGATAAAAGAAACATATTTTGGAGCATGTAATTAATGATATAGTTTGTGACAGAGTCAAATGAAGAAGAAGAACTCGTAAAGTCAACTTCAGATAAATAGATTTCTAACTTATGATAATGATGATGGTAATCTAAGGTTTAAATATCGGCCGATACATATCGTATCGGCCGATATATATCGGTTTTTTTAAACCGAGTAATATCGGCCGATACGATAAGTATCGGCCGTATATACCGAATATCGGCTGATATGGCCGATATTCGGTCCGAAATATCGGTCACAATATCGGCCGATATTCATAAATATCGGTATTTAAAAAAAAAAAAAATTTTAAAACACCGATACGGTTTTTTGCGGTTTTCCACGGTTTACGGTTCTCGGGGGTATTCACGGTTTTTCGCGGTTTTCGCAGTTTTCTGCGGTTGTACACGATTTTCCACGGTTTTCCGCGGTTCAGGGTTTACGATTCTCAGGAGTGTTCACGGTTTTTTGCGGTTTTGTCACGGTTCATCACTATTAATCATGGTTTTTTGCTGTTTTTTCACGGTTCCGATATCAGAGGAGAGAGAAAATGCCGATATCGGTATGAGAGATAAAATTATCGGCCGATATATCGGTCACACCGATTTTTGAATCCCTGATGGTAATAACCCACATGGGTATAGCTCAACTGGTTGTCTTTCGCAGTAGACTTATTCGCGAAGGTTTTACACTATCCCGTGTTTATACAAGAGAAAATTCATAAGTTGTTTGTGGATTCCTCGCACTTTTTGTGCACAAAATAGGTTTGTTTATCTTATTTTAATAAAATATAAAATTTTATGAACCACAAAATAGGTTTGTTTATATTATTTTAATAAAATAAAATTATATCTTATAAAATTTTATGTTCATACCATATACAATATTAATTAAAAAGAACTAATCTTATTACAACTTTTTACTTTTGACCTAAACTCGAGCATTCTTGAATTAGGCTTAGCTTGACTCAAATTTTAGTTCAAGTTTGTATTTTATATTTTGAAACAAAAAATAATCCAATTCAAACCCAGTTTAGCATAAAGCTTAGTTTTTCAAGATTTTTCTATGCAAACTCATGTTAAATCCGACCCAAATTGCACCAACAATGCTAGTTGATTCAACTTAGCCTACAGACTCTTTTTTTTTAAAAAAAATCTTCTTAAAAGTCTTGAACAATTAATGACTATAGTAAATATATAAATTTGATCTTTTTATCTAATAGAATTAGGACACAAAAACATTAATATATAGCTGACTTTGAATGCATGGTCCATATATGTTGACCTAAGCTATATTAGTTTTCTAAAAATATAGCCAATGTTTTTTTTTTTTTTTTTTTATGTTTTAAGTTTTAACAGAATTATAAAATATGGGCCCAACAAACCCATGTCTACATTCGATCAAACTTGTACAAGGTACGAGTTATGGGGTCCATATCGTGTATGGGACCCATAACGAGTTAAAGACATCCCTCTTTGAAGTTGAATAAATTTTAAAGTTTCAGCCTTTCAAGTGGTGATAAATCTATAAGAACCTCAAGCAAAAATCCTACACCAGTGACGCCTTTACATAGGGTTTAATGATAAAATTCAATGTACTTTTGATGGATATTTGAAAGTTTAAAAATTTGACAAAAGAATTAAATTGAAATAAGTGTCTTTAATGCAAATTTTAAACTTATTTAGATATGAATCTCCATTCAATTTCAGGGCACACCAAGATAATTACAATGAGTTGAATCAAGTCAAATTTAGTTAAAGTAATAACATATTATCTGACTCACCCGGTTAGATCTTACATAATATTTTTGAAAAAAAATTAAATCGATGAATATCGAACTCACTGTCCTAAATAATTAAATATCAAATATTTAAAAACTTATTTTACACTTTAATTTTTAATACACAAAAAATTAATTAAAGCCATTTGATAAAGCCCATGTTGAAAACCATGGTCTATATAATTATTGATTCCTCCATCCCTTTATTAAATAATAACAGTAATAATTATAAAGTAGGGCCTAATTTTTTATTATTTAAGAGAGCATGTGAGAGAATTAAAAGCAGAATGCAAGAATAGAGAGAGAAAGTCTCCAATGGGAGCTACTGCCTACTGTATCGATGAAGAAATTGAAGAACGGAGTCAAACAAGCGACCAATATTAACCCACCACAACAAACGAACTTTTAGACAGACCGTCGGCATCCCCACCTAAGCTGAAAATGCTTCCAATTTCTAACTAAAGACGACTGCGGACGAATCTGACGGTTTCCCATCCAGCCATCGGACGGTCAAGGAGTTCTTGACCGTTGGCCCATTGCTTAAAAATTACTTGGAGGGTCCATCATCCCAATAGATTTTACGTAATTTTGAATTCTTAATTGAAATATATAATTCTAATAAAAAATTTATTTTAGATTTAGTTGACAATTTGACATGAAGATGTTCGCATTTTTTAGATTTTTCAAAAATAATGAAATTAATGTAGCATACCAAAATTTTGGCTGAAATGGGTGAAAATATCAGTCCATTCTTGCCAAGATTCAGTCTATTTTAGGAGCTTCAATCGGTACTTTTTTTTTTTTTCACTTCTTTTCATCTAAAAAAAATTAAAAAGAAAACTCTTCACTTCTTTTCATCTAAATACAATCATACCAGAGACCCATTTCCCAATTTCCTACGAGAGAGTGTGCTAGATATTATAAATTTTAATTTTCTATCTTTTTATTTATTAATATACGAACTATTTAAAAGAATTATAAATTTAAAAAACTAAAATTTAAAATATATATGGGTGTAAAGCTGAAACGTGTTGGAAGAGGGAGTTTTCGTTACGGTCGTCGCTAAGGGATTCGTTACGGTACAGCCGTACAGGACACTTGTTGGCTCGCTCTTTCTGAACACGCCGACTTTCTTCTCTCCTCTGTTATCCGCGTCTGACCTCACCTCACCTCACCTCACCTCACCTACCCTCAATCATCTTTGCCGATCAAACCTTCCTATCTTCTCTCCTTTTTTCCTTCCTCTCTTCCTTCTTCCAATCATTCAAACGAACAAAGAAATAATCGAAGAAAAGGAAAGAAAGAGAGAAACTAAGAAATGGAAGGAGGGCAGGGCGGGAGCGGCAGCAGCAGTGGTGGGCCTGCTCCATTTTTGTTGAAGACGTACGACATGGTGGACGACTCTTCGTCGGACGAGATCGTATCTTGGAGTTCCAACAATACCAGCTTCGTCGTCTGGAATCCACCCGAGTTCTCCCGCCTCCTCCTCCCCACCTATTTCAAACACAACAACTTCTCCAGTTTCATTCGCCAACTCAATACCTACGTATGCTCCCATCGTCTCAATTCTTTCAATTTTGAATGGAAAAGTTGTCTTCTTGGTTGTTGATTGTTGCGATGCCACTGCCTGCTAGCTGCGCTCTGCTGTCTGTTATTTATTTATTTTTTTCGATTGGTTTCTATTGATTTTAGCCTTCGGGGGGCTTATTAAATTGGACTCTTATAGAATTTTGATGAAAAAGTTCTCTCCTTGATGGTTGATTATTGTGATTCTAGCACCTGCCATCTGCAGGCTACTATCTGCTATTCAGTGTTGCCTTCTGTGTTTTGGACTACAGCTCTAGAGAATCCTAATTCTTCATCGTCGCCATCATTTTTTATTTATTGCTGTCAATTAGTTGCTATTTATTTTGGTCATGTGGGGGTTTATTAAATTTTGGGTTGCTGTTGGGTCTTGATAGAATTGGAATTTGTTGGAATTTATAGCATACCCTTCAATCAGTTCTGTCTTCAGACCGGAATTCTAGAGAATCTCAATTCATCATCATTGTCTTGGTCGTTGTTATCTCTGCTATTCAGTATTATCAATTAGTTGCCAATGAATTTATCCTTGTTGGGCATTATTAAGTTTGGGCTGCTATTGAATCTTGATAGAATTGGAATTTGGAATTCACAGACCGGAAATCTAGAGAATCCCAATTTGCTATTGAATTTTTCCTTGTAGGGCGTTATTAAGTTTGGGTTGCTATTGAATCTTGATAGAGTTGGAGTTTGGAATTCACAGACCGGAAATCTAGAGAATCCCAATTCTCCCTTAAAGACTTTGTCTCACCTAAAGAATCCAATTCATGGGGATTTATAGATTCTCAATCTTGACAGGATTGACTTTATTAAATCCTTGAATTAATTCCATGTTCAGATTGGAATTCTACAGAATCCCAATTCAACACTGTCTTTGTCCTTGTTGTCAAAACCTTTGTCTCATCTTCAAGACCCCCAATTCATGGGGTTCTATAGATTTCCATCTGAACTCCATTGCTTGAATTGTTTTAGATCATGGAGGTCTCTGAGTCCAGTCAATAATTCTCAGCCTTTCAAATTCAAATTTTCTGTTTCAGGAATTCTCCATATTTCAAATAAGTTTAAGTAGAACTCATACTTGAATTTGAGAAGATATTTTCCATTTACTGACTTGATGCAGAAGTTCCAATATAGATAGAATTTGTTGTTCTCAAATTTGGAAAATTGTAAAATTCTACTGCAATTTTCTACTAAATAAGCCCTTTTGGTTCTCTATGTATTACATATTTTTTTTACTGTTTGAGTGGCTATTGCAATCTCTTATTGGCTTTCTTTCTGGTCTTGTTTCTGATGGGGGTGGCGTCATTGGTTACTTGTGCTATAAAATCTGCTCTCTCTCCCCCTCTCTTTCTTTCCTTTTTTAACATACTTTTCAGATATTCTTGTTTTTCCATTGGTTTATGAAATTTGAGGTTGATGACTTCCATCTTTTTGTCTACTCTATTCCAAGTGGGAAGTTTTGTATGGAGCTTTGAGTTACATGGTTGCAATTCTCCTTCCCCTTTTCTATTCTCTGTTAATGATGGGTGTGTTTGGATTTAGATGTTATCAAACCCCAAGTAGTTTGAATATTTTGGCAGAAGCAGTTGCTAATAGTTCCTATCTGAGCTTGTGATAGCATTGACTCCTGAAGACACTTAAGTTTGAAATCACGGGTCTGATGACTGTGGAGTGGAAAAAGGCAGGAAAACAGTTTCTGATCTATGTTGTTCGACAATTTTCGCACTGCCATAATTGGCTGATGAAATGTTTAACAATCTAATGTCCCAAAGTATTTTAATTGCCTGAAATTTAGACGATGCTCAAAGTCCAAAGACACCTAATGGTTTGGCTTCTTGATGATTAAGTCTTAAGAACGAGGAGTTAAATACTTTGAATCATTCAGCCTCTTATATCTTTGTTTACAGAGTTATCACTTTCACCATTTCTTCTGAGTCTTTAGATAAATGCCTTGCTTTGCCTTCTTGTTTGCTATTTGCTTATACTGAAGTCGCTGGAATTCTACTTATTAGTCATTCTACCAGTTTTGATTTCAAACATAAAATTATTTGGTGAAGATGGTGAATTGGTAATTGGCTTTTCAAAGATGATCGAGTTGAGTTGAATCCTTAGGTTTTCCATGTGTTTACAGGGGTTTCGTAAGATTGATCCAGAGAGATGGGAGTTTGCAAATGAGGAGTTTGTGAAGGATCAAAAACATCTTCTTAAGAACATCCACCGGAGGAAGCCTATTCACAGCCACAGCCAACCGCAGACATCCTTAGGTGATGCAGAACGGGCAGCATTGGAGGAAGAAATAGAGCGGCTCTCACGGGAGAAAGCTGCTCTTCAGTCTGATATCTGGAAATTCAAGCAGCAGCAGTCAGGTGCAAAAGGTCAACTAGAAGATCTTGAGCGACGTGTGCAAGAAATGGAGCAGAGGCAGCAAAGGATGTTGGCATTCTTGGCAAAAGCAGTCAATAACCCTTGTTTTGTGGAACATCTTATTCGAATGGCTGAAGCTTCTGTGGACTTCTCAGCAATTAACAAGAAGAGGAGAGTGCCAAGAATAGTTGATTACAGCCAGGATGTTGAGGAGAATAGCTTTGTTGATGACCATAACAGTACTTCAAAGCCTGAGTTTGGGCATGTTTTCCACCAGGATTTTTCAAATAAACTCAAACTTGAATTATCACCAGCTGTTTCGGATAGTAATTTGGTTTCTGCGAGTATGCAGAGTTCCACTGAAGATGGTGGCGGAAGTCCTCTAAGGAAGCTGTCAGAAGGTGCTCCAAGGGATGCAGAAGTGAGACCAGAAGGCATTTGTTTTGTGCCTGAGACTTTGGAACTCTCAGATACTGGGACATCTTTTACACTGGGAAATAATGTTTCATTGTCTATGCACTTGAGAAGAAACGAAAGTCCAGAGCCAAATGGTCAAGTTTCTGCTGATGACGGTGATGACCATATTTCCTGCCAGCTAAATCTGACACTTGCATCTTCTCCACTGCAAGTCAACAACAGTCATTATTCAGATAGGATTCCCCAATCATTAGGTCAAGAACTTGGTACTTCCACTGGAGAGATAAGGTTTAGTACTAATGGTAGAGAACCTGATCTTGGAGTTTCCACAAAGAACCAAAGTTTGGTAGATGAAACTTCTGTGGCTGTGTCATCTTCACGAGAGGTCCCAGCCAATGCTCAAATGCATCCAGGTGCTCAGGGCCGCGTAAATGATGTATTTTGGGAACAGTTTCTAACTGAAAGGCCAGGCTCCTCAGACACCGAAGAGGCAAGCTCAACTTTTCGGTCATATCCATATGATGATCAAGATGATAGGAAGTCTGGAAATGGGAAGTCATGGAAACATAAAAAGGATATGGAACAGCTCACACTCTGAATTGCTTGGTAGTTTTATTTAAGCTCTCACATCTTACATGTTGTCATGTATGCATTTAGCAATAAACTACAGGATGCCTGAATGAGGCATTTAGCAATAAACTACATGATACCTGGATGAGGCTTTCTGTCATTGTACATGAATAATGCCAAGAAGAGAAACTCCCCAATATTTGTGGAGATCCCTGTGAAATGCTGAGACCTTTTTTTTGAAGTTTGGGCTATCATCTTGGAATATCTTTCTGAAGTCCAGTGCAATAGAAGCGTAGCTGCATGGATCCGAAAATCAGCGTTAGGTATTTATTTTAGTTGATTGATTGATTGGGAAACTTGATGAATGACTTGTTTGACAGTTCAACTCAGTAAATACTATGCTTCCCTTGATTGGGAAAAATGTGTAGTAATTTTCCTTTTTCCTTCTAGATTTAAATGGTTTGGACATGTTACAATTTTTTTCAATCATCTATCTTTACCTCATTCTGTCATTTGCTGTCTCGTAATTGACATATGTTGTAATTGTACACCAAATGTCAAGGTTCTTGATTATATACAGGTATTCAGGTTGTTGATAGATTTTGTACTCATTCTTCGCATTGTCTTATAATTTCTATTGACATCTATTATGTGTTTCCTATGGTACTTGTCTTACTGTATCTGATGGTTTATTAAATGCTGATAATGGATGACCTTTCTTGAATTTGATGTAGTGGGTGATTGGTTCTGCCATTGAGGGCAATTGGTTCTGCCATTGAAGAACACAACTCAGTCTAGTTCCAAGAGCAATGCAATTTATGTATTGTGTTCGTTGCAACATGGGTGGACCTTTTCCCCAAAAACGGGGTGGATTCTAATACTGCTAGCGTGTTTTATCTATGAGATCTTTTGGAGAGATTGGGCTTTTAATTATATTGGAGGGCATATGTGTACTTCTGCACTCTGTTCTTTGTATTTTGCTCTTTTCTCTCTTGCTATGTTGGGGTTTATGTCTCTTAGACCCTTTGATGTCATCCTTTATAATTTTTTTATTATTAATATATTTTTCTATTTGTTACCCCTAAAAAAAACATGGGTGGACCTTGTACCCATAATGGAGTCTTTCTGACTTCTTCCTTGGTCTTACTTTCCTGGCCCACACCATCAACTACCACTGCTGCTGCTGCTCCTCCTCCTCCTCCTCCTCCTACTACTACTAGAATTCCTCTAATTCCATCTTTATGTCGGTTATGTATATCATGATTGCATTCATCTTATTAATTTAAGCATTTCAAATCTTCTCTCTCTCTCTCTCTCTCGCTACACACAGGCCTTGCTCTAATACTTGCAAATGCACGGGACTTGTTCTGACTTATTTCAAGTATTCTGATTCAAGCGATTGTCATCCATTTTGTGATCGTGAAAAGGTGCATCTCTTTTGATAATGAATAAAAAGGAAGATGGTTTTAATTTTTCAGAATTTCATTTCTATTAATTTGTCTTTAAAGCCACTAAGTCTGATGATGGCCGATTCATTATATTGCTGATCAACTTAAAGTGAATATAACAACTTCCAAAAGAGTTGCCTAAAAAAGGTAAAGAAAAAGAAAAGCCATCCTTCTAAAACGGTTACCTTTCAATATATTGCCAACTATTATGGAAAACTTTTCATGACATTTTTGGAGGTTCATCATGTGGAAATTGGTTCCAGCAACTGTCCTTCAGTCCTTTGATATAGAGAGCGAGAGTAAACTCCAAGGGGTTGGCCTAGTAGTTGAGACACGAGATTTCAGGATTGAGGTCTTGGGTTTAATCCCTAGTGACTCCAATGAAAGGCGACTCTCCGCAGTGTGAAAACCTCGAGGGACTATTGTCTAGTGCGATGCCTGGACATCTCCGGACCTCAAAGAGAGAGAGAGAGAGAGAGAGAGAGAGAGTACTACAGAGTTGGCTGGAGTGTCTGCTGGCTGGTGTTTCAAGCTGCTTTTCGTCTTTCAGATGATTTTTTTTCTTTTTCTCACTGTTGGTTGCTTTGTCACGAGTAGAGGCCCTTGTTTCTTCAGACTTCAGATGTGCTCCTTTTCTGCCTATTCGAAATAAAATTTGCTTATTGTAAAAAGTTAATTATAAAAAAACGATTATGAATGTTATGAATGCTGAATGAATTGTCTATCTTATTATAAACTCTCAGATACATGTCAGATATACTTTTTTTTTTTTTTGAATGTTGTATTGAATCCCCTTGGATTCTATGTCAGAACATAATCAGATGGGCTCATAATGCAACAGGTTCAAATTCTATTGATAGGATAGAGATTTTTAGTGCATCAAAATTTTGTTCATGCTGCAATCTAGTTGTGAAGTATTTTGAGTTATATATAGAACTATACATGGTATGAATGCAAGTACAGCACTTCTCTTCTTTCTTCTTCTTCTCTATCTCTGAACTTATCTCATGATTGACATTGTCTGAATTCTGTAATTATTTCTTCGTTTGTGCTATCTTATGAGACTTTTACATGCTCTATTGCCTTACACAGGAAGACATAGTAGATGATGAAGTGGCAGAAAATGTTTTTTTTTTCAATTTCTCTGATCCAAGTTATCTTGTGGGGTTGTCCTTTTAAAATGCTAATTTTGCTTTCAGAGCATCAGATATATGCATTCACTTTAATTTACAATGTTATCTGTCATAGCCTTCCTTTTGTCTAGGGCTTTTACGTGTTTGAGCCTTTATAGCAAGTCAAGTGACAGAGGAAGAAGGAACAGGAGACTGATTGTCAAAGTATGGTGGCTTATCCAGCCCTCTATTCTTAAATTAGATAATTTATTGTCAAATAAAGATAAATGAGATAATTGATGATAATGTTTGATGATATTGATGATTGAGGAATGAGGAGATGCTAGAGAAGATCACATAAGATTGCCGTTCTATGAAAGTAATGAAGAGATTAACATTATCAATCATTTCAAAATTAGAGTGGCAAATTGAGCTAAAGGCTGATGAGCAGTCCTCTTATTTCATCTATAGTATTTCATTATTGTAATCACAACCATTTGATGTGGCAAATGGGAGGAATGGAGAAATATTAGTCTCTCACTTCCCACCCAGATGACAAAATGTTGGTCATATTTGGAAAACAATCCAATATTCCTATTGAAAGTAGTAAAATGAGAAAGTCTTGATATTTCTCATTATTTGTATCAAACAATGAGATTTTATTAGGATTGACCCAGTTTTTTTTTAAGCTTCCCATTTTAAATAATTATTTGTGTATTTTAGTTTCTATTGTATTTCAATCTTTTACTGTAATCTTCATACATCTCCAGATGAAGAAAAAGAGAGATTTAAATCTCATAATATTAACTTCTCAGGAATAAAAAAAACCAGATAAATGATAATGGATAAGAAAGAAAAGCTCAATTATAGTCATGGTGCTGCCAATACCCATTCAACCCACTGGAGAGTGGTAGCCATAGGATGCCAGAGGTATTATATTATATTTGAAAGAGTATGACAGGACATGAATTTATTGAAAATATTTTTTATTTAAATATAAGATTTATAGAAAATTGTCGCGATTAGATCAGTCAAGTTATATTTTCAGAACTAATAAAATTTAAAGATAAAATAATTAAAATTGACTAAATTTGACAAATTTAGAAATATAACTTGATTGATTAAATTAAGGTAATATGATGTGATAGAATCAAATGTAGAAAAGAAATCGTCAAAATAGTTCTATTACAACCCTTTTTAAGAGTTCGTATGTCTAAGTGTCGAAGACAATATTTAAAGAACATTAAATAATAAGATTTTGTTGGCATTGTTCTTATTTCTCGCTCATCTCTTGTTTTGTGCTCGTGTCTTTCCTTTGGAGCCCTTGTGATGGAAGAGGAATGAAGTGGAGGTAGGTGACAGTGAAGAGAGCTTGTCATGGAAATATAAGAGAAGGAGACTAATACAGAGATAAACAGGAGAATCTTGGCCATCCAAAAGTAGTATATAAGCTATGAAGCATTGAAGAGAGAGGAAAGTGTCTCTTACGTGTGAAGGTTGGTTTGTCGATCAAGAATCAGTTTAAAATAAGAAAGGTCTTAGTTCAAGTCACTCTAAAGACAAAATGGTCACTTTCTATAGTATTACTCGGTGTGTGTCGATATGAAGATTTGTACATGCCTCAAGAATTAATTAGATGTTCTAAGAGAACTCATTACCTTAGTTTAAAAAAATTACTGCGATTGTCAATCACCCCAAAAAGACAATCCCTACACAAGGGTGGACTGTCATCACAGGTGGCATAAAAGACAATAATTCTTAAGTATATATGATACTTCGGTAGAGATAGATTTTAAGATAGCAATCTTCTCATGGACATTTTGTGTAAGTAGACACGAGTTTTAAGGTATTGCCCATTTCACATTTCCACTGCTATATGAAAGCATTTAAAAAAAATTCAGCGATCCAGTCAGCGATCCGACTTGCTGTTTTGTATGAACAAATAGTCTCACTTAGATAAATTTCAGTGATCTGGCCATTGATCCTATCACTGATCCGGTGAGCCGATTTATACTGCAATGGAAGGGTTAGTGATCTAGTGAGCCGGTCAGTGAGTCGATTTATATTGCACTGGAAGGGTAAAATGTGCAATACTCAAAATCCCGTGTCTATTTACACAAAACAATCATAGGATTATCGCTACCCTAAATTTTATATATAAAAATGAAGTGTCTAATATGAATATATTGCTTATATTAAGATGTCCATACAATATAGTTAGGCATATGTGAAATCAAGTTATTTTGATAATGGTTATGTTTTCATGAGCTATATAATATATGTCACGATGGCTGGTTTGGTTGTATGGATTTTGAATCCTGACTTGTTTAAAATTCTCAGGAATTTCGATCATGAGGTGTTGGGAATTTGGATGGTTGGATGCGTAAACTAAGGTTCTTGTTTCTGTCAGATTTTCTGAATTCTGAATTCTGCATTCACATTCTTATTTTTCTCCCTGCACTCCTGCCTTTTCCAAGCATGCGTAAGTATTAAATCTTTGATAGTCCAAGTTTTTATAGAAATAAAGTATGCCTTAGGAATTTTAAAAATTTAAAAATACTTAGAAATTTTAGAAAACAACTAATATTGAATTCATCATCTCTAATATCTTATAATGACATTTATCTTCTAATATAATTTATAAGTTTCTTATCATAAAAATATTGAAATATTAGAAAAATCACACAAATACCATAAAAGCTATATCAATCACATTAAAGGTTCTTCTCTTCATTTTAGAAATATTTGTATATAATTTCATTAATTTTTTTTCACAAAAAAACTTGAAAATAAAAAGTATCTTAGAGAACTGGACTTCCATTAAATGTTTAGAAAAAAACTTGAAAAATCACACAAATACCTTACAAACTATTCAATCACATCAATGCATCTCCATTGAATTTTATAATTATATGAATTTTAAAATTTTGAGTGAAAGCCACCACAAAAATCATGTTATTTGAAAAATGGAGACCTCTTGTAAAGTGTCGTTGTTAATGGACCACTTACAAGGACTTGTTGCCTGGCTCGCTTTATATTGGGCTTGGGGCCTAGGTCAAAAAAATCAAATCTCAGCTGATATCTCTCTCTTCTTAATTTTTTCTCAGCAAATCTGGACTGTATAAATGTGTATCGATCGAGATTTGTAACCCTGAAATCGAGATAAGATCTAGAAAGAAAGCCCATTAAATGATGATGTGAGTATGTTGGTTAGGAAATTGGAACTCGAAACTTAAATTTAAATCAAAATTTTATCGACTCAAGTAACTCAAACAATTTTTTAAACTCAATTTTTTTTTTTTTAAAAAAAAAGCTTGATAGAATACATTCTTTCAACAAATCAAGTCAACAATGAACCTAATTAACTAAAAATTCCGATTACTTCTCAGTCACAAGCCAAGAGCGAGATTCATAATCCAGATAATCTGATAAATCGCAAAAATTTAATCTAAATGATTCAACAACAAAAAAAAAAAAAATTAACTTTTATATTTTAAAAAAAAATCTCATTTCACACGTGTACAGTACTACTTCGCACCCATATGATCATATTATTATAATTATATGTACAATGAAATAAAAATGTGACAAAGATGTGTCATAAAAAATATGAAAATGCGATAAAGGTGTGTCATTAAAAAAAGGTCATTGAGAAATCTTGGAGAAGGCTCCGATTCCGAAGGTTACTTAATATGATATTTATATTCATATAAATAGGATTCTATCCTTGTCCTTGTTTTTTTTTAATTTAAACTAAAAATCTTTATATTTAATTAATAAATGAATTCTTAAATGCATATCAGCTTGGGTGAAGTATGAATTAAAAAGGTAACCAATGATGTACAAAATGGTTTAATATTGTTGTCATCATATCGCTCAATTAAAAAATACTTTTTGGATTTTTTGAAATTTAATTATTTAGATTTCTTTTTTTAAGGACCCATTTTGGCAGTTTCACTTATTTGCCTCTCTGTCAGATTTCTTTGTGGTGGTGGACTTACCGATGTCGGTCCTTCCTTACTTAAAATCACCAAAAACCCTCAGAAAACGTATTAAAAGCTTTGCTTTTTCCATCGCTGTTGAGGGTATTTTGGACAATTTACTCTCTCCCATGAGCGGTTCCGGAGAGCTTCGTTGTACAGATTAAATGATGGAAAGAGACGAAATTGTGGAATAACGTCTCTCTGTCTCTCTCTCTCTCTCTCCTAAAGACCCTAGAAAATCCGTTTCTTAAAAACCAAATTTCATGGCTGGGAAGCTCATGAAAGCGCTCCAGTACGACTGCTACGGCGGTGGCGCCGCTGGCCTGAAAGTACCTTCCTTTTTCTCTTTGTTACTGTACTTGACATTATCTGTTATGGGTTTTGTGTTTGGTGAAAGTTTCATTTCCGTGGATTTTGTCATCCTTATTTGAAAGTGCATGCAGAGAAACATGAGTGTTTTCTTCTTGAGGATTATGTCAACGATAAGTGTTTAAAAATGCATCTTTGTTGTTCTTGCTGCTGTTGCTTTTATTATTGTAGTGTTTGTCATAAGCAATTCAAGAGTTTTTTTTAGCGTTTTCGATTCTGGAGTGTGTCTCAGAATATGGTTGGGCCGATACGTTGGTGTTTTTGTCCGAAACTGGTGGAGATGTCAGACTTGGCTAATCCCATAACAGAGGAGTTGCAGGCTTGGCATAATATTTAAATAAATTTAAACTCAATAAGATGTAGAGTTATCAGGTGTGTGGATAAGGAGACATGCACATGTCTTGAGGATTAGTAGAGTGCTAAAAGGCCTACACACCTTGGTCATGAAAAAATATTTAAGTAAATTTAAATCTATATTTTCCTTTAAATGAATACAAAGTGCGAATTTACTTCAAACAATCGGTTGACAAATATATCAATACTTATGTTTCAAAAAGATAAAGGTGTGATAACGTTTTTATAATGTTAGAAAATAAGGTTATAAAGTACTTAAATGTCTAAGAAGAGTTCACGAAGAGTCTAACACGGGTGCATCACAGATTCTGAGGGTTTCCTCCAACATAGCTAATTGACTACGTTTATATATGTCATTTATGTATTCAGTATTGCCCTGGATTATAAATCTTTCAAGGAATTCTAATGTTAAAGGATTTGGATGGACTTGAAACCTAGATTGTTGACATTCCAAGACTTTGAGTTTCACAAACATCTGCAAACCAATTTCCCCTTATTCGCATATAGTCCAGGACTTCCAGACGACTGAAGTACAAAACAACAGCTTCCTATGAAACTTTACCCAGATTACGAAACATCCCAAGATTATAGAAACTTTTTCTATAATGACCAGAAAAAGAAAAAAGAAGATAATTATGTTAGACTGCTGGCAAACCTTTTTATGTATTTATTTATTTGAAAAATTATTACACTGCAAGATTAACCCTCATTTGAGATTTATGTATTGTGATGCATTGAAACTTTTGCTTTTAACAGCATGTGGAGCTTCCAGTTCCTACTCCAAAGAAAGATGAGGTTCTTGTAAAATTGGAAGCAGCAAGCATAAATCCAGTTGATTGGAAAATTCAGAAAGGCATGCTACGACCATTTTTGCCCCGCAAGTTTCCATTTGTGCCAGGTATGGGAAGTTTGTGATGCTCGTTAAATTATGTTTGTCGGTATCTTTAGATTGTTATTTCTTGTCCATATAATATCTGTGAAGCTCTGTAATGGATTCTACCTCAGTTGTTGTGTAACAGCATTGAGCTAAGCTTTTCATTTCATACCAGTCAGTTTTTACTACCATATATCTGAGGGTTACAAGTGGATGTTGTTACAACTGATCTTGAGGAGTTGGGATTGTGTTTTGGATTCCATTTGTTTGATTATTTTAATAGAACATGATGTAATATGTGAGGTGCAGTAATTAGAAACTATAGATGCTGACAATCTGATATTATGTACAAAATAGTTTGCATATACTGTCAGTTCTGATTCTGTTTCAATGGAGCTATAGATGTACAATTAACAGTCTGTTTGGTTAAGTATTAAACTGTTGTAATTTGGTTGCATTGATGTCTTTGAACAGTGGCCTATAATATTGTCCTAACTCCTAATTTATGAATGAATGCCTATAAAATGTGTCCTTAGACACCAACAGGCCACAGCTATGTAGATTCTGTATGTAATGAAAATTACAAAGATGCCTGACACGGGAAGTATAAAAAGGAACAAAGTACAAGGCTAAATATTGTATAGCTATAGAGAAAGAAAGATGGTACAGGGGTTTAGCAAAATGTAATGCGTATATATATATATAGTATAAATAACTTTGCCTGTATGTTTCTAAGGGATGTAGCTTCCTTAGCCTTTCTATATTTTTTTTTTGAGACCATCCATTTGTCTTAATGACCACTATCATATGAAAATGAAGATGATCTGGCACAAACTTAGTTCACACATGATATGATATGTGTGTCTTAAGATGCAAATAACCCGACATTTACTACATTCAGTGTATGAAACTGCACTCAGGTCAACCTTGAATTGTTAGTTCATCTGTTGATGTGGGTTGGGGTGGTCCATAATCACTTGATTGGATGGCTTTGACGTTGGTTTAGGGATATCTAAGTTGAGTTGCTTTTCAAGTGCAGAACTTTTGTGATTTAAATCCAACTTCGAGTATTAGCACATCAGAGCCAAATTTGGATCTATTTCAATTTACAATGTGTATTATCTTTTATGTGTATATATAAATGTGTGCATGCACATCCCATATGTGTGGGTTTGCAGCCATGGCTGCACGTCTGTTTTCTTAATCTTTTTTGAGGAGTTAATAAGTATTTTCTTAAAAAAGTAATGTACAGGTGAGAGAAACAATATAGGAGATACATACTGATTTTTATATACAAAAGGCCATCGAAGATCACCCAATATTACAAAAAAACCAACATAATCATCCAGATGATCCACCCCTCACTTAGACAAAAAGTCAGCCACTCCATTGGCAAAATGCCTTACGCATGTTTTTCTGTGGGCAAAATCTGTACATTAGACCAATTCAATTCCCCAGTTAAGAGTGTTAGAGCAGTAATATCCAGTATTAAATTGATCCATCTAATGATTTATGCCACCCTATTCAGAGTTATTTTCAAGCAATTTGTGATACATCTGATTGCTTCATTCTCCCAGTTATATCAAATCAGAGCAATAGTCATATTGAATCAATGTCTGATGATTTTTGTCACCCTATTTAGAGTGATATTCAAGTAATTTGTGATACATCTAATTGTGTATTCCCCTTATCATTCTCTCTCTCTCTGTATATATATATATTTAATGAACTGTGGGTCTGACTATGTCCTTGACGAGAACAGTAAGTGATGTTGCTGGAGAGGTGGTTGAGGTTGGTACCAGTGTTCAGGCTTTCAAAGTGGGTGACAAAGTTGTAGCTATGCTGAATACTTTCGTAAGTTCTCTCATATATTCATTAATGCTAACCGTTGATTATCTTTATTATTTTTTACTCTAGTCATGAAAAAGGTGGACCCTTCTATGGATGGCATGCCCAAAGGCTAATTAGTTCATGCATCAGCCAATTCACTCAGAAAAAAAGTTCTTCATTGATCCTTATTAAACTTGCATGTGCCACCTGATGAATGGACCTGGTTTATGCTTTTTGGGCCAGATCATTTATATGGTAGAGCCTACTTTACTTGGCTCCGATACTTGTAAAGACTGTGCATGGTGGTTGACAAAACTCAGATCTCTGTTCCATATTATTTTGAAGTTGTTAGTTCACAACTAGAGGAATGTGCACGATGATGCCTAGGAAGCTTATGATGAAGTTACTGGAAGATATGGCAACAGGATGGTGTTATACAATGGCCAAAACATGTAGTTGGATGACTATGCTCAGTAGATTGGCGTACATTATTTAGATCCAAACCATTCAACTATGTGACCCAATGCATTAAGGAATATTGCACCAAACACTCTCTCTCTCTCTTTAAATAACCAAGGTTTTGTTAATGCGTGGGAAAGGAATCCATAAGGAGGTACAATATAATTATATCATGAAAAAATTATAGTGATAGCAGATAAAAATTGTGTTATTTTAATTTTTTATACACCCATGTGTAAAATGAAATTATTGCACCCTTGCTCGACCAATGCTATTGCAAATTGTTGGCTATGTGTTGGCTCAATCAATGGTCATGTTGGTGTATGTGTGTAATAAATGGAAATGCATAACTAACAGCACTCTCAATATTGAATATTAATAATGAATCTAAATGATATTTCTAAAGAATGAATTTAAAGTAAGTTGGTCTTAATTATGTACATCCACAGCACATATTAAACATTTAAATGTTTTGGATTGAATCAACCTCATCAATTATTGTTTTGTCGAATTTTAAGGGGCTACAAACTTAAAAATTAGGAATATATCATATTTGATGATGTTTCAATCCAACAGTGATAAGTCAAAAAGGTCAAATGGGTGTTAAATTGGGATGCATGCATGACAAGTCACGGGAAGGTGGTGATAGGAACACCAATTGAAAAGATGGCCCAGATGAAACAAGGTAAATTTTGTTCCCTTTGAGGGGTGGGGAAATTAGCCACACCCATAATATCCCTCCAGTGTTCCTTAACGTTTGTCGAGTTGTCCACCCTAATGTTACGAAACAGGAATCCTGGTTTCAGATTCTCAATTTGGTATGGGATTTGAGTCCCTTTTCAAAGAATGGCCAGGCTCGTTGTGGAATGATTTCCTTCTGCCATAGCTTGGTTCATTTATCTGGAACGTAATAGGAGGATATTTTGAAAAATAAAGCATCTTCCAGGGAAGCGGTGGTGCACAGAACCAAAACCAGCAGCATCCAACAGGCATTGACAACTGAGTTGTTGAACAGATTTCCAGTAGTTTGCTTCCAAAGAAAATGGGATAAAATAACCTAGATCTTGTATTTTTCTTTTATTTCTTCTTCCTTTGGCCCAACATCTTACTGGGATTTAGTGTCATTGTACTTCTATTTTGATTTGAATAAAAAAATTCTCATCTCTTGAAAAAAAGGTTACCAGACTGGGTGACTTAAAAGAGCACGAGGAATTCTCTACCTGTAGGGTAAGCCCTGTTTTCAATTTCCCTGTGGAACCCTGTGATTAGTCTTCCATTCTTGATGGTAAACATCTCACATAGATCAAGAGTCCTCCACGCTTTTGATAAAGCATTTTAGGACTACTAGGTTGTATGGGTGTTTCCCTATATGTATTAGCAAATTTCAGTTGCCCCATCGTCCGGAGTAAACTCATCTCTTTGACTGTGGCTTGGACCTTATGATAGGTACTAAAAACAGATTTTCCTCTGAAGGTTTAGTTGTCATTCTCTCCGCCAATGATTCATAGTGAAATTATCTACTGTGAACCAGTTCACAAAAATTGCTATGAACGTTTAATCAGTCCTTAGATGAGTTAACGTCTGTATCAAATTTTACTTTCTAAATTCAACCAATATTTCAATTTAGAGGCTGTAATTGAAAATTCATGCTATTTTTATTTTGAGTTGATTCACAATGGATAATTTCTTTAAATCCATGAGTTTTTTTTTTAATGTATTACCTTAGTTCGGATGTTCCTAGAATTGAAGTTCAAAACTTCAAATTCATTCCTGAACTTGCGTGATCTCTCTTTAATCTTATTCAACAATCTAGAGTTTTGGATGATAAAGGTATTAAGGGTTGCTGATCCAAAATAAAATGTTGTGAGTTTGGTCAAGCAATGAATCTTCAAAGTCGCAGCCTTAAACTGATGTTAGGAACATTAATGCTGATTGAAACAGTTCTGTGGTATTGCATGGAATTTCTTCACATGGTCTTCAAATTTCAAAAGATATGCATCACCCAAAAATAATATGTTTTTCTTCATATTCACATTGCTTACGTTCTGATTGGTATCTTACTGATTGCTTCTTTTCCTCCCTCTTTTTACGCCTGGTGAAAGACTGGGGGTGGGTTTGCTGAATACGCAGTAGCTCAGGTTAAATTGACTGCTAAGAGGCCCCCTGAGGTATCAGCCGCAGAAGGTGCATGTTTACCAATTGCAGGTCTCACTGCCCTTCAAGCGGTCAAAGATGCAGCGGGGATCAATATGGACGGCAGTGGCAAGCAAGCAAACATTCTGGTTACAGCAGCCTCAGGTGGAGTTGGACATTTTGCAGTTCAGTTGGCTAAACATGGCAACACACATGTTACAGCTACATGTGGAGCCCGGAACATTGAGTTTGTGAAGAACCTCGGTGCGGATGAGGTCCTCGACTATAGGACCACGGAGGGCTCGACCTTGAAGAGCCCATCTGGTCGGAAATATGATGCAGTGATCCACTGCACAACGGGTATTCCTTGGTCAACCTTTGAGCCCAATCTGAGCCAAAACGGGAAAGTGATAGACATCACTCCAGGCCCCTCTTCTTTGCTGACATTTGCTATGAAGAAGCTGACCTTTTCGAAGAAGCAGCTGGTGCCGTTGTTGTTGTTTCCCAAGGGGGAGAACCTGGAGTTCTTGGTCAAGTTGGTGAAGGAAGGAAAGCTCAAGACGGTGATCGACTCTCGATTTCCTTTGAGCAAGGCAGAGGATGCTTGGGCTAAGAGCATCGATGGTCATGCAACTGGTAAGATCGTTGTAGAGCCATGAGCCTCTTAAATCTTAATATTTATGTAATGTTGTGAGGATCCATTCCATGGTTCCGTAAACCAACATGAGTGGTTTGTTTATGATGTGGATAAATGATTATGAGTTGGAACTATAAGTAAATATTGCAAATGATAAAGACATAATTTGATCAAATGAAAGGATCAGTGATTCTAAAATAGTTTCTGCTTCTTGAATTGAGAAACAGTCACATTTGAAATGTTTGCTTGACCAGTGCAATTATAATAAGGCTCTAGCTTCAAAGCTTATGGGTATTTGATATGCAGTTGATTTATAAAAATAATTTGTTCAATTTAATTGCAAGTGATTTAATAAATAGCTTTAATGATGAGCACAAATGAAAAAAAGGGTTTTTTCTATATTTGTAGAGAAACTAGTTTAAGACTTCTGGCCAAAGAAATAGTGTTTTCCTGTATTTTAGTTGAAGGATATATAATTATTAAAAATTATTTAAATAAACTTTTAAAAGTGATTTTAATATTTAAGCATACTTTGTCATTTGTTTATTAATTTACTATATTTTTAACTATTATCTGTCATGAGGTTTTTCTAATAATATTAAAATAAAAACTTTAAAATTCATAAATATTTCACTGTTATCATGAGAAAAAGATTATGGCACCATATTTCTTATAAATTTTCATCACTTATATAAATGGTATTTGTGGCATTTGGTTTTAAAAAAATATTATTCATTATGAATTGTATTGACTTTCAATAACAATCTTTAAATTAAATTTTAAAAATATAAAAAATTATTTATCAAAAATAGTGATTGAAAATCCACAGCAATTTCTATTAACCAGTTCACGGCCTTATAATTTCTTTCTGGCTTTCAACACCAAAATGGTGCGGAGAGTGGAATGCAGGAAGAAAGTAAATCAAAAAGTGACATGTGGCATCAATAAAAGAATCGATAGACAGGTGCCGGTTTCACTCTCGAGCGTGTATAAATTATCTCTTTTCAATCTCAAATTAAAGTAAAATCATAGATATATCTTTTATATAAAATATTTTTTAAGAGTTTAAAATTAAAATAAATAAATAAGCAATTAACAGAGAATTTTGAATCTACTCTGTATTTTATTTAATTTAGATGCCTAAATTTCTTTCAAATAGCCCATCAAGTTAAATTAGACTTTTATATTTAATAAAATTTAAAAATATATTACTAACATGATAGGATACCACGTCACAAATAGTTAAAAAACACCCCTTGATAAATGATAGCACTGACTCCAATTTTATTTTATAAAAATACTTATGTTAATTATTTTTCTCTTTTAAGCTATTTCTCTTTTGAAATAAGTTTTATCCTTCTAAAACTTTCTATTTTTATATTTAATAATTCATTTTTGTGATTTATAAATTAAAAACAGCTTAAATATATATTTAAAGTGAAATAAATACTATTAATAGAGATACTTCTATTTTTATTCTTACATACGCTACTTAATATAATAAAAAAATATTATTTTACTAATGTTGACACAAAATGCATTTAATTTTCTGCCATTTTAAATAATATGTATTGAGCAAATCCTTTTAAGAGAAGATTAAATTGGATCAAATCAATTAAAAATGTAATCATAGTCAAATTCACAGCATCTGCATAATGTATAAATAATATTAAGCACTTAATCAACGAATTAATTAATAATAAACATGTTAAAATATAATAAACATAAATAATATAGAGGTAGGAGACTCCCCACCTCCTATATTAGCGCGCGCGCTCTCTCTCCATCGACCTCAGTAGTAAAGAAATAGAAGTTGCAGAAGCAGAGAAGGAAGAAGGAAATGAGGAGCATTGACGAGAAGAAAGAGTTCCACGTGGCAATGTTTCCATGGTTTGCATTCGGACATATCAGTCCATTCGTTCAGCTCTCCAACAAGCTCTCTCTTCATGGCGTCAAAATCTCTTTTCTCACCGCCAAAGGAAACATTCCTCGGACCAGATCCTCCCTCCACTCTACCGACGTCAACGTCATCCCTCTCAGTATTCCTCCCGTCGAAGGCATCCCTGCGGGAGTCGAAAGCACGGCGGAGATGACTTTCCAGATGGCTGAGCTGCTAAAAAAGGCCCTTGACGCCATGCAGCCGGACATCCAGGCCCTGCTCGAAAACCTCCGCCCAGACGTCGTCGTCTTCGACTTCGCACACCACTGGCTCCCCTCCCTCGCCGCCCCTCTCAACATCAAGACCATCTTCTTCTCCGTCTTCTCCTCCATCGGCACCGCTTACGCCGTCGTCCCCTCCCGCCGCCCCGACCCCCAAAGTCCTAATCCCACTGTCGACGAATGCAAACTCCCGCCGCCCGGATACCCTCCCATTTCCTTCGCCCCACTCGAGACGTACGAGGCCAAGGACTGCTGCTACATTTACGCGGCGTTCGAAGGCCCATCCGTCTACGACCGGGTTTCCACCGGCATTAAAAATAGCGACGCCATGTTGTTGAAGTCCTGCTTGGAAATGGAAGCACCTTTCGTGGAATACATGGGGACCCAGTACGGGAAACCGGTCCTTCTCACCGGACCCATCGTGGCGGACCCACCTGCAGGTCAGCTGGAGACGCTGTGGGCGGATTGGCTCGGCCAGTTCGAGGAGAAGTCGGTGGTTTTCTGCTCCTTTGGGAGCGAAACGTTCTTGAGTGACGACCAGATCCGACAATTGGTAATACTTTCGATTTTTTTAGCTGATAAAATATTAAATCAATTGTCAATAAAAACGGGGGCAAGTAGGAACGAACGGTGGACGACAAAAATAAAAAAATAAACACTAAGCTCGCTGGGCTTGGGAGCTCAGAGATTGAGCCCATTTAATAATCTGATTATGTTTTATTTATTTTTAATTTAATTTTTAATTATTTGATCTCGATAGTGATGCACGGTGTATTTGACCGTTAAATTGAGTAGTTAGAATTTTTTAGATGGGATTTACTATATTTTTTTATTTTTAAGTAATTTTAATGTACGGTTTTCAGTTATGTTTTTAATTTATAAAAATAAAATAAACGAACCTAACAGCATAACGAAAGTCAATCTTTTAAATTAATGAGCCCCATTTATTCTCAGTGGTATTTAATTGCTTTTTATATGTAAAACGAGGAGAATCATTTAGGGCGGCAAGAGTCCGGATTCTCTGAGAGTGAACTTCTAAGAAAACTGTAGAGCGAGCGATTAATCTGGTTGCGACATATCACAAGATGTGACGTGGAATCCACGTGTTCTGTTTAACAGAGATACTAATAATAAAATATAAAAATCAAATCTAGGTACATATTCTAACACACAGAATTTTTCTATCTCATATGGAAATTCATATTTTTTCTTTTAAATTCCTATTTTACCCTTCATACCAACACAGACAATTGAAGGTAAAATCGAAGTAAAAGGATAAAATGAGAATTTCAAAAAAATAAATTGACTTCCCATGTGAAGATAAAAGGTGTGAAAATGTTTATCCCAAATCTAGATGTGAAATGATAATAATAACAACTTAACAAATTAAATATATAAATAGATAAGAAGAAAATCTTTTTAAAAAGAAATAAAAATTACCAATACAATAGAAGTCCAATGCAACAACACAAATGGAATAGATTTCTTTGAAAAAACAAACTGGGACAGTTAGCATTCTGAGTTTTAATGGGTTGTTATCATTTGAGTATTTGACCAATTGCCCTTGATTGACTTGGATCTAGGCCTGCCCCTCATGTTTTCAGACCAGAAGCAGGCTTCCCACGTGTTGGCTGGTAGGATGTGATCCACACAGGGGTCCAAAATTCATTGGAGCCGAGATGCCAATATCTTGGTTCCACAATATAGGCCGATATTACTCTCTCTCTCTCTTTTGGACCAAATCTCGTCTGAGACCGAGATGGTGAGATCTCGGTCATATTGACCGAGATATAACGTGTACAGCTGATACATCTCGTATCGGCTTGGTCATATTGTTCCTTGTGCAAGATTTGGGCCTTCTCTTATGCAGGCAGCCCGAATTTAGGTTTTCTTTTGGCCCTTGGATCGGATCTAAGTCCAATCCACCTTTATCGAGTTGGATTTAAACCAAGCCCATATGTCATCAGGCCTAGGATAAAGCAACTCTGTAGATATTTTGACGAGTCACTCTCGATCTGATATCTTTAAGACTCAAAAGTCTCAAACCTCCCACGTCAAATTTACAATAATGAGCATTTATAAATCGAGTTAGAGGTTCTTTTTAACATTGATAATCCCGGTTGGTCTAAGTCACTGAGTTTGTTACAATAAATCAATTTGCTAACCCGTTAAAAATGCATTAAATTTTTGGGGCCAGTGAGTCAGTGACCACTTCAAATGAAATATTTGTAGGAATTTTTAGAAATTAGTTTTAATATTATTTTAGATAAGTTTATACAAATGAATGGTAAAACTTGTAGTACCTTATTGTTATTTTAAAAATTTTATTTCCAATTTTGACTATTTATTTTTATTATCTACACTAGTCGGATAAAAATATATATTTTTTGATACACAGGTATATTAATTTATTATTTCATTTAATATGATTAATTGACTTCAAAACTCATGATACGCATCAATAAGTTAAAAGATTAATTTGTGTTACCGAATTCAATACAGCACCAAAAACAGATTCTCATTGATTGAGATGAATTTACTTTCTAATTACCCCTCATATAAAAGTTAATTATATTTTAAAGTACGTGAGAATGGTTTTTTAACTTTAAACTCACTAGTTTATTTTTTAAAAATTATCTACTGCTGGACATTTTCTTTTATGATTTTTTTACAAATTACTCTTCCATCAGAGCGCTTTTCAAAAATTCGTTTTGACTAGAATCTTTTAGACCTGAAACTTGGGTCAAATGGGTTTTTAATAAACCAACTCGACTTGATCCAATTTAAATTTCTAATCCTATTCAATCTAAATAATATTTTACAATTTAATACCCTCGAGTAGAGTCAAATGGCATCAAGTTGATTTTAAATTATCAGCTCAATCTAACCCGAATTCATATTTATTTTCTTTTCCTCAATTTGATCGGTCATGGGGCGAAATTTCATTTCATCGCTAGAATCTTTCCTCCCGTCCGCCATTGTTTTCAAATAAAATTGTCTAAGTTAGAATTTGTGATAGTAGTCATTGCAGTCATTCAATAAAAATATATTAAAGTTAATAATCATTTGATTATGTAACTTTAGTCTAAATGATTATTAACTTTAGTGTTTTTCTGAATAATTAAATTTATAAGGAATATTATATATAAGAATTTAAAATTCGATAACGACTGACATTTTTCTCTTTCCTTTTTTTTTCTTTTATAATATGTATCGGCCTCATGTGTACAAATGTAAAAATGTACAAATCTATGTTTGTTATTATTCATTTATTTATTTATTTTTAACGGTATATCAACGAGACCTTCACTTTACCCCCAACAGGTACTGGGGCTGGAGATGGCCGCAGCACCATTTCTAGTCGTCCTGAACTTTCCGCCGGGGGAGGACGCCACCGCCCGGCTAAAGTCCGCCCTACCGGAGGGCTTCTTGGAGAGGGTGAAGGGGAAGGGGATGGTGCACGTGGGTTGGGTGCAGCAGCTCCACATCTTAGCCCACCCCAACGTCGGCTGCTTCCTCTTCCACGCCGGCCTCAGCTCCATCATTGAAGCCACCGCCCACGACTGCCAGCTGGTTCTGGTGCCGCTCAAAGCCGACCAGTTCATGAACTCGAAGCTGGTCAGTTCTGTAATGAAGGCGGGGGTAGAGGTGAAAAGAGACAGTGAAAGTGGTGATTTTGTGAAAGAGAACGTCTGCAAAGCAGTGGAGACGGTAATGAAGAAGGCGAACGAAGAGCCAGGAAAAATCATAAGAGAAAATCACCGAAAATGGAGGGAATTTTTCAATGACAAGAAAGTTCAGGACAAGTTCGTCACAGACCTCATTCAAGGCATGAAATCAGTCGTAAATGGAAATCTTGATGAAGTAAAGAAAGATTGAAGGAACGGAACTAGAAGGAGGAGATGGTAAATGGTGGGGATGAAGGAAAGAAGGTGTCTTGTATTATTTTATCTATCGAACGAGGTTACATCTTCATTTAATAAATTTGAGCTTTTTTCATATAGTTAGAAAATATTATCTAAAGGATCTTCATCTTGGTTTTTTCATGAATACTCTATTTCTGCCGCTGTCGCGACATTTTTTTTATTGGTTCATACAACACAGCAAGACGAGAGAATAAAGAGCAAAGAAGATCAAAATTAAATTAACAAACATAACTTGATCCACCCATCATTAAATTGAGAAAAAAAATATACATGTATCCTCAACTATCTTCCAAAGGAGTTCATGTAAAAGCTGTTTTTGAGTATACATTTTCATATGAAGAAGATTAATCTTGACCAAATTTCATTTTCCATTTCCACATACATTCCTATGTAACATGAAAACAAATCCAAAAGAAAGAGAGAGGATCAGAAGGCAGAAGGAACAATAGTTATATGCCTTAATGGGTGTGAGATGTCATTACCACCAGCATGCTTCACAAAGCCCTCAGGGGAGAAGGAGCTTCCATGGCAGACGCAGACAATGCTAACCTCAGTTTTTGTGTACCTGTACAACAACCCAGTAATCGTTTTCCCATTTGGACCATTTCCTGTGGTTGAGACACATGGCATGTGCAGAAGGGAAGATGAGAAAGGCTTCACTTTCTCTTCATCTTCACTGACTTCCGTTCCTGTCTTTGCAGGAACTGAACCAATGGTTGAGATTAGTTTGGTTGTGAGAATAGGCTCCTTAGGCTTAGAAAGGGCAGATTGTGCAATGTTTGGTGCCAGTTTATCTGTTGGAATGGCAATTGAATTATGTATGGCTGGGTCAGATTGTGCTGTATTCGGACCCTTTTTATCAGAAGTTGCCTGTCGCACAGCTTGAGTCAATTCTTTTGGGTGAGTTGAACCAGTGAGCTCTAACTGCCGGTGTGCGCCGCATGGGTGCGAGACTTGTGATTGAGTTTGGTCTAATGGAGAGCTACTTGAGTGGCATCTTGTGTCACTGCTATTGCCACCACCGCCTGTTTTAACAATGAATTGCAGGTCTTATTAGTTTATATTCAGGGGAGACATGAGAAATTCGTTTAGCATATGAAAATTGACCACTGGTGCATTACCATGGATGATCAGAACAATGAAATGTGCTCGTTTCCAAGATTACTGCTATAGGGTACCCCAGTGCACACTTCTAAGAAGTGTGTGCCCAAGGATCCATATCACAAAGTGGGCAGATGTTTCACAGTTTCAGTGACACAGCATCTCCACCGCTCATTTAGTATTTTTTATAATGGCTGGTGAAAATGCAGACCTACTGTATTAGCATCAGGTTTCTGCAAATAGAGTAAGAGAAATAATGGGGTGCAAGACACTGACCATGATAAAGTAAGCCCTTGCATCACCACCATTCTATTCATCCTAATAGTGGAATCGGTATAGATTTTTCTGATTCCCCATTTTCCGGCACGTTCCGTAGAAACTTTTTGCCGGCGTGGCACTAGAATGAGAAATTCCTATTCCACCGTTACACTATTTTCTCATTCTTAGGGAGGAGCATGTATTTCTGAAACTGACTCTGAATCAACAGAAAGTGTTGGGAAGAGAGTAGTCAACATTGTAAGTGCAAATCAAAGGGCATTGCCGAGATTTGGTGATATTCTTGTGCTGGGAAGATGATGGAGCTCAAGTGAAGCAACAGTTGGGAGATGGGAATGGCAAATCCGGTGAGAAAATGAACTTTTAAGGTGAAGGAACATGGGAGGAAGATGGGCATGATAAATGGGCATAGGCTTAACAGCACATTTATTGATAAGCTGGATTGAGGAGCACTTCCATGTTTTCTTCCTGGAGATGGGCATTGGGAAGAAAGGGCAAAGTGAAGTGGAAGGAAGAAATTATTTAAAAAGAAAAAAGACAGTGGAGATTCTTATGAGATTAGATGCATGTGGGATCTAGCATTGGATGCTCTAAATTTGCACTAAACTTTATAATGAATGGTGGTGGAGGGTGAGAGGGGTTGAACAATGATCATGTGCAGGAGAGGTTATGCATTGTCACCGTCTCAAAACACCTTGGACCTGTTTGGTAGCTTTTTAAGAATGAATCTCATTTTGGAATCATTCTACCAACATCAGCGGCCATTTTCACATTGAATGATTTTTTTTTTTTTTTTTGAAAGGAATGATTTCTAAAGTATGTTCGGTGGTTTTAGAATGAGTTCAAATCTAATAGTTTCTTTCATTTTTGTAAACCAATTTACCATCATATCCATTGTCAATCGGTAAATTTTGAAATTTCAAAAATATATTATTTTAATTTGAATGGCTGAGATGCAGGAATTTGACTTACTATAATCACATCTCCTACGTATCTGTCATCTACTGGTGAAATTTGAAATTATATTCTTTTAAAATGGATGTCAATATACAGGTTATGACCACCTTGCACCTTATTGTTTCTCTTTACTTATCAGCCCCAACGATATTGAATTTTTTCTAATTGCTTATCGGGATTAGCTCCCATAAAGATCACAACCATTTATCAATTGGGAACCACTTTCCAAGTGTCTTGAGTCCTGAGTCTCCTAACCTAGTGACCCCACAACTCAAGTGGTACACTCATCAAATCCGCCCCATACAAGATACATGCAATGAATTTCGGACGTTGATTGATGCCATTCAGCCCCACCCGGTACTTTTTAACCATTTTAATCTTTCATACATGTGTGGCCCACCTGTTTGAAAAACCCAGTCTCTACGTTCTAGAAGAGACACATCAGATTGGGTCCCAACTGTTGAAAGTAGGGCTGAAACCGGGGCAGGTCGGGTGGGATTTATTAGATTTTAATAAATCCGATCCAACCCATATAAAAAATTATTAAATCTAATGCGACTCGACTCAAATTGCTGACCCGGATTGTTTCACCTAACACAAGTGAATTGTTGGCCCGACTCAACCCGTGTGCTATATTAAATTTTTGAGTGAGTCAGGTCGGGTCAATTTGGGTCAATTTTATTCAACCTAACCCGACCCTAATTTTAAAAATATAAACCCAACCCACTTGAGTAGATTTCTCAAGTGGGGTCATGCGGGTCAAGTTAAAATCCGACCCCACCCCTAATTGGGAGGGGATGAATGAACAAGGTCTTGAAAACTAATATTTTGACCAATATTTAATCTAAATAAATATAGAATAAATGTCTTAGATTCGACTACTCCGAGGAGTAAATGATACGCAGAGTTTGTGTGTGATTTTTTTGTATGCGTGGGATTAGTCCCACCTCCAATGTTGGGCGAGGATAAGCATGTTATAAAAAAATGATATAGGGCAAAATATCCATGATGTTAATGAAATATAGATTTTTGAGTTTTTTAAACAATAAATAGCCGGAAATTGACCAAGAAAATTTCCATCCATCTAGAATTCAAATATGAGAAATTATCCATTTTGAATAAGATGCCTATTTTTTTATAAAGCTTATATTAGATAATGAGAATGAATTGATTCAATAATCCAACTTCGTAAAAATTGAATACAAATCCAATTCATTGAACGATAGTGAGTACCTTGAAAAAAGTATAAATATAAGCCCTATAAAAAATTAGTGATTCTATTGTTAAATGGATAATTTTCAATTGAGATATTCATTTCCAATAAAATTTAAAACTCTCTCTGTCTGTATTTCTGTTTCCATTGAAAGCCAGTTGTGTTTAAATGCGGGGGAGATTGTGGGTTCGAGCCCCATGGCCTAATTTTAGTGTGCCAAATAACCCACTAAGTGAGTAGTCCAAGTGGTCCTTAGCGTGGGTTTTGCTCCCTCATGTCTCGGGACCAGGGGAATTAGTCCTGTTGGGTCAATACATCGGGATGAACTCGATGTCAAAAAAAAAGTGTAGAAATCAATTCAACATGTAGAGAAAACAGAACAATGCAGAACCTCAATGCATGCAAAGATCCCATTCAAAGCTCAAATTCCTCATCCAAAATGTATAAATAAATAAACCAAAAATCAAAATCAGCAAAAAAAATACAGAATAGAAACATGATTTGGATATATACCTTGCATTGAACCGACGCTCTGGTTGTCCGAAACAGCAGAGGAACTGCTCCGGGACAACCGGTTCAACACCCGGCTATCGCCGCTGCCCTTTCCTCCATTCGTCTCCAATTCGCAACTCCCAGGCCAATTCCGATCTGGTGCATGATATGGCCGGAAGCTCTGCCACTCAGGATTCAACCCCTCTCCCATTGCTGCAGGAATTGGCGATGCCACCGCGGTCGTTGGGGCCCAGCAAGGCATCATGTAAGGGTAAGGAAACCCGTTTGGAAGCGGCATGTACTGAATCGGATAGTACGGGTAGTGCATTGGCGACATTACGGGGAAATTACTATCCGGAATCGGATCCGGGTTTGGGTTTGGGTTTGGGGTTGAGGGAATTTTGGGATCTCCATGTACGCTACCGCTGCTCTTCTTGCAATTTCTCAGCTCCGACGACGACGTGTCGTTCTCTCTGGCCGTCCGATCTCGAACTCTGCACCGGAATTCCTGCTCCTCCAGAGTCATCCGATCGTGGCTGTTTATGAAAATGCCATTGCTGGAGCAAAATCCGTTCTTTTCTTGTTGCTGGTTTTCGTCTTTCTTCTTCTTCGCCTCGTGTCTCCGAGTTGCTTGTAGCTCACGCCTCTGGTTCAGATCGAGGAGATTTAATCCTCCGCCATTGCATTCGGGGGAAGGGATCGAGGCCGCCGGATTCTTGCGGAAGCTTCCGCCGATGGAGAGGCCCAAGCTCAGCTCCACCTCGGCTTCAGCTTCTTCTTCTTCTTCGAGGTCTGGAATCTTCGCCATTGCAGAAAATCTCTCTCTCACTCCTCTCTGTTCTAGGGTTTGAGCTTGCGGATTTCGATTCAAATACGAGTAGGAGTTGCAGAGAAGGGAAGCCACGTGGCTACAGGAGGTGAAGGAGGGGAGGAGGTGAGCGGCACGTAAGGGAGTTTAACGTATTTCGTGGGAGCGCCAATTCCGATGAGCCCCAGGAGAACTACACCCATTAGAAAGAGAAGCCATATGTAAAGCGTGTAAAATTATGTTGATTTAAAAAAAAAATATTTTATATCACAATTTTTTCCATATTTTATAAATTTAGATAATTAAATAAATATAAAATTATACTTATACTTATCTATATGGTCCTTTATATATTTCATTTAATTTAACTTAAATAATTATTTTTAAAAACTGATTTTTTTAAATTAAAGTGTCCAAATCTTTTAAACATATATAAATCTCTCTACCTACATATTGGATACATTAACCTTGTCAATTTTTGCCTCTAGTGATACACATAAATATAATTTCATACAATATTCCCCTATTATTACTTTGATATGTTGTACCAATTACTTGCGTTAGGTTTTTTAAGTATTATTTATTTACTTTATACATGTCTCAATAGATCATGACAATGATAATTTGTATTTCCAGAATAATCTTTAGTTAGACAACATCAGTCATAAGTAACATCCCCACTTAAGTTCTAGTGAGGGGTCCATTGAAATCTAAAATCACGATCCTTGTCACACATATCTATCCCCCTTCTCCATCCTCCTCTCCCTTCCTCCATTGTAGTCTGAAATAAGATTGTTTATCTCACACCTATTTATATTTTTTAAACATATATAAACTAAATATTTATATAAAATTATAATTGGTTTTTAAATTTAAATAAAAATTAATGAGTATTCTGTACTTGATTTATTCAGCAATGATTCTTGTTCTGATTAAATTAAAATTATATATAATTTAATAATTACTATTCAAGTTAAGAATTAAAATAGAAAAGGATGTCCATCTTAAAAGTTGTATTATGCAATGAATCTAATCACATTCAAATAGGTGGTAGATTATAAAAGTGTTATATAACAATCTCACTTGAATAATTGTTAGGCTTTTCTTCAGGCATTTAAATCAAATTGAAGGAAGAAAGGTGTCTCTTAGGCACACCGCACATGCACGTTGTGTCCCGCGGAACACGCGACAAAGTTGGTACGTGCGGAAGCGCGCGTGTGATGGTGGAGATGCAGTGCTAGCTGCCCTCGCTCCATACGTTTTGGCCTGCAAGCGGCTGTGTTGCCGACAAGTGGCAGTCTCCTACCGTTTCGCGGAATCAAAGTCGGGTCCTTTCTTGGGAATCCGAAGAAGCTCATGCCATGTATTAGATGTGGGCCCACATTGGTTCACCGTGTCGCGTGGGACCCGAACGGCCGGTCACGTGTGGTAGTTGACAGAGACGGGTGGCTCCAGAGAGCGACACGTGGTGGATTGCGGAAGTTTTGCCAGTGCAGAAGCACGAGGTTTGCCTTTTTGCATGACGACTGCGACATCTTAAGCAAAAGGAGACGGACAACTGTGTATTGTTGATATGGACCCCACAGTACGTGGTTCCACGCAAGCAAACAGAGGTGGGACCTACCAACCGTCATTTGTCTTCCATCCTTAAGAAATAGTGATTTCCGTTGAACGGATGTTGTAGAGAATTTTAAAAATAAAATTATATCGAGACATAGACATCTCTGTAGACTTTAGGATCTAATTTGCTGTGGATGATATATTTATATCAATTTATATGATTTTTTTTTATTTTTATGATGAAAATAGATATAAAAATGAAATAGAACCAGTGTGTATGTGTTTTTTCATATTTTGACTGTTAATTTTGAATAAAATGAGAATTCAATTTTGTTCTTGATTATTTTATAAATATATAATAGGTATGTATCGAACCTATTAAAATAGTCAAAATATAAATAAAATTTTGAGAAAGAACTCCATCGAAAATCAATTTATTTAGTCAATTTTAGTAGTTTGATGTGCAACATAAAACAGACGATTCATATAATTCTTAAAACTGACTTTATATTATTTTAGATTAAATGACTCAAAGTTTTAAAAATAAAAAATAGACATTCTTAACCTACATGTGGTAGTTGTGTTTGTACCAATTGTCTCTTGAAATCTTATAAAAATTGCATTTATCTCTCTATATGTTATCATCATTTCGAGTTAAACAAGTTATATTAAAAAAATCATATTAAATTGAAAAACTATTTAAAAATTTTAATGTAATTAAATTTTAAGACTACCCTAAATTTAGAATTTTAAACTCAGAAAATGAAAGTCGAGAGGCGATCCACCTGTTCTTTCCGGTGTTAATAAATAAAATTCATTTCTTATCCATTAATTGTGAGTCAATGTCTATAAAATGAAATGCATATAAAGAAGTAAATAATTATAAACAGCTACCACCACTTGGTGTCAATTCTATTAGGCCTATAAAGCACAATTTATATTGAATCTCAATAAAAGGATGACAATAAAGAAGGATCGGTGGAGAAAGTTGTATAAAGTTTTATCATCATTATACATGTTTAAAAATTAAAATATATTTTTAGCTATTCAATTTTTTTTTTAATTTCTACACGATCATATATTTCTCGTCTCAATTAGAAATGGGTAGTATTGGGTAGACGTATGATAAAACATATCACAATGGCAGGTGATTGACTTGCAAAGGTTAAAGTCATCGTAGAAATTTAAGAGCAAATTTACTGAGGCAATTTTTTTTAATAAATACCACGAAAAACTTCAAAACCTCCATTTTTCTTCAAGTGTGCAGGCATTCAGTAAAACTCTAACTGCATGCAGCTTTTTACAAGCCACAGATATCTGATTCTTGACCTAAAGTATCTACCAATTGAGTTATTCCATGCAGGGTCCTATAAGGCAATCTTTAATCGTCAGCTAAAACTTCTCCAGATAATTTTGATAGTTATGCAATCGATGTTCTTAGGAAAAAAGTAAAAAAAAAAAAAGGGAAATTCTTATTAAAATTTAAAAATAGTATTTTACTATGAAACTTGAGGGTCCATCGCAACTAATCAATTTTTTTGGGTTAATCAATACATACAAAACATATATTTTAGTAGTACGAGCACCATTTAAACCCAAATACTTTCATACGATATTTTTCACTAGACGATATAAAATATAACGTATCAATTATAATATTATAACGTTAGTTGAATAATTCAACAAATATCAATTGAATATTTAATATATAATTTTCTTTATCTAATGCTGTATCATATTAAAAAAATGAAAAAGAAAGTGTTGAATGTGAAAATGTGTGGAGCCATCCTGTATAATTAGATTGGTGGTGGACAGTGTTCAACCCAATCCATCCAAATTAACTTGTAACATATGGAACCAGCAATTGAGTAGCACATCTCCTAAATAAAGAAAACCCATACATCAGTTCTATACTTCCATGTGTCTCTGTTCCGCCAAGTGTTGAAATGATACAATTAAGCTACCATCCACTAATTTAGCATTTGGAATATCGGCAACCATTGCACTTGTTGTAACAATTGAACACCACATACATCATTATCAACCAAACATTTCATTTATATGTGATCAACTTTATGAGATCTTCTTTTTCAAAGTATATGATCAGTTACTATACGATCTAACATGTCTTTTTTATCCATTCTTTCAATATTTTCAAAACTCTCTCCACTCTACACAAAGGGATTGTGTGGTCTTCTACTAACACGAGCAAACAATCTCAAACAAGTTTCTCTCAATTTGTCATCTATTAAATCTATCCCTAATATGTTGATTTCTAACTCTATCTAAGGGGTTAAACTACCCATTCAATATAACATACGCATATCTACTATCTTAACTTTGTTTATTTGTCTTTTCTTGATTATCCAACACTCTGTTCTATAAACCAAATTTCTCTAAACATTAATATGTCAATACCCTTGGGGTTTTTATATTACTTACATTTTTTCCAAGGTACACGGGGTTGCCCCCAAGTTTCCCCGAGAGTCCAGTCAGGTCGCGCTGCAGCCAACCCAAACCCGCACCAAATTAATAAAATATGCTAAAGTCCACTTGTGTAGCTACATACACATGGGATGGGTGAGATGTGCAGAAAGACCATATTTGATCAAGGTTAAAATTGTCCTCGACAGGAGAGAGGGACTGCATCCAAGGACCCAAAAGGGTCCAACAAAACTTCACCATTCCATATAAATTCCCAATACACCACTACAATTTTTTTTATGAACACTACAACAAATTGTTAAGGTCCAAGCAATTTTTATTTACTCTCTTTTTTTCCATTTTTTTTTACTAGTCAGTGGCAGAAACGCAAGCCACCAACTGCTTTGTAATCAATATAAATTTCAAAGCCATCAGCAGATCTAAATATTCACAAGGCACATTAAGTGGAAAGAGAAGCTTACAATGATAAATGAATCATGTTGCTACTTCTTTTCTTCTTTACCCTCTATCGTACATTTCTTCAAATAAGATGTTTATATGGTACAAATCAAAATTGTGCAGTCTAAATGCAGCATGATCACTCCATGCCTCTCAGATACAGAGCTTCAAGGCTCTTAGACCAATGAAAATCCACAAGCATTTGCATCTCCTCCTTTCAATGGCCTGGATTTTGGATATTAACAGTGTACTTTGGAGGGCCATTTGATTGTTTCCCGTCCCTATTAAGATATTTTTCTCAATGACTGGCTATAGAAGAGAGCACACCAGTTAATTTTAGTCCTGCAAGATGCACCAACCCACTGGGGAAGCAGTGGATGGCTCCACATAAAATGGTTATAGAGACAAGGGCAAATGCATACCGCAGCAGGTTGTGAGACACATACCTGAGGGACAGAAATAATAACAAGAGAATGCAGTAAGCTGTGTCGAAAAGCCATTCCGCAACATGCTGTCGTACCTTCAATATGGGTACTTTGGGAATCAGCCGTAAGATATAAAGGAAGATTCCTATTTCAGTATGGAATGACATATGGCAAAGCACAGAAATCATCAGATTCTATCCGTAATGCTTCTGCCCACACCTGTGGCACTTGACTGGCATCACAAGCCACTGCCTTGGGCTTCAACTGAACTGCATTGCTGCCAAATAACCACTCCTGTTCATCAAAATCAGACCACTCCTCCATCTTAGGTATGGAAAGTATTTGGCTCAGATACTTGGAATCAGGGTGAGGTGGCCTCGTAGATGCTTCACCATTCTCGCTAGCTTCTACAGATATTGAAGGCCTTGGGACAACTGAAGATGGCTGGGCTGCTAATATACCATTGACTCTATGTCCCTTGTTGATTTCCCCCTTCTTGCTATCAGTTCCCTTCTGCCGATCATTGGTGTATGGGATAGCTGTATGGCTTGGCTCCAACTTAATACCATTCTCAAAGGGAGGATGGAAGGAAGAAGCAGGCCTAGTCAACTTATTGGGCCGCAAATCATTCTCTGAAAGCAAAAAAAAAAAAAGCACAAAACGAAATAAAATACTTGGCAATGATTGAGAACTAGCACAGCGGTAAGAAGACAAGAATAAGCGTAAGATGGTGGCATCTGTTGGAAACGGAGAAACAATATGATCCTCAAGCCAAGGATGCACACAGTATCCCAGGCTGTCATGATGTTATCCAACCATACAACGTTGAGGATTGTATATAATTCCTCTTGGAACTAAAAAAATTTAAACCAATGTTAAAAGGGCATACAACAGAGATACAGTTGGCTTACCATGCAAGTACCCATTTGTCTCAAAATCCTTCCTCTTCTTGACATTGCCCTCAGCACCAGCAATACTTTCGCTGCGCTTGGGAGGGTATGGAGGTTTAATATTGAAGGTTTGATTTACTTGCTCCGTTTTGGGAGGGTATGGAGCTTTAATATTGAGAGTATGATTTATTTGCTCAGTTACACCACTCTCTCTTAATTTCTCCTCTCTATCAAATTTGTGGTTGTTATGCTCTTTCACTTTCTCTGCTTTTTTCTTCTCTTTATCTCTGTCCTTGTCTTTTCCTTTGCTCCTCTTCTCCTCGCTTTCTTTGTTCTTGTGTTTCTCTCCCCTTCTATCATCACCTTCCTTGCCTTTATGATTCTTCTCTTTCCCCTCAATCCTCTTCTCAGGTTCCTTCTCTCTTGGTCTACTCCCCTCAATTGCTCTCTCATTTGTATCATTGATAATCCTAACCATTTCCTGACTGATAACACTTTGCTCATCTCTATTCCTTTGTTTTTCTGCTCTCCTATCATCACCCTGTCTATCCTTGTTCTTATCTTTCCCTTCAGTTCTTTTTTCTGCTTCCTTCTCCATGGCTCTCCCAATCCCCTCATTTCTTTTTTGGTTGTTACCAATGAAGTTCTCAACCACTTGGTTTCCACTCCCTGTTGCTTCATCTCTAATCCTCTTTCCCAATTCCTCCACAAATTTGGAGTCCCTGAGCACCAGAGCCTGATGACTACTTTCTCCAAGCTGTCCGTTGCAACCCTCTACTCTTTCCTCATTTCTCTTCTGGTCAGATGTCCTGTTTTTATCCTTGTCCTTCTTCCTATCTTTGTGCTTTTCCTTTCGATCTTTTTTTTCTCTGTGTTTATCCTTGCTTTTGTCTTTGTCCTTTTTTTCTTTACCTTCTCTCTTTTCCTTGTCTTTCTTCTCCTTTTTATGCTTTTTCTCTTTCTGCTTCTCCTGAGATTCACAATTGAATTAAGCATGAATATAGCAAAATTGAGACTTATATACAAAAAAAAAAAATTGCAAAACAACAATGTTGAAAGGGATACAGTTCAGAACCACCTAAAGCAAGACTACAAAATTTTCCAAATTTCTTTCCTTCTAGAGATGCCAAATTGTTCAGTAAAATCAAATTCAATCAAAACCATGTAGTGGGAAGTAAGCACTTGATGACAAAGATGTTTTGTAGCATGCATCTTAAAATAAGTACACAAGAAACAACTAATCACTTTGAGTTTTAATATATCTAAAGTCAACAATAGAGAATAAAGTGTAATTTATTGTCCAGAGATCTAAATTTGAAACACGTGCACAAATATTAACAACAGTTCAAACAGGTCAGTATGCTGCTAATGCAGAGTATAAGAAGATACAGTTCAATATTTGTTTGTTGTTGGGTAATCCCTATGTAATTATGTATGCTTTGGGTTTTATGATAAAATGGGTGTTAGACAAACATACGCTTTCACCCCTAATAAAGCTGCACTGCCAAATTACAAAACCAGTATTGTATCATTTTTTTCTAAAATAGCATGAATTTAATTACTCAAAAGAAGTATACTTATTGTGAAGTATGTATTGTGATTGGAGAAATGTCATAAGACCATCATCCTTTTATAAGTTAACACAAATTTGATTTTGGAGAAGTAGACATTCTCCATTCTACTATAAAGAAATGCTGCTAGATTTTGGTAACAACCATACCTTGTAATTTCCTTCATTCCAACTCACCAAATTATGTGGTGATACTCACTGAATCACCATCATTTGGCATGAGGGACCAATTACCATCCCCTTTTTAATAACAATTTATTATTTCAAGGTATATAAGACTATACAGTCTGAGCTAAAAGCAGAAAATGTCAACTTGTACAAAAAAAACCTTTTTGACACTCGACTTTGAAAAAGAACCTGCCATCCGTTGGCATCATAACTAGTTTTTTTAACGGACACCATTAAAGCCTTCAATCTTCATATTTTCAATATAAGTAATCAAAGTGCTCAGTCCCTTGCTGTAAGTTGGTTCCAGTTTGGGTGTAACATGTGCTTTCCGGGTGCTTTCTTTCCTTTCTCTGTGTTGGCCTGGTTCTTGGGCTTCTTTGTTGCAGACTCTCTTTTTCTAAATAAAACATAATCACCATTCAAGCAAAAAAAAAAATGTATTCAAGGTGCTCTCCTTCTACATTGGATGCCCATCCAATTGGATTACTAGAATTCCATTCAACAATGACATTCCCTTCAATAATATTCTCAAGCTTCTTTATTGCTATCAATTCTGCTTCATTTAACCCCAATGGGTTATCCCAATTGGTTTGGGAGCAAGATCTCTAGATGGAGGTCTTGGGTTCAAACTATGGGAGCCCCAATGAAGGGCCACTTCCCATGGGAATATGTATGAAGTAAGGTCTCATCGACTTACCCAGTGTGTGCAGATAGGGGAGTTTTCACACACCCCGGAGGACTAGTCGGGTGCAACGCCTAGACACCTCCGGACCTCAAAAAAGTAAAAATTCTGCCTCATTTGATTTGAAAGCTCAGCAGATCCAAAGAAGGCTTTCTTATTTTAACCTCATTGTTCAAAGAATCCGAAGTACACTTTCCCTCTTAACAGTGGCATCAAAATCTCATGGATCTTGAGGGTGGTTGACCAAGTGAAGCTTGGCCCCTCTTCCACTGAGACTCACCAATTTCTAGAGAAATCTGCAAAAGGCTATCCTCTGAATTCTTTTTCTCACCAGAAACAATGAGATCGCCTTTCTTTAGAACTTCCAAACAGCCCCCCTCGGACTAGCCCAATCATTTGAGATCCTGTAATTTACTTCCTCTTTTAATGGTAACAATCACAACTTCCATTGATTGTAAAATATACACGTGATCTTATGCTTGTTTACAGTATTAAAGAACTAAAGTCCTTAATTTATTTTAGACCAAAAATTACAGCATTGAATTAACAACTCCATACTTGCACTCCTTCAACAAGGTAACAACAAAGTCAATTGCCATGAGCAATTTCCCTTTCATAGCGAATGAAGCTGAACCCAATGCCAATATGGCTCCACTAATGAAGCCGGAAATGTTGATAGCATGTCAAACTCTGAGAGGATAATAGGATCCACAAGGAGAAAGTATATTATAGGGACAAAAAAACGATCCCATGTCTTGTCTACTGCATTGCAAAGTGGACATATAAAGATAATATTGACCATAAAGTGTAGCTCTCCTATATGCCACAAAATGACATAAGTCAGAAACTTCCCAACTACAGGCAACAAACAAAAAGACTCTACCCTGGAGGTGCAAGACCTTTTAGCACCATTGAAGCATCAGAAGAGGAAAGTCTGAAAAATCTGGCACAAAAATTGCAGAAGATTCCATTTCCAGACCCCAAAAAAATCATCTTTATGTATAAGAAATAATAGTTTTTGAAGCAATTCTAATAACAACAGCATGAAGGCAAGTAGAAGGCAAGTACAACCCAACCCCCACCCCCCAAAAAAGTAATAATAATAAAAACAGAGGGGAAAAAAATAAATTCAAAACACTCACTAACCAAGACATCCGAGGAGACTACCACTTCACAAACTAGGAAAGGCCAACACCAATGGAGACTTGTGCACCCAGATGTTCTCCCAAAACCTTACAAACTGCTCCTGAAAATTTCCACCATGCATGGCCTGACTCCCCCTCCAAGAAAGGATGGTACACTTTATTCATCTCATTTCTATTGCCTTTACCCAACAACCTCCCCCATGATGCTTCTTCTTGTAGCCCAATCCTTCACACCTATTTTTCCCTAACAAGGTTTAATTAATCTCCATTGCCCTCCCAAACCCAAACCCTTCCATCTTAAGATTTAAACAGATCTTCTCATTTCATCAGATGTAAATCTCTCTCTCTCTAGTGATGTTACATATCCTTCACATCCCAAAGGAAACCTCTTTGTAATTTTTCCAATCTATCAACCAGAACTAATAAATCTGAAAAAGAGACAATTATATTAGGAAATATTCAAAACCATCAATCAACATGACTCTCCCACCAACAGAAGAGAAATTTCCTTTCCCACTTTTTTAATAGCTTTCCTTTTTTTTCACAGAACCAACTCCTCAAACTTTTCCACAACCAAATCAGGCATACTCATTGATCTCAGATTTTCTCTAAGGAAAGCACAAATAACTCAAAGAAAGTTATCATGCTTTAGATCCAATCAAATTTGCCCCTTACTCCACTCTCCCCCACAAGTAACAATCTCCACTTAACTCTATCCAGCAACCCTGATTCAGCCTCAAAACATTTAAAAAAAAAAACACCTTTGGCGTCCCTACTTTAGCTTCAGAAGGCTTAAGAAAAGGTGTCATCTGCCCATTCTAATGCAAGACCCCAAATACCTTTGTCCCCACCTCAAAGCTACCAATAGTACATGTTTCTTTTGCTTGCTCCAACATGATGCCACAATGGTGAATGGAAAAGGAAACAAAAGGTGACTTAGTCTTGTGCTCCGGAACCCTTGAAAATTGTCAATCGGAAAACCTTTTTTTGGATGATAACAATTAAGTTTTCATTCAACTTGAGACAGACGAGATCACAATAATGAGCTAGACCATTTCTTAACCACAAACTATATTTGCATGCAAATATCATTTATTCATATATATATATCACATGATGCCACTCCATGTGATAACATGCCTTTTCCTGGGCTGTTTTGAAAAAGAATTATTGGATTCTTCATGAGCCACCTTGAATGGATCAATTTGTTAACTACTAAAGCTCCATCCAAAGGTCACACCAGTTAACGAAGTATGCTTGATAAGGACTAATCACCTCATGCAACACTCCTCTGAGTCTGTTAACCATTAACTTGCAACTATCGTAATCATTCTCCACTAAGATGATTGGCCCAATGAAAGTTAAAAAAAAAAAGTGATGGCCCTTCCCTCTTTGGTATTAAACAATGAAAACCACACTCAGCGCCTTACTCAACCTTCACCTTACACAGAACTCATCCAGAGCAACCATGAAATAATCTCTTACAATTTCTATTCCTTTTCACTGCCACGAGGAATCATACTATAAAAAATATACTGTTATAAAGATCAAGGGTTGCTCAATATGATCTTTATCAATTGCCATGTCTCCCTTCTTCTTTGGTAATAATGAGCTGATTGCATCCTTTGGGTGAATTAAATCCCCAGAATTAACGGAAACCCATCCTCAATTGTGTCTCATGTACAGCTGCACAATAAGCTCAGTCCAATAATCTCATTGAGCTTAGACTGATTTGTCCCTAGGATCTCTTATTTACTTTAAAGTTGGCCATCTTCATAAGTGGAGTTTGGTGTTACTCTCATCTTTAGAGAAACAATATTGTGTGAGCTTGCATTTGATGAATGTTTTTACAATCACATAGTCAGACCCTTCATAGAAATTATATCAACTGCATCTATAGGAGCTATGCAGACAAATGCAGTTCTCTATGGTACCATTATTCATTCTGCGTGTAATAGGTATTATATTAACATTTCATCCCCTTTTGGGGCATGAAGAAAATGTTCTCCTCACATAAGCATATTAGAGAGTTGGGTTTTGAATTTGTTGACTGAAGATCTGATTCTGATTTCAAAAAATAAATATATCATGTCACTATTGGTTGGATTGCACTAGTAGCTTCAGAGGCTATCAATATAGCCAGACCTTGTTGCATCTTAAAATGGAACTAATTCTTAAACTTTAACTGATAACCAATCTGGAATGACCCAGAGAACCTGGATTTACAATAAAATTGATTTATTGTAAATGGAAATAATTCTTAAACAAATAAACCGACAATCAATCTTGATTTACAACTCCAGACATTAGATTAAAGTATGCAGTGATAAAAATATATTCGCTCTTTCCTGTAGTTAATTTGCAACACTTAGCAGAAGTTGTAATCACCTAGGTAATAACTGCAAAGTGAAAGCTATGACATACCACCCATAAGAACAAATAAATCAACGCAGAAATCTTTGGAATTAGTTCTCTTTGAGATTTTTCACTCACATCAGGACAGTTGCAAATCTTGGTTTGCCAGTATCTCAAATCCAGAAAGAATCAAAACAAACAAAATCAATTGCAGGGCCAGCAATCATGGAAAGCATCAAATATCTTATCTTCAAAATAGAATCCTATTGCTAAGACCAAGGGAAACTCCATTTCAAAAATGGATCTTTTGGCCCCATGCAGATCAATGTCTAATGTTAGACAAAGGATAGAATTAGGACATCAAAGATAGGTATGCTACGTTGGATGAGTGGTTTAACTTTAAAGGATAGAATTAGAAACGAACGTATTAAGGATAATTTAAATATAGCTCCGATAGATGATAAATTGATAAACTAGTCTGAAATGGTTTGGTCATATTAGTAGAAAACCAAACACAACCCCAATGCGTAGAATCGAGAAGCTACGGATAGAAGGCACTAAGAGGAGAGGACGGCCTTTAAAAACATGGAGGCAAGGGATAAAAAACGTCATGTTGAATTGTAGAGTGACTTAAGGGTATGGTTTACGATAGGGTCAATTGGAGGAGGAGAACTCAAAAAGCCAACCTCAGATAGATGAGATATAGGTTGTTGATGATGATGATAATAATGTAAATCATTGTCTAATGGCTGAGAAATGTGACTGGTCCACCAAAAGGTTCAATTTATTTTTTTCAAGTTGCCCATTGGTTTGTATTAGTCCAAACAATCAGCCAACAACCCTAAGGACTACAATTGCCCTGCAGATTTGTCCTATTAAGGTGCAATTTCTTTGGAGTACAAGCTAGAAACAAAATCAATCGTCTCAGAAAAAACCACTAATCAGGCTTAGCTAGATCTTAGTTCCATTGAGGCAAATAAAATGAAGAGTTATCCAACATGAATCCCAAATAGAATGGGTTTAATATATTTAGTTGCCATGAGCCTAGTAAATATAAAGAGGCGTTGTTAATAGTTCGGAAAAGGCACAATCCGATTCTAAAGTCTTGGCTATGTCTCGGGCCCGTGGACATGGCTTGGTCCCTCTGGGCAATGTTCATCGGGTTGGGCTTCTACCAAGCCCAAAATCCCAGCTTAAGTATGGCCCTTTGTCTTCTAAGTTATGATCTCAAAATCAGATTATGTTAGTGTCCCGGTTTGACCGAGTCCCTATATTGTCAATTCCGTGACCGAGTCAAACTTGCCTCTGGACGACTGAAGTTGTTGCATCAAAACGGATCGAAGACAAGAAGCAAGCTACAGGCATCTCCAGGTATATAGCAACCGATCAGCTAAAATGGACCATAGAAGACTCTAGGTTGAACCCGAACACCCACAGGCTAAAAGGACCAAAATATTTAAATGTTTACCTATCTTTCATGCTCGAGCCCTAGGGAGTGCTTCTGAGAGCAAAAGTGTTTACAGTAAATTAAGTTTCTGCTCTCAGGCTCAAGATCTCAGAGATGTTTTCATGCCCTTGGAACATCTATCAGAGACAAATTGTTTTTACAGTAAAACCTTCTCTCTCTGATCCAAGCCCTTGAGAGGTATCTTGCCATCTTTGAATCCGAGCCCTTGGAAGGCTCCTCAAGCCCTCGAGAAACGAGAAGTATCCGTTGCAAGTGACTTGAATTTGCCATTATAGGCTCAGAGCCCTCGAGATGTAGCCGTTGGAACAATACATTATAAATATTGGGCTCATTTCATTAAAGGCGGATGAAGCAAATTGAGTGAGATTAATTCTACATCTCTCCTAGACTCTCAATAGAGGTTATAACTATTGTTAGACTCCAGTGAACCTCTCTTATTCTCCCTAATCACATCTACAAATGATTATAGAATACTCAAAGCTGTGTTAAGCTTTTTGTTGATGTGATTAAGAGTAAATCATCTAGGGATTATTGTAGAACCAATCATCTTACCCTAGACCCCTCTACCATGGATGCAATTACTGGAGATCATCAAATCATTCAAGGCTGAAGCATGGAGGCTGCTTTGAAGAACACAACTCAAGATCCGAGCTAAACCAAGGCAAGTGTTCTTTGTTTTATTACATTTATCATTGTACAGTTGATAAAAATTGGAATTGGTCCATTCCCTCCCCCCCCCCCCCCCCCCCTCCCTTTCCTTTAGGACCGTGCATCGTTCTAGCCCGGATTTACAAGTGGCATGAAGAGCAAGGTTACTCCGTATTTGACTTAACCGTTTGGAGTTGATCCTTTACTAGAACAAAGTTGGTGAGTCCAAGAGTGGATGTAGGTTCAGGTGAACCGATCCACAATAAATCATTGTGCATCTGTGGTTTGCCTTGTTGATGTGGTGCTTGATCATTTTGTGATTCTTATTATTCCGCTGCACTTAGTTTGATTTTGCATTGGTTGAATAAATTTTAAAAAGGTAATAAATATTGGAATTGGTCCTATTCACCCCCCTCTAGGACCGTGCATTGTTCTAACTTGAATTTACAGATTAAACCTCCTGCTTCTTTTCAAGAGAGCAAGTGGTCTTCTCCTCTAGTCACGATATTGCATAACCGGAATGAATCAAACTCAGATGTACTTCCGGCGAGAGAAGAGCGAGTCTTCACTAAGGTTGCGCTGGTGAATCCTTTTCTCAGTTGAAGTCTCCAGGGAAGAAGGTGAGCAGTTGCAGGCGACTAGTACTCTGATACAAGAGATGTCCGGAAAGCCTGTGAGGCCGGTGAGCTAGGCCGAAGCTGTAGAAGGTGACGACTCTTTAGCTTTGATAGTCGGAACGCAGGAAATTGATGATGAGAAGATTTTGCATGAGGGAGCTTTGCTTGGTATCTCATCTCAACATCGAACTCTTCAGTAGAAGGAAATTTTGTAAGAGTTTTGGGAGGCAGAACGAAGAGATCAGGAAAAAGACTAGAAGATGCAGATAAATAGAAAACGAGAGGGGGAACTGAGGAATTTGCAATCTTCGGTGAATTATGATCGAAATACGGTTGTGGCATGTGCATCAGGTGAGGTAGGAGTGGCCTAATGAAAATTCTATCGTGGAATGTAAGGGGATTGGGGGCAGTGAAGAAGTGGGTTATGGTGAAGAAATCAGTCTTACTTAAGAAGTAAAATGTTTTATTTCTTCAGGAAACAAAATGTCAAGAGCCAGAGGAAGGTTTCATCAGGTCTATGTGGGAAAGTGGCAGTATGGGGTGGGTGGATAAAGCATCTGAGGGACCTTCAGGTGGCATGTGGATAATTTGGGATGCTAACAAGTGGAAGTTGATTTCAACTGAGGTAAAATCTTTCTCAATTTCTATAGTGTTGGAGGATATTTCAGCTGGGACGAAACTTTTGTTTACAAATGTGTATGGGCCGAATAATGATTCTAATATGAATGATTTTGGAAAGAGTTATCTGCAGTCAGGGGGGTCTTTTATTTTTCCATGGTGTGTGGGAGGGGATTTTAATTTAGTCCAAAGAATGTCAAAAGAAAAGGGTGTAGAAGAATTTCAATTCCTATGCAAAGATTTAGTAATTGGATTAATCAGATGGAGTTGATTGACTTGCCTCTGGGGGGTGTTTCTTTCACATGGTCCAATATGCAAGATAATCCCTGCTAGATTGGATAGATTGTGGGTCGATGCAAGTTGGTTGGAGTGTTATCATCGAACCATTCAACGAGCTGCTCCTAATCTCATTTCTGATCATCTTCCCATCATTCTTGATTCATGTTTAAATTCTTGGGGTCCTACACCTTTTCACTTTGATTTGCTTGGCTTAAGGAAGAAGGTTTTAAGGAGTTAGCTGAAAACTAGTGGAGGAAAGCTAATCCTACTGGATGGAAGGGATATTGTCATTTGCAGAAACTTAAATTCTTAAAGGGTAAGCTGAAGTCACGGGAGACAGCTCGTCGAGATGTAGTCATTCATGAGGAAAATTCTTGGTTGGAAGAATTACAGTATCTTAGCCAATTAGAAGATGGGGAACCTTTATCTCAAGAAAGCCTTTTTAGAAGAAAGGAGATAAAAGAATGTCTTAAAAAGAATGCATTACAAGAGGAGATAAAATGGAAAAAACAATCTAGAATAAGATGGCTAAAAGAAGGGGATAAGAATACAAAGTTCTTTCATCAAATGGTTAGTGCAAGAAGACAAAAGAATCATATTCACTCTCTCCAAGTTGATGGGGAGTTGGTGGAAAATGGGGGTGATATCTGTGAGGAAATTATTGAATATTTCAAGTGTTTATATGCGGATTTTTTGGGATTTGGTCAAGCCGGAGGTATTAGCTTTTGTTCATGAGTTTTTTGACAGGGGTATCATTTCCAAAGATTTGGGAGCTTCTTTTATTTCCAAAAAAACCTGGAGCATCTGAATTAAATGATTTCCGCCCTATCTCCCTCCTTAGAATTCCTTTTAAAATTCTAGTAAAGGTCTTGGCAAATTGTCTGAAAGTGGTGATTCCAAGTCTTATTTCTCCTACTCAAAGGGCTTTTCTAGAAGGGAGGGAGATTGTGGATTCGGTGGTGGTGGCTTATGAAAGTATGCATTCTAGGTTTATGTCAGGGGAAACAAGAGTTGTATGTAAGTTGAATTTTCAAAAAGCTTATGACATGGCAAATTGGTTGCTCCTTGAGTTTGTGTTGCAAGTTTCACGATCCCTCCAAATTTGGGCCTCTTTAAGCTTAATTTTGATAGCAGTTGTGTGCGTGATCTTGGTCTAGCAGGCTATTCAAAATGTTTCCGGAGAGACTATGATCTCTTTTGTTGGTCCTCTTCCAAATGGATCAGTGATTAAAGTAGAACTTTATGCTTTAAGGAGAGGTATCTTAGAGTTGGAAGAGATAGGGGCTAAAAGGAATATCTTAGAAGGAGAATCTAAGGTGGTTGTTGGTTGGGCTTCAGGTTCTCTTCGTCCATGTACCTATTTAGTTAAAGTTGAAAGGATTCGTCATTTTATTGCTTTTTTTTGCTATATTGTTTCATGGGTACCTCACTCTAGAAATTCAGTTGCTGATGGAATGACGCATCAGGGTTTGTCTTTGTCATCGAAAATTGTAAATAAAGTCGCGCAACCTCTTGAGGGGTGGTTTTTCTTGTAAGGTTTTTCTTTTGCATTGCGGGCTCTTTGTGCCTGCTTGTTTTGGTCTCTTGTTTGTTTGTATTCTTCTTGTGTGATTAATGAATTTATCTTTCGAAAAAAATATAAGCAAACCAACCAACATAAAGTTCTGTTTGAAAAGAGTTTCTGGAATGGAAATGATAAACTGTGATAGGTATATGACAAACCCTTCCAAACACATCTAGAAGAGAATGTTATGACCATATACAATGGAACAGGCTAACGTGTTCCCACTTATAGTATCAACTTAAGAGATGGAAATGCGACTTCCATCAATACACTTTATGATTGGACATAACACTCCGTGTCATGAATAAAGACAATGTACATCTCGAATAGACATTTCATATAACACTCCATGTCATGAATAAAGACAATGTACATCTTGAATAGAAATTCCATAATCTTCGCAATGACGAAATAATTAAATGCACAAAATTTTAAAAATTAAATCCTTTCAGTTTAAAGGGGTTCAAAGGGGAAATTTCATGAAAAGATAACGATGACAGTCACATAGAACCAACAAATCAGTAGCAATAAACATGCAAAAGCAGTAGAAAATATTATTGATGAAAACAATAACCATCTGTAGGAAAAGATAAACCTTGGCTAGCAAATCTGAATCATCACTCCTGGCCTTTTCATATCCTGGTGGTGGAAACGGAAAGCAGCGAGACATTGCACAGCGAATGTATATAAGAGACAGTTTCCCTCTACTGACACGAGTACTTCACCTAATTTCCAGTGACGCTGCTCTGAGAAGGACGGGCAACCATACTCCTGTCCATGCACCATGTCCCCACAATCATTTCCAACTTCAGGAATGCAGTGATTGTTTCCAATGTCAAGGCCAGAAAGCAAAACAATTATTCCGTTGTGATAGAATCAAACCAACGAAGTTATTTTAAATGCAACTAAAATTTAATCCAAACTAGAACCTAAAACCAAATCCGATCAGTCGAAACTGCTTGACTACAAGCAGCACCAGCTCAATTGTAGTATAAGTGTAAATCAATAGAAAGAAAGAAATCTAATTCAAGCTATCTCAGTCCAAATGGCACATTGAGAAACAGTGGCCCGAAGCAATCTGATCTCATATCTCCAGATAGATAGAGCAACACCATCACCCACTCTTCGGCAAAACCCGCTATCAGATTCCTCAAAACAAGCATTTCTCAGTACCACAAATATCAAATCAGTAACAAATCCAAATTACTTAGTGACAAAAAAAAAATCCAGAAATGAAATTCAAGCGCAATCCTCGAGTTCCGAATCCGTATCATGGGTTTGGACCATCTGCCATCAGGAATTCAATAGCAGCCCAGTGAGTAATCACGTTGAATAACTTGATCCCCTAGATGCCAAAATCACCGCAACCTGAGCTCCTGAAAATACCCGAATTGCAGACTAATGCCTCGGCTTGATTGACCCTGAACTCGATAATCCGATACTGGAGCTCTGATCTCAGCCCTAGCAGCAGAGAACCGCGGTATTCCAAAGGTTCCAACAAGATCAGACCAAACCCTAGAAAACCCACAACGGGAAAATGAAGATGGTAAGGAGTGAAGAGGAAAAAGAAACACAGATAGAGAATTCTCTATAAATGAATAAACAAAGGTTTATTTTACAGGGGTAGTAAAATTGCATTAATTTTGGATGAGAGGGACAAAATGGGAAAAGAAAAAGTTGAGAAAGAGCTAAAGGTAAAATGAAGAAGGAGAAGAAGAGGGGGAAGTGATAATTTTTACCTTGCCCGCTACAAAGAAGGCATTTTGTAGAAGGACAAGATTGGAGAAGGTGTTGGAATTTCAGGGAAAATGGAGGTTGTGGAAAGCAGTTTCCTCTGTTTGTCTTTCTTTTTCTGACTTTTTTTGGGTTTTTTTCTTCTCTTTTCCAGACCTTGAAATCAAGTTTTGTAGGTGGTGGTTCTGTGCTTGTGTCTTTGTTGTAGAAATGAAGGGAAGAAAACTGCTGTACCTTTTTATATTCTCTTTTTCTTTCTCTTTCTCTCTCTGAAAAAATCCCTCAAAGGGGAGAGAAATCAGAAGAAGAAATCCAAGGAAGCGAGGAGAAGTGGCATTTATAGAGAGACGGAAGGGTAGAGATTGGAAGGAAGCGGAGGAAAAGGAAAGGAAAAAGCATGGGAGAGGACTTGGGCTGTATCTCTCGTAATGTGTTGGTCTTCCACATGAAAATTGTTGGATTGTCTGGAATTAGAATTTATATATGTAAATTTAAAAAATAATTAATTAATTATATCAAAAACACTAAATACTTCATTTGATTATGATTCATCCTACCATTAAAATTTACTTGATAAGCTCAAATCTCATAAGCTATTTATTTATTTGTCAATTTAATAAGAAACTTAATCATTATAAAGTGAATTTGCATCTATAATAATTCATTCAAATACTAATTTATTGTGTTGACTATTGTTGACAATTTAGTTTAACTTTCAATAAATTTATTATTTTCTGTTTCAATTACACAAATTTATATTAATAATTTTAAATATGTCATATATTCTATGTGAACTTTTCATTACTTTATATATTTTTTATAATATATATGAGATAAAAATAATAATATATACTAATGACTTCTGAATAACTTGATCTTAAAGTTGGTAACTTTAAACACTTTTTTTCACCATATTATATAAATTAATATATACTCAATTATTGAATCTTGTCAAACTGCTAAAGCGTTTGACAATTATATAAATCACTTTGAAGCTAAGAAAAATAAAAGGGAAATAATTGTTTTGTAGAATATATTTTTTATTTAATCTATCTAATGGTACAATGTAATCAGGTAACCCTCCATTATCCTTTTTTGATAACTAAATGGTAAAAGTAAAAAATAATTTTTTTATCCCTCTTCTCTTATTTTTGAAAACCCTTTCTTAACAAGATGTATTCATAATATCTAGAGTAATTATAAGTCAAAAATAACTCCGAATAATTCTTGTACAAAATTATCCTCTCGTCCAAACGAAACCCTAATGAGAAATCATATAGTAATTCATAAGAGATGTATCACTGAAGTATTCAAATTTATCATGTAGAAGTCCAACGGTGTACAAATGAGGACCAAGTTTTTCTTTAAAGCAGGGGTTTAAAAATCGGTATCGGCCGATATATCGGCCGATACGATATGTCGACCGATATATCGCTATCGGCCGATATATCGGCCGATAAGTTTCTCTTTCTTCTTTGTTTTTTTAAATATCGGCCGATATCGGCCGATATTTTGATATCGGGCCGATATAATACGGCCGATATCAAGGCCGATGTTGTGAATATCGGCCGATACGATACATATCGGCCGATATTCACAAGGCCAAAACCGATATATATCGGCCGATACGATACGTATCGGCCGATATTTAAACCCCTGCTTTAAAGTATTGAACTATATTGTTGTTGAAATATATTAGAGAAAATATACTGTCGTACTTCAAATCACCCAAGCCATCTGTTCACTGTCTGTGTTGTTACTACTCTCACTATCGTCTATTGGGTGGAATTGAATGAGTTTTGTGCATGATCCATTTGCACCTACTTTATAGTTCTCACTTGTCTTGTTTTGAATATATCTTCATATCATAATTTCAAATCTATAACTTTGACAGCTAATTTCTTTTATCTTTAATCTTTTTACATCTAATTTTAGTCGTGATTTGAGTCATCAAAACTATTCATCTAAGTTAATCGCAATAATCAGAATATCGATCATTGGTCTCATTATTATTTATCATTTGATTAACAATAATTGTACACAAACCTTATCAAACTCTACCATTACACCTATCATCGATTATTGAGAGAAATAACTTCAAATTCAAGCACTCGACCTACTTAAGTTTTAGTTAGTGTGGCATCTTAAGATATATTTGAATATTTAAATTATGTGAGCTTATATGTAGTAAGTTATTGCTATCAGTATAGCTTGATTCATTGTAGAGTGTCTTTTATATTTGTAGAGATAATATAATATTTGCATTTTAGGTAAATGTACCAATTATAGTGCCATAGTGATTTGTTTCGGCCAAATTTGAAGGAAAAACCCTGCTCACCAATTTATGTATTTTTCATTTGTGTTTTAAACATGTGGTCTATTTATTGAGATATATCATAAAAGAAAGTTTATTGTCTAAAAGTACTTTGATTTGAATTTTTAATAGAGCATTTTTCATTGATTCTTTAATTAAAATTTTGATTTAAATAACTCAAAATGATTAAATTTTAATTAAAAAAGTTTAAAAATGATAAATACCTATCACACTTGAAGAACTTGCTTCGGAACCACCTACAAATTATACCCAATGCAAGGTTTGACTCTAAAAATGGGTGAAACGTTTTTTTTTAATTGAATATTAGCCGATACTATATAGTTGTAACTAATATTGCTCATGATGATGTGATTGAATTGTCAGTCATATTTGTTGTAATAGTAGTCGTACAAATGATATCCTAAGTATTAGTCCATGTATTGATAAACAGAAATTGATACTCATTGAACAATACATAATATATTATATTGACCAATTATATAACATCTAATTGAAAGAAATATGGTGAATATTTTTTTTTCCTTACGATAGAAAACTCTAAGACTCTTAATTCTCTTCGAGCGTGCGACCATTAGGACTCCAAATGTACAGTAGACCCCCCAAGTCATGAACACCAAGTTACCATAAGACTCGAATTTAAAATCTCTAATTCTTAAATAAGTTTATCTACAAATTGAGCTCCTCTAAATCAAAGTGACAAATACCGTTCTCGGGATATTAACGGCAATTGGTAATAACGGGATATTTTTAAATTCTCAGATTTTTATTGGGAATTTAACGGGAAAATCTCGCAGAAATTATAATATTTAAAAAATAAAAAAATTAATGAAATAAAAATGGTATAGGGAATTTACCGGGATATTATCACGTTATTAACGTTTATCGCGTTTTTAACGCGATTTTATCGGGAATTTATCGGAAATTTATCGTCGTGGCGATAAAAACGAGTTTTTAACGCGGTAATGGTATTTTGCCGATAAAAATACGGTAAATTTAAAAATACTGCCGATATTTGTGACAAGGCTCTAAATATGACAAACTATGGTGAATGAAAACAGTGGAAAAGTAACAATAAACAGGGAGAGAGGGAAATTGTGAAAAACGCACACCAAATATGGCAAGAGAGTATAAGAGTGGTGAGGGACAACGGTGTATGTGGTGTAAAAGACCCTGAGCCACTCAGCACATGTGGGTTGGTTCCCTTTCTCTCTCTCTCTTCCCCTTCAAAGAAACATGTGTTGTGAATCCATTTACCAAATTTTCATTTAATTTATTTAAACAGTACGAGTAAATTTATTTGATTGATTTATTTTTATAACAAAAGTGTAATAAAAAAATTTATTTCACATGTGATTTTAGAAGTAAAAAAGATTTATAAATTTAGTTTTTTTTATGAATTTATGTGTAGAAAATTGTAAAATACTAAGTGTAAAATTTTTATAGGTGAGTCCACTACTCTTAGAATATATAGAGGTTAGACTATGAGGCTCAAATCCATAACCTCCTGCTTTCCAAAATAAGAGTCAACCACTTGAGCTACACCTATATAAATAATGATAATCTTTTATAAATTTAATTTATAAATGATAAAAATATGAGAATAAAAAAATAATATTAATATATATTCTATAGAAAAGTTTTCTCTCGATGGGTACTTTTTTTCTCTCTCTAAGTCTCTCCTTCTTTCTTCCCCCAATTTCGGCCTTCTTTAATTTCCCATGTCTTCCGGTATCCACGTGTCATTTACATCATGCATTCCTGCTCCAATTTTCGTGTAGATCTGTCCATACACGTGTCAACACAGCTATGAAGAGAAGAATTGTCCATGTGGCCTTGTTTGGTCGATGATAACCACACCAGTAATTTGCACTATTTCATGACCCGTACAAAATTTACGTGTCTCGCTTATGGGATCAAAGCCGTTCATTTATCCTATCTAATTATGGATGTTTATAGGCTTATATTAAAATAGAAACTTTTATTTTATAAATAAATTTATTTGAATTTCTCTGTTTTCTCATTAAGCCCCACAGCTATGTGAGCCCCATTTAAATACCACAAACCCTTATTTCTTATCACACACAAGTTCTATCTTTATATTTAATATAAATTTATTTTAGTTGATTTTTCATTTTGACCTTTAACTAGAAATTTATTTAAGGCTGACTTTTTTTAAAAAAAAAAATAATAATTAATAAAAAAATAGTGAATATGATTTTTAACAGACTTCGTCATTTTAAAATAATTAAAGGTAAAGCTCATGGGAATTTAAGGTAGTAATTTCATTGTCCTTTGGCCTCTAAAATAATATTTTGTGCATCTCGTGTCTATTTATATTTCATGAATTAAATCTTCGTTATAATCAATAGCCATCATTTCATCTATTTGAAATTTGACTTTACCAATTATTCTTATTTAATTGATCATATAAAAATATATCAATTTGACTTTACCAATTATTCTTATTTAATTGATCATATAAAAATATATCACCAGTGATTTTAGAGCCTAGTATTTCCTTTTTATCTATTTCCATTGTTTTGAAATGTCTATCATCTACTCATAAGAGTCATGATCCATAGCTTTTCGATTCTACGAGTGAATTTGTACTTGTTATTCCATTAACATAATCAAACTATTGAGTTTAATAATTTTGAATTGACAGATAAAAATGCTATGTTGCTAAATGTGTATATTACAACTAGTATCAAAACTGGTTCAACTCTCTACTAGTCTGATTTGTAGTTGAGTCGAGGATGACTTGAGCCTAAAGGGGGTGGATTGTGACTCCCCCTACTCAGCCCACCTGAGTGTGGGAAGGAGTCTCGCATTGCCCATGATGGGGATGGAGAAAGGAGATATTTGAGAATGAGGAGCCCCTCTCTACCATGAGGCCTTTTGAAGTTGGTCAAGTGAACTGGTCAGAAGCAAAATCTTGAGGGTTGGCTCGATGCAGAGTAATGAAATGGATCGAAGGTCCAAAGAGGACAATATCATGCTCGAGGAGTCGAGTCAAGGTTATTACAATTGGTATCAGAGTTCGGTTTACCTCCTTTGCCTGTGTGAACCCTAGTGTGTAGTTGAGCCGATGACAGATTTAGACCTAAAGGAGATGGATTGTGACGTCCTCTACCTAGTCCACCTGGGCATGTGAGGAGGAGTCCCACATTGCCTAGGATGGAGATGGGGAAAGGAGATATTTGAAAAGGGGGAGCCTCTCTCGAAAATGAGACTTTTTGGGTTTGGTCAAGTGGGTTGAACTCAAAGTAAAACATTAAAGATTGACTTGGTCACATAATAATGGGCTAAAGTGAAGGCTAAAAAAAGACAATATCATGTGAGTCAAGTTATTATAAGTAACCATTAAAATCATAAGTAATAAAGATAAAAGAGACATGAAAAAGTGATTGACTATATATTATAAGATTAAATAGAGTAATATAACTTAAAAGCTGACCGTAAATTAAAGTTTAATTTTAATAGATCACAATAACGATAACAATAGATATAATATGTCCTTTTATCTAATTATTGTAACTTTTGATCTTCATATCTACAATTTAACTGATTAATGAGTGCATAAAATTCAATAAAAGTCCTCTAAGGAATATTTTGAAGGATCTTATTAATAATTAAACGGATAATAAAGTATATAAGAGATTGAATTTTGAATGTAAATGAGACCTAATTCTCTCAAATACGTAAAGGATGTAAATACCTAAATGTATGAAATAAAAAAAGAGAGAAAATGATAAGAGAGTCCATATAGACACTTGAAAAAATTTTCTCTATAGACTTATTTTTTAAAAGTTGATGAAAATTACCTTTTTATCCTTTTACTTAAAAATGCCATATATTCTAAACGAGTGATCTATTGAATTAAAAAAAAATTAATTATTTGAATACGATTTTTAAAATTTAAAATTATACTATTTTCACTTAAAATCAATTTCAAAGTTTATATAATTTAGAGTAAATGAATCTACATACTTTATTTATATAAATTGATAAAAAAAAGATTTATTTGAATATTTTCATGTGTCTATATTGCTCCCTAATGATAGACTACAAGGACGACTGTCGAGTACACTCTGCAACCTCGGTCGAGGATAATATTAAATTTATCCAAAAATCTCCACCGGCTATAAATAGGTGCAAGATATTCTCTAGCCGAGTGACAGAGGCGTCACAGCGGCTTAAAACCTAGCCGTCTCCTTCATCTCTTTCTCCCTCCCTTAAACCCCATTTTCCTTCTCATCTTCCTTTTGTCTTTGCAGGTAAGGTCTCATAATTTTTTTTTTTTAAAATTCAACTTCATTTCCATGTGTCTATGTTTTGCTACAAGTAGTTTTATATGCCATGTACTGCCGTTTGTTTGCATTTTTCCCGAATAGTTTTAAAAATACCTAATCCCCTTTTTCTCAATCTGTAAAAAGTTTGCACTTTTTTTTTTTATAAATATTGTTCTATTCCTATTTACATACATACAGATTTGCAAAGAGTAGAACAACCCACATTCCCACTTTAAAACCATGTTCTCAGCCGTGTTTTCTGCTATAGAAATGTGCTGTTTTACCATATTCTTCACTTAAAAAATACTCTATCCACTTTATAATTAAATTAATGGTGAAACAAATTTAACCCAGGAAATCTCTCAGGCTTTTATTTGGTTTACTGCAATTTCAGTAGGAGGAAATAAAAGGAGTTTTAGCAACAAATAAGTCTTAATTCTGCCGAGGAAAAAAATGTATGCAATTGCTTGCGATTATAGTTTAGATTAATCAAGTCTTTCCAAACTCGTAGAGAATTTCAGTCTTAACAATAAATCCAGTTCAATAAGTATAAATGTTCAACTAATCAATTAAAACATGGAAGACAGAGCCCACGTACATGGAATGTGCAAACACTAATACGCAAAAAGCACCAAAACTTTTTAACAAGTTCCCTGTGAAAAAGTTCATGCAATCCCAATTCAGCTTAAGTTATACAGATTTGAACTTCATTGGCAGAATGCATGAGTTAGTACTTTGAGTAGTAAAGGTAAAATGGAGTTTTTAAATTTTAATACTGGGTCTGGAAAAGCAAATCCGAGTGGCATACCCCAATCAATAATATATTTGCAACTTTCTTTTGTGCTTTTCAACAACTTATTATTGCAAGTACAATGTCCCATATCTGCACCATCACCCAAACAAAAAAAGCAACGGTGATAATGATGATGATGGTGGTTGTGATGGTGGTGCATGAGAAAATGAATGCACTTCGTGCAAGATCCGGGATGCAGAAGAGCCAGAAACCTATTTGCAAGAGAGACACTTGCACCTGTGTCGAACATTTGTACACACTTGTAGACACTCGTGCCCATTTTTTTCGGACTATTTTTATTTTTTTAACCATTTTTTAAGATGACTAAAATATTACAATGCATTTCCCATCTTAAGACCTCTTCACCTAAATGTTTTAGAGTAGAATCAGTATCTTATTTTGTTGGTGTTATTTTTGCACCTTATTTTCATTTAAAATAAATTTATTTAAATATACTGGTGTGTCGCCTATCACCTTGTACCCGTGTCAGACACCAACGCTTGTATTTGTACTCATGCAACTTAGAATATCATCCTTGCGGATCTCCTTGGATTTTGAATTTGTGGATGCACGTGATGGGTTTTTGATACAATTCTTGTTTTTATAAGGGGTGCAACTCAGGCAGGTTAGGTTGGGTCCTTAAAAATAAATAAGGGACCATACGGTTTTCAGGCTTGTACTCTACTTAGTTTTAAATTAATTACTGTTATCAGCCTTTATCATCAAGCGATAGTTATTCATTTTTTATTGCACACAATGTTTTATAGGATTTATTATCTGAATCAAATTTTTTCCCATCACACAAATCATAATCTTGGGTATTAATTCTATTGCAACTATTACATCAATTAATTATCAAGTTATTATCTTACTTCTAATTAACTCATCATATAAAATTAAGTTGGTTTATTAAATAGAATTAAGTTTAGGATGAATAGATAGAATTCGATAATGTATAGTGTTTAAGATCTTTAATTAATCACAATATTTTATTTAATATCAAGTATAAAATATAAAATACATGTTAGATGCCATAGGTCTTAGAGTTTAGCTTGGGCTTTTGGGTCGGTTGGGTCCTAAGAATGCAATGTCCGGGCTCAACCTGAATTTAAATTTGGACCTATTTTTGAACCTTAATTCTGGCCTGTGCCCTAAAGAAGTAGATTCGAGCTCTAAGAATTTCAGCTAGTTTTTACTGATTTGCTTTGTTTTATATTTTATCAGTGGTTTGGCTGACTGAAACCTTTACAAGATACTTTGAGAGCTTTATTCTTGTTCACAAAGCTTGATTATAGAACCCAACTTCCCTGAAGGGGAGATTTCTTACTAATTAGGTTTCAGTTGTATTGTTGATTGAGGCTATTGTAATGATATTGCTTCTAGATTGGGAGGTGGTTCAATAACCTCCAGCTCCACTTTCCCATTGCAAAAAGAAAAGATTAGAAGCATTCAATTTTTTTGCAGCACAAGTGATAATAGGGAAGTTGTGTTCCGGTTGCAGGGTTAGGGGATCAGAATAGAAACACCAATATGGCATTTTGCAGTCGAATGGGAAGCCTTCTTAGGCAGAGCAAATGCACAAATGCTTCCTCAAATGAAATGCTTCCGATGGCATATATGGTTAATACCATTCGCTGTATGTCTACAAGGCTTTTTATTGGAGGTATACTGCTTTTTGTGCTTTACCTTGATGCAAAGTTTTTGGCATGTTGCAGTCACACATCCCACAAATTGTGTTTCTCATTGTATGTTTTCTTGCATTCTCTCTTTTTAGGTCTTTCATATGGTGTTGATGATCAGTTACTCAGAGATGCATTTACCAGCTTTGGTGAAGTGTCTGAAGGTAATTTGTGAATGGATGGTCTATTGTACGTATTGTTCTTTTGAAGAGGTTTGTTTGAAGTAATTTGTGAATGGATGGCTATCATTTTGTGCTGCTGGAATTGCAACCCACATGTGGAGGAATACTGTTTTATGCTTTGCCAGGTTACATCAGTGTTCTTGATGTCTCTTTTCATCACCATTAGATGCCAAAGTCTTATCTATCTACGGTTGGCTTTTTGAGTTCTACTTCTCTTTTTAACTCTATCATAAATTAGAAAGTCCGCAATTTGTCATGTCTTTTTTCCTTACTTTCATATTTTTGGTGGTCTTCCTCCTCATACCTGTGATCTGTGACCTTTCAACTCTAGGTATTTGGGCCGTCTCATCTCACCTGAGTTTCTCTCATTCTGTCTAAATGTGTCTTTTCTTGTATATCAAAAAGCATGATAAATGGATCCTGCCAGATGCTGTTTCTTATCTCAACACCAACCTAAGCACAAATTGGTCTCTGAAAAGGACTTTAAACAGCCCATTATTGGTGTTTACTCACCTCACATGTTCAAACTTCAAAATATGAACTTGGACTGTCAGTTAATTGAGCAGTGCTTGGTCTAATGTGATTATAGGATGAGGATTCATTTCAGTTGTCTCCATGTGCACATAGATTTCGACTTAATTGATATTTCTTTTTGATGTGCAGCAAGGGTTGTCACCGACAGGGACACTGGGAGGTCAAGGGGATTTGGATTTGTAAATTTTGTAACAGATGAATCTGCCAGCTCTGCCTTATCTAACATGGATGGCCAGGTTTGTAAATATGTTTTGTTATTGTAATGGAATGGCCCAAAGTCTTATTGAATGCTGTTATCCCATGCATCTACATTGATGTTGTAAAGCTAAGTTTCGTCCATGTGTTCAGGAACTGAATGGGCGGAACATCCGTGTATCTTATGCTAATGAGAGACCCAGTGGTGGGTTTCGTGGTGGCTATGGAGGTGGTGGAGCTGGTGATTTTGGTGGGGACTCTAGCAGGGGTTACTAAATGTGTATGTTGGTTCATTTATTTAGCTTTGTTGCTATTTTGTTAGAATTGCTCGTCTAGTTTTTTTCCCTTTTCTGACAGCTTCCCCCACGCTTGTCAATGCATGATGAGCTTTATTCTGAGTTTGCATGAGTTGGGTGTTGTCTTTGCTTGTTTAATTTCCTAATGTGAATAGAGGATGAGAGCTAAATTCAACTTATTGACTGATATTTTTTGGATTGTTTAATTGTCTTGATATTGTTATTAGTTGATATGTTATATATTAAATAATGGTAGGGACATTATATGGATTGGAATGTAAATTGGTGCCAAGGATTGGCATATGCGAACCTTTCCCTCAATGAAGATGATAGAGGTCAGGTTGGCTCCTTAAAATTATCTACATCTTATATTCCTTTCATAATCTTCCAAATTCTTAGCCTTTTTTTTTTCTATTTAAGTTTCTATATTGTTTGTGACTTCTCATGTTTCTCATAATTAGGTAAGTTTGGCAGAGGAGAAAAGTTTTTCTCTTGGCAAGTTCCATTAAAATATTGGCAGAGCCAACTTTTCAAAGTTCATCCTTCAATTCCATTATATGATTCAATGTTTCTATCTTATTCACTTACCTACGGAAGCAACTCTTCTACGCAAATTCCATATGGGACCATTTGATGATTAGTTCAAATTGCGTAAGTGTATTTTTCACAAATAAAAATATACATTTTTTAGACATATTACTATATTACTCTATTTTTTTAAATATTGATAGAATTTTTTTCAGCCTTCCCTGTTGAAATTTTATTTTAGGCCACTGCGTTCATCTCTTAATTTCTTTGAAACTAAACACAAATAAAATGAGTTGAGCTAGTAACAATATGCATCAACATTTTTCATCAAATGGATCTTGGGTCTTGTTGTATAATTACACGTGTTGTGTACTTAGCTATGTAGATAAGAAATGTCTAAAGTTATAGCATCAGTGCGCCCCCATTTTGACGATAGTGCACCCGTCAATTTTTTTTTTTTCCAATTTTGCCCCCAACCCACCATTCTCCATTTCCATCGTTTTTGTTTCCCCGATACACATTTTTTCTACACCTTCTGGGCACATTTTTTTCTGCAAGGGAGTCTTCTCTTCCTCCATCGCTCGCATCCTCCATTCCGGAAGGTGTAGAAATCCCTCTCTTAGACTCTTGGAGCAGCATTGGATTTTTGTGTATCGACAATTTGGGCTCTTCAGAAGAGAATTTTTTGCTTAGTTTAGCAGTTTCAGTTCATGTTTATTTTGCAATTTATTGCACGAGAATGGAATTGATTTTTTGGCTCAGTTTAGCAGATTCAGTTCAGAGCTCCTTCACCTTAGTGAGCCAAGGCACCAGGACCCTAACAATCTTTAATTATACAAGCATAAGCATAACCTTACTAAAACTTTTAGCATTGAATGATGTAATTGAAGGACCAATCACACATGACCTTTTAAGCTTCTTGCCATTCAAAAGGACGTCAATACCTGGAAATTTGACATTGATCACTTTATAATTACAATCAACATGAACCAGATGAGAGGGATTTCTACAGCTTCCGGGATGGAGGATGTGAGCGATGGAGGAAGAGGAAGACTTCCCTCGCAGAAAAAATCGTGCACTGAAAGCGTAGGAAAATGCTGCTAGTTTTGGGGAAACAAAAAGATGGTAACGGAGTAAAGGTCGGTGGGGGGCAAAATTGGAAAATACAATTGAAGGGGTGCTCCATCGTTAAAATGGGGGGTGTACAAATTACTTCCCTTAATTTATCATCCTAATTATATAATCTGATGAGTGATGAATATAAGTATGATTAGATAGGAGTGAAATTTTATATTCACTTATAATATATTTTCTTTGCATCATATTTAATCATATAAGATTTAAATAGAAGTATTCAGTATTAAGTTTCAATTCAGAAAAAATCTCTTTTAGAGTTTTTATAAAACTCTCGTGAATTGGTATCATGCGACCAAATTCTTGGTGAATGATCTTTCTTAGTCTGATAGAGAGATGCTCGAGGGGATGAGATTGGGCTATAAATTTATTCAAAGAGGCATCAAAGGTGGGTCCTACCTACCAAAATGGCTGCCTTTCAAGTATAGTGGGTTGCTGGTCTTGCTTGAGCACCTTATATATTATAGGTTTCTTGCTTATTTTGTTAGTTTTAATAGTTTAAAACTTAAAATTAAGTGAAATAATGATTTACACATTGGTGTATTCAGTATTATTTTATACATTTAAGTATGAAATCTATTAAAAGGGGTGGTGATCGTTCTATTAAAAATGTTTTTATTTTAGTTAGAGGCTCACTAAAAGTCACTTTCATTAGATCAATCAAACACTGTTTTTGAAGTTCATGAAGTTGAAAAAGTGATATAAAATGATCAATTTTTTTTGTAGTTTAAAAAAGTAACTTGAATTCGGTGGCCATTTTGTGGGTGTGGGACGACACCTGAAGGAGGGGTTTTAGTAAGGTTATGCTCGAGGTTCTGTCATAAAAAAAAAATTAACTTGAATAATTTAATCAAAATGATTTGAATGAGTCTAAAATTTGTTCTATTTACTTTACTTAAATAAGATTTGAGTTCTGAATTTTCGAACTATAGTTTTGACTCATGAAATAGGGTAGGCATTCACCAGGCACGTTTTAAAACATGTTTTTACACAATCTTTTGCTTAAAAACAATTTCAAACGGTTATTCATGAGTTGTTTTCTGAGATAAAATGGTTGAAATTAATTTTCTTTCCAATATTTTAGTTATATTTATTAAAGGAATCTCATCACTCGGTTGACTTTTCATATTTCTTTTCTCTCTATATTTGCTAGTTTTTCAATTCGTGGGATTGTAAATTGATTATTGATTTATTCTTTCCTTTTTTTCAAGAGTCCTGTATTCTCCTATAAATATTGTTGGTCGCAGTCGCTGCTCGGCCAAGACTCCTATCTGCCGTATCTATTATATAATAGACACTTTCCTCATAATCCACCACTGGTTTATAGGAGAATATCCAGGGCCGATTTCTTTGCAGTCCACACGCCAACCCACACCGTGTTTTTCAGAGAGAAAATCACGGTCACCATATCGGGGAATCCAGGGCCAGCCCTAAGATTTCAAGGGCCCTAGGCGAACTCTGAAAAATGGACCTTTTATACACTCACAATAAATAAAATCATATATTTTTTTTTACAAAGTGTGAAACATTTAAATAAACATCATAATCAAATTTATAACAAAGTATTATTTTAAATTTATTCTTCTATCATCTTGAGATGCAAAATTACTATATTCAAGTTTTTTTAATAATTTTTTTTCAATAGATAATATAGTTAATTCATTAAATCTTTCTTTTGACATTATACACCGAAGATAAGATTTAGAAATACCAGTATAACATTTTGCAGTGGAATGGGAAGCCTTCTTAGGCAGAGCAAATGCACAAATGCTTTCTCAAATGAAATGCTTCCGATGACATATACGGTTAATGCTATTCGCTGTATGTGTACAAGGCTTTTTATTGGAGGTATGCTGCTTTTTGTGCATTAGCTTGACACAAAGTTTTTGGCATGTTGCAGTCACACATCCCACAAATTGTGTTTCTCATTGTATGTTTTCTTGCATTCTCTCTTTTTAGGTCTTTCATATGGTGTTGATGATCAGTTACTCAGATATGCATTTACCTGCTTTGGTGAAATGACTGAAGGTAATTTGTGAATGGATGGTCTATTGTACGTATTGTTCTTTTGAAGAGGTTTGTTTGAAGTAATTTGTGAATGGATGGCTATCATTTTGTGCTGCTGGAATTGCGACCCACATATGGAGGCATACTGTTTTATGCTTTGCCCGGATACATCAGTGTTCTTGATGTCGTCTTCTCATAATCATTAGATGCCAAAGTCTTATCTATTTGAGGTTGGCTTTTTGAGTTCTACTTCTCTTTTTAACCCTATCATAAACCATATAGTCCACAATCTGTCATGTCTTTATTTTTTCCTCACTTTCATATTTTCGGTGGTCTTCCTCCTTGTACCTGCGATCTGTGACCTTCCAACTCTAGGTATTAGGACCGGCTCATCTCATCTGAGTTTCTCTCATTCTGTGTTAATGTGTCTTTTCTCGCGTATCAAAAAAGCATGATAAGTGATCCTACCAGATGCTGTTTCTGATCTCAACGCCAACCTAAGCACAATTTGGTCTCTGACAAGGACTTTAAACAGCCCATGATTGGTGTTAACTCACCTCACATGTTCAAACTTCAAAATATGAACTTGCACTGTCAGTTAATTGAGCAGTGCTTGGTCTAATGTGATTGTAGGATGAGGATTTTTTTCAGTTGTCTCCATATGGACATAGATTTCGACTTAATTGATATTTCTTTTTGATGTGCAGCAAGGGTTGTCACCGACAGGGACACTGGGAGGTCAAGGGGATTTGGATTTGTAAATTTTGTAACCGATGAATCTGCCAGCACTGCCATAGTTTGCAACGATCGCGTGGTTTGTATATATGTTTTGTTATTGTAATGGAATGGCCCAAAGTCTTATTGAATGCTGTGATCCCGTGCTTCTTTATTGATGTTGTAAAGCTAAGTTTCGTCCATGTGTTCAGAAACTGAATGGGCGGACCATCCGCGTACATTATGCTAATCAGAGACCCAGTGGTGGGTGTCGTGGTGGCTATGGAGGTGGTGGAGCTGGTGATTTTGGTGGGGACTCTAGCAGTGCTTACTAAAAGTGTATGCTGGTTTATTTATTTAGCTTTGTTGTTTTGGCCAGTTGGGATCCTTTATTTGACAATGCGATGATCAAAACTTTATCATAAAGCCATTTTTTTGTCTTAGAATTGCAAATGGTATACAGTGAAATGTAGAATCTTATGATTCATAGAAGTTCTCTCCAAAAAAATATAATATATGAAATAACATAAACGATATTTAAGAAGTAATAATATTTAAGTTATTCTCCACATTTCTTTCAATATTAAGTGAATTTTATAAAACTACTTCATTGGAGCTGAAGTTTCAAAGGCTTTAAAAACTATCACAATCGGCAATTTTATACTCTCACGTCTTAAATAATTTCATAATTCTTTTTTTAGTGAGAATCGTAAGATTTCTAAATCGATACATATATCTTATGAATTATAAGACACAAATTTTATTTATGAGATTTTAACAATGCTATTTTGTTAGAATTACGGCTGTTTTTCCCCCTTTCTGACAGCTTCCCCGACTCTTGTCAATGCATGATGAGCTTTATTTGGACTTTGCATGGGTTGGGTGTTGTCTTTGCTTGTTTAATTTCCTAATGTGAATAGAGGATGAGAGCTAATTTCAACCTATTGACTGATATTTTTTGGATTGTTTAATTGTCTTGATATTGTTATTAGTTGATATGTTGTATATTAAATAATGGTAGGGACATTATATGGATTGGAATGTAAATTGGTAGATTATGAAAGGATTAGTGTTTTTTTTTTTTTTTACAGATAAAAAAATACATTTTTAGGGTGTTCAGTATTATTTTATACATCCAAGTATTAAATCTATTAAACAGGGTGGTGATTGTTCTATTAAAAGTGTTTTTATTTTCGTACGAGGCTCACTAAAATTTACTTTTATTAAATCAATCAAATTTTATTTTTAAAGGTTACAAAGTTTAAAAAATAATGTAAAAAAGTTCAAATTTATTGAATTTTAAAAATCTTCATTTGGCTTCACTGTATAAGTGTATAACTGAAATGAAGTGGGTAACTTATAATTTTTTAATGTTTTTCATAGTTTATTATATATTTTTACTTATTAAATTTTATGTCATCTTTTCTTAGACCGTCGGATGTTCTAATACGGAGACAAGGTTTGGAAACAGATTTGACAACTAACATGGTGTCAAAAGTCATAGAAAAATAAAATATTTTTCCTGTATATTTTCCTTGTTTTTCTTTACACAGAGTTAGAGGTATTTATATACATAGGAATTTCTATTTATGGATAGGATAGCTAGAATCACGATTGACCCTTATTTTCAGGGATTTACAATCAAGTCTCCTCCTATAATTACTGTAATGACAACTCACGCCAACACTCCCCCTCAAGTTGGTGCATACAGGTCTCTCATACCCAACTTGTCAAGTGAGTTGTAAAAATTCTTGCTGCATATAGCTTTTGTGAGTACATCTGCCAATTGGTCTTCAGACTTAACAAAAGGAAATCTGATTGTCTTGTTCTCAAGATTTTGCTTGATGAAATGTCGATCCACCTCCACGTGTTTGGTCCGATCATGTTGGACAGGATTGTGTGAGATATCAATGGCGGCCTTGTTGTCACAGAACAGGTCTATCTCACAACATGGGGCAAAACCAATTTCTGTTAATAATCTTTTAAGCCAGAGAAGCTCACAAAGACCTTTAGCCATCCCACGGAACTCAGCTTCAGCACTTGACAAAGCCACCACATTTTGTTTCTTACTTCTCCATGTCACAAGGTTCCCGCCAACAAACATGAAGTACCCTGAGGTGGATTTTCGATCTGATATATTTCCTGCCCAATCTGCATCTGTATATCCCTCGACTTTGAGGTGATTATTTTTTGAGAACATAAGCCCTTTTCCTGGGGATGACTTCAAGTAGTGAAGAATTCTGAGTACCGCATCCATGTGATCCTCACTCGGACAATGCATAAATTGACTTACTACACTTACCGCATAAGCAATGTCTGGGCGAGTGTGTGAGAGATAGATAAGTTTACCAACTAATCTCTGGTATCTTTCTTTGTTTGTCGGCACTTGGTCTGGATATACTCCCAGTTTGTGGTTTTGGACAATTGGTGTGTCTGCAGGCTTGCATTCTAGTAGTCCCACCTCTGATAGAAAGTCTAGGATATATTTTCTTTGGGAGAGGAATATACCTTGCCTTGATCTAGCAACCTCAATTCCCAGAAAATATTTGAGCCCTCCCAGATTCTTCATTTCAAATTCAGTCGCCAAATGGTCTTGAAGCCTTGATATTTCTTCTGGATCATCTCCCGTAATAATCATGTCATCTACATAGATTATTAAGGCCGTGACCTTGCCCTGTTGATGCTTTAAGAATAGTGTATGATCTGAGTTACTTTGTTGATAGCCATATTTCTTCATTGCCAAGCTGAATCGCCCGAACCATGCTCTAGGTGATTGTTTCAAGCCATACAAAGCTCGTTGTAATTTGCATACCACTTCAACTTCGGAAGTTGCTGTGTAGCCTGGTGGAACATTCATGTAGACCTCCTCTTCCAAATCACCATGGAGAAAGGCATTTTTTACATCAAACTGATGCAGTGGCCAATCACGGTTTGCTGCAAGAGATAACAACACTCTAACCGAGTTCAATTTTGCTACTGGCGAGAAGGTCTCTTGGTAGTCTACACCATATGTCTGGGTGTAACCTTTTGCTACTAGTCTTGCTTTGTATCGGTCAATCGAACCATCTGCTTTATGTTTAATGGAGAACACCCATTTACACCCCACCGTCTTCTTTCCTTTGGGCAAGGGAACAAGAGTCCATGTTTCATTTTTCTGCAGTGCCTCCATTTCTTCCTTTACAGCCTGGGTCCACTTAGGATGTGTCAGAGCTTCAGTGACATTGGTAGGAACATGGCACGAGGAGAGTTCATGCACAAATGTCTTGAGTGGTTCAGAAAGCCTTTTTGTAGACACATAGTTGGCAATTGGATACTTTGAGCTTCGTTCTCCAATATCTGGAGAATATCTACTTGGTGGTTTGCCACGATTATGCCTGAAAGGTAAAGTATAGCCAACATGGATATCTATATCATTAGAGTTTGAAGATATAGTAGGAGAGTTTACCTCGGGGATATTCTCAGGAGATGGGTCGTCGGGTACTGAGGAGTTGGAGGGGGTTTCTATTTCAGCTTCAGGTGATGTAGATATTGCTTTGGAACCTTTCTCCGTTTCTGAAGACACATTTGGTTCTGTATCAGGTTCCCCAATGTTGATGTCGGTGTCATTGAATCTCGGCCAGTCAAAGCGTAGCCAATTTGGCTCGTCATCCCTGATCTCCCCCTGACGAGGAGAATTGGGTAATGAGGAAGAGAAGAAAGTCTCAGACTCCAAAAAGGTGACATCCATAGTCACATAAGTGCGTTTGGAGGCTGGATCATAGCACCGATACCCTTTTTGATGGACGGCATATCCCAAGAAGAGACAGCGAATGGCACAAGGATCAAGCTTCGTGCGCTGGTTCTTATGAAGGTGGACAAAGGCGACACAACCAAAGATCCGAGGAGGAAGCAATAACATCGTAGGTAAGGGAACATATGTCGACAGTGCTTGTAACGGAGACTTGAAAGTCAAGACTTTGGAAGGCATCCGATTGAGGAGATGCACAGCCGTAGCAACGGCATCAGTCCAATGTTGACTAGGCACATGGGCGCCAAGTAAGATAGCCCGGGCAGTTTCAAGGATATGGCGGTTCTTTCTCTCAGCAACACCATTCTGCTGAGGAGTCTGTGGGCAAGAGGTTTCATGGATAAGACCATGATGCTGAAAGTAGGTATGAAACTGGTGGTTTACATACTCTCCACCATTATCTGATCTAAGAATCTGAATCTTAGCTGAGAACTGGGTTTGAACCATAGTGTGGAAGGACTGAAATGTAGTCAGTACTTCGTCTTTATGTTTTAGCAAGTAGAGCCAAGTCATGCGAGTACAGTCATCGACAAAAATCACAAACCAGCGGTGACCAGATATGGTAGAAATGGGGGAAGGACCCCAGACATCGGAGTGAATCAAAGCAAAAGGAACAACACTTTTATTCATACTTGAAGGATAAGTAGCTCTATGGCTTTTAGCAAGAATGCAAGTTTCACATTTGAAGTCAACTACTGAAAGCTTGGAGAATAAACTAGGAAACAAATACTTCAGATAACCAAAGGACGGGTGTCCTAACCGACGATGCCAAAGCCAAATCTGCCGCTCATTCTTGTCAACTGGAGGATGCATGTGATGTGCGCGGCTCATACTGAAATCGTCCATGTAATAGAGCCCCCCCCGCTTAGTACCACGCCCAATGATCTCCTTGGTAAGAATATCCTGAAGTAAACAAAAGGTAGAGTACATCAGTACAACACAGTTCAGGGCGGCAGTAACTTGGCTCACAGAGAGCAGTTTATGGGAAAGAGAGGGAACATGCAAAGTATGAGATAATGATAAATTTGGTGACAATTTCACAGTGCCAGCTCCTGTAACCGGAGATAGGGCCCCATTGGCATTAGCAATGCAGGTGCGCCGAGGTGGGGAAGTTTGGAAGAAATCAGTGGCATCGAATGTCATGTGGTCGGTAGCGCCCGAGTCAAGGATCCAAGAACAGTGATCACCATCTGGATACGAACTACAAAGAGCGGTACCAAAGTTACCTGGATCCGTAGTTGGTAAATCATTCGTGGCGGTCTCCACATGGGGAGAGAGAGAGAGACTGGACTCGGCTGCAGCGACGGAAACCTGACCTGCTCTGCCATCAAGAGGATCACGGCGTTTGCGGGCCTGAAGGTCATTCCACCAGTCAGGGTATCCGTGTAGTTTGAAGCAATTCTCGCGGGTATGTTTCAGATTACCGCAGTGAGAGCACTTGGTACCATCAGAGGAAGAGGATCGTGACTTTGCAAAGTTACCTGGCTTCCCAGTGCCGAGAGAGAGAGACCGGGTAGAAGATGATGTGGATTGTCCGGTCTTGAACCCTTTTGAGGCCAGAACTGCGCCAGGAGTATCGGTGGAGCCACCAGTAATCATAACAGCTTGCCGGACAGCTTCCCGGCGAACATGAGCATAAGCGAGTTCGATGGAAGGAAACGGCCGCATCTGTAATATGTCGCTGCGAGTGTTATCAAGTCTATCATCAAGGCCATCCAAGAAGGCATACACACGGTCTTCCTGAAGCATGTCATTGTAGTGCTGAATATCAGCAACACATTCCATTGGGTTTGGACGACGAAAATCAATCTCGCGCCATAACCCTTGGAGAGAAGTGAAATATTTCTCAAGAGAGCCATCCGCCTGTTTCAGACGGGTCACACGCCTCCGGAGGTCATACACCTGAGATGTATCGCTGCCGTCAAAATAGATAGTAGCAATGGAATCCCATACTTGTTTTGCAGTCGGAAACCGAATGAAGTTGCCGATTAGTGATGGGTCCATTGAGTTAATCAGCCATCCCTTGACAATGGCGTTGTCTGTGCGCCATTTGCGGAAGGAGGGGTCGGTTGGTGGAGGTTGGACGATATCGCCGTTAATGAGTCCCAACTTGTCTTTGCCGGAGATGTACATCTCAACAACTTGGGACCAAAGAGCGTAATTGTGACCGTCCAATTTGATGCCAATAGGAGCAGCAACACCACCATCATGGGTCTGGGTAGGGGCCGAAGATGTATTCAAGACTTCAGTCATCCGAGTTGTTAATTCGGCGATAATGGCAGTGGAGTCGATGGGCTTGTCGTGTTCGGCCATTGGAAGGAGGTTACTCCAAGATCACCGTCGGCAAATCTGCAGGGGCAGATCAGATACGACAGAGAGCAGCAGCAAATCGGAATGTGGAAGCAAGGCGAGATGGAGTGGCCTGGAGACCGGCGAGGCGTCGATGTGGGCCGCGAGTGGACTGCTGGAAACGCGGCCGGAGAGAGATCGGCAGGAAAGAGGGCTGCAAAAATCGGAGTAAACCGGCGGCCACAAAGCTGTGAGAAAGGGGCAGCAACCAGCAGAACGACGATCGGGAGAACTGTCGTCGGAGAGAGATGCTGCGGCTGACTGCAGAACGCAGATCTGGGATCGGAAAATACCGATGCAGATCTGAGCAAAACAAAAAAAAAAAAGAACCGGGCGAGTGGGAACTGGCTACAGCAGCACTGGCAGAGGTCCGTGATGGCGGAGATGGCAGTCCAGCGACGGGAAGAGGCCGGAGATCTTGAAGAAGAAGACGAGCCGAGATCAGAGCGGGGCGGAAGGAGCAGTGACAGCGAGCGGAAGTAGGGGATCCGCGATGGGAATCGGCCGAGCAGAACTGCTGACGGCGACAAACCAGATCGGAAAGTCACGATCCGGCCAGCCGGGAAGGGGATACCCGTCGAGATCAGGCCCAAACAACCCAACGATCCTCTTCCGGACACGGGAAGAGGAAAGGAAGGGAAGAAGAAAAATAAAAATAAATTCCGTCTCACCGGAAAAAAAAAATATCGATTCCTACGAGAGGAGATCGAACCTAGGCTCTGATACCATGTCAAAAGTCATAGAAAAATAAAATATTTTTCCTGTATATTTTCCTTGTTTTTCTTTACACAGAGTTAGAGGTATTTATATACATAGGAATTTCTATTTATGGATAGGATAGCTAGAATCACGATTGACCCTTATTTTCAGGGATTTACAATCAAGTCTCCTCCTATAATTACTGTAATGACAACTCACGCCAACACATGGTTCTTATTCAGTGGTGATAATTTCGATTTTGAAAACCTTGATATCGTATCGGCTGATACCGAGATTTTCACCCCTGGTCTTATTAAATATGTGTTGATTTTCAGTGTCCTACGTTTTTTTGTTGGAGATAGTTTACTCATATTAAAATCTTGCTATTCGATTATTTTTTAGATGAAGAAATCAACTTCAAGAATGGAAAAGATTTATGAATATTAGAGACAGGGAGGGAGGCGGGTTGTTTAACTAAAACTAAATATTCAAATTCACTGATGAAAGGTGACAACCTATAATTCTTATTTTGACATAATTGTTTCTTATTTAAATTTCTTCCATCTTTATTTTTTGGAGACCGAAATTCTAAAAATATCTCGAAGGGGTTAAAAGTAGTGGCCACGAATCGGCGAGAGTCTTGACTTGAATTTTTACTCTATTTTAAAGGGTCCATTCACTGTAGCATTATTTAGTGTATATAGGTAGAGAGGTTTATACATGACTCGAGAATTAGTCAGAATGTCAGATAATCTAAGAGACGGGACACCTTCGTCATAATTTTTTTTTAAAGATACAGAGTAACAAGATAAACAAATATTGCTGGACTTCTAATAGATTAGAAATTAGCTGTACCTCATGAATTTGCCAATATAATTTATCTAGTAGACGATATTTTATTATAATTTTAATAGAGATTTCATTCGTATTTATATCTCATGTGGTGACTTATTTTAATGTTAATTTGTTTGTCGAATTCCTAATTCCAACTTTCATTTCAAACTGATATTTTAGTAAACAGGGAGGGTGTTTTCACAATTTTTAGTAAAAGTGTGAAGTCATTTTGGCCCAAATTGGGCATTTTTTCCCCTAAACTCAAAAACTGAAAGTTTTCAGTCAGGGATTTAAATCTGGCCGAGAAATTTTTCTCTCTTATATTTTTTTAAATCATCTTTATCGACTAATATCGACGATATATATCACCGATATATATCAGATATCGACCGACATCTCAAATCTCGACGGATATGATATATATCGACCGACATCTCAAATCTCGACGGATATCATATCTGCAGAGATTTGTTTCCCAGTTTCTGCCATGCTTTCCAAATTGTTTTCCAATTTTCTATATCAAATGAAAATTCAAATTTCATTCAAATATTTTTTACTAATTTGAAAGAAATATTATAAGTCACACGCATAATGGTATGCAGCCTATTAAACTCAAGTACGCTTTTGGTTCTTTAAGTGGAGTAACGATGAGTTCATTAGAAAGAACTTTTTTTTAATCTTAAACAATAAAATATATTCTCTCTATCCCATTTTAATTGTCTCATTTGAAATATTTATATTTTTTAAGAATTCTCTAAAACTAGTGATTTCATCCATTTTCAATATATTTTATACTACTCCAATATAAATGACATAGCTATTTTGGAACAATTTCAAAATCTATATAGAACAATTAATTTGGGACAGAGGGAAAATTTTAATTCACTAAATAATTTAAATATTAAAAATAAATTAGTTAAATATTAAAACACTTAAAAATATAAACTTGATTTAGTTAATGAATGTGATTTTCAGGTAGTTACGTATAAAAAAAATACTTTTACAGCAGTGTATACGTGATTCACGATCGTAGCTCCCAATTCATACCCAAGTTCTCACTGTAGCCGTCGAGATTCCAAAGCCAGTTCCTTCTTCCTGCTTCCGTTTATCGGTTCGTCGGCCCGAGTCTTTCTTCCTCCTTCCGTCTGGATTTAAGGAAAAAAAACGTAAAATCTCTAATTTCTAGTCCACATTTTCTTCTTCTCGGTTTTCTTCGATCCCTGCCTTCTACGCATACTCCGAATCCGATTTTGTATTCTTCAGATCTGACAATTCTCCGCTTTCATCACATTCCTCTACATCTTCTTCATGTTCCCAGCCAATATCTGACTTCCTGAGCCTGATCCTACCTTCTTCTCCTTAATCTTCTCCTTCTGCAACTTATTTTTGCATTTGGGTTTCATTTTTGTTGTTGTTTCATCTTGCAGGATCGTTAGAAACAGTATCCAGCAGGTGAGAGGCTTGGGGTTTGGAGTTTTTGTTTTTCTGTTTACTTCTCATTTGCATACGTGCATTTTGTATCTGGGTTTCAATTTTTTTCCTGGAAATTTAATTGAAGTGTTTGGATCTGTTTGAATTATTGTAGAGTAAGTACTGTCCTGGAAGAAAAGACAGTTTCGTATAACAAAAAATATTAATTTCTGTGGTTCAAGGAATGTGTCCTTTCAGGAAATTTATTTTCTTGTTTTTGTTAACTTTCCTGGAATTTTCATCCATATTTATTCATTATATTTATTGTTATTATTTTTTAAGTATTTATATTTTCTGCGAGATTTTCCCTTTAAATTCCCGGTGAAAATCCAAGAATTTGAAAATATCTTGATATGAATGGTATTTGTGACATTGTTTTTAACTAAAATAATTAGTCATTCAACAAATATATAGAAGTCGAATTGATGGTAATTCTTTATCTTTTGTTGAATGGTGAAATTGAGAGAGATGATGATAATGGTGACCTGATGTGTTTACATGGTTTAGCCGTGGTTGAATTCAACTGCATTGTGGGTTACAATGAGATTGAGCTAGTTTTGTGTTTGGTTCTCACTTTTCATCATGAACTATTAGATCATATGCTCCTCCACTAGAGACTAGCTCCCAATATTTATTGCCGATGAAGATCGTCACTGCTGATTGAGAATGTAATTTTTAAGACATCCCATATGATATTTTACTCTAATATTATATTATTCTCACACACGGATAACAATGAATTTCATCACCTATCATGAATGAGGTCGAGATTCATGGGTTATTCAAATATGAAAAATGAGTTCTATATCTTGTAAAAATTTATAGGGGATTTTGTGAAGATTTCAGGTCAAATCTCACATATTAACCTTGGATAGAAGAATTTTAATGCAATTGTGGATATCAATCAGATGGGTGTTAAACAAAGATGACTGACCTTTGCATGACAACCCCAATGTAATTTTTAAGACATCCCATAAGATATTTTACTCTAATATTATATTATTCTCACTCACGGATAACAATGAATTTCATCACCTATCATGAATGAGGTTGGGATTCATGGGTTATTCAAATATGAAAAATGAGTTCTATATCTTGTAAAAATTTATCGGGGATTTTGTGAAGATTTCAGGTCAAATCTCACATATTAACCTTGGATAGAAGAATTTTAATGCAATTGTGGATATCAATCAGATGGGTGTTAAACAAAGATGACTGACCTTTGCATGACAACCCCAAACTAGACTGATTATTTTCCCCCTTTTCCATTGTGACTGGCCATCTTGGATTAAATCTGTATAACATGGAATTGGAATTTGATACAGTACTGTTCTCATGAAGAGGCCTTACAAGAGGTACCAGTTCCTCGTCGAGATAATCACGTCTCATCTGTGACAGAGGATTGTGGCTTCTTCGAGTACAATGTGTCATCTGTAATGATTGAGAAGGGTCCACAGATTCCCTGCCTTCTGCACCAGTCAAGAGATGTTTCAAAGAAACAGTCAACATAATTGATTTCAAAGGTCCCTAGCTCTGACTCTTTTCAGTTTTCACACACTTCATTGGGTAGTGTGATCAGGTAGCATATAGCCTACCAAGCAAGATCGGTTCCATTGGCAAAACATCAAATGGAGACTTGATGGGTGTGAAAAGTCCCAATTTGGTTGCAGCTTCACTTCCTAATGGATTTAAACGAAACACAATGAAGAAAATATGTAAATTCAACATCCAATAAGTAGTAATGTCAAATCTCTGATAGCCTCACATTACTATTTCAGAAGAAAAACTATTGTGTCACAAAAACTTCACTTCTGAAAGGAGAAGCATAATCTGCTGTTTCTCCAGCTACCTGTATCTTTGATGCTTTCTGCTCAGTTTCTGTTTTGTATTATGGTTATTTAGTCTGAGCCATCTGATGTACTATTTCTAGTTGTTATCTTTAGAACATCAGTAAAATCATCATCACTACCACCTACCACCCACACAAAAAGGGGGGAAAAAAACCCTGCCCCAATGCAAAAATTCATACAATACGAGGTTTCTAGCCTCTGATATTAAGCAATGAAATCAAATTGTTGATGCTGAAACTTATCCTTTAAGCTTCAGGTTTCACAGTTTGACTATCAATGGTTAATTTCCATGGCCTTATGTCATACATATAAAGCTATTTTTCATCTAATTTTTGGTACTTGAATACTCATTTGGGTGTAGTTGTTGAGCCCCACGAGTGTCTGGTTGCCTTGTCATGTCTGTAAGATATTTTAAGAAATAGTGTATGCTATGTGACTGTTGTTCCCATTTCTATGTATTTCTGAATACTTCTAAGATCTTGATATTGAACTTTTGAAGTTCTTTATTTATCATTTTGGCCTTAGTATGTAACTTTTGTTATCGGTTTTCAGATATTTTGTTACTGCTTTTATTATTTTACTTTTCACTTGAACTTATATTTCAGTTCTCATCTTTGTGGACAGAATTGAAGAATTAGAAGATACACAATGAGGCAAAACCTAGTCGGTAGAGCACTTAGACAGTTTACTGTGAGTAAAGGGAAGACCGCTGGAAGGAATTCTGCAGGGTGTATCACATCTTTTCACTGAGGGGGTGGTGCGAAACGATTGCAACGAAGAGTTGATCTGAAGAGAAGCACTTCGGCGGTGGGCATTGTGGAAAGGGTTGAATATGACCCTAACCGTTCTTCACGCATTGCTTTAGTCAGATGGATCGAGGGGGTGCTGCCACATCCCAAGGGAAAATGCAACATGTCCAAAGAGTTTGGTCCACCTATTGAGATCCTTGAGCCTACCACAGCCACCATCTGCGGCTCATTTTCATTCTCTTCACTTCCTGGGAAAGTGGATCAAGGAAAGGTGGCCTCCTCTCCTGGATCAACCATTGGCCTTCCCACCAAAGTGTCCTCTAGTCAAGAAGCCAGTGCAGGAAGGAAAATAACTTGCACTAAGGATGTTTTCTTATCTGCCTTTTCTGCTTTCAAGGCGAAGGACAAAACAGCACCCTATAGCTTCGGTGGTTTTTTTGGTTTCCCACGGATAGCAGTAGCAGGGGCAAAGCCTGCTTTTATTGCTCCAGCAATGACAGAGGAAGTCCGAGAAAAAACACATTCTCTCTTTCTGAGGTCCGAAACTGGAAATCACGTACTGATCTCTTGGCACATAGAATCAAGCGGACAGCAGCAATTTCTTGGCAGAGTTTTAGGGGGCAAGAAACGTTAGGGCTTGGAGTTCTCACACGTAATGAACCAATGCCACAGGTTGTCCACGGACTCTTGCCTGCAACCTCAGTGAGCGAGGGACTGAAGGATGGTGGAGCATTCATGGCCAGTCGTATGCCTGTTAGTTATATTTTAGCCAGTCATCAATTGGAGCCCGGCAAGATGGTAATCAATTGCGAGTGGTCTGGGCCTTCATCCAACAGCTTGAAACCTGCCCATAATGCTCAGACATACCATCGGTTCGAAGACCTTGCTCGCACAACGAAGGAATGCCAAGATGAAGGGGGCAATCGGCCAGCTGCTTCACCACGCCCCCTTGCCCAAAGATATGACATGCTTGATTTGAATTATCAAGTGGGCAATTGCATGCCATTGGCCAATATACGGATAGGAACATTGGTGCATGACATTGAATGCAATCCAGGCCAGGGTGGGAAACTAGTTCGGTCCGCGGGAACTTATGCTAAACTAGTCAAGGAACCAGCAGAACGATGTCTTTTGCGACTGCCTTCAGGTGCGGAGAAGCTCGTTGATTCTCGATGCCGAGCCACCATTGGTATGGTTTCCAATCCCACCCATGGTGCACGTAAAGCTTAGAAAGGCAGGGCATAGCCGGTGGTTAGGTAGACGCCCAGTTGTTCGTGGTATTGCAATGAATCCAATTGATCATCCTCACGGAGGAGGTGAGGGGCGCACAAAAGGTGGTCGGCCTTCTGTGTCACCTTGGGGTAAGCCTACCAAAGATGGATTTAAGACAGCAAGAGCAATCAAACGCAAAAGGTAAATATTATTTCTTGGAGCAAGTTAGAATTGGTGTATTAAGCCATTGGCATGCAAACCTGTCTCAAGCCCGGTGGTTGATCTGAATCTCTTACTGACCTCGTATCTATTTGTTACTTTGAATTCCTAATTGTAAATCCAGTTTTAGATTTTTGGAGGAACTGCTTTGAGGATTCCAACTATTACATTGAGAAAGCTCTGAAGTCTTTTCAAATCCAAGTCTATTGTGGTGATATCTGTTACCAATTATTTCTTGTGATGCATGCATTTCAGTTTTCCCTCCCCCAAAAATTTACAGAAAACCATAGATAAAAAGTTAAAAACATGTTGATTCAATTCTACCATATGGCACTTTTTTTCTCAATTAAATTGGCTGGTACGAAAAATAATTATCCTGGAAAAATCAACAAGCTGAAGAAAATATTTCAATTCATGCAGGATTTACTATATTTTATACCAACTTATGTGTATCTGTTGGATCACTTTCACCTGGTTCCAATGCATGGCGATTGATGAGTTTGAAAGGTATTTCAGGATGATATTTCTCATAAAAAATAGATTTATTGATTTTGAAAAGTCATAATTTTCGAGGACTAAAAGATCAATGGTCAAAATAGCATCAAGTTTGGATGGATTTTTAATCTAATAATGAGATTTAACTTAAAATGGATTCAAATTGAGTACAAATACAATTACTGAAGGTTAATGGGTACGAGGAGAGAATGTAAATTTAGACATGGGTGGGCCCCCTTGGGACCATACTGTTGCTCAAGGCAAAAAAATTCTTTTTGGACATCCTGAACATATTGTATCAGATGAAGTAAAATTTGATAAGATATTTAATTTTAAATTTAAATTTTAAGTTGAAATTTTAACGATCTTTATACAAATTAAATTTTCAATTTACAAAATAAAAATTAAAAAATAACTAGTAACAATTGTGACCTTGTATCAGTCACACCTGCTCATTTATATATATATATCTTAGTTTTACTAAAATTTAATCTCCCTCATGAGCTTATCAATTTTCATACATTGCTCTCATGAGCTAGATCACATGTAATTATCAGTTCATGTACATGAATTTCTTTTTACGATTGTCACAATATTTACATGATCGACAATCAAGTAATACACATGATGTTATCATTTTAAATGGGTAATTTTACCAAACATGGATTAAATAAAAAAATGCATCAAGTGTATTTTTCTTTTAACATTTAAAAAATTTCAACATTTTTTCCCCTTTTTGACAAAATCATAAAAAATTCTTATGAAGGTTTGTAATTCACTAAAATTTAATGACTAGAATCATTTACAATACAATTTCGATTTCCAAAACATCGGTTGTGAAACTCTTACAATAAGATTCATACCCAACACATAAGATTCATACACTTGAAATATCGAAGGATGAGATTACAAATCTTAGTACTGTCATTCATGATGATATGCAAACCACAATTACACCAGGGTGGGGTGACTTTTTCCCCTACCCATTTGAGTGAACAGAGCGATGGAATCAGTTACTAACAGTTGATCACCAAGCCCAAGATTGTAGATGGGTTTTTCAACTGAATCATTGACAAGTCTTTCACCATAGGTCCAAACCAAACTTAGTTCTACAACCATCTCCAATGATATGAATTACATGATGAAGCATGTTATCAGCTTAATGATATCCCAGGCCACCGAGATAAATTGGGGGTGGGGGACTATCACAAATGGATACGTTTAAAATGTATTTTGCTCTAACCCAGTTGCACCAGATTGAAGTATGTTCCGGTAGAATTTGACAGTAAACATGGATGAATGACTAGTTGAGAACTCATACAAATCAACAAGAAAGAGCTTTAAAAAAGAAGACCCGAGGCTACAAGTGATCCCATTTTTTAAGGAGAAGGATCTGTGTGTTACAACTAGTGTATTCCTTGACAATACTTCACTAGAGAGAGTAAAAAGGAAAAATGAAAAAGATTTTAAAAAACAAAATGTAGAACAATAAAAGGGAAAACAAGTAAAATCCACAAGTGACAGAATTTTTTTCCATCATTTCTCCTCAAGCCTCCGCAACACTGATTCTGCAAAGATCTGTTGCCTGAAGATGTAAACAAAGTTTTTTTTTTTTTTCAGATTAATAAAAAAAAAGTTTCAAAATGATAAATGATTGGTGAAGTGCATAATCAATGTTTTTTTATTGATTGTTTAGTCTTCAGTTTAACACTTCAGACTTCTGTGGCAAAGTTCCAAAGGCTATGGCAAATCTCCATACTCAATAGTTCACAAGTGATCTTTCAAAAGAAAAGTTCACAAGTAGTTCAAAAATGCTTTTCAACCATAGGTTTTATTTCTGATATGAATGCCTATGCTAGACCTGTAAACGAACCCGGTCCGGCCTGAATCCTATAGTCCATCAACGAGCTGGACTCTGGAGTTCGATAAGGACTCGCGGACAGATCCGAAGAGTCTGATAATAACTCGGGCAGGCTGCGGACGGTCTGCGGACAGTCCGCGAGTCCGATAAATTTAAACGGAAGTTTTAGGGTTTCTTCTGCATGCTTCTCGCGATTATAGGGTTTCTTCCGCATGCTTCTGTATTGCTTCTCGCGCTCACCGCTCTCTTGATCTCCCTCTCACTCGGATCTCTCTTGATTTCATCTCTCTCTCTTGATCTCACTTTCACGTTATTGGAACTCGCCGCTCGGTTTCTCACAGTGCGGTCTCTGGGTCTCTCCCTTTGGTTCTTTGGGTCTATCGGGATCTCTCTCTGGGTTTCCCTCTCTGGATCTCTCTAGATTTTGGTTTTTGACCTGTTTTGGTGTTAATAATCCCGGTTTCTTTTCTCCACCGTCTTATTTTTCATTCCCTCACTAAAGACATAGCGAGAGATTGCGATTGGGACATCAGGGTCAAGCCTTCGCTACGCCATCGAAGAAGCCCTCTTTCTCCAGAGGTACCCCTCTTTTCTCTTTTCTATTCTCTTTCTCATTGTTTAAAGACTCAAAAAAGTTAGCCGTATGTTCGAGTCAGCTCAACAAGATTTCTAATCAAGCAAGTCTACGACTTTTTCCTAGTTTTTTCATTTTTTAAACCAGAGCCGTATATCATTGGGCTCTCTGCTAGAAATTCTTTTCCATGTCATCTGCAAATCAGGTGATGAGGAATTGGGTTTCAATCCTAAACCAGTGAGATGTTTTTCTGGCTTTCTACTGGTTCATTTTGACAATGTTTATGTATTTTAATGTGTTGATGTTGTTACAGGCAGTAGGTTTTTTCTTTTATTTTTGTGTGTGGTTGCTTTCTACTGGTTCATTTTTTTATTTCTCAATGCCTGGTTATTTGTTGTTTGGATAAGTGGCAACTCATAAAATTTTCAATCCTAGTCCACCAAAAGGAGCTGCCCAATGTCCACCTAATCCTTGAAACACAATTAATTCATGAGAGGTATTTTTCAATTCAATTTGTGGGCTCAGATTTTGTGAAGATTTTGATCAAAACCAGTGTGCAAGAAATCCAAACCCCAATACGCACTCTAGTGCCATTATCCCACAAGTTTCTTGAAAATGAAACAACACTTTCCCTACTCTAGCCTCACAAGCTGACCCACTGAAAACTACACTACCTCTCAATGGAAAAACACTAGAGAGACTTCTCAAGTCTCTCTATTTTTGCATTACCATGAAAAATGGTGCATCTGAGACCCCAAGAATTGCATGGCATAAACTAGATGAGTTTGGATCCTGCAAAGGTAGCAGATCTGAATGACCAAAATGATGCAATAACACAGAGGTAGCCAATGAAGAGGTTATGCTCCTTCATTGTTAATGGGAAGGAACAGTTTCTCAAAATTGATTACAGCCGAATGGTACGGGATTTTAATGTTTGCAAATGAAGATTCTTACTTGGAACTTGAGGGGCTTAGGACTTTGGGAGAAAAGAGGCGCTATTCGACGTTTCATAAAGAAACAAAAAGTGGATATTTTACTCATAGGATTCTAAGAAAGATGAACGCTCTTCCATTTTAATAAAAGAAATCTAGGGCAGGAACGATCTATGTTTCTTCTTTAAACCTTCCGTTGGACAATAAGGTGGTTTGGTAATTCTTTGGAATCTATCTATTATAGATGTTTCCAATAGAAGAATGGATACCCGCTCTATTTCTATTAAAAAGGAAAACTAAAAAATGGTGGGATGGGATTTTGCCTTACGAATGTGTATGACCCAAATTTAGCATCTAACAAAGATGATTTTTGGGCAGAATTAGATGATTTAAATTATGGGGGACTGGTGAGTGGTGTATTACTGGCGATTTTAATGTGGTTAGATACCCATTTGAGAGGAGGGGAGGAGGAGACTTTAACTGATATATGGAAGGCTTTCAGAACTTCATTGAAAGGAATGGCTTACTTGATTATTCCCTTATTGGTGGTTTACTTGTTCCAACAGCATGGTAAGAGCGGCAAGGAATCGACTCGATAAATTTCTAGTTTCTCAAGATTGGGATTGTAGCCTTCCTAACAGTTGTTAGATTAAACTTTACAATCCCATTTCAGATCACTCTCCGATTCTATTAGATACTGAGGAAATAGATTGGGGCCCAAAACCTTTCTATTTTAACAACGCTTGGTTGGAAGAGCCAAACATGGATTAAAAGTTACTCCTGAATATGATATTTTTTGGGTGGAATGAGTTTGAATTTTAACATTAGATTATCTTTTTATCATCATATCCAGACTTATGGGTAGTGTGGTGCCAACTCTAAATTGCCCTATATTGGTAACGGCAAGAAGGCAAGCACAAGTGGTTGCCTTTACTGGATACATCAGATGTTCTTCTTACTATCTTGCAACACATAGAATTGCTGTCTGCATGCACTAAGAGAATCTCATGGTGTAGTTGTTAAAGAAGGATAAATTGAAATTTTCTACCTTCCTTGAATGAGTCTGAAGCCTAAGCTGTAGCTGACAAGGTGCTCTTGTACTATTTTATGAAGGGTGTCTCGGCATGCACAAATTATTTATCATATACTTCACATTCTAGGGCAACTTGTCATGCATTCTATCTCATGTTTGTAATCTAATCAAGGAGAGGAAGGACAAAATATCATTTAATGCTGAAGAGATGTGGTTTTGGTCCCTAATCTGTTGTCTCCATTAATGTAAGCCCATCATGTTGTATATTTGTCTGTAACATGTTTTGGGGAACTTGTAGATGGCCTTTTCTGTATGGGTTTTAGTTCTCAATTGTCATCACTCAGCTTGTACTTCCACTGCTAAGTCTATCTAGGATGAGCTCTACATTTCTCTATGAATCAGATTCAAGGATGTACTATGGGTGGTAAGTACTAGTATATTTCACATCTTTCCTTGTTTTTTCTTTAATTTCTTCCTTTGTTGTTGTTGTAAAGCTATGGGGAGTAATCCTTTAGAATAAGTGTATTGTCATTATTATATATATAGATGTATATATTAATATAATAATTATTATTTTTTGAATGATTGGTAAGTAATTTCGTATCATGTTTTTATATAATTATTATTGAGTCATGAGGTGGTCTGGTTTGAATTTATGAAGGTTTAGCAGTTCTGAGTTGTTTGACATGGAGTTTATGAATTTTCAGAGTCTTGTTGTTCCAGTCATTCCGCAATGCAGAGAAGATGAACTTTGTGGATATAGAGAAGACAGTCAACACCCTAGCTAAGAAAGCAAATGACGACATAATATCAATTGATGAAATATCTGGAGGCTCATTACCCTTTAATCTATTCACTGTACAGATATAGTCTAAAATGTTATTTATGTCATCATGGACATGTTCTCATGAAAGTATTTTAAATGCAGTAGGCCATCCTAGGTATGCATTCAATCGAGCCCAGCGTCGAGGTTGTTGGTGGAATTGTTGTTCCAAGGCAAGTGATGTACCTCGCAGTGACATATGATCACAGATTGATAGATGGGAGAGAAGCAGTTCTCTTCCTTGGAGAGATCAAGGATGCTTCAAGGATGCTGTGAAGACCCTTGCAACCTTTTTCCTATTTTTTTTGTAAATGTTAGTGACTTGTGTGCCGTTTCCTTTATGAGTTAATGTTTGTTGATAAATGCAGTAGAGTACTTGTCATTTCCATAAAAATAGTATTATAGACATATGAAAAGTTTAGCAATTTTAGTCAAAGGACTACCAAAATTGAAAACATTTTATAGTGAAGAGAAATATGAGAGATGTCAAAATTGACATGTTTAATGAGGGGAAAAAATCAATTGTAAAGGTTCATATTTAATTATTTTTTTTCAATTTTCTTTTAAATTTAATTAATTTCTCAACTTGATAGAATTTTAAATGAAATTTGAATTTCAAATTTTCAAACTCCGATTTAGGTTTAGAATAAAATCTGATTTATCGGGCCCAATGGCCTAAAAATTAAGGTTAAAAAGTTTTAATTTTGGCTCCGGTAGCATTGAAGTAGCACTTAGGGCCATATGATAGGCCAAATAGATAAACGGGCCTTTTATCGGGCCGCGGACAGTCCGATAGCCTGATTGGGCCGGGCCGGATCCAAGGCTAATCGGACCCTTGATTATCAGGCTGGACCTAAGCCCGTTTACAGGCCTAGCCTATGCCCATCCATGACATCTGTATGCATGTACATTTGTACATACGTACGTATGTATGTATATATGAATGTTGATATGTAACGATGAAAGGTGAGGTGTGCAAGTCCCAACATTTTATTGCCTTACAAAATGGGCCTGCACTGGACATACAGAAATAGATATGTAGCACCAGGATACATGTAATTTGGGCCAAGTAAAAATCAATGCTTAGAAAAATAAAAAAGTTAGAAGGCTCTATGATGCTTGGACATGTCATGGATACAACAGGTACATGCCCACTAATATGGCGAGGACATAGAGTTTGCACCAGGGGTATAAATCTTGGGGTATAAATCTTGGTATCGGCCGATACGATTATTAGACCTGGTTACACATAAAAATGAAGTATCTGACACAAACATGTGAGTGTCTGATCCATAAACAGACGAGTCATAAAAAAAGAAGAGGGGTGAGCCCGAATCACCAACTTAGAGGTTACCAACCCAACTGTCATCAGTTATTGTTTGAATTCAAAAGAAAAAGAAGATAAGGTCAGTTGACATAAACTATTAGATATCACCGTGGGTAACTGTTATTCGAACTGCCACATCCTAACGGACTTTACACTGTGATAAAAAGGATTGGAGGAAGAAGGTGAAGGGTAGCCCACCCATGGTGGAGTCCTAGCGCCCAGCAAACAGAGAGGAGCCACCCACAGTCAAGGACGAGAGAGAGAGAGAGGGGACTTCTCAGGCCAAATTAGCCCACACTGTCCTTGTATCAAGCAATTTCTCTTTCCAATATTCTCAAGACAGATCCCAGTAGAGACTATTCATGGACAGCCCTTCATAGTACCTTTCCAGGGCTTCATTGCATTGATGATTGTCTGAGTTTCATCTGGAACACAATGAAGAAATGATACATGGAGATGAAAGAATCAAGAGGGTCTGTTTATGAATCCAGATATTAGGTCATCTACGGGACGGTAAAGACAGAAAGTTATGCAGCCAGTGGGACAAGGAGATCTACAGTTGAATTGAGTTACTCAGGACAACACCGATTTGCTCTCAAAGTGGGTCCAATTGATTAAATGGGTCCAACTTTTAGAGCAGGCAAAGAGAGAGTTACAAACTAAAGGTAACATCTCTCTGTCTGACAATGAGAAATAAGCAATGCCGAGGCAAACAGTGCTGAGTCAGTGAATTGGTAAAATTTCACATATTATAGTGAAAATTTTGCCTATAATGGGCACATGGATGTTTCCATATTTCAAAGGGTTTTACCACATTAAAAAAATCATCATCTCAATCTATTTTATTTGAAAATTATTTTTGTGTTGCCAGAGTGGAAAGATCCCGAGTCCCACTCAGTTAGGAAGTGGGGGATTAGTATCTGACATGGATAGGTTGCCTGGGATGATTGTCCACTAGGTTCCCTTCACATGATCACATCCCACCTACTCCTATATGAATGTGTAAAATGTTAGGCAAGCCCCATAAAACCATGTATACAATGGTGTGCTATACCTTATGTTGCATGGGTATGGGTGCATGGGGGATTTGGGCATTCATAAAAGAAGATCGATGGATTCAATATGATGGCCAAATAAATATTTATTTTAAATGAGAATGACATGTAAATAATCATGTTAAAAGGTATTTCAATATTTTAATTATGTTTCAAAGAAGAGGTGCTGTAATATTTTATCCTCGAGAACAGTGCCAACAACAGTACTTGCAGAATCCATGAAAAATACAACAGAAAGATCTGTCTAACACATGAAGAATACGACAGAAAGACATGTCTAACACAAGTGCATTACCCATTTCAAAAAACCATGCAACATAGCCAAGCTATCAGCTTGCAACCCCACATCCACTAATTAGGGGTTAAAATGACTGGATGGTGCTGGGAATTTACATCTCCACCACCCATATGATTCCACACAAATCCACCTTTATGTGTCTCAGGGTGAGACCCCCATGCTAGTTTGCACTTTTAGTTAGTGCCCCTAGGGAGCCATTAGGGGTTAAAATGACTGGATGGTACTGGAACTTTTACATCTCCACATCCACATGATTCCACACAAATCCACCTTTACGACTACATATGTGTCAGGGGGTGAGATCCCATGCTAGTTTGCGCTTTTAAGAGAGAGAACTTTGGATCCACTAGGCCAACCCATGGGAGGATGAGAACTGTGAATCCAATAGGCCAATACCAGTCCACAAAATTGGTTTTTATTAGTACTCATGGGAATTCTTGGGTGTGAAGAGAGAATGTGTATTGGGGTGAGTGGAAATTTCAATCCAACCTTAGGAAAGCAGTAATGGGCCTTTAACCATGAATATTTTCAACTTCACTACGGCTGAGATGTTTTTTTTTTTTTGAGGACAAAGGTATCCAGGCCTCTTAGAGCTGAGTAATCACTGGGCATGTGCAAACCTCCCTATCCACACACACCGGGTAACACTAGAGGGAGTGGCCCTTTTGTGTTGAGAGTGACTTGAACCCAAGACCTCCAGCATCTCAGGCGGATTCTTGACCGCCAAGCCAACCCTCACGGGTTACGGCTATGATGTTAATAGCACAAATGTTATAGATAAGGTGATTGGTTGCCTACAGTAAGGTTCACACAGTGAACAAGGAATCTAGTGTTACTAGTGTAAGATTTCTGCTCAAGAAGATCCATCTCTCATACGATATTCCACCAGACTGCACTTCAATTTTTTTTTTTTAGTGTACACATCAAATATGTGAGGTATTCTCCATGGCAAAGGAAGCCTAATTCAGATTCATGATATTTAGCAATAACAGATCACAAAAGATAATGAAAAGAGGATGTCGAACATACTTCTGTTCTTTATGTTTTGGGCTAGGTCGAGAGTACTTCAGGTACCCATCCCAAGGGACCTTCTTCAGACCAGCTCGAACAGAAATTATGTCCCTGACCCTGCAAAACATGAGCAGTTTTTTTCCCCCCAATTCTTCTAAATAGTAACATGAACCGACATTTATAGTTGTGATAGTGAGTACCTTTCAACTGTACTCTCTGAGCTCTTATCTGTTTTGATCTCAGGTTAATAAAAGTTGAACCAAGAAATCAAGACAGATATTTCACATGTTATCAAGTGTCAGCCAAAATAAAAGCTTAACACATGGACTGTTCCCCTCCAAAGGAAAAGAAACCCCAGCTTTTTGAAACAGAAAGAAACCTCAGCTTTCTCAAGAATCTGAAGCATTTCTCCCTCGGTCCCTTTGATTATGAGAAAATGAATCTTATGACATGATGAAATAAGTTGACCTTCTTCGTGAGAAATATGAACAATTTCCAGAAGATGATGTTCATCTTTGAAAGATTTCAACCACTCTTTCAGGTTTTCATCCTGTTTCTCAGGAACAGCTGACTTCTCAATGCTTAGGAAGGTAGGTTTCCCTTCTTTGCAAGAAAAAAAACACCTCAACATCATACAATTATCTCTGGGCAGTACAAAGCAAGTTACCTCTCAGCAAATTCTATAGGAGTCTCTCCAGGTTTCAAGTTTTGAGGTTCCAAGTACCATACATCACAAACAACAGCCCATGATGTCATAAGCCGGAGCAAATGCATTGTAAAGGATTGGCTGCCACATAAATAATTAGAGAAACATGACTGTGAGACACACATTTTAATTTAATACATAACTTAAGTAACTCCAAAGCTGCAACATTTGAACTTCAAAATAAATTGATTACAACTAATATCAGCTTAATTCATGAATTTTGTTGATAAAAACATAGGGCAAGGGCATGGAAAAACACTCAAGAAAGCAAATGTTAGTAATTGCTTTTTATTTTTTATTATTTTTTATTTTTTTGAAGATGAGAAAGTGGTTATTAGGACAAGAAGAGAATAAAAAATTGACACCTCAGTTAATGACTAGCTCACAGAATCTTGCATAAAGTTCCATTATTTGGGCAATTACAGAAAAATGATGGGCACAATGAGGAATATGGTTTGACCATGTGCATACAAGACTTTACAGCCCCATTGGAAAAACTGCAAGCTTGATGGTCAAGGTAGGAGAAGGGGTAGCACAAAATCACTACTACTTGAAGGAATCAAGTACATTAAGGCTGAAAAAGGAAAATCATTTCTTGCTATTTTCAAATATGTCAATATTGCACGAACCATGTTTAGGCACGAGATCTTTAAAAAGTGATTATTGATTAATAAGTAAGATTCCACATAACTTGGACATTGACAAGTGCATCTTTTTAAGAGAGGAGCACAATGAAAAAAAAATCCATGGAGCTATCTGCACAAACTGTAGACACTTTTGTGCAAAATAAAATCCATGGATTTAGAAATCTAAAACTCAATGGCACTGGTTTCTATAATTTGGTGCAACACAAATTAATGAACTTTAAAATGATTCCTCAAATATGTCATCCTACCTACCCCTCCGGCCCTCCATGATTTCAAAATCCAACATTAGAAATTCACATGAAAGCACATATGATGTACATGATGCACCCCTTCACAGCAAAATGCATGCATTATTTTTTTTTAAAACAATTAAGTCAATAGAAGTATAAAACCCATCCTCTTCCTGTGGTCTTTATTAAGCTCTTTGTCATCTATACTCCTTCACCTCTGGCTATTGCCGCTTTCTAAAATTCCTTTCTTCTTCTGCTCCTTCGAAGAGGCATAGATTTGATACCACCTCTTAAGTCCTTCACAGCAAAATGCATGCATTTTTTTTTTAAACAATTAAGTCAATAGAAGTATAAAACCCATCCTCTTCCTGTGATCTTTACTAAGCTCTTTGTCATCCATACTCCTTCACCTCTGGCTATTGCCACTTTCTAAAATCCCTTTCTTCTTCTGCTCCTTCAAAGAGGCATAGATTTGATACCACCTCTTAAGTCCTTCATTCTGTACAAAGGACGAAAAAGAAATGGAGTATTTGAAGCTGGTGGCTGTTTTCTCATGGCTTTAGAGAAGGTTGCAACAACAGATTCCCTTGTGCTGACACCTATGTCAGACGCTACTTTCTTTGCTCCATCATCGTCTCCTTTGCTGCCTTCGTCTTAACCCTCTTCTTCTCTTCTTGAAGATGGCATTCCTTCCACATTTCTGTCATGGTTTGTTGAAGGGAATGAAGATGAAGTGTAATGAGATGGTCTTTTTTTTTGTTTTCAACTTCCTTTTGTTTGGTTTTTATTTTTGTCTCCATTTTTTTCATGTTGGCTTGGCTTTATTTGTTGTGTGTAACTGATGTCTATTGGAAGAAGCCAGCAAACAAAGGTATGCTTGATGATTTTAATGAAAAACATTTTGCTTGGTGTGCCACCAGGTATTGAATTCTTTATTCTTGATTGAAAATTAAAATAGAATTTAAAAGAAAAAAAGGACTTTAAATCCTTAGAGTTAATATCCTCGGGATTTAAAATCCATAGGGATTGGAAATCCCTTGGTTTTTCCCTTGCATAAACATGCTCATATAGTAGTTTATTGAATAAATTTGTTTCATAATCTTGAGTTACATAGAACTGTATTAAATAAGTAGGAGCTTATTGTAACTACATAATTATTCCAGAAGTACATCTAAAATAGAAGAATGATAGAGAAAATAATTTCTTTATCTACCATAGCTGCAGCAATGTGTTTAATGCTCTTCTATCTCTATATGGGTGTTGAATGAACATAATTTCTCAGAGATGCGATATCTTTTTAGACTTACTTTCTACTATTCCAGAATGCGTCGACAAAAATCTTATTGTACTTTATTGCAATTGGGCAAACGGTACAACCAAGTTCAAATGCACCCTGAGAATACCAAACAGAAAATAAAAATCACTAAACAGGAACAACCATAGAAGAGCTTTTAATTCAACTTCAATAATCATTCATAAGGAAGAAAATGGCAATCTTTATAAGTAACACATTGTGATCAAGGTCTCAAGGTCTAAGTAGATGTGTCAGTCAAACTGGTCAAGGGCTTATAACAATATTGACTATGTATTTTGAGTTAGCAACTGATACCATTGTAAATATTTTTCCTTTTACAACCATTTACATAGGCTAATTTATACAAGGATCTGTAACACTGTCCATAAGTGCTCATTGTTGCAATGAAGGGTTGCAAGTTCAAGTCCTCTGAGCATCAGATCAACAGTAGGCCCATAAAAAAATGACAAATCCAATTACAAGTGCAATTCTAGATAAATCGCTCAAATGATGATGACAAGGATGAATTTAGACTGTGGTTGTGAGTGATGTGATAGATACACCTGTTATTGTAGTTATTTACTAAAGGACAAAAGAAATGAATTTAATATAAACCAACTTAATAAAGGGTATATATACAAATGCCCAGGTGGCTGTCTAACTGGGAATATGGGCCTGATTAATCTAAACAGCTGAAAATGTCTTTGCCCTTTTAGATTTAGATCCAACTTTGAATGATGTCCATTTGATGGATTTAGCATCATACCTTTTTTTTTAAAAAAAAAAAAATTAAGGGCCAGAATGAGACGATGGATCCCATTTAGGACATTTTGATAGTTCCATGATGAAGTGTTCAAACATTCAACTTCTTAATCACAGGGTGGTCCCAGCCTCTGAAATCTGAGGACTCAAGTTTTTATGCCCGCGCATGTTAGAACCCCTCCTTAATAAATGTCGCTTCATTTACACATCAGAGTATGTTGGTCATACTACAGTAATAATGACATAATAAGCCTGGAACCTGGATTGTGACAGCCAACGTTTATCTATTTTGGAGGCACTACAAACCTTGGAACAGTATTAAGGTGATTGGGCTAAAGGATAACAGCTCAACACAATAGGTCTTAGTTCCTGAATTATCAAAAAGTGCAGGTTGCGTTTTGGTTCTGTATTCAAGCCTATTAGAAGAAGGTCCCTCTGCTTCCGTCTGCGTTTGTGGGTTTGCAAGATTCAAATGAGGCAGACCTTTTAGAAATTAGGAGAGCTTTGACCTTTTGGACTTCATTTCATCAGGAGCAATTAATTATTGAAGGGGACTCGATGAATGCAATTAAGTAGGCTAAGGAGCTGAAGCGCCCCCCTTGGGAAACTGGTTACAGTCATCAGATTGATTAGGGCATTATGTTTAGGTTATGAGGTCCTGTTTGAGCTGGTTAGGAGATCAGCTAATGGAATGGAGGACTTCTTCGCAGAGATTAGGGTGGACTCAACGAACGAGGGCGTGTTTTTCCTTTAATTACTGGATGTGGAGTTCAGAAGCATTGTGGGTTTCCTAATTCAGAGACAATTGTAGTTATATCTTTGCTTTTGGAATTTTATGGTTTGTATATTTTTCCCTTTTCTTTTGCTTGGGTTTAAGTCTCTTAAATCCATCTTATGTATATGTGATCCTTTCCCTCTATTAATATAAATTTTCATCTTGTCATGTCAAAAAAAAAAAAGAACCATAAAATAAAGAAGCTAATAAATTTAGATTGGAAGCACCAACCATGTTCTTGATCAGCCATTTAATGGCTAAAATTTGTTTTGCCAGATTTCTGAAAGCATCAGCTTGGTCTATGTTCATCCATTGTGGGTCAAACAAGCCAGACAGATTTGAGGATCTGAATTGTCCAGAATATATGCCAGTTATGTATGAGCTCTAAAAGTACCAAGGACTTCGACTCCTCCATTTTAAGAGTCACAAGCAATATTACTTATGTTGCTAAATCTGAACTAATAAAAATACCATAAGTAAAAAGAAAGATAGCACAGACAATGAAGAATGGGTCAAGGATAGCATGCCCATTGCTAGGAAGCCTCTCAAACAATAGATTAATACATTAACTAATGTCCAACACTGGGAAGAAAATCACTCTTACCAAAAAAATGGCACAGGGTTCATGGTTGAATAATCTCCATCAATAAAAGGATACCTTTTAATAAATATTTGCAGGGCACAATAATTTTTTAGAGCAATTAAGTGAGAACACAATACATACCTTCTTGAACATGACTGTATAGTGATTATTTACACAGGTCCCCTCAGGAAAAATAAGAAGAGGATTGTTGTCGGCCCCTTGGACGTGTTCTCGTAACCTATGAAGCACAAGCCCAATCTAAATAACATGACTGCAAACAGCATAAAGGAGTCTTTTAATGCCGACAAAGACAACTTACTTTCTAGCCACAATTTCTCGATCCTTGGCCTCTGACCGGTTAAACCAAATACACCCGACACTCTCCAAAATGGTGCTTTGTATAAGCCCTAAAACATAAACATAAATACAATTATAAAAGGGTCATCCCATTCTACACATTCTGACATTCCAGGTCCACGGTTTGTGATCCACCACCAATAAGGGTAGAGTATTCCACAACATCCTCCAAATTGGAATACTATAGTCATCCACTGATTGACCTTCTCCTGTCCAACTAATACACTTAATTTCTGAACTCAATCATTGATTAGTAGACCACTTATCTAAAGATTGGGCTCCTCCAAGAGATGACTAAGACATCCTCTAGGAGATTATATAAGACCAATTTATAAGGCACAGAAGATTATGCTACAATGGCAGCAGCTCGGGACCCTATAATTTCTTATGAATGGATAACAAAAATTACAGAGAAGTAGACAATCGTGAGAGAAAAACATCTTTTCTTTCTTTTCTCTTTCAATGAGGAAACGAATAGTGAAAAGGAAAAGATTCAAAGCCTTACCAACCCATCCAGGGTGTTTTTGCATGATAACAGCAAATGCAGTCATCTGCTCTAAAATAATGAAATCAATCATGGATGTATGATTGGCTACAAATACCTGTTAAAATGAGACAACCGACAATTCCTATAAGACAAAAAAATTGAAAGATTTGACTGCTTTCAAATGAAATGAAACGTTGAATCAAGATACAGAGAAAAGTAACATGATGGTTTAAATCACCTGCTTTGGGCGGATGCTCGGCCGTGGCCCATGGTACTTGACCACTCCAGTCCATGAAGCCACAAATGCACTGCATATAAACTCAACCAGTATCCTCTGAAGAAAGACCAATATTGTATGTTAAAAATGCCATGTGTTTCTGGTAATGATCTGACTCAATACTCTATTTGAAACCAGAAGAAATGAACTTAAAGAAAATGCAGAAGAAATTAACTAAACATAAAATCTACACATTTCTCTTATAATACTTAAAAGCATTTTGAAGATGAGTTAATGACTAACAAATAAAGACGCAGAAATTAAGCTGATAAAGTTATACGGTGTAACCATAATAGTTCCTATAATCAATGGTTGGATGATGATTTTGTGTGTATTTCTAATATCCGATTATGGATAGAGACAGATCTAGCTATGCATCAAAATTTAGATTTTTTGCTCAACATGGTTGGATGATAATTTTGTGCATATTCTAACATCGAATTATGGATAGAGACAAATCTAGCCATGGATAGCCCGTATTGTACGTTGATCAAGCAAAGATTTGAAGATTTGGCTCAATCCATCCATTTACATCATCTGAGTCATTCACTTATGGATTGGACCAATCTGACCATTGATCCAACACCATCCGGACATTTGTTTTTGTTATTTTTATTAGTTTCATATTGTTCTAGGTTATATAGCTCCAAGATTGTTATGGCCCTGTATTTGTTTTTTTAATTTTAGATCGTCCATATGCGTTACTTAAATCATATGTGTCTAGGGTTTCTAAGAGTCTTTCTTTTATAAATAGTTGTAAGAGCTACTTTTGAGAATAATGAACGATTGAATGAATGAATGAAGAAATTCAAGTTTCTCCCATCTGCAGATTTGATGTGACTCCTTCTGCCTCCTTGGTGTGAGATCAAGGAACCTTATGTGACTCAAGGTACAAATCCTTCTTCTTATTCTTCTTCTCTATCTCTTTTTATTCCCTTTCCTTTCTCCTCTCTTTTTCCCCACATTTTCCCTCTTTCTACACCTTATTTTTATCCCTTTTTCATCCAAACTCTAACTCTAACCAAACTAGGACCCACCCAACCATTGGCCACCAATACCCCACCGAGACCCACTACTCTGTACATGTCCGTATGACCGAATGGACAAGCCCGTTTTTCCTTATTTTGCATCCCAACCTCTAGATCCCTATCTTAGACTCATAAAGCTAACCTTGACCTATTGTTTCATCCTATTTGAGACCTAGTTTTACCCAAGAATTCAAAAAATAATAATAATAATAACAAATCCTAATTCCTTTGGCAAACTCTAGGTGACCCCATAACCCTATTTCATCCCTTGGGTGATTGATTTTTAAATCTAGAAGACCTAGGACATGGTTTGGTATGATTTAATTAATCTTTTGAGGAATTTTGCATTGAAGGCCAGCAATACAACCTTGAGAGCTTTATGTGTATGAGTCATACTTCTTTTTTAATCTCTTCAACTAATTGAGAGTTCGAATTTCCATTAGCCTTTTGTTTTATTCTTTGTTTAATATTAATTTATTTCTCTAACATCGTATGTGAATCATGGGTATAGGTTGTTTGTCCTACATTAGATTGGTATCAGAGCTTGTCCTGCGTCAATGGCATCAAGAAGCACGACTTTGCCATGTCATTTGACGTTTCAGAATCTACAAGTTTGTGTACTTGTTCCAATATTCAGATTGACATTTATTTGGATCTCAAGAAATATTGACTCCAAAAAGTTCCTACAATGATAGAAACTAGGCACTAGAAAAAAAAAATATGGATATTGACCAATTGGAAATCAGGGATCAAAAACGCCATTGTTGCGTCATTATAGCTAGAAAGAGGTATTTATTTGAAAATTACGGGTTCAGTTTAAAGCCCTAAGTCCAACAATAGAGCATTGTTCATTCACAATCTGATCCGGACTTGACATGCAGTGCAAGAGTTTGCCAATCAAAATAGTGCATCGAGAAGAGAAAAGGGTTATTTTTGCATTAATCCACTCACAATGCTAATGATTGTCAAGTTTTCTGCTCCAATCTACCAAATAGATGATTTAAAAGAAAGGGAAGTAAGGTGTTCCAAGGAACCCTGAAACCCTTATTTTAAGTTCCCCCCATCCCAACACACCCTTGGAATAACTTAAGAAAGAGAACACCATTGACAACAAAGCAACACGACATAATGAGGCAAACTGGCATCACTAGACACAAAGATTATTAGGAATGATATTCAAAAGTAAAAAAAGTCTGCCCCAAGATAAACGGGTTTAGATGCAAATTTTACATCCATTAAATCTTTGGATCCAAATCCAAATATGAATATAATATCAATCATTTGTGGATGACGTTGCCTGGATTCCAATCTAATAACTCTCTAATCTGAATGGCATGGATTTAAACAAAAACGAAGAGAAAATCTAAATCCAAATCCAAACCCAGATCATGAGTCGGATCTGGAACCAGATTCAGATCTAAATTTGGATGCAGATTCAGATTTGGATCTTGCATCTAGGACTTGGATTTTACTAACATCTGACCTGAATCCAACTGGTTATGTCCTTAAAGATTATGGGTATCCCATACAGAAGAGACCTCATTTGTCATTTATAGCTTCTTGAACAACAAAACCTTAAAATCAAAAGACTATAAATGACTATTGGGGCTTGCTTTTTAGAATTTGAATATCCAGTGCCTCTCCTTATATGGTGGAGCTCGTGAGCCCACTTGATGTGGCAGGGCATGTTTTTACATTGTTGTAATGCTGCTAGTGTAACTCTGTGGTTATAGTAGTTTATGATTAAGCCAGTGCAACCCCATTAGTTTTATTTCATACTTGACTTGGCTTGGATTGAATTTAATCACAAAACTATTTGCAGTGTCCCAGGAAGTTCATTCTAATTGAATCAGGAAATTTTGTAACAGGATGTTAGGTTCTAGAGTTGTGGGAACTATATTTTTGAAGAGGGTGAATGCGACACTGTGAAGTTCCGAAATTTCCAATCCAGCACTGCCACATGCCAACTATAATCAATTCCTATTGACAATATTCAGCGTCTTATAACTCCAATTGGTGTTTGTCGCATTCTCCTTGGGCAACCATGGTGTCAAAGGCTACAAATTGAAAACGAATACCCACTCACTCAAGAAAGATGAAATGAAGCTCGTTTTGATGACGGCATCCAAAAGAAGAAAAAGTTAGGAAGAAATTCATCAAAGTACCACTGAACTACCAAAGGAAGTAAACTCCTATGTACAAGCTTCTTTCTAGAGGTAACTTAAAGAGAATATACAAGCTCCCAAAGCTAAAAAGTCCACACTAAAAAACAGGGAACAATGTGCTAAGGGATCATTTCTGCTCTCAATCATGTCTGTCGTGTTTTATTGATAGATGCAAAGTTGGAAAACTAGGGGGTAAGTCAACATGTGACTCACCCAAGTCAATCTAAGGGTCACTAGGTTAAAACTCAGTTGATTTGCCATAATCAACCTTAATTAAGAGTCACTGCGTTAAAAATCAGGGAAACTCATCCAGTACCAACAAATTGACATTACCCAGGGTAAGTTTTTTTTCATCATTGGTGAATCACCCATGCCAAGAAAACACTAAGCTGTAATTGTTACAAATTTTGAAAAATAAACACAATCCAGCTGTCTAGATCACCACTATAGTTATATTTTTGGAGTGGGTTTTATTGGTCTCTTTACGAGGCCACCATAGTATCTTTTTGCTGTGCTCTTATTTGTGTCTCTTATTTCTTCCCAGGGGGGATTCTTTTCTGATAATAAGCAATTCCTGAGTTTTTAGAAAAGGTAAATGCAAATGGAGATCATACTTGAAAATAATTATGTTTTCCCTTGATTAAACATGGTAACACTATAGATTTGGTAAATCAAGAAAAACTAAACCACATATTCTCCAACAACATCACCATAGCAAATTCCAAAAGCTATGGACAACTAGTGTTCCTTGCCAGAGCCTACATTAGGACAGGCATGCATTTTTAGTGAAAGTTAGGTCACCAAAGTCAACAAAGTCCGCAATAAGGATACAAGGTTAACCTCGATTTTCTGCTTCAACTTATCATTCCCTCTAAGTAGGAAATGCACAGGAATAAAGGCCGCAAGAAATATTATCCATCCTCCTGCCAGAACCATAACTCTGCGCACATTTAAGCAAATGGATAATGATAAGGCAGATATGGATGGTTAAGAAAGCTTAATGTAATTTACAATAACTGAAGTTCAATGCACAAGACCTGCATCATAGAAAAGTTGAAAGGCAAACAAATATCATAGATTGTTCCTGATACCTGAATATCAAACAGCAGAAATAATGATTTGTTGCAAAATGATTCTCTTTTTTAGGATAACTAATTATATTGGTAAAAGAGGGGGAGAAAAAAAAGGAAAGACACAATAGCTCAGTACGGAAGCCATCCCAAAGAAGCATAACAGTCCCAGAAGGACAGCAATGCCAATAAGAGAGCCATGACGCCTAAAACTCAGTTATTGTTTGGTTAAGAGAAACGAAGGATACTCGCTATATCACAGATTTCCTCCACTACATCCCACTTTCCATGGAGATACAACCCAATTTTGTGCCCACTTGAAAGCATGAGTAAAATTCCTTTCCAGGAGGAACAAATTCAAACATGCTGCTTCCTAGAGTTCTGCAAGAACTGCAAAGGCTTTTGCTTGACACGCATAAAACCTATTGACCCACAAAAATATACTAGTACTACATCATTTGCAAAAAACATATGCCATAGGCCCATTGCACTTCATCTTGGATTTCAGATATAAAGTAATTCATAATTAAAGCAAATAAATAAGGGCTTTAAGTAAATTCTTGATGAAGTCAAACTCCAGTCTGGAACTCTACCATTCTACTGCATGGAATTCCTATACTACATGTTGCCTCCAGATACACTTCTTATATAGTCTTAATGTATTCATTAGGGATGCATTTCTTTTTTGAGTTCACCCGTAATAGTAGCAATCCGTGAAGATTAAGAATAAAAAGGAAATTGTTTCATTCAATGAGAACAGCACTTGTTAGCCTTTTTCCATGAAAACACTAACACATTTTGACTTTCCAGAAAGTTCAAGACTATAAAACATACAGTTCTGCATGAACCACAAAAATCGACTACATAGCAAAAGAAAAGTTATGTCACCAATTTCACAAAAGTTGCTGAAATAATATATTGTACATGATCCATAAAAAAAAAAAATTAAAAAAGGACTATTCAAAAGGATTTTCAACCTAGGGATTCAAAATTAGATATTCACAAATTGAAGAAAATAAAAACAGCATAACAAGTTTAAAACAAGGAATGCTCAACAAGACACCTTCCTCCTAGAAAGTATAACATATTCAGCCCAATAAAAGAAATCTCACCTTGCTGGAAAAAGAATACAATATCTAACTACCACCCCTAAGCACCAAAGAGGAAACAAATATATATTCCAGTTCCAAGGTTCAGGAGGAATTGATTTGAAGCAACGAGTGAAAGAATCCTGTTCGTACAAAATTGCAAATTGTAAGAAATTGCTGAGAAACCAGAAAGCATGAGCATGTAAAAGTAAAAAAAAATCCTTGAGAAAATGATTGTGTAAAAAAATTAGAACAAAAACTAAATTTGTCATTCTAAAGGAGCTAATGTTAAAGGAACGGTAGTAGAAAAAAAAACAATCAAGGAGGAAAGAGTTAATTTTTCTTTTGCGAAATGACAACTTTATTTATTGAAGAAGGGCACAGTGAGTGCTCAAGAAAGTATAAAACACAGAGAAAAATGGGCAAAGACTCCAACAGGACAAACACAAAAGACCAATTAGCCTATCTAATAATTGACTAAACTCAAAGAATAGAGAGCAGAACTCCTTGATCAGAAGCATATGAAATATTCCATTGGAAACGACTGAAATGGGAATCATTATGAATGGCCAAACTTGGTAGCAAAAACAATCACTTGTCCATTGTGGGGTAGTATTGAAATTTTTTTTTAAAAAAAAAGACATAATGCAGGATATTATTAGTTTCATGTTTGCAGCCTCAAAAGGCAAAACAGAATGCTTGATATTCAGAATGTATTCAATTTACTGCTCAAAAAAGAATGTATTTGATTTGATTCAATGCAAACCCACCATGTTTAGTTTATTCAATCAGTCATTCCCCAACAATAATAATTCAACTACAGCTCCCCAACAAATGAAATGAAAAATCAAGTTAACCAATTGAAACATGCAAAACACATACCTATCTTTACTTCATTCAATCAATTAATCACCACCAACAGTAATGCAATCACAGCTTCAAAAACCCAATCCAACAAAAATCATAACGAAAAATCAGGATACCCAATTGAAACTAACAAAATACATATCTTTAATTTATTAAATCAATTAATCATAGACATTGATAATATACTCAGCTTCAAAAATCAGTCCAACAAAAATCAAAATGAAAAATCAAGACAGCCAATCGAAACAAACAAAATACCCATATTTATTTTCATTCAATCAGTTAAGTCCCAAAAAGGAAAATTCAGTTAAAAATTCAAATCCCCAATTCAACAATACAAATGAAAAATTAAAAATACATGAAGAGGAGGGAACAAGACTTACGTCGACTATAGCACCCGCAGCCTCAGTTAGAGCTGGAGAGATATCGAGCAGATCGCGCCTGACAATTAAGGCGAAAAAAATCAGCATCATGATATTTGTAAAGTAGAAGGAAAAGAATGGAAAGTATCTAGATAAAGGGATGATTGTTACAGGAGGAGTTTATTCGGAGAGGAGAAGTGGTCGTTGATGGGTTCGGCGAGGTATTCTTCGATATTGGGTCGATCCAAATCCACCTCCAAGCTCGACGAACGCAGCTGCGCCATCTTCGATTTCGTGCAGACGAGGAGAGACGCTCGAGACTCGAAAGGGAGCCGTCAAACAGTAATAATCTAACAAATTTTCTTTCAAAATGAAAATTAAGAAACCTCATTCTAAATAGTTTTCTTCTAATCTATCAAACCCAGGACTTTTGAAATTCGTACATCTCTTACTTGTCAACCATGCATTTAGCCATTTTCTCATTTTAGCATCCAACAAGTCCTCGTCAGAAAAATATTTTTATTCTCTATAAATATAATATTGTTCTAAATAAAAACAAGAAAAGATGGATCAAGTGATGAAAATGCAATATGTGGCAAAAAAAATTTTGAGAAGGTGACACGGTCATTCCAAGATCAATCAAACCAAGTGAAAATTATAAGCTTAATTAGAAAATAATTTAAGTTTTTATTTTAAGAAAAAAATATATTTAGTTTTTGACGGTTCTAAGTTTTTGTTTTTAAAAAGTTCATAAACATTTTGGAATGGAGAAATTTTTGGTCTTTACTTAGAAAAAAAAATTGACTAAAACCTGTGTATATCAACCAATTTTTTCAAAAAATAAATAAATTTTGCTCCAAGACTACACGGAAAAATTTTGGCCATTTCAATCATATAATCTAAAATTTTTCTAGGACAAGACTTGAGATCAAGTTCTTTTCAAATGTTTCTTCGCTCCTACATGGTTGGGTATTATATAAAAACAACACTATATGAATAGAGGTTGTCTGAAAGTTTATTCCATCTAATCATTCTATTTTTTATTTTAAATTTAAAATAATGATTTATATTTATAAAAAATGAAAAGATTAAGATTATATGACTTAGACGATCATGATGATAGACCTTTAAATACTTTATATTTATATAAGTACTAATTCACCAAACTTAAACTATTTAAGTCTCAATATCCATTTGATATAAAACTAATTTGATATTCTTGCTGGACTGAAAGTAAGAGAGGAAAAATAGAACGAGGAAGTCCATGAAGGGGAGAGAATGGTAAGAGGGTAATAAACTTATTTTCTTAAAATTTATATTTCAATTCAACAAAGTTGTCCAAGGTGCCTTTAATTATCAAATTAGAATGTGCCATGTCAAAACCCTGTCGAATATTGTCTACTAAAATATTCTTTTCAAGATCCACTCATAAATCCAAGTTTTCCTTCAAAATTAAACTTTTCACAGGCTGAGGTTTCCAAAACTTCACCCACTCAATAAAGAAACTGGAGTTTTGGTCAGCTTCATCATGATTTTTCTCAGAGTGCCTAGAGTTCTATCATCTAGAATTGACTTACTATCATTTGGAGATCTCGAATTAGAATTCATCATATCATAGTTATGCTTGCTCAATGGGCTAGTTGCTTCTTTAGGATTCTTTTTCTTGGAACTAAATAAAGAATCAGCCTGCAAATAGACAGGAAGAAAAAGAATGGTATGCAACTTGACAGAAAAAGGAGAAGAAGAAGATAGAAAAAGGCTATGCCTGTGTTTCCCTACTACATGCATTGGTATTTATAAGAGAATAAATAATTTGAAAATAGAAAATGACTCTACTAAAAAAGCCACCGACCTGACTTCCTTATTAAACTAGGATTCCAACGAAAATAGCAACTGGGTTTCTGATTAATCTAGGATGCTAAAAACGAAATTAACAAAATAAAATCTACTAAAAATAAAAATAGTAGTAGATCTATGTGTTGGATCTGTATCTTCAGTGTCCTACATCAGGAACCATTGGTGGTTGTGGAACACTTCACTTACTACATTTTTTTCTCGTTACAATCACGAGTCTTATGGCCAAACCAAGTTCTCCATATCCTTCGGAAAAACCCATCTTCACCAGTGGAATCGTGTTGCTGCAAAGGAATAGAGTCAATTTTGCTCGTCTTTCTCTCTTTATGGCCCTGAGTCTTTGTTGCTTGATGAGTAGATGAAGATGAAAATACTGCATTTGATTCTGTAGTTAATGTGTGATCCTTGGGTTCATTAGTGGACGATTTAAACTTGTCATTGATGGATCCCAAAGCATTTGGGTTCAGTTGAGAAAAATCATTCAGTTGCAGGCTTTCACTTGATGGGTGATGTTCCTCAATCTGAGTACATGTAGATTGTTCTGCATCTATGAAGGGGTCATCAAGAGGCCCCTTGCAGTGACCATACCAAGAACCATGTATTCCATCAGGGGGATGGTTAAAATGCTTGCCAAGAAAACTATCCCCACGATCCAACCTACCCCAATGCCACATTATACTTGCAGCACTGCAAAGAACACCCGATGAATAATCCGTACAAGCTAGCAATATATTGTAGTTTTGCCTCCATAAACGATGTAGGATGTTTGCAAAACCTCTATTCCCTGATATTAGAAAAATATGTGTTGGTGGAGGGAGTTTGGATATCCAGAGAAAAAGTTCATGGAGAAGATGGTTATAAGCACGACACTTTCCATCTGCAATAAAAGAAGAAAAACAAGGTAAAACTAATATTGCCAAGGAAATGGTAGAAAAGAAAATTTGTAAAAATAAAAATAACCCTCTTATGCTAACTAGGATTAAGTCAGAAATACATGAAGTGAAAAACTTTACACCATTAACACTTCTAACTCGAAAACAAATAAAAAATACTAAACACAACAAAAATCAGTGTCAATAGAATCACAAAATATGCTTAGCAATATCTAGAAAATGGTTTTAGAAACACTAAAATCAACTTAGTTAGTTCTAAATTACAAAGTAGATCTTAGCTACGTATATAGATACCAATAGTGATACCTAACGTTAGAGAAGAGTTCATTGTGATTTCTTTCTTTTTATTTCAAAGGCAATTGAGGAAACTAGATATGTCAGATTAAAAAATAATTGCGACAGGTTTTTTGAGAAAGAGAGACTCTATACATGATAGGATTAATCATTTAGCACAATCCATTGGTTGTATCGCCGAATTACCTCAGAAGGCATTTTTAGAGGGACCTTAATTCCCAATAAGTGATCGGTAGTTTTTCTTGTGCTCTTGGAGTTTGAAATTTCCTCTGAGAAAAAGGAAAAGGTGTTCTTATTGACAATCTATTTAATATAAATAGCTCTGCTTGAAAGAATTATAAGACAGGATACTAAGTAGAAGTGAAATGAGTTTATGTGAAAAGTACTCATGGTTCTCTCATTAATTTCTTGAACCCACTGCACCTCAAAAGGATAATTATGCCAAAATGAGACTTTTTTTCCTTTAACCATTGCATCATTTCTAAAGTCTTCCCCTCGGTAAAGTAACTCTGCTGCAAATCTAATTTAGGAGTTGCACTCTGAAACTATACTATCATGGTATTGACCTAGTTAAATCAAATTGTTATTCTTCAATCAAATTTGTTTTCTCTTTCCAAGTTATGTTCTCATTTTGAGGAATGGAGGTGAACTCAAGTTATTTAGTCCACAGTTTTCCCCTTCTGGGTGCAGCACCTAGAGGAAGAGTTGTATTTCCAAAGAGTACAGGAATTCACAAGTTCCACACTTCACACCCCCTCCCCCATTCAAATCTAGTTCTACTACTAGCCATTTCCAGGTTTCCACTAAACATGGATTAACTATCTGCAGCCAACATAGTTTATATTGTCATCTTTTAAGCAGTTAGTGTTTGGGTACCTGGATTTAAATCAGGATTCAGATTTTCCAATATTCTGCAAAAGAAACAACTCCAACACCACCAACCACCAAACAAATAATAAAAGACCACTCATTTTACCATGGTTACATGGATGCAAATTCCATAAATTTTAACAAAAACAAGAACAAAAATTTCCATGGAAACACATCTTTTGCTTTTTAGTGTCCTGGGTTACTAACACTAGGGTTTTACAACATCAAACAAGAGAAGTAGTTCCAATCACAGAAATCCCGCAATACCATCTATTAAATAAAATAAAATAGAGGGAAAATGTGAAAAAAAAGAAGAAGTAAATTTACTGATGCTGGGAACGTAGAATTGGAGGATGCCCACTGAAGCCAATGCCTCCCGATTGACGCGAGTGAGCTCGAATACATCTCCATAAGCAGTGATGGTAACCTGGCCCTTCATTCCATAGAGTCTGAGAGCAGCAGTAATCCGTTGGGGAATGTGTAAGACATTTACGCCGACTGGGGGACTGCAGGTGTCGAAGTCCCACCAGACTAAGACTCTAACGATTTCGCTCTCTTTGTTATGGTGCCACCAGGTGGAAGAATGAGAAGAGGAAGAAGAAGATAGAGAGGAAGAGTGGAATAATATAAATGGAGAAAGGCGGAATACAGTCTTAGAATAAGAAGAATAGGAAGAAGAAGCAGCACCAAATGAATGGAGATACGCGGAACGGAAAACAAAGGTTTTCATAGTTGGATTTTATTTCTGTAATACAGTTGGATTTTATGGGAAATGATTTGTGCATCTTTTACCCACTGTGCACTTCTCTTATTTGAAATGACAATTTTGTCCAAAAAAAAACGAGAAAAGAGGAATTTTGAATTTGGACAAAATTGTCATTTCACATAAGAGAAGTGGTGCACAAATCATTTTCCGATTTTATTTATATAATAAGAAATGAGATTTTTGTTAGAAAGGAACGGAGAAGATTGCAGGCGCTGCAGCGTGACTGCTGGGTTTTTACTTTGTTGCAGGGTTGGGATTTGAGGGGCAAGAAAACGAGAAGAAGAGAGAAAATTTTCTGAATTTCATTAATTGATCGAAAACAATACATAAAGCATTGTCGAAGCGGTCGCTCCAAGGTTAAAAGGATTACTGTTAAGAAAAGATAGATCTTGGCCTTAAATACGCGTGACAGAATGACTGCACACACGGGGCTTTGGGGTTTGAACCCTCGTTAAACCCTATATCGTTGGCATTGGACTATGGAATGTAGATCTAAAAAAATTTGAACATGTTAAGTTAAATGTTTAGATAATAAAATTTAAGCTTTAAAAAAATATATAAGTTTTTTGAACAATTATTTCAGCTAGGCTCGTATCTCTAAAAATATAAAAGACATGAGTAAATCAAAATTTATTTGTTTACGATTTTTAGTATTCTTAAAAAATAGTATTTTAGATCCAAAAACTTGTACAGCATTTAAAGTTTACATTTACAACTTGATGATTTTCAACTCATTTAATCAGTTTATCCTTATAATTTTATACACTAGAATTTCAGAGCTTATGTAAATGACTAATCTCTTATTTTTTAAACTTATTATTACAAATAAAGTTGAATGGTCGATAACACATTAAATCAATAATGTGCTATAGCTTGTATTCGAATAAGAGTCTTAATGGGTTGATTTAGGTCGCACGATTTAAAGATCGATCACTCATTACATATTAGGATGTTTTCAACTAGACAACATGGCTATTCAGTGGCATCTTCACTTGGAATTTTATTATAATCTAAAATCATGCACTTTCTTTTTAAATAATAATGCATAATCTTTTCGTTGTAAGTCATCTCAATCACTTCATCTTAACTATTCAATTTAATTGTTTAGTTTTTCCACCACTACACTATCTAAGAGAAAGCTCAAATGGGCTTTGTTTAGTTTTTCCACCAATACACTGTATTATCATAAAAATAATTATAATGAGATTTTCTCCACCAAGGCTTAGTGATGAGATTGCACTCTATTAAGTCTTGAATCATATGATAAGTTGTGATGCATATAGCATATGGTATATGAAGTCGTCTCATCTGAGTTATCATTTGAATTAAAACTTTTAAAAAGTAATGATTTTATTTATTAAAATTTAAATGGCAAAGATATAATCAAATAGTGGTGAAATTTTATTTACTTTGTATTCACATGATCAACTATTTAATACACCGAATTATATAAAATCCATAACTCATTTAAACATGATCTAACAACTTATGGCGTTCTACATTTTTTTATTTGCAAGGTGTTAAAGGGAGTGGCCATTTGAGTTAGAGTAGGAATGGAACTTAGGACTCCCATTTTCTATGACGGGTTCTTGATTCTTGAACATTATTCCAACCCTGCTTTTCTATTATTAGACCCCTTATGATATTTTGTCATTTGATTTTCAAAAAAATTCTTCTAAGAACATTGAACATTTAAATTCTTCAAGAATATCCAACAATTAAATTGAAGAGTTCAGATGAAGTGATTTAGATGACTGATAACGAGGAGATTATGCATTCTCATTTAAAAAGAAAGTGTGACTTTAGACTATAATGAAAACCCAAGTAAAGATGCCACTGATGAACCATGTTCTCTAGCTGAAAATATCTTAATATGGAAAATTTTCTATATCGACCAATTGGAAAGAAATTTATTTTAGAAATTGGAAATTATACAATAAGGCCGATATCATTTTTTAATTTTTTTAAAGCAAAAATTCAAAAAATTAATTTGTTTGTTAAATATACGACATATATTCCTTCATATCTATAATGAATAAGACTACATATAAAATTTGATACATCTTTGTAAATTAATAGTGCGAATTTAATTATTAATAAATAATGAGACCCAAATCTACATTATTAGCAATTACATGTAATGACGAGTGTCAATTAAAAAATATATGATAATCATTTTTATAGTAGATCATTACTATCAACCATTGTCACAAATCTCGTTCTCGGGATATTAACAGTTATTGTTAATAGTGGAATATTTTCAAATTCTAGAGTTTTATCGGGAATTTAACCGAAAAATCTCGCAGAAAATATATTATTTAAAAATATAAAAAATAAATAATGTGGCCGAAGTTTGAAAACATAGATGATATTTCAGAAATTAAAAAATGTGTATTTGACCTAAGCATTTTTAACGAGAATTTAACAGTAAAATCTAACGATTTTAACGGGAATTTACCATTTTTTTTAGATAAAAAATGTGTTTCTAATGGAAATTTAATGTTAAAAATGAGAGACGCGATAAACTCGGGTTAAAAGTTATTCTATTGATATCATATCCTTGGAAAAATATTAAATACAAGGTGTCCATAACATAGCAGTGGCGCCGAGAACCATTCATTGGATTCTTTGTATTTCGATTTTCTATATAACTCAATATAATATGCATTAAGTAATCCTATGTGATTATGACCTGATTTTTGGGGACAAGTTTGGCAAGTCTTTTAACGCCAAAGAAGATTAGATCAAGGAGGAAATAAATCGCTAAAATCAATCAAAGGCAGCAAACGATAAGGAAATAAGAGAATGAGATGGAAATATGTGATAGAAAAGGAAGCCCAGCTTTGACTATGTAGAGAGAGTAGAAGGAAAAAATAAAAAGGGGAAGTGATTTGTGCACCCCCATTTTACCTATGGTGCACTCCTTCAATTTTTTTTTCCAATTTTGCCCTCCACCCACCTTTTCTCCATTTCCATCATTTTTTAAGTGGGGGGTAAAATTGGAAAAAACAATGGAAAGAGTGCACCATGGGTAAAATGGAGGGTGCACAAATCATTTCCCTAAAAAAGGCAACAAAATTCAAAAATCACATATTTTCATAAAAACTACAACTAAGCTTCCATATTTAATTAGTCAACTCTTTCAAAAACTGAGATGTATTTCCATTAATTAGACAACAACTAAAAAAAATCACATTTTTTATATTTTTTATCATTTTTTTTAAAATATTTGAAATTTTCGAGTTTGAAACTTGAAAACAATATTCGAACATGTAAATAACCGAGATTTAATTAAAAAAGTACATATTCTTGAAGTCCATAGTTTTCTTAAATTTCTATAATTTTTTTAGATTTTGTTGAAAAAAAAATCATGAAAAGAGCAAAAATATATCGGCCACCGGATATTTTTACCCCTGCTTGCAACCTAAACGAACTCATTAAGACTCTTATTTAAATATAAGCTGTGATCACATTATGCAACTTTTTTTACAAGATCAACGTCTAATGTAGTTATTCAAAATGCATGTTTTTTCTTTCCAAAACAATACAACTATCTATCGACATTTGCAGTTTACACGTAGACCGCACATACGTTATACACCACTGTCCACTTGCAGTTAAGCTTAGTGCTTCACCTCAGTACGTATAAGATCACACATTAACAATAAATTCAAATCTAGTATTTCCATCATCATCTACTCATCAAGCAACAACGACTCAAGGCCATAAAGAGATAAAGACAGAGCAAAGTTGATTCTATTCTCTTGCAGTAACATGATTGCACCGGTGAAGAGGGTTTTTTCTTAAGGATATGGAAAACTTGGTTTGGCCATAAGACTGGTGATTGTAGTGAGGAAAATGGTAGCCGACTGAACTGTTCCACAAACACCAATGTTCCAATGTAGATGCACTAGTTTCAAGAAAACATATCCGAAAACATATCCTAAAGAAGAGCTTAGGACTGATATAATAAATTCAAATTCGAGATCAATTTATTGAGAGGGTGAAGTTTTGGAAATTCAAAGAAAAAAATACCGATAATTTTGAATTCTGAAAAATATATCTTTGGAAGTAAAGTGAGAATTGAATTTAAGACCCCCATCTTCTAAGACGAGTTTCAAACAATCACTCCAAACTTCTTTTTTATTACTAGAGCCCTGTCGATATTTTGTCATTTGATCTTCAAATGTTTTCTCTAATAATATTATTAAACATTTAAATTTCTCAAGAATCTCTAGCGACTAAATCAAAGAGTTTAGATGAAATGATTGATATAACTTACAACAAGGAGATTATGCATTATTATTTACAAAGAACATGTGTGATTTTAGACTATAATGAAACCCAAGTGAAAATGCAACTGATGAGTCAGACTCGCTAGTTGAAAATATCCTAATATGTAATGAGTGATCTTCAAATGATTCAACCTAAACCAACCCATTAGGGCACACGTTATTGATTTAACGTGTTAAAGACCATTCAACAATAATAAGTTTAAAAAATAAGAGATTAATGATTTACATAAGCTCTAAAATTGTAGTGTATAAAATTACAAGGATAAATTGATTAGATGAATTGAAAGTCTTCAAAGTTGTAAATGCAAACTTTAAAGGCTGTACAAGTTTTTGAATCTAAAATATTAATTTTTAAGAATACTAAAAAGCCTATACATATAAATTTTGATTTACTCATGTATTTAATATTTTTAGAGATACGATCCTATTTAGCTGAAATAATTGTTCAAAAAACTTACATATTTTTTTTAAACTTAAATTTTATTATCTAAACATTTAACTTAACATGTTCAATTTTTTTTAAATCTAGATTCCATAGTCCATGCCAGCGATATAGGGTTTAACGAGGGTTCAAACCTCAAAGCCCCACGTGTGCAGTCAATCTGTCATGCGTATCTAAGGAAAGATCTATCTTTTCTGAACAGTAATCCTCGTAACCTAGCAACCTCTTCGACAATGCTTTATTTATTGTTTTCGATCAATTAATGAAATGCAGAAAATGTTCTCTCCTCTTCTTACCCCGCAAATCCCAACCCTGCAACAAAGTAAAAACCCAGCAATCACGCTGAAGCGCCTGCAATCTTCTCCGTTCCTTTCTAACAAAAATCTCATTTCTTATTATAGAAATAAAATCCAACTATGAAAACCTTTGTTTTCGATCCGTGTATCTCCATTCATCTGGTGCTGCTTCTTCTTCTTATTCTAAGACTGTATTCCGCCATTCTCCATTCATATTATTCCACTCTTCCTCTCTATCTTCTTGTACATCCTGTTCTTCTTCTTTTCATCCTTCCACGCGGTGGTGCCATAAGAAAGGGAGCGAAAAATATAAAGTCTTAGTCTGGTGGGACTTTGACAGCTGCAGTATCCCAGTGGGCGTAAATATCTTATCCGTTACGCAACGGATTACTTTGGCTCTCAGAACCTATGGAATGAAGAGTCCGGTTACAATCAATGCTTTTGGAGATGTATTACAGCTCTCTCGCGTCAATCAGGAGGCACTCGCTTCAACGGGCATCAACCACACACACATTCCCAACATCAGTATTTTTTTTTTTTTTTCACATTTCTTCCTCTATTTTATTTTATTTAAAGGACAGTATTGTGAGATTTTTGTGATCGGAACTACTTCTCTTGTTTGCTGTTGTAAAACCCTAGTGTGAGTTTGGATGCGTGGATTTAAAATTTTTAAGTTTTAAAAATTTCAGGAATTCTAGCGTCTGAGTGTTTGGATGGACCTGAAACCTGGGTTGTGGACATTCTAATGCTTATGGAGGAATGTGCGCACCAACTCCGCACTAATGTGCGAGGATTTTTAAATAACAAAACAGCTAGAAAACAACTTCTTCATTGGAAACTGCATCTAGGACACTAAAAAGCAAAAGATATGTTTCCATGGAAATTTGTGTTCTTGTTTTTGTTAAAATTTCTGGAATTCGCGTCTATGTAACCATCGTAAAATGATTGGGGTGGGGAAAGGTGTTGGAATTGCTTCTTATGCAGAATAATTGGAAATTGGACATGCATGACTGTCAATGGACTTTCTGGAAAATCTGAATCCTGATTTAAAATCCAGGTACCCAAACACTAAGTGCTTGAAAGAAGAGAATATAAACTATGTTGGCTAGTTAATCCATGTTTAGTGGAAACCTGGGAAATCGCTAGTAGGAGAACTAGATTTGAATGGGGGAGGAAGTGACTAGTGTGGAACTTGTGAATTCCATTACTCTTTGGAAATGCAACTCTTCCTCTAGGTGCTGCACCCAGAAAGGGGGAAACTAGCAGTGGGCTAAATAACTTGAGTTCACCTCCATTCCTCAAAATGAGATCATAACTTGGATAGGGAAAACAAACTGGATTGAAGAATAGTAATTTGATTTAGATGGGTGAATACCATGATAGTATAGTTTCAAAGTGCAACTCCTAAATAGGATTTTTAGCAGAGTTACTCTACCAAGTGGGAGACTTTAGAAATGATGCAATGGTTAAAGCAAGAAAGGTCTCATTTTGACATAGTTTTCCTTTTGAGGGGCAGTGGGTTCAAGAAATTTTATGAGAGAACCATGAGCACTTTTGAGGGAAACTGATTTCACTTCTACTTAGTATCCCATCTTATAATCCTTTTAAGTAGTACCATTTATATTAAATAGATTGTCGATAAGAACACCTTTTCCTTTTATTCAAAGTAGATTTCAAACTCCAAGAGCACAAGAAAAAATACCGTTCACTTATTGGGAATTAAGGTCCCTCTAAACATGCCTTATGAGGTAATTCGGCGATACAACCAATGGATTGTGCTAAATGATTAATCCTACCATGTAGAGTCTCTCTCTCTAAAAAAAATCTATCACAATTTATTTTTTAATTTGACATATTTAGTTTCTTCAATTGCCTTTAGAATAAAATGAAAGAAATCATATTGAACTCTTCTCTAATGTTAGGTATCACTATTGGTATCTATATACATAGCTAAGATCTACTTTGTAATTTAGGACTAACTAAGCTGATTTTTGTGTTCCTAAAACCATGATCTACACAATTAGCACTTTGGCTTGTTTTTTTCTAAGTTCATGGGAATAAAAAAATGTTGTTGAACATATTCTGATTCTATTGACACTAATTTTTGTTGTGTTTGATTTTTCACATTTGTTTTGGAGTTGGAAGTGTTAATGGCGTAGATTTTTTTCGCTTCATGTATTTCTGACTTAATCCTAATTAGCATGAGAGGGTTATTTTTATTTTTACAAATTTTCTTTTCTACCATTACCTTTGCAATATTAGTTTTACCTTGTTTTCTTCTTTTATTTCAGGTGGAAAGAGCAATGTGTATAGTTTTCTTGTCGTAGACCTTTTTTCCTGGGTGTTCCAAAACCCTTCACCAGCACATCTTTTTATAATATCAGGGGATACTGGGTTGACAAGCACCCTAGTTCGTTTAACGATGTGGAAGTACAATATATTGCTTGCTAGTACTGATTTTTCATTAGATGCTTTTTATCTTTCCTCAAGTATAATGTGGCATTGGAATGGGTTGGTTCGAGGGGATACTCTTATTGGAAAGCATTTTAGTCATCCCCCTATAATGCATGGTTCTTGGTATGGCCACTACAAGGGGCCTCTTGATGACCACTTTGTAGATGCAAAACAATCTACATGTACTCAGCTTGAGGAACATTGCCCATCAAGTGAAAGCCTGCAACTGAACCCAATTGCTGTAGGATCCATCAATGGCAAGTCTAAGTCGTCCACTAATGAATCCAAGGATCACACATTAACTACAGAATCAAATGCAGTATTTCCATCTTCATCTACTCATCAAGCAACAACGACTCAGGGCCATAAAGAGATAAAGACGAGCAAAGTTGACTCTATTCCTTTGCAGCAACATAATTCCACTGGTGAAGAGGGGTTTTTCCGAAGGATATGGAGAACTTGGTTTGGCCACAAGACTCTGTGATTGTAACGAGGAAAATTGTAGTCCGGTGAAGTGTTCCACAACCACCAATGGTTCCTGCTGTAGGACACTGAAGATCCAGATTCACCGCATGGATCCACTGCTATTTTTATTTTATTTATTTTTAGTAGATTTTATTTTGCTAATTTCGTTTCTGGTGCCCTAGATTAATTAGGAAATTCAGTTGCTATTTTCGTTGGAATCTTAGTTTAGTAAGGAAGCTAGGTCGGTGCTTTTCTAGTTTAGTCATTTTCTATTTTCAAGTTATTTGTTTTCTTATAAATACCGATGCATGTAACAGAGGAAACACACGATGGATTAATAAAATTTATGTTAAGGCATAGCCTTTTTCTATCTTATTCTTCTCCTATTTCTGTCAAGTTATAGACCATTCTTCTTCTTCTTACCTAGTTGCAGGCTGATTCTTCATTTAGTTCCTACAAAAAGAATCCTAAAGAAGCAACTAGCCTATTGAGCAAGCATAACTCTGATATGATAAATTCAAATTTGAGATCTCCAAATGATTAGTAAGTCAGTTTCAGAGGATAGAACTCTCAATCACTCTGGGAAAAATCATGACAAAGCTGACCAAAACTCCAATTTCTTCAGTCAGTTTATTGAACGGGTGAAGTTTTGGAAACCTAGAGAAAAATGTACCGATGATTCTGAATTTGCCGATCGAAGCACAAAAACCGATCATGGAATTTCCAATGACGGTGTGAATCAGATCAACAATCATGATTTATTTTCTAAGTCTTACTTTTGGGATGACATGGAATCATTTTTTCGGACTCCCATAGGGTCGACTTTTACCTCCCGATCAATGACAATGTATATATTTCTAATTTATATTTCCAATTTTGAGTTTTATTTGCTTATTTTGTTTACTTTCTTTTGTATCTAATTTATTTTTGTCTAGTCATGCAAGCAATCATGTTTAGCTTTTACACAACCACATATCATCATAATTATCACCATTATCAAAGGAGCTTTGTCCCATGGGGTTGGCTTTTTAAGTTAATACCTTTTTACTCGACTCTATCAACAAATTTTTAGAGAGAGAATGAAAAATGCCCTATCAACAATCATGTCCTTTATCACTCAAAAACACTATCCTCTCACTGAAAAACAATCATGTTTCTCTCTCCTGACATTCTAACCACTTTCATCCCTCTCTTTAAGCCTTGTTCCTTCTTGTTCAAAATTGGCACCTATCTCCCTATTATACTTGGTTGGATTTTTTAAGGAAACGCTAAATTTATCCAAGCTTTGTTAAGTAACATTGAACGTGATAAAGGGATAAAGTTGAAATTTTGCCCAACCTTATCCTGTTCCCCCAATCCCATGATCATGCATCTAGGTGTGCAACAATTAAATAGAGGACGTGTGTTCATTTTGTGAAATAAAAACCTTGTCTCGTGATAATTTTCTCAGATGTACCAATCAAAAAAAAAAATTCTCAGATGGATACATGCACTTGTGCATTTCTTTTGACCTTGGAGGTGTTGCATGTATGACCAGCATTCATGTTAGCAAATGGGGCCCGTCTTCCGCACTCACGAATTTATGAAACATTTATGGTGTTTGATTTGTACCCATCAGTGGATTATTCATTTCTTTGTAGATCTTAGGAGAATTGAAACCGAAACCATAGCCACAATAATCCAATCAAGCTAATATTTGGTTGTCCCTTGTTCTTGTATCAATTTTTCAAGCTCATTGATGCCCCTTGTATTTCTAATTTTGCATGGATCTCAGTGGGTCCACATGATTCTTGCCCCATAATAGTATTGCTGAAACTGAAATTACTGTGTAGACATAATTGAGAGACTTGCAACATCTAATTTAGTGTGGATGACCTTGTGGCTCTTTTATTTATTCTTTTGAAAGGTGACCTTGTGGCTTCCACCCCTCACATTGAATTGTCTTTCTCATTCTTGTAGAGAGATTAGAGTTATTTGAGGCACATGGGGCATGTGTTGTTCATCTGTAAGGACAACCAGAGTGGAATACAAAACAAGCTTAGTTTCTGTACTTTGCTTGAGTGTGTGGCCCATGTAGGCCCATTTGATGATCAATCTAAAATGCTCCTAGGGATGGAAAGTGTTCAAGTTCAGTGGGCCTTCTTTTGCCAAGTCCAAGTCCAAGCCCAAGCATTGGCCCTACATGATCTTGATGGATGTGATTGTTTTGAGACGAGCTTTACAAACCCAATGAGAGAAAGCCCAAACCCAAAGGGAACCCCACTTATAAAAAAGAGTGAAATTGAAAGGAGAGGCGAAGAAGAGACTTAAGAGACATTTGGATGTTGGCCACTTGGCTTGGATGGCTTGAAGTTTGTCTTAGTGCAAGAAAAGAGAAGTATTGGAGTTCAAAGTAAGGATAAAAAGAGGAGAAAATAGTGAAAATTGAAAGTAGAGGCGAAGAAGAAATTGGGGAAGAGACTTCTTAGATGGCTTGAAATCTATTTCATTGTAAAAAAGAGAGAAATACTAGAATTCAAATGAGGATGAAAAAAGAGAACCTAAGAAGGAAAAATTGGGATTTTGAGAGAATGGGAGTACAGATTTGCTAGAAATGGGGGTGAGAGTCTTGGAAAGTAGAAGGGGTGGGATAAGAGTGTGTGTGTGTGTGTGTGTTGATGAGAGTCTTGGGATATAGAAGAAGCAAGACATGGGGTCAAGCCCAGTCAATGTTAGTATAATTACTAGGGTTTTGATCGCACCATCCTGTCCTAGAAGCTGGCCGTTTTGGTGCATCTTGAGCATGGGTCTGGATCAGGTCTGATGTGGACCATATGGTGGAGCCTTCAATTTTTTATCAGTGACAAGAAAGAGCATCCACCATCGTCGTCATCATAGAATGTGTTGCTAGATCTATTCTGACGTGGACTGCTAAAATCTGCCATCAAATTTCAGTTTGGACCTCCATTTTATATGGTGGAGGTAGTGAGCCCACTTGATGTGGCAGGGCATGTTTTTACATTGTGGTAATGCTGCTAGTGTAACTCTGTGGTTATAGTAGTTTATGATTAAGCTAGTGCAACCCCATTAGTTTTATTTGGTACTTGGCTTGGATTGAATTTAATCACAAAACTATTTGAAGTGTCCTAGGAAGTTCATTCTAATTGAATCAGGAAATTTTGTATCTGGATGTTGGGTTCTAGAGTTGTGGGAACTATATTTTTGAAGATGGTGAATGCAACACTGTGAAGTTCAGAAATTTCCAATCCAGCACTGCCACATGCTAACTATAATCAATTCCTATAGACAATATTCAGCGTATTATAACTCCAATTGGTGTTTGTCGCATTCTCCTTGGGCAACCATGGTCTCAAAGGCTACAAATTGAAAAAGAATACCCACTCACTCAAGAAAGATGAAATGAAGCTCGTTTTGATGACGGCATCCAAAAGAAGAAAAAGTTACGAAGAAATTCATCAAAGTACCACTGAACTACCAAAGGAAGTAAACTCCTATGTACAAGCTTCTTTCTAGAGGTACCTTAAAGAGAATATACAAGCTCCCAAAGCTAAAAAGTCCACACTAAAAAACAGGGAACGATGTGCCAAGGGAGGGATCATTTCTGTCTCAATCATGTCTGTCGTGTTTTATTGATAGATGCAAAGTTGGAAAACTAGGGTAAGTCAACATGTGACTCACCCAAGTCAATCTAAGGGTCACTAGGTTAAAACTCAGTTGATTTGCCATAATCAACCTTTATTAAGAGTCACTGGGTTAAAAATCAGCGAAACTCATCCAGTACCAACACATTGACATTACCCAGGGTAAGTTTTTTTTCATCATCGGTGAATCACCTGTGTCAAGAAAACACTAAGCTGTAATTGTTACAAATTTTGAAAAATAAACACAATCCAGCTGTCTAGATCACCACTATAGTTATATTTTTGAAGTGGGTTTTTTTGGTCTCTTTACGAGGCCACCATAGTACCTTTTTGCTGTGCTCTTTTTTTGTCCCTCTTATTTCTTCCCGGGGGGGATTCTTTTCTGATAATAAGCAATTCCTGAGTTTTTAGAAAAGGTAAATGCAAATGGAGATCATACTTGAAAAAAAGGAAAGACACAATAGCTCACTACGGAAGCGATCCCATCCCAAAGAAGCATAACAGTCCCAGAAGGAAAGCAATGCCAATAAGAGAACCATGACGCCTAAAACTCAGTTATTGTTTGGTTAAGAGAAACGAAGGATACTCGCTATATATCACAGATTTCCTCCACTACATCCCACTTTCCATGGATGAGAAAGGCCTCCTTTCTTTCGACTAAGAATAAAAAGGAAATTGTTTCATTCAATGAGAACAGCACTTAACCTTTTTGCATGAAAACACTAACACATTTTGACTTTCCGGAAAGTTCAAGACTGTAAAACATACTGTTCTGCATGAACCACAAAAATCGACTACATAGCAAAAGAAAAGGTATGGCACCAATTTCACAGAAGTTGCTGAAATAATATATTGTACTTGATCCATAAAAAACAAAAATTCTTTTTTTTTTTTTTGTCGTTTTGTAAAAAAAATAACAATCCTCCCATGAGTGCTTTGTGTAATTAGAGATGAGATTTCGTGAATTTCTCACTTTTCCCTTTCCCTTCTATACAGCAAATAAAAAATAAATGTCAGAAATTGGTCACTGACTGAATCACTGAAATTTATGACTGTTTTTCATAGAGAAAAACAAATTGGATCATTGAAATTTACTGATGAAAGGTATAATGGGCAATGCAATAAAATTTGTGTCGAACTACACAAAACACCCATGAGAAAATTGCTATCGAAAAAAAATTGAAAAGTATATTGGTGTTTTTATAATAAATTATAGTAATATATCTTTTCAGTGTTTATGCGACTGTAAGTTTGTCAATTCAAGCGTCTAGTTATTTTTAAAAGAAAAAAACTGATACAAATGCATGGGAATTATATATTCTTGCAATTATCATATGGCAGCATCTAAGCCCAAACCTGGATATGCCCGCATAAACATTTTGTGCTGAAATTGGGTTGGGCCTAACTAATACAGCTCAGGCTAGGCTTGGTTTGATAGGTTCACTGGTCTCTGGGCACGCCCTTTAATTGCACTTCTGGCCTGAGATCGAGCAAACCCAAAATCTATACGAACCTGTGTTGCAGCCTTAATTTTAAAATTCAAAACTGCACACTTAGAATGTTGGACCGATTTCTTAAGATCTTATTAGTTCTTCGCCGAAACGGAGAACACTATTATGAAAATAACATGATTTTATAGCAAAAATGTCTTGATTAGCTTAATATTTTCATTTCATGTCGTATTCTAAGATTATCAAAATATACTATTAGAAGATAAAATAAAAAATAAATATTCATCAAAATATCAAAGACATTAGGCCGTGCATCATTTTGAAGTTGCTGCTGGATATTTGCCTAAGGACCTGACTTATGTCCCAACCTTGTTACTGAGGCCTAATTGCTAATTGCATTTGGCTCAAGTCTTAATTCTCTAGTAGTCTAGTACAATAGCCAACAAAATGGGCCTATACTTTGAGTGCCAATAGCCCAAGTCATTGCCTATCCAAATAGTTTGCCCCAACAAGTGAAATGGGCCAACCGAGCCGAACTCTGTCAATACTTGAATAGCCTTCAGATGGACTAGAGGGTGAGCTTCACCCTGCTTGAAAAATAAAAAGAAACAAGCATAACAAGGCTCACTGTTGACTTTTAGGCTCAAATTGGATACGGCCTTAATATTGTAACGGATAAGAACTTGGATGGCCCAAGCTTCTTTCTAGCCAGCGTAACTAGTGTTTTGTAATGTTGTTTTGCCTTCTTGTAGAGAGGCAGGGGTATAAAAATTATTTTTACCGAGATGTCGGCATCTCGGCCATATATTTAATAATACTGGACATCATCGCAAAATATATTGAAGAAAAATGTTAAATATTAGAAATTATAATATATTTCAATATTATTGTGAGACAGTGAATTGTGTGATAAAAAACACCTATGCCCAAATCAAGAGCTTCACTTTGTGTATCTACACATATTTCTATACAGAGGTCATTCATTTGTGATAGTAGGGAAATAATTTTGTTTCAATACTCTTATTTTTTAAGGTAAATATTTTTTTTTAACCGTGGGTATCTCTGTGGCACTGTATCCAATATGATTAATCACATCGGCCCCGCACACTCCAAGCCCATGCAACCTAGTCGAGTTAGTCACATGGTAGCATAAGAGATCGATATCGAGACATGAGGAAGCAAATCTCACACTAAGGACCACTAGCTACATGCTTGGTTTAATTCTTCCATCTATTTTAATATCCTATTTAAAAAAGAATGAATATATTTTTATTAGAAATAATACAATAAACATGTCTCTCTTTTGCTTAAAATAGTGGTCACGTAATTTTAACCTTTTGAACAAAGTTAAGAGTGTCTTACCATTTTTATATTACTTAAAGTTTGAATTTTATTTGTAATATTTATATTAATATTATTTGTAAAAAGTGTCTTACTAAATGTTATTTATAATATATATAATATATTATTACTTGACCAGCTTTAACCGCGGTTGAAACCAGATGAAGCCAGTTGAACCCGGTTGAATCCGGTTGAAACCAGTTGAATTCGGTTGAACCTGGTTGAACTCGGTTGAATGTGGTTAAATCCGATTGAAACCAAAATTCCTTGAAAACGGTTCGTTATATGGTCAGGTTACACAAAATGCCCGTAGGAAGATCACTACCCCTCATTTAATTATCCTTTTGAGAAGTAGTGGGTTCAAGAAAATTTATGAAAGAACCATAAGTATTTTTGAGGGGAAACTGATTTCACTTCTACTTAGTATCCCGTCTTATAAACCTTTCAAGTAGAAACATGTTAACTAGATTGTTAATAGAAACAACTTTTTCCTTTTAGCCATATGAGATTTCAAACTCAGAGTACGAGAAAAACTTTTAATCATTTATTAAAAATTAATGTCCCTTTAACCCTATCTTCTGAGGTAATTCAGAGATACATCCTATGGATTGTGCCTATCATATCTAAAGTCTCTCTCTTTCTCTTTAAAAAATTTGTCTCCAACTTTTTTTTTAATTTGACATATCTATTTTCCTTAATTGTTTTTAGAGTAAAAAGAAATAAATTATATCGAACTTTTCTCTAATGTTAAGTATTAATGTTCCTATCCATATATGTAGGCGAGATCTACTTTGTAGTTTAAAACTAACCAAGCTGATTTTGGTGTTCCTAAAACAATTATCTAGACAAGTAACACTTTGGCTAGTTTTTTTTTGTAAGTTCATGGAAAAAAAAAATTGTTGCTGCGCATATTATATGATTCTATTGACACTAATTTTACATGTGTTTGGTTTTTTATATCTGTTTTGGAGTTAAAGTGTGAATTGCATAGAGTTTTTCGTTACAATATTTAAACCACTTTTACATTCTTTTTTTTTCTTTTATCTCAAGTGGAAAGAACACCGCTAATGGTGATCTTATTGTACGCCTTCATTTGTGGGTGTTCCAAAACCCTCTCCCAGTACATATTTTTATTATATTAGGGGATAAAGATTACGTAGGAACCCTCTCCCAGTACATATTTTTATTATATTAGGGGATAAAGATTACGTAGGAATCCTGCATTATTATCAAGCTATGAAATACAATTAACTAATCGCGTTGTTGAAGGGCTCCTTATCTAGGTTCTTCGGTATGTGCCCGTATAAGCTGTAATTGGGAAAATTCAATGGGAAAATTTAGTTGAAGGGGATACTTTTATTTGGGTGTATAATAAACCCCTGAATAAATTACATGAATATTTGTATAGTCAATATCGGCCAATATATCAAATATAATTGATATTTTTCCAAAATATGAAGACCGAAATTTCAGCTATAACAGAAGTTTAGAACTTGGAATGGATTGCTCACTATCTTGATTCCTTTAGAACCTATGTGGCAGTTGAGAATTTATTTATGAATCAAATATATAGAATTAAATGCTATTATTATCATCATCGTATTTTCTAAAATTATTATTTTGTTTGACTGAAAAATAGAGTATGATTAACACTGTTAGGATGTATTTTATGAGTGAAATTCACTATTGATGATGATAATAATAGTATTAGTAGTAGGGCTGCAACTCGGGTTGGGTTTTAGCCTGACCCGCATGACCCAACCTAAGAAATCATGCGGGTCAGGTTGAGAATTTTGGGCCAGTGGGTCGGATTCGGTTGAGAAGATAAAAACCTGCATAAAATTTGAGTCGGGTCGGGTTGACTACTATGGTGAGACGGGCCCAATCTAAATAAACCAATAAATTGCCGATGAATGGACCCACTAAAATATTCATTCAAATGAAGGCAACCCACCAAATATTCCACCCAAATCAAGATCGAACCACCAATAGTCCACATAATCCTAAAAAAAAAAGGTACATACCAAAACGTCATCAATTCTAAATAGATCACTAAAAGGTTTGCTTGAATGAACCAGTTAAATGGACAAGCCAAATTTAGATGATTGCACAAAATGGTCCAACCAAACTCAAAGTGGATCCATTAAATATTCAAGTGAAATCATTCAATATATATATATAAAATGAACGGTTGAGATCTAAAGAAGTATGCCCCAGCCGAGCTGTTTGCTTATCACTGAGTCCAAATCGAAATAGAACGTACACTTGTCATCACTGAGCTTAAAAGTCCAAGGCAAACATCGCTCTATCCATTTTTCCTCAGAAATCAATATATCAACTAATAGACGAAACTGATTTTCTATAAGTGCCTTTAGAATGAAAGGCCTTCTTTTTGCAGATTTTTGGCCAACTCTTCCCTACAAAATAAAGAAACATTTAAAAAACAAGGTCATTGAACCCAGCAATGTTTATTTATAAAAACACTATAGTGACAATCCAGCACATATTAAAACACTATAGTTACATTTATATATGATTTCACTAATTCTTTTCGGAAAGAAATTTTAAAATGGAAATGGGCTTATAAAATACAAATTTCTTAAAAATGAAACAAACACTAAGTAAGAAGATAAAAAAAATACGTAATCCGAGCCAGGCAAACAAAATAAGAGGCATATCCTAGGCTAGGGGCAAGAAGCAGAGATGGGTTCTGCATTGGATAAGGCCCAGAGGCAATACCGTGTTACCAACCAGGTCCAGGTCCAGGTAGTTGTCGAGTTGCTGAAGGCGCTTCCCAAACAACTCACTAGTAGGGCCCAGAAAGATGACAGCAAGGAAGCCCATCTTGAGGCAGTGTAGCAGCAAACAATTGTATAACAATTTGATTCAAATAAAGGTTATGCAAGTGCTCCACGTCATAACATTATAAGATTAGTAGTTTGGTACTAAATTTAATCAGTTCATTAGAAAGAAAAAAACTTGAACTAAGTGGACAGTCATTAGTCCACTAACTCAAATAAATCAGAAGAGTTAGACACTAAGACAACATCACTTGTTCGATTTGTTACAAACTTACTTTTTAATAAACATCAAATTTTATATAATAGAATGTATTTTAGTAATGGCTCTATTAATTTATATCAATCGTATCATTTATGTTTTTATCTAATAAAGCATCATTACGGTTGATATTAAAGATTCAGTACACTTGATCATTCAACGAACAGTATTTTTTATTTATATATACATATATCATTACTGAAAATATGTTTTCTATTTGATTAGAGATCAATTTAATGATTTTTTTTCTTTTTTGAACTTACATGTAGAAAATCCAGAGTAAAATCTCTACTGATAATATCTACTGCTCTTAAGGTACACTAACTGAGACCATGGGAGCAACCTAAAATGGGACCTAAATATAAAAATAAAAATATTTGATAAAATTAACCTAAAAAGATTTCATACAAGGAATAACTAACAATTTTATTTAGATCAGAATACCGCATTCAATCTCATATTAATAAAGAAAGTGAAATTAAATATATGATGTTGAATCTTAGGAAATTGTACATTATACCGAAGTCCACGTGGTAATAATGTGTTTGATGAAGACAAAAGTGGTTGTTGATTCCCTCAAAGATAAACTTTGGAATATCATTTCTTTCTCTTTTTTAATCTCCCAAACCGTGTCTCTCTACAGTCACATTTCATTATGTCAACGCTTCACACTTGGATCAGTGGGACCCAATCTGGGGTGGCAAAAATTAAGTTTGATTATTATTATTATTATTTTCTAAAAAAATTAGTGTGAGAGTAAAACCAATGAACTCAAAAAACGTTGAATTTATATGAAAATTGATAAAAAAAAAATTATTCAACTCGTGAGATTGATCTTATTTAATTATTCTTGAATGAACATTCTCTCCATCTCAAATTCAGCTAAGTTTGAATACAGGAGTGTTGGTCTGACAGTCAAGATACATGTTTCAGAAAGCTAGATCTTAGAGTCGATTTGAGATCAATCCCACTATAGCAGTCTCTATAAGATATGTCTAAAATAAAGTCCCATCATTTTAACCCAGTATGCTGATATGTTCCAAAGGACTGATGGAAGAAGACACTTGAATACTTTCTGTCATAAAAAAAAAATTCAACCTAAATTAGGTATTTGGATGAAATCAATCTCCTCCATTGCATAGATTATTCTCGAAAGTACAAACACTGGATATATGGATCTTTCTGCTTTGTAGCCCTATTTATTTAAGCATTTATGGCACCAATTTCAGAGGCCATATCAATTACCATTTCACATTTAAGAAGCCATGTTGTTCTTCACTGTCTCAAGTGACAACTCATGTGGGGTGCACTTGGCCAAAAATGTGTTGGGACAGAGATAGGACGACGAGGTAAGGGAGAGATTTCTTTAAAGTGGGGTACTTTTTTAAATAAGTATCTTTGGCTTTGTGTGGTTGTCTCAACTTCAATATTTTTTTTTTTTAATTTATATGTGGATATTTTAATTTTTTTTAAAAGAGATAAAAATTAATTTAATTAATAATAAAATTGTAGAAGCTTTTATAAGGATTAGACCTCGTGTAAAAGGGTTATACGATCACTTACAATAGACAAATAATAAAAGGTAAATGATTAATGAAGTAAAAAATTATTCTGTATACACCCATTGATGAAGTAGAACCCTCTCCCAAACACCTTAATTTGTTACAATGTTTCGACATTTGACCTTCACTTTTACACTTTAATTTTAGCCAAAAAATTTACAAAGATCATTTGCATATCATCCAACATGTCTAAAAAAGACATGTTTACTCTTGCAAATCCTCCCAACACCTTGCATGTTGTTAACCAATCTCTAAAGAAGATTCTTTTTACTGAAAATGCAAACGATAACATTAACTGAGTCACCTTTAATAACTAGATTATCATTCTCATATTTCGCCCATAGATGGATTATTCTATTGATGACAAGTACTTATCTCATTTGATTTTATAATTCCAAGAAAGTTCTGAAAATACTAGTAATATTTTACCGCTCACATCATATATCACATACCCTATTCCAGTCGGACCAAACTTAACCCTAACCATACCATCGACATTGTCTTTATATAATTCATCTCTGTATTATAGCTTTAATTTGATTTTCAAAAATCAAAGATTGAGATACTTTAATGAAATCTACTTTATAATTCATGAAATTATATACTCATCTATCAATCCAATAATTAAAGATTGAGGAACATACTAAACTTGAATATCCCAACAGCTAAAATGTAGGAGCACCTCAAAAAAGAACAGTGGTACGTAATGTTGAAATCTTCTTCCTTTTTCACCATTGAATTAGTCCACATGACATTTTGTGATTAATTATTCCGTGCTACAAGGTTAGAAGATCGGGGTCTTAGGCTATTAAAAAAGTGAAGATATGAGATAAATAATGGAGTAATTGTTTACATACAATTTATGTTAAAATCAAATAAAGAGTAATAAGATTTTTGCAAATGATGATAATTATAAAAATAGTAATAATAGTGAAATTTAGAGTGTTTATTTTGATAAAAAGTAAAGAAAAGAGTTGAATATGATGTCATTTTCAACGATAGAGTGAAAAAAAAAAAAAGGTATTATGGAATATAGATGTCATTTTCAACCTTGTGATAAGGTGAATTATAAATGAATGAACCAATGAAGGAACAAATGGATGAAAGAATTTATGTTTTGAATGGTGGATGAGATAGAGAGATGGGCAATCCATGTGCCATTTATTTTATTTTATCTTTTTTTTTTTAATTTTTTTTCAACATGGGCATTCATTTTATGGTTTCCAGATGAAGAGAAAACTATTGTTTAGAAGCTTAGGTCCGCTTTGGTTTCTCTCAATTCAAGAGCCCCCTTAACTCTGCCATATATCCAGCGGCTGTTTGTCAACTTAGTCCACTCTCAACAAGAGATGAATAAAGTAATAAAATGCATAGAAAGTCAATATTAAATAAATGATAGTTACTGGTTGGTGTAATTATTATGATCATATAAATGATTATCACTGTTCATTTTCTGAACTCGAAATAGTAGTTATACACTCTACACAGGGTAGTTCAATTAGTAACATTCTATCTCAGGCTTGAGTAGAAATCGCGTTCTCGACTGAGAATTTCTCTCTCCTAACTTTTTCTTTAAAAAAAAAAAGAAATCACCTTTATCGACCAATATTAGCGATAAATATTGCCGATATATATTGGATATTGGCCGATAAAGATAATCTCAACCGATACATATTGTATCGGTCGAGATATATCGTATCGACCGAGATTATTACCTCAAGAAGTGAGATGGTGCAAGTTCAAATTCTCATGGTATAATTCAGTGACTATCTTTATCCTATGGGGTGTAGGACATGATCCGAATAGAGGGCATTGTAGGACTGTAAGTTCTCCCCATCCATTATTAAAAAAAAAAAAATTAGAGAATAAAGATTTCTTTTATATTTTAGTGTTCAAATTTTTTATTGAAAATATTATCATTAAAGTTATTTATTTTATTTATATTTTTTAATTAAAAAAGATATTTAAAGAAATAATTTTTCAGTGGAAATGATGGATTTAGTTTCCTTCTTGATAGCTTTGGTGTAGCTCATCAGTTTCAAGACTATTTGATAATAAGGGACATCGTTGTTGACATGTGTAATTATATTCTGATGTGGAAAACTGTGTGCAGAGAAATCCAAGCTGCCGACACCAATGAATCAATGGGAAACGGAGATGGGATAATTGTCAAACAATGAATACCTCTTACTCTTACCTTTTTTCTTTTTTTTTTTAGTATTGATTGCATATATTATTTTTATATAAATTATTCTTTAGGATCAAGGTTTTATGTAGAACTGAAATCGAATTAGATTGGATTGAGTTTTTTAAAATTCAATTTGATCTGAGTTATTAATATATGGAACTCGATTCGACCCGATTCAAAATTTTGACTTAGACATCTTGATCCGACCCAGCTCAAATTATAACCCGACTCACTTAGAAACCCTACGTGACTCGCATTTTTAATCTACTTTAGCTTACTTTTTACCTAGTCGATCGAGTTAAATTAAAAATCTCTCAATCCAATCCGATCTGAATTCAATACGAGTTTCTGACTTTTCAACCCGACCCAACTCACTGACCTAACTTTCATAACCCAACCAACATGATTTTCAAGTTGGATCATGTGGGTTTGAGCCATAACCCGTCCCAAATTTTACCCTTAGTCTTATGGGATTCTACCAAGTGTTGATTTTATAAAATTTATGATAGATTCATTGAATTCAATTTTTTTATATTTAGTTTCATATTTCTCTGGTACGTTGACTTTATATTCAATTTAATATTTATTTAACTTTATAATTTTTTTATATTTATAGTGACCCTTACGATTTAGATGAAGTTCGAACTTAGTACTTTTTCTAAAATGAATTCTTGATCAACACATTAACTCTTTAGAATTTCATTTTTAATTTCATTTTTATAAGCGCTCTCATTGTTCTCATTTTAATTTAGGTCCTTTAGATTGAAGGAACAATCAAAATTGTAAACTTTAAAAAATCTAAAATTTTCTCTTGCTCCTCACGTTCTAAATTATTTAAAAGATACTTTTAAAAAAAAAAATTAAAGTTAATGACATAATAAGAAGACAATAGATATTTTCAGTGACTACAAGTAGTGTATTACACGCATACAACTTTTGACTAACGACCCACATAAGCACCAATCATAATAAACAAAGGAAAGAGACGTCATTTTCCGTCAAATCAATCTAACAGAAGGGAAAAGAACATGGGTCGCCCCCATCTTTTTAAAATTCAAGATTTAATAATGCAAAGGTTCCATGTCACATACTCACATGGATAGTGATTCAAAAACCCTATCGAGCTATATGTTAAATTGAATTTTACGAGTTAAGTTGTTTGATCTTGTGTAAAGAAGATCATATGAATAATTTTGATATAAAGTTTCACCTTTATTTGATGTTCATATCTCTTAATTTTAAACTTTTAAAAATCAATAGTATCATACTTATCAAAATTTAAAGGTCTAGATTGTATGAGTTGAATTATCAATTGATAGCTTATCTATATAATCACTTACCAATGAACTTAAACTTGTAAGACTTACGATCCATTTAATGACATATCTCATTAATATATATCATTGAATAATTTATATGCCGACACTCTTCTGTCACCTAATGATGCCTCTCATATGGAGAAATTGTCCAAGGTAAAGAATGCAATGATTATTTTTTTATAGAAAATATTTCACACTTCGAGAATGAATTAATTTAAAAGATTCATCTATATTTAAGGTATTTGACAAAACTCAACTTGAATAAATAGTTTTAATTTATGAAATAAAATGTAAGAGAGAACATAGTGTAAATATAAACGTAATTAAAATTAACCATCTAATTTAATAGATCAATTCACGAATAATTTCTAATGTCATATATGGATAAAATTGCAAAAACTTCTCTCTCTTTACCCGAAGCAGAGTAAGAAAAGTTGGTAAATCATAACCTATGCAAAAATAACAGGAAAAGTCGTATCATTTCATAGAAAATAAAATCATGGAAAAGGAAATGGACAACTTCAGCCATTAATTGAAAATGAAATATTACTTCCCTCTCCTCCCTTTCTTTTTGATGATTTGATCCCTTTCATCATCTTTGCTTTGGTGTTTGGAGTGATTAGGATAAATCCAAGACATACTTATAATACTAACTGTGATTGCTTGCATTGTCCCCCTTTTATGGGATTATCTTCCAGTGTGCGGGAAGTATTAAAAGAAAATTTTCACTTGGTTGATTCATCATCGACAATTTTCTATTAATATATATTTTTTAGTTGTCAGCTTTTTTCTCAAATTCTATAATACCGACAAAGTAATCTCTTTTAGAAAAAATAAAATAAAATAATATATAGGTCTCTTTATCTATTAAAAACTAAAAAGGATCTTGGGGCACTTAAAATTTAGAGATATTTAGTTTTAACATATTTTAAGTATAATGTTGTGAATAAATGTTCCCTTAATCTACTTAGGGGCCATCCTTGTTTTTATCAATATAAATTGATTTTTGAATCTATCATTATAAAATGAAAAATAAAATAAAAAATTATTTGTATAAAAGCGAATGGTGGAAGGAGTAGAATGATCTCAGAGATTGATAATGGCCATGTCCTATGTTTGAAAATCCTTCCAAATTCTTCCGACTCCACTTGTTGGACACGTTTTTAGTAGACTTTACAGTGATACAATGAAAGCTTGTGGATCTAATGCCCCTCTTTAGTAAAACCCATTTTCTTTAAATTCTTTTTCTTTTTCATTTTTTTCTTGTTTTTGTTTTCTTAATTGTTGCTTAGCGTAGGAATGTTTGTATGAAAGTTTTGGGAAGTTTTATATAAAAAGCCTTGAGTATAAGATCGGTGTAAGTGATATATTTTGTATTTGTCTCTGTTCTCTATATGCACTCCTTAAAAGAGATAGAGTTTTACGCTGTCATGCGATTTTTAATACGTAAATTCAAAAAACAAAAAAAGGGATAGTGTTAGACAAATTTTCATAAAAAATCAATAAAGATTAGCAAACTTATGATTTCATTGCCATTGTTTTGCCGACACATATAGAACTAATGCAAGCATATTCACATCAATCACTTTACCAATGGGAGCCACATATATCATGGAGAAGTGAATTGATAAATAAAAAAATTCATAACACTCTACGTAGTTAAAATGATCAATTTACTCATAAATTGGTTCACAAATCATTATTATTTTAAGAAAATTCTCAAACTTTCATAGTCTAATTTTAATGTGCCTTAAGAGTAGTGGGCTCACTTATGAGAGTTTTACGCTGGGTAGCTCAAAGTTTTCCACATGTAAATTCAAAAAAAAATTCTCAAAAACCAAAAGCTTTTATTGATATTATAATATTTCTAAAAATACATATATACATCTTAACTTTGAACCAATTGTAATTGAATTAGCGAGCAATTAATACATTGTTATAAATATATAGACATGCACAAATGCTTGGGAAAAGCCTTCATTTACTCTTAACTGTACTAATGAGATTAGCTTTTAGTAGTGTTAATGAAACTCTTTAGTATTGTTCAATATAAAAAATAGTTCTAGAATATCAAATAAATCTTGTACGACCATTTATTGAACAGTTGTGATTTGATAGCTCTTATTATTATGTTATATAAAAAATAATAAATTTTTACACATGTTAAAAAGAGTTATAAAAAGTCATTAATGATGTATTAGCTCTTTTTAAAAAGTCATTAATAATATTTCACGTGTTCGAGCGTTAAAATAAAAAACCATTTTAAGTCGTTCTCATCATGGTTACAGGCAGCAACTTTTGCTGACAAAAAATATATAAGACGAAATAACGACTAACGAGTACTCTCTCTCCCACCGACACTTTGGGTTCGCGGTTTTCATACTGCACTAACTTAGCTTAAATTATTTTTATTTATAATATAAGAAAATTATTAATCTAATAACCCCTTTAAATAAAAGTATAGCTCTATGTAAATTTAATGAAAAATTCAATCTATTTTTTTTCTATATTCCTTTCGATCTTAATATGTTTACTGAATGGTTGAGATTAAATTTAAAAATATCCATTTTGATAGTCACAGATCGAGGATCTATATAGAAACAATATAAATAATTTTTACTTTATACTAATCTATATTTTTTAATTTACAATTGTACGTATTTAAGCCTCCAAAAAATGCAATTACTAATGATTTAGAAAGTAATTTATCTAAGAAGACAGCTCCCGTCAGTCACTGGATTCCTTCACCGTTATAACGGTGATGAATAAAAATTAACGCCGTTACGTATATAACACACTGAAAAAAATGTGCTTTCATTCATTTATTATATATAAAATTTAAAAGAAGTAGTGATTTTATTTTAAGATAATTGTGTTCCGGTCTCTTAGAGTACCTAACTAATCGACTAATCTATAACTCTTTGGGGTATTTACAAAGCTTCCTGTTTATACACAAATAACATTATAACGAGTGACTTTTTTATGTTGAAAAAGTGATTTGAGCCTAAGACCTCCAGCAAAAGGGTTCTTGATGGCCAAGTCAATCTTAATGAGCTAATAATAATATAAAGTGACTATAAGGCTATATAGTCTATAATATTACAAAAATATCAAATAAATCACAATGAACTCATTTAATTTGAATTTTCTAAATTAATAAAATTTAAAAATTGTAGTATTTTATTACTCAATCCAATTTGGAGTTTCTAATTTTTTTAATTCTAAGCCCGTAAAAACAAATGTTTTGTGAAATAATTAAATTCAATAATATTCTTATAATTAGATTTAATTTGAAGAAATTGTTTGATTGTTTTGCTTTTATTTAGTTATTACTAACCTGCTTATTTTAAATAATATCAGATAGAAATAACACTCTAAAACCAAAAAAGTATATATTACTTATCATCACAGAGGAAGACCTCTTAGACTCACTGCAAAATGAAAAATATAAATAATTAAATTTTTTATAAACTTTATCACAATCTTTAAATTAAATTTAATCTAATGATAGACTAAATGTTTTGGTAGAATCTTATGAGTAATATAAATACCAGTATGAAAAAATGTTGACAAATTTTTTTTTCTTTTTCTAACTGGATCTGCTGAAAAAATATTAATATCAGCCCTAGTTTTAGAAAAAAATCTAAATCTTTTGCTGCTTTCAGCCATTTCCTACCCAATGTCGGTGGAGATGTTACAAACTTCGATCAATATAATCGGGAGCCCATATAGACACCGACTTTTTCTGCCAGCATATACCGAAATTTGGATTTTAAGTGAAAATTACCATTTTGGCCTTCCGCGCCTGAAGAAATCGATCGATTGAAGCACGAGCTAAAGAAATCGATTGATTGAAATCAGTGTAACAAATCGATCGCACGATCAAGCAATTGATTCTGTTAATTTTGCGTAACAAATCGATCGCACGATAAAGCGATCGATTCTGTTAATGTATGCTACAATAATTATATCATTTAAATAATAAAATTTCCTTTAAAACTTTAAAGTTATTTTTTAAGCACTGTGTATTTTCAAAATTTCTCAAATTTAATATCCGGACTAATTACGATAACCTGATAAAAATACTTTAAGACTTCAAGTTGTTTTGACAAAACAGAGTAATTTTAATTTTGAGAAATTAAAACTTTAACGTTATTTTTTAAGGACTGTGTATTTTCAAAATTTCTCAAATTGAATATCCGAACTAATTACAATAACCTGATAAAAATACTTTAAGACTTCAAGGTCTTTTGATACTCCCAAATGTGTTTTCGGCACAGCCAACGGATACCTTTATTTGTAAATCACTCTGTTTTAAGCATTTGGGAGTGTCAAAAGACCTTTAAGTCTTAAAGTATTTTTATCAAGTTATTATAATTAGTCCGAATATTCAATTTGAGAAATTTTGAAAATACACAGTGCTTAAAAAATATCGTTAAAGTTTTACCGTTCCTTTAAAACGTTAACGGTATTTTTTAAGTACTGTGTATAATCAAAATTTGTTAAATTGAATATCCAGACTAATTACGATAACCTGATAAAAATATTTTAAGACTTTAATGTCTTTTGACATTCCCAAATGTGTTTTTGACACAGCCAAGAGATACCCTTATTTATAAAACACTCTGTTTTAAGCATTTGGAAGTGTCAAAAGACCTTAAAGTCTTAAAGTATTTTTATCAGGTTATCGTAATTAGTTCAGATATTAAATTTGAGAAATTTTGAAAATACACAGTACTTAAAAGATAACTTTAAAGTTTTAAAGAAAATTTTATTATTTAAATAATATAATTACTGTATCATATATTAATCGAATCGATCGATTTGTTACGCAAAATTAACAGAATCGATCGCTTGATCGTCCGATCGATTTGTTACGCTGATTTCAATTGATCGATTTCTTCAGGTGCGGAAAGATAGAATGATAATTTTCACTTAAAATCTGAATTTTCATGTTTGCTGGCAGTAATAATGACCGGACCTTTTTTTATCAACTTACTAAATAATAAAAATGACACGTGGAAATAAGAAAAAGAGAAAATAAAATTAAAGATAATGACATCATCAATATCCAATGACATTTTTGTCCTTGACCATTTTGACCAGAACAATACAAACAATTACAATTTTCGTCGTCTTTATTGACAAAGGATCCGAGGCCATCAATCTCTCCAGAGCCCCACCCAACCTATATTATTTCATCCTTCCTGTTTTACCCTTCCTCTTTTCCTAATATTACAACACCATCCCAGCAACACGCCGACTTCACGGTTTTTATAAACAAAGGAAATAAAGAAAAAGGTGAAGAAGTAAAAAAGAAAGAAAGAAACGACAGTGTAATAATAATTATAAAAACAACAAATTAAAATAAAAAATAAAAAAGAAGGAGACTCAACGATCAGCACTTTCACCGACAGAATCTTCGTCTCCATCAACCCCCAAACCGTTCTTTTCCTTAGTTACCCTCGTCTTGACGCCGTAATATTGAACGTACCACTTGACGAACCTTCTCAGGCCCGTGGCGAGATCAGTAGTCGGGCGGTAGCCGAAATCGTGCGCCGCAAGGCTCACGTTAGCGTGGGTGAAAGGAACGTCGCCATTGCTGGGCATTTTTATCACGTGCTTCTTCGCTTTCACCCCAAGTAGCGATTCCAAAATCGCCACCAGTTTCCCCACCGAAAGGGGCGACGTATTGCCGAGGTTGTAGATTCTGAGCTGCGCCGGGCCACGCTTTTTCCCGCCGCTTCCGGTGCTCTTCTCCGCCGTGTCGAGCGCGCCCAAGCAACCCTTCACGACGTCATCGATAAAGGTGAAATCTCGGGAGACTTCTTTTCCGTCTTGGGTTTGGAAAATGGAGATCTGTTTCCCTTGGAGCACGTCTTTGGTGAAGGAGAAGTAGGCCATATCGGGGCGTCCCCAGGGGCCGTAGACGGTGAAGAACCGGAGGCCGGTGAGGGAGAGGCCGTATATGTGGTTGTACGTGTGGGCGATTTCTTCGCCTGCCTTTTTAGTGGCAGCGTAGAGGCTGGCGGGCTGGTCAGTACGGTGGGATTCGGAGAAGGGATTTTGGGTGTTGAGGCCGTAGACGGAGGAGGAGGAGGCCCAAACGATGGCGGGCTGAGGGTCAGCGGATTTGGCAGTTTCAAGGAGGGAGACAAAGCCAGCGATATTGGAACGGATGTAGGATAGAGGGTTCTGAAGAGCGTAGCGAACGCCTGCCTGGGCGGCGAGGTGGAGGACGTGAGTGAAGGGGACGATATCGAAGAGCTTGGAGAGAATGGGGCCGTCGTTGAGATCGGCTTCGACGACGAAAACGCCGTGCTTTTGGAGGAGCTCTTGACGGGAGCGTTTGAGAGACGGGTCGTAGTAGGAGTTGAAGTTGTCGAGGCCGAGAACGCCGTCTCCCCGCCGTTTAAGAGCGAGAGAGCAGTGCGTGCCGACAAAGCCGGCCGCTCCGGTGACTAGGACGGAGAAACCATTTTTTCGGCGTGGGGTGGATGAGTGGCGGACCTGTTTTTCCCAGCTGGGCCCGGATCCGTATAAGGAAGAGGCGAGAAGGTAGCGGGGGTGGTGGTGGGTGGAGGAAGAGAAGTGAGGTGAGGAGATTGAGAAGAAGAAGAGCAAAAGCAGTGAGACGAGAAGTGTAGCTCGGAAGAGTAACGTAGAGGACGCGGCCAGCAGCTTGGTGGTGTTGACACGGCGAAGATAGCTGTTGTACCTCTCCAGCTTCGTTGTTTTACTTGTGTCTGGAGCAAGAGAAGGACCCATGAATAAGAATAAGAATTAAATACGATTGAAAGTTTGGAGATTGATGGGAACAGAACCGGTCCTTATTCCGGGAGATGAGAGGGAAAAGGAAATATAAAGAAAGAAGAAGAAGAGTATAGGATTGAAATTTGTAGAGATTGATGGGAGCAGAAGTTAGAAAAATGGAGTGGGAATTGTCCTGACTCCTCTGGAGGGAGAGGGAGAGGAGAGGGAATCGGAATATAAAGAGAGAAGAAGAAGAAGAAAGGTCGAGAGAGCGAGAGAAAGGTGAATTCCAAATTCCTATGTTTAGAATGTGAACGCGGGTTGGAGATCAGTAGTTATCATTTTTCATGAGAAATGGAAAGGAGAGAGAAATAGAGGGAGCGTGAATTTGGTTAGTGAAGAGTAAGAGTAAGACTGGAGTAAAGAAAGAAATAAAGTGAGACGTAAGATTGCATGATTGGGAATGTATTTCTGTGGGAGAGGTGATAAAAAAGAGGAAGAACCAAATAAAAATCCCTTCCTCCATTCATTACAAGAGATCGGAAGGAAGGAAGAGATCCATACTTTCTTTATTTTGCCTCTTTATTTCATAAATAATAATGCATAAGGATCTTTTTACGGATTTTTCTCTAATTTGATATGAATTTTACTTTATTATTCATTTTGCATTTCAAACTGACTTATTGAACCTTTCGAATCGGCTCGTTGAATCACTGACTGGTTTGTCGAATCACTGACCCTTCCACTGCGGTATAAATCAGCTCATTGAAATGCATCTAAATAAGACTGTTTTTTATCGGATCATTGACGAGATCACTGAATTTTTTTAAAATACTTTTGTACAATAGTGAAAGGATAAAATAGACAATACTTTAAATTCTAAATTTTATAGACAACATTTCTTATAATTTTTTTATTTTTGATAATAATATAAAATTACTTCGATCACATCTTTTAACGGGTAGTCAATTTTTTTTCATAATAGCCATTTCAATTACTAACAATGTCAATCTACATTTTTATATTAATATGTCATTGTATCTAAACCAAATATCAAATGATGGTGATTAAGGACCAACTTACTTCAGGTCTAACTTAATTCCGTAAAGAAAACTAAAAAGAAATTGGGTTCAAGTTAACGTAGGTATAGATTGAATTTATTTTTGTGCTTAAAATATTAAAGTTGAGTTAGAATTCTAATCAGAGTAGGCGTAGTACGTAAAAGCTTGAGTTTAATTAAAAATTTAGATTTATATTATAATTTAATTTTCTTCAAGCAATACTGTATATGAATATAAAGTTTATATAGTATATTTTTTTTAAAATTTATCTGTGAAAAATAGTGAGATACCTAGCGTAAAACTCTCACAGGTGAGACTATTACACTTAGTACATTCCAAGATTAGACGATAGGGGCTTTTTATCAATTTTCTGAAATGGGAGGCAACCAGTTGTATAATTTAATATTATATAAAAAACTATTTTAAATTTAGAAAAGCCTAAACTCGTAAGAAAAAATGATTTTGACTTCAAATTGAGCTTGAATCCTAAAAATACAATTCATATCGATTTCTAATTTAATTAATTCTAAGTTAATACGAATGAAGTAGGTTAAACTCAGAGTCTTTAATTACATTTCTAGCCCTGCTCGTGACCGGATGATCACATGAGACACTAACACCATGGATCTAATAAGTAGGGATGCCCGTTGCCGACTTCTATGAAGGTTCGAGAAAGATCTATTATTTATTAATTTATTTATTTATATTTCTTAGTTTCTTACTTTTTCCAGATTCAAATAAATAATTTATTTGTGAAATATCTTATTAAGATCTCACATGGGGATTATTAGTAATTAATGAGAGAAGCCCAATAAAGAAAAATAACACATGAAGTTGTGTCGTTCTGTCAGTGAGTTGGGTGTTAAGGTCTTAATTAGAAACCCACAATGATTAATTGAAGCTAGTTAAATCATAGTCCTCGGTCAAACTTCAGCACCAATCGAATTAATAGGAGGAGATTATAAATTTATGAGGACATTAGGAAAAAATTAATTTAAAATCCCCAACAAACCAACTTCAATTCTTTGGGTTTGCTATTTTTATTCTTAAAATAATGTTTAACTTAAAATTTTCCAATCTTGACAATATATGTCATATTTTTAGAAAATCAATTCGATATTTGATATTCATGCAAAGTTCACTGGCCAATTCATATACTAATTATAATGTTTAAAAAAAATAAATTAAATATTGGTGTTTTTCGCCATAAATATATCATCAAATATTTGGCTATAACGGTCAAATAGCGGCCATGATATCTAATTTATTTTATTTTTCTATTAAAAAACATGTTTTTCTTTTTTAATTAAAAAAATCACACCGAGATTTGAAAACTAAAAAAATTGAAGATAGAGATTGACGAATATGTATCGACCCATATTTTTTTTTCCTTAAAAAACATGTTTTACTCTCTTCTATATTTGAAAACAAAAAAAATAAAGAGAAAGAATACTATGGACCGATATCTAAATTTCAACAATATTTTCTCCCCCATATAAAAGAATAGCCTCAAATGAGCTTCCTAAGATTCTGACTGAAACGTATAGGTCACTTGATACATATAAATTATTTTTTAAATTACATTTGAAAATAAAAAATCACTTATCTTAACGATATTATGAAAAATCACTGCAAAATTATTTATGAAAATTATGTTAAATTATAAGAAATCTATTTTTAGTAAAAAAAAATCAGCTGAAATTTGATCAAGACTTCAAATTTCACTCTCCTCCCTCGGATCCTGGATGACTTGGAAGCAGGGGGCATCTTGTAATTTATAATTGGTAAGTACGCCCCGGCTATTTTATCTTGGATCTTTCCGCGTCTCATCGCTGTCGACTTTAGAGAGCGAGACTCGGGGGACCCAAAGTAACAAAATCACATGGTGGGAACCTTTCAGTCAATCTCTGACTGATCACAAGCAATGGCTGTGGAGCCTACTCAATTGGTGGCTCGAATCTGCTTTCTCTATGTGGACCCGACTCGAGTTTTGGTGGGCCATGGCTTTTGAAAATTCGATGTCATGTAATTGATTTGACAATCTTAATTTTATTGAAAGGAGACTTTACGTATCTATAGACGATATAATTAAAAAAAAATCATCAATCTTATAATTATAATTTTGTAAAATAAACTATAAAAGTTAATTTAACTTTTAGTATTGTTATTTTTTTTATGACCATTTTTAGAATTGTTATTGTAATAATGATTACAAATTCTTATATAATATATAGCTATGCAAAATGAATTCTAATAGATCAACTTTACTTTTGATTTTTAGTAATAAAAAATTATATCGTTAATACTTCATCCAACAATACAAATGAGCTAGATGATATATTTTTCAGATTAAATGTAATTTTAAAAGAAAAAATACAACTAACAATTTACATACATCACAACATAGGCTCTACATACAATATGTACATTGGGGCACATTCTATGGCCCTATCTTTTACAATTTTTTTATAAGCTCTTAATTATTTGATGATTTAAAAATATTAAAATATTTAATTTTTTGTAGCTTTGTGAATACAGTTTAATTGATCTATTTAAAAATATTTTTTATAGATCTCATATTAAAAAATAGAGTTTTTTAACGTCTAATATGTAAGTTGACAATATATAATATAAAATTTTCCTTTTATTTTGTTTTTATATCGTTCACAACCAATAGAAATAAATTAGGATTATCAAAGATCAAAACTTTGAGAAGATGGCCCACCTCTTGAATGGTTCCAACCTCTAAACTGTACCGGTATTCTTTCAAGCAAACAGACATGTAAAAAATTGTTTTCATCACTAAAATCACTATAAAGGATTGTCTTAAAAAATAACTTCACTTGTCAAATCAAAATAAAATTTTATAAATACCATTTACAACTTAACACATGAACTCATTCATTTATGTAGACTTAGGTGGGGCAATAGGTTGCCCCTGCTTCAAAAAGTAGGAAGTTATGGGTTTGAGCTCCATGGCCTAACCTTAGTGTCTTAGGAGCAGTGGACTCATTCGTGGGGGTTTTATACTGGGTATCCCACAGTTTTCCACATAAATTAAAAGAAAAAAATCTGAAATCACCTAAGAAACTTCAAAACTTAAACACGAAATAACAATTTGAGAAGGTGACCAAATGGGGCCTGCCCTTATCTTAATGATCTCCCCTCTCCTCAAACCCACCAACCTTTTGTAAATTTGGATTATTATCTAATTCGATTACAATTCGAGTTAACTAATCAGTTAATTTAACTACATAAATTTTCAAGATAAAATTGAATGTTTAGGACCTTAAAAGATATGACTTAAGATGATTTTTTATAGAATCATTTTTAACAAACCCATCTAACCCTCTGTACAAGAAAGTCAGGAACAGCTAAGAATTACAAAGGTCTTGGCCGTGTATTAGGAAGAATAAAATGGATGATCACCTATACACTATTGGCATACATACATAAATGTGGATTTCACCATGTGAGATGGTGATGGGCACATTAGAATAATCTTTCTTCGAGTATATAGTTCATAAAAAATCAGTGTGATTGGATTAATCAAGCCATATTTTTAAAATTTTATAATTTTATAATTCTAAAAAAAAAAATCATTTTTCATAGTTTTTAAAAGCATAGCTTGATCAATTTGATTAAGAAGACTTTTGTTATGTGAAAACGTGAAAGAAAAATATTCTAATAGATATATCACCACTCTATAGAGTGGTTTCACGTGCGAATAATCATTTTACACATGTATAAAACTCTTATAAAGCCTTATATTTTTAGATAAATTAGTTTTATAAATTTAAAAAATGAATGAGGTAGATGCAACACCCAATGAAATTAACATCAACACTTCTACATGTGATTGAATCTTTAAAAAATTTTCAAAGGACAATATCTATCTAACACCTCCATCAATAGCTATTACATGTAACCATTCACGCTTTTCAGCTATCTATCCTCCCTCCCTTCACACTCACTGTCAATATGTAATGGATAACTCTCAAAGTTTATTGTATTCTAGCTACAACACTTGCTATATCAAAATTAAATATATTCAATGTTCTTGAATTTACGTAGAAAATCACAGAGACTTCTACAGATGATATCTACCGCTCTTAGAGTACACCAGATTAGGTTATACGAGTTCGAACTTGACACCTTTCACTTTCTGAAACAGGAGGTTAACCAGTTGAACTACACCTTATTAATTAATAACTTTGATCACTTCATTAAATTAATTTTAATTAACATTAATATATGAATAAATATTTCCATCTTCTTCCTTACCTTATCAGTGTAGACCAAAAGGTGAGCTCTTTGATAGGGCTCAGATCCACACTCAAAAGGACTAGCCTCTCTCAAGATTTTCCGCCCCTATATATAAATCCAGGAACATCTTAAGGCATTTTCAATTTGGGACTTGCCCATGTCACAGGCTTCTCAACCCAATCCCTAGCATTTCACTAGGGAGAGCCACACCTTTTCTGTGTAGGATTCACTCATCAAGAGGATCCCCGAGCACAAACAAAAGTACATTGTTTTGTTTTGATACCAAATTATTACATTGTTACAGGTCAAATCCACACTCTAAAGGACCAGCCACTTTCAAGGTTTTCTAGAGACACAGGAGTTTCTCATCTTACACTTGGTAGAGTTCCTTCACCTTTATAAAGACATGGAGGGACATAATTTAAAAAATTAAAAAACGAGATTTTTTTCATCCTCACAAGATGTGATATTTTCCTTTCTTTTTCTTAAAAATAATTGCTATTATCTGATCTTCTTGAAGGGACCGATGATCTTCATGCCTGTCTTTTTCCATTTAATTGTTCTTGCACTTGTTATTGTGGAAGAAGAATAGAAAGGAAGGTTCCTGGACGCTGCTTTGATGTGTCATGTACATCAGGCATTAATTAGTAAGTAGTGAGTAGTGATATGGAAGGATCCTATCATCTCTAAATCAATATTTACATTTTTAGATAAAATAAATGGAATTACCCATGTTTTTGTTCTTTCTTTTACTAGCTACGTTTCCTTTGTTTATTGCAGAGCTTTGTAACTTGATTTGTTTAGGCCTAACTTAGCTTTTAAATTTTATCAATGTAATTCTTACAAATCCATTTTTGACCAAGACAGGATAACATCTTTGTTATAGATAAAATACTTTTAAAATATCTTTTTATAATTTATTCTGATAAATTTAAAGAATAGATAACTATGATCAAATATAATTAAAGCCAGGTTTTAATAGATCTAATTCAACTCATAAAAAATCATTTACTCCGACCCAAATTACTTGCCCGACTTAACTCGAGTTGCTGGTCAAACAATCCAACCCGTTTTTAAACCAAATTTGAAAAAAAAATCAACAATATATTTTCTGAAACCCGAGTTACTTGCTGACTCAAGTTTCACCCTACTTACTTCTTAGGGAGTCACCGATCTTATCAAACAGAGAGAAAAAGAAAGGTGTGAATTGAATGAATCCTTTTAAGGAGTGCAGACCATAGTTCCGGCATGGTGGATCCATCTTCATCCCTTTGTCTTTCTTGATGTCGGCAGCTTCATTTCCACTGTACGTACAGGGAAGAAACAAGTACTGCCTTGAGTACTATGGCTCTAAATCAAATGGCCTTCAATCCAATTCAATTTGTCCAAAATCTTGGGTCCCATTACACTACTTAGAGATGGGACATCACTAAAAGCAAAATATGTTAATTGAAAAATCATCATATACTTAGGAATTACTTGTAAACATAATTATATTAGTGAAATGATGACATGAAGTGGTAATAGATCTATTAGAATAATTTCTGTCTCTTGAATATGTGGTTCACAAAAAACCACATTGTTGAATCAATCAAGTCAATTTTTAAATTCTTTTAAATTTAATCAGTTTATTTTTTAAAAAAAATTAATTTTGCTATCTTAAAAAATATAACTTGATTAATCTAATCAAAACATTTTTTTTTAATCTCTTATTCATATAAAGACCTTTTCCTCAGAACACATCACTTCCTAAATGTATATCATTATACTAGACACACTATTCTGCAAATAATCATATTTTTTAGAGTAATCCATTTCTCATAGTCATGTTGGTCCTCTATTTACATTCATTAATTACTTATTGTCTTTTTTATAAATTGCTCTACACATATCTCGTCAAATCTTGCTCGACCATGTGTTTTCACTTAGGTTGGTCTAAAATAGTAAAATGTGCTTGCATGTAATATAAATAAATAAATTATATTATATTTATTTATTTTTGATATGTTTTGTGGAGTCTAATTATTAGATTGTCAATTCAATCTTTTATTGAAGAACAACTTTGTAATTTTAAATTGTACCTTGTGTAAATCCTAATTAAGATAGTATATCATTTTTTTTTGTGTGTGTGTGGTGTGTTTGAGAGAGGAGTGATATTAAAAAAAATTGTAACTGAGAGCTAGTCGACTCTCCTTCAATTTCTTACCTTTGATCATAATTGATCGATGTTGAACATATAGACATAATAAAAAAGAACTACGGTAATCTCTATTTTGTGGTATTGATTTTCTTTTTTTCATTTTTCCTTTTCACTATTGTTGTTTCTATGTGGTAGGGCATTTCCTCGCAACAATTTCAAACATGAATAGTTGCTCGCCTCATCCAGTTATTTTTAGATGGCATTGATGCACTTGAAAACAAAAGAAATAGAATACAAACAAAAAGTCATTTTCTTTAGGCCCAGCCAAATTCCAAGGGCCTGAAGTAGATCTATTACTGACCGAAAGTGGCTGAGCCAGATTCCAAAAGGCCCAATGGGCTCGCTCCCGGTTTATGAATCAGGGCTCCTGAGAAAAAAAATTTGTACCGGGAGAATTTTCAATCCTAGGTAGAGACTCAAATTTTAGTTATTATTGAAAATTTCATTTGATATTTCTAAAGATTAGTCAATATTTCCAAAAAATGGATATTTCATCTCAGACCCAGACTGAATGTTTTGGCAAAATTTTAGATTTTAGCTGAAATTTGTAATCAGCTTTAAGTCACTAACCCCATCAATGATCTTTAAGTCTGTGTGCAATTAGATTCAAGATAATTGGCCCTCCTCAAACACGTTCCTGGGCTCTATTGCGAGGCCTATGCAATCTAGTATAATGGGCCCCATAAACCTGATCCAAGAATCTCTTGAGTCAAACATAAATGATACCATGAGTTGTTCTAAGACTCGGCCGAGTTTATTCTTTCTATTTTTTTTTAAAAAAAAAGTTGATAAAACAAAACTTGGAGCAAAACTGGGATTGATGACGTGAGATTGTGAGAAATCAAGTAAAATAGCATAGGCCGAGTTATCGTTGTTTTTTTCTTCAAAATGCTATCTAAGTCGAGTCAACTGAGTTGAATTGTATTCCTTTATTTTTCAAGATCCCTAATTCTTTTATATCACAAGTATTCACAACAATTTCTTCTTTATTAAGTTTATTAAGTCCATTAGTTGCTCATGAGAATAAAGGAAGACACTTTAATTTTCTCTTTGAAACAAAATATTTTTACTGTCAAGCCCATTTTAACCGAGATGGGCCTAAGTTATCCCATTTAATATTTTGATTATTTTCAACTATTTAGAGTTTTTATTATTTTGTCTATATTTCAATCATTTTAGCGTGCTGCATATTCAATTTTGTTGCAAATTTAAGTGAGAAGTTTCATTATTACAAACACATTTATTTTACTTTTTTTCAATTAAATTTGATAAATTATTTTTATAGACCAACCATCTATTTTCTATCAAACATGAATATAAAACTCATAATATCTATGTTAATAATAAAAAAAAATTAGCAATAACTCCATGAGAAATTATTCATTCCAATTTTTTTTTGGATTAACGTGTGGGAAACTCAAACACAGCCCTACTAAAACTCTCACAGATGAGTCCACAATCTAAGCCACACCAAAATTAAGTCATGGGGGCTCGAAGCCGTAATCTAACACATTCCTATAGTATTGTCTAATATACGAATCTCAGAAGAAAAAAAATAGTAATTAATTTCATAACCAGTTTACAATCGATAATTTCTTATTGCTCCGTAGGGTCACAGACACTCATCCAAAGTACTATGGTTTGTGATACTCACCAACCTGGCTTTTGCGCTAGTGCAGTAATGTTTAAAATAATTCATTAATTTATGGACATATTTATATAGATTATTTGATAACCTAATATGCTATTTTCCCTAATAAAAATGTTGATATCGTGATCCATCTATGAAGTTGAGTTACAAATATGATAGTTCGGACTTGGGTTGAGTCAATAAATTTTAACCAAAATTTGGTCATTTTGGACTCTAAATATAGACGGAATTTCGTTAGTAATGTTTTGTCATTAGAAAAGACAATTTGTTAAAAGAAAATTAGAAAGTAAAATTTAGCCATTTTTGCCTAATTAATTTAAATCATGTCTTGAAATTCAGGGTGTGACATAAATTATTTCAATCGGAATCCATATGACAATGTTATGTGTATTTTACTATAGACATTTTATTTGACGAATACTTTGATGTCATGTAATGTGATAGTGACTCTGCATATAAATCTAACGAATGACTTGAACTCAGACGGCGGTGTTTGATCTCTCGAAATGAGCGAAAAATTGATTCCAATCAAATATGAAATGGCCAAAAATGAAGGTTTTTTTTCCTCTCAAAACACTAAAAACAAGTGGGTTGCTTATGGGCTCTGAAAAAACACTCATCAAGAAATACGTGTGGCAATGGTAGTACCAATAGTGTGTCCGTATCACCCAAGACTATACAGGTTGATACACAATGCATCATATCCACGTTGTGTATCAGCCTACGATTTAAAATTGAATTTCAGGGTGTACTTTAATTGGTTGTCTCCCACTATAAAAAGTGGAAGGATACAGTTTAAGTCATCATTGTCTAACATTGGTGTGCCCTAAAGAGAGTGGGTTCACCTGTGGAAATTTTACGTACAATATCCCGTAGTTTCTCACACGTAAATTAAAAAAAATATACCAGGAAAACTTTACTACTGGGTCACCAAAATGAAATGAAAATGTTTCTTCTGTTGGAAAAGATAAATACTTGACATTTGTGACAAATAATTTTTTAACTAATAATAATCATAATATTTACTCAATAATAAAAAAATTCAGCCAAAATTTTTGTACACTTTGGCCCAATCAGAACATGGATATTTCCAACAAAATCTGGAATTTTATTAAATTTACATATAATGCATCTTTAAATAAATAAAAATGTTCAGAACATTTTTTTCCAAATTTTTTGCCATTTAACCTCATTTCAGATTCATCAATCTAGGCTGAAATGAACCAACGATTTAGCCTATTTCAGTCCTGTCAGATAAAATCCACTATTTTACAAAATTTATCCACAAAATTTTGTCCAATATCAAATTATAGTAAAATATGTCTCCACAGTCTCAACTTTTGTGCTCGGTCAAGTCTTCCCAAGTTTTTCAAGTTTAATACTGGACTGCCTTTCCCAATTCCCACCTACTCCTCCTCCTGCTCTTCTTTTGCTCTTCTTTTGCTGGTGCTTGTGCTTCCTTTCTTTACTAGATCCGATCGTGGCAGAAGCACTGCTTTCCATTCTGGGTGAGAAAATCAAAGACGCCATTGAAACAGGTGTTAGATTGGTGACGGGTGCCGATGATGATTTGGAATGGCTTTCCAGTACTTTCTCAGCCATCCAAGCACTTCTCCATGATGCAGAGGCTCAACAATTTAAAGAAGAATCACTGAGAAATTGGATAGCGAATCTCAAGGATGTTGGTTACGATGTGGACGACATTTTAGACGAGTGGCGGACGTTGCAGCTCACAGCAGAAATCAATGCAAGTGGCGATGATGGTGGCTTCATAAAAAAGGTAAGCAACATTCATCCTTTGAATTTCTCTCACTTCAGCACACGCTATCACATGGCAAAGAGGGTGAGAGAGGTTAGAGAAAGACTGAATGTGATTAATGATGAGAAGGACAAATACCAACTCGTCCCGACTGGTAAAGTTCAAAGGGATGACTTGAATTTTGAATATCGGAAAACTACTTGTTTTATTGAAGAATTAGAAGTAATTGGAAGGAATGAAGAGAAAGATGCCATAATCAGCAGGCTGACAAGCGAGAGCAGCAACAGTGAGAGGGGAATTTGTCTCATCTCTATAGTTGGCATGGGGGGATTGGGAAAGACAACTCTTGCCCAATTGGTCTATAATGACTGCAGGGTAAAAAGTCATTTTAAGAAGAGAATATGAGTGTGCGTGTCTGATGATTTCAACATGACAAACCTCACCAAGAAGATCTTAGAGGATGTAATTGGAAGTGCGCCTAATCTAACTGAATTGAACACCATACAAAATAAACTAGTTGAAAATTTGGGAAATGAGCCATTTTTGCTAGTTTTGGATGATGTGTGGAATGAACAGAGATCAAAATGGGAGGCATTGATGGTACCCTTCAAGTGTAGTGGCATGCATGGAAGTAAGATTTTGATGACCACTCGCAGTGAGAAGGTTGCAAGTGAAGCAGATGCATCCCACATCCACCGTCCCAAGTGTTTATCAGAAGAGGATTCGTGGTCATTGTTCAGCCGTAGAGCCTTCTTTGGGAGAGAAAAAGAGAATTTTTTAGAATTACAAGATATTGGAAGAGAAATTGTGAAAAAGTGCGGAGGAGTCCCTCTTTCCCTAAAAACATTAGGGAGTGTGATGCAAAGAAAAAGGACAGCAGAAGATTGGAAACAAGTTCTCAAGAGTGAGATGTGGGTTTCACTCCAACAAGGTGGAAAAGGTATTCTTCCAGCTTTGCTATTGAGTTATGATAATCTACCTATGCATTTAAAGCAGTGCTTTGCTTACTGTGCAATATTACCGAAGGATCATGAGATAAGAAAGGATGAATTGATAAAATTGTGGATGGCACAGGGCTTCATTAGATATGAAGAAGGTAGACAGATGGAGGAAATTGGCTCGGATTATTTTGATGATTTATTGTGCTACGCCCTCTTTCAAGATGCTCATAATGAAGAATTTAGGGGTATAGTATGTAAGATGCACGATCTCGTTCATGATCTTGCACAGTTTGTTACCAAGAATGAATGTCACGTTGCTGTGAATCAAGAGTCAGATGCCATTCCTGCCATTCCCGCCAAGTGTCGTCATTTAACCTTGATTGGGTTTTGGCGTGATCCATCCTTGTTGTTGGGTAATTTGAGATACTTACGTACGGTCGTCTTTCTTTGGCCTTGGTCAATCGAGATAATTTCTCTTGATTTGCCAATATTCCTGAGGGCATTGGATCTTACATGGTATAAAGCTGAAAATTTGCCAAACTCAATAGGAAACTTAAAACATTTGAGGTATCTTAAGCTCTCTTGTGCAAGAAGGATAAAGAAGTTGCCTGAATCTGTATGCAATCTTTGCAATTTGCAAACCTTGGCTCTGAATTATTGCAGACTACTTTCAAAGTTGCCTATAGGTTTGAGCAAATTGGTCAACTTGAGACATCTGACATTTTATGGAGCTGACAATCTTGTGAATATTCCAAAAGGCATAGGAAGGTTGACTGCACTTCAAACACTTACAAAATTCATAGTGGGGGGTGAAGGTGGATGCAGGATTGGAGAATTGGAAAACCTTGATCTCCTAAGAGGGCGTTTAAAAATAGGAAACTTAGAGAGAGTCTTAAATGGAAATGAAGCTGGTGAGGCAAAGCTAGATAAGAAGCAACACATACAACAATTACATTTAAATTTCAAAAAGATGTACAATTATGAGTTGGAAATGTTAGACGAAGTTGAAATGAAGAGATTCAACGAAATTCTTGAAAACCTAAGACCACCCAATTCAGAGCTAAAAGAAATCACTATTTGCAATTATATGGGTTCAATGTTTCCCAAATGGATTGATGAATCATCTTCGTTCTCCAAACTAACCCACATCTATTTATTTGGTATCAGAAAATGTAGAAAGCTTCCAACCCTTGGGACACTACCTTCTCTTGAATCTTTGTTTATATGGTGTAATGATGAGGTGGAATCAGTGGGTTTTGAGTTTACGGGGAATGAACCGATAGCTTTTCCAAAGTTGAAGACACTTGTATTCAATACAATGAATAAATGGAAAGAGTGGGAGTTAGGAGTGGGAGATGGAAGGGTTTTTATGCCTTGTCTGTTGGATTTAACATTTGAAAGTTGTCCCCAATTGACATTGGAGTTGATACCTTTAGCAATGCCTCGGCTGAGCAAGTTGCAAATCTCAAATATCGGAGCATTGCACGGGAGCGAATTACTACTCTTCTCAGACCTTGAAGAATTAGAGATTTCAGACATTGCAATTTTGACGTCACTTCCAGAGGATGGATGGGAAAGGCTTCAGTCACTAAGGAAATTGACAATCGGTAACTACTCTCAATTGACATCTTTACCTGATGGACTGCTGCAACTCAATTCTCTAGAAGCTCTATGCATTTTCAAATGCCCTCAACTAACATCTCTGTCTGATGGACTGCAACAACTCACAACACTTACAAGATTAAAGATATCAGGTTGCCCATATCTCACGGAGAGTTGCAAGAAAGACGTAGGTCATGAATGGTTTAAGATTGCCCACATAGACACGATTTCTATTGATGACAGGTTTGTCTCTCTACTTTTTATCTTTTTTTCTGTCAATTAAAGATGAGGGTCTGAACAACCTTGGGAACCAATGTGACGATCAAAACAAAATTGAGGATGGCAATACCTCAAGATCAGTTACAATTGTCGGTAAAAATTAACCAAAAGAAGATGATTTTCAGCTCTAGTGGCCAAATTTTGATAAAATAAATCATTTATGAAATTTGACAAAAAAATCAGCCAAAATTTAACAAACTTAAGTTATAGAAAAAAAAAAATTGAAAAAATACATATTGTAGTTTCTATCTTTTGGCTCAGAATCTATGTAAAAAAATTCAGTTGAAAATAATGGGACAAGGGCATGCTTCCTCCCAAATCCTAATTTCCTAAATGGGTAGCCACATTATTATTCAAAACTATTATTCCCAATTTTGTAATTTTTGTTCCGTCAAAATATTATGTTTCTATTCAATACTGTCATCGAAATCCACCGAGATATCTTAACACCCCAAATGGGCTATATTTTTGGAGTATTAGTATCTGTGAACAAAATAAATCAAAAGTGATTATTAACCATTGAATTGGGATTCATTTAAATTAATAACCATCTCAAAATTTATTTTGATGAATCTAAATTGATGGTTAAAAATATTTTTTGGTCTTGAATTTTATTTTAAATTACTGTACGACCCTATATTCAATATAATGGATTCTATTAATTTAAATTATAATTATATGAAAATATAAATTCTATAGTGCTAAACTAACTTATTATTAACAGCCTAGTCCACTATTAATTCCTACCAAATCTGAACTTTTTTTTGCTATTTGATACAGGTTTATCAGACTTGATGGCATTTGGCTGGAATAACTTTTTTTATATTGATTAAGATACAATACAAAGGTATGGCTTCCCTTTGTTGAAAATTTTCATTGACATTGAGATATGAGATAATTATAATTGTATATGTAGGCTTATATGAGTTTGAACTTTTAGACCTGAAACAGAATATTTTATTTTATTCTATAAAATATAAATTATCTTAGATAACTTTTTATTTCTATACAATATTTAATTAAAGAAAATTAGACTATCTAAATGGTAGCTCAAGTTCAGAGTTTCGATGTGAACTCAAGTTTTCATGTACTATCGGTACTAGGCCCAATTAAATCCAAATTATAATTTGGACATAATTAGCCGGACTCCAACCTGAACCATAATTTGTACAAAGAAAAACCATAATTTTCTAAGTTTCTTCATGTAGGCTTGAATTAATTGTACCCTAGTTGTACCTTGGTGGATTCAGGTTTCGAGAACAACAACAATCATCCACAAGAGTTAGTTCAGTAACAAGTGCAAAGGAAGCTTCAGAAAGTTTACATCAATGGCTTTTTAAATATGATAGAGAGGGATGTTTTGCTTTTTATAATTTATATCTAATATTATAGACAATGAAACTTGTCATTGATCTTAGTTTTATAATTCTATGATGATGAACTTGTGTAATATTTAGATTTTTTTTTCTTTCTCGAAATTGAATGCTGAGTTGTTAATATAGGGTGGTTTCTTTTGAAGTATGGAAATTTAGTATAAACTTTTATGTTGATGTTGTTTAGTTTTTTATTTTTATTTTTATCAACTGATTGATTTTTATATTCTCTGTGTATGGTGAATAAGGTGGTTTATTTATTTTAAATATATTTGAATGATCAAATATTGTAAGGTGGAATATTTTAAAACCGTTTATTTCATTATGCATTAAATTTTAACTAGTTCAAATTTAGAGATTGTTCAAATATTTTAACTTTAAAAGATTCTAAATCAATCAGTTGGAAAGGAGATCAAGTCTTTTCTTAAAAGCTTGAAATTTGAATCATCAAACAAGATGATAATCCGATATAAGGAATTAGTTTGAGTTGATTCAATTCGACAGGATATCGAATTGATCAAGTCAATGAATTTCTTCAAAAAAATTCATTTTTTTCAACTCTATTTCAAATTTTTAGTTTTTAAACACCAATTGTACGTGACCTCACACCAGCGTCTTTTAGTTTAAAAGACCTTTTATTTTGAGAATTGAGATGAAGCATATTTGATTTGCACCTCAATGAATCGATGGTTGGGACGATGAATCCTGAAATCCATGTCACAATGAAAATGAATGAAGAAATTATAATTTACCAAGTTCAGTTGCAAATTCTGATAAAAATCGATAAATTTTAATTAATTCGATTTTTTCAAAGGTGAAATTAGCCCAACATAGTACCAACTACCTACCAACAATTGGGTGGCAATTTCTAGAATCAGAAAATCCAGATTTGGGTCATGGATATTTAGAAAAAAAATTAAATAGGCCCAACTCAACCCGAAATAAATACAGATTAAATTGGGTAGAGGGGTCCTAGACCCACTCCTAACCCAATCCAAGTTAAACTAAAAAAACCCATTTAGGCATTCTATGTTTTTTATCCAATGTATTCCGTCCAAATTGCAAGTCTCCATTTTTCATAGCCAAATAGTCACATAAAAGATAAGTACTTTTATCTTTCGTTATTTATTAAGACAGTTTTTATTTTTATTTATTTATTCTCAAATTTTTATATCATTTCAACTTAATTCTAGATGAATAAAATAGAACTTAAGTTGGATTGAGTTAATTTAAACAAGAAATCCATTAATGTCTATAATCAACTTGACTTGAACCTCAGTGACCACACCCAAGCCATTGTGAGAGTGTACATAATAACTTATATGGTTGTATGGGAAATAATAAACTCATTCCTTGCAGAAGACATAATAGTTTCTACTTAAAGTAAATTCTTTATAATGTAATATGGTTGGCACTATAGTATATATATAACATTATAGAGATAATTAAATTAGAGGATCTAACATGATTCTTTTCTAAAAACCTCCTTAAAATTCTAACCTATCATTAAAATTTCATTTTGGCTTCTCTTTTTAGAAACAAATCACTCTATTCATTCCTATACAATTCTCGTTTATTGAGAATAGAGTGCATGCACCATTTTAAAGAATAAGGAAGCGTATCTAAAAGTCTATCTTAGGTTATTTTTCTAGAGTTTAGATGATGTAGATTGTGAGCTCCTTAAGTCAATTTTGTAGTAATTTTTTGTATATTCTCAATGTATGGAATATTACTTTATAAAATACTTGGTGCAGTACATCTTGTATTCTGAATGTATTGAGTACTGAGTAAGAGAAATTTATTGCATTTTATATGGGTCCGAGGTTGGGATCAGTTATAATTTTATAGAGTACTATATTATAGAGAATTTACTCTACCTCACAGCATTCAAGAAATATTGTATATTTAAATAATAGCTTTCTAAAGAGCCAAAATAGGATCATAATAAGTAGAATAATTTTTTTTTAAAAAAAGTCAAACATGAAATATGTAAAATAGATCCATTTAAAGGAACATCCCTGCAAAAGGAGTTAGGAATAAAATAGATAAATATCAAATATAAAAGAAATAAACAAAAATCTTATAAATATAGAAAGGAATATAAAAAATGGGAGGGTTCATGTTCTGAGTACAGACTAGGCTATGCTCTATGGCAGCCCGAATCCATTTAAATGAATCACGTTTATTTTCAATTATTTAGAGATTTTATTATTTTCTCATTATTTCAGTCATTTTAGCGTGCTGTATATTCAATTTTTTTTAATGATAAGCAGTTTTATTCATTCAAGTAATAGGGAAAATAAGTGAGATGTTTCATTGTTATCAAATTCATTTATTTTATTTTTCTGAATTGAAATTCATAATTGAATTTGATAAAAAAAAAATTATGAACCAACCATCTATTCTCTATTAAATACAATTATGAAACTCCAAATTTTTATATTTAATAAAAAATAAATACTTAACAACTACTTCATGAAAAATTATTCACTCCAAACTTATTCGTTCTAAAGTCTATCTTTATTTTTTATGAAGCCTATGTTTTTTTTGTTTTCTTCTTTCTTTAAATTTGATTTCTACTCAGTACAAACTCATTTAGGGAGCACACAAGTTCTATCGATACTCGGAAACTTTTAGCCTTTAAGATTATAATTAAAATTATTTTCAAATTAAATTTTATTATATTTATTAAAAGTAAATCCATTTAACTACCTCATTCCTATTGTCTAATTCGAAACTCATAAAAGAAAATAGTCATTAGTTTCGCAAGTGATTTACAGTCGATTCGTAGGGTCATACACACTTCGACCCCTGCTCCAAAGTAAGATGTTTTGTGATACTCACGAACCTGGCTTTTGACGTATTGCAGTATTGCTTAAAACAATTCATTAATTTATGAACATATTTATATAGATTATTTGGTGATCTAATATGGTTGATATTGTGATCCATCTCTCAAGTTGAATTACAAATATTGGTAAAATATGATCGTTTGGACTTGAATTAAGTCAATAAAGTTTAACCAAATTTGGTCATTTTGGACTCTAATATAGACTGCATTTTGCCTACATTTCAGTAATTGGAAAAGACAAAAAAATTTGCAACTTTACTGCTATTAATATAAATTACGTCTGAAAATTTTAATCATGACAGGAATGGTCTAAATTGAAGTCCGTATGACAAAATTATATTCATTTTGTATCTTGTTTGACAAATACTTTGATGTCTGTAATTCCACACGTAAATATGAATGTACATGTATATTCCCTTGGATCGAAAAGAACCAATGAAATACTCAAACTCAGAGGATGTAGATCTCTTGAAATTAGCCAAAAATCACTTCAAATCAAACTTGAAATGACTAAAAATGAAATTTTCTTTCTTTTTCTTCCAAAATACCCTCCCTACTAAGTTGTTGGCGATTAATAAGAAAAACAACTATAAAAATAAACTGGAGGCATTATGGGCCTTAAAAAAATTAACGTTATAGATACCGTATCGGCCAGGTACATTTTACAATGATACGGCCTATATTATATCCGTGCCGCTCGAAACTATGCTCGCTGTCCATATTGCCCTATAGATTAAGCTCGAGCTTCTCGTCAATATTTTTTTAAATATTAATAATCATAATATTATTTCATAATAAAAAATTCAGCCAAAATTTTTGTCCACTTTAGCTCTCTATCAGAACATGGCTGATATTTTATTAAATTTACATATAATGCATCTTTTCTTTAAATAAAATAATTTGATCAACATACATTTTTTACAAAATTTTTGCCATTTAAACTCATTTCAAATTGGAAATCCATTCAGACACTCCTTTTTTTTTGCCACGGAACACCCCTTTTCAAAATTTATGTATTAAATTACCATTTTACCCTCCCACTCAAAATATAAATTTTTATTTTTATTTTAAATTTTAAAGTTATTTTTTAAGCACTGTGTATTTTCAAAATTTCTCAAATTAAATATCCGGACTAATTTCGATAGCCTGATAAAAAAATTTAAGAATTCAAGGTCTTTTGACACTTCTAAATGCTTAAAATACAGTGTTTTACAAATAAAGGTATCACTTGGCTGTGTGGAAAATATATTTGGGAGTGTCAAAAGACCTTGAAGTCTTGAAGTATTTTTATCAGGTTATCTTAATTAGTCCGGATATTCAATTTGAGAAATTTTGGAAATAAACAGTGCTTAAAAAATAATTTTAAAGTTTTAAAAGAGATATCGACAATATAGACAGTTATTTTTAAGCACTATATATTTCTCAAATTTAATATCCGGACTAATTACGATAGCTTGATAAAAATACTTTAAGAATTTAAGGTCTTTTGATACTCCCAAATATATTTTCCACACAGCTAAGGGATACCCTTATTTGTAAAACACTTTGTTTTAAGCATTTGGGAGTGTCAAAAGACCTTGAATTCTTAAAGTATTTTTATTAAACTATCGTAATTAGTCCGGATATTCAATTTGAGGAATTTTGGAAATACACAGTGCTTAAAAAATAACTGTCTATATTGTCGATATTTCCTTTAAAACTTTAAAATTATTTTTTAAGCACTGTTTGTTTCCAAAATTTCTCAAATTGAATATCCAGACTAATTACGATAACCTGATAAAAATACTTCAAGACTTCAAGGTCTTTTGACACTTCCAAATATATTTTTCACATATCCAAGAGATGCTCTTATTTGTAAAACACTGTGTTTTAAGCATTTGGGAGTGTCAAAAAACCTTAAATTCTTAAAGTATTTTTATTAGGCTATCGAAATTAGTCCGGTTATTTAATTTGAAAAATTTTAAAAATACATAATACTTAAAAAATAACTTTAAAATTAAAAAAAAAAAAAAAAAAAACTGTAGCATCCTTGATGATCCTTCGAAGGATCCTAATCATGATCCTTCCTTCGAAGGATCTTATAGTTAGAAAGATATGAAAATTTTCCTATATAATTATTCGAAGGATTTTGAGTGGGAAAGCAAAACTATAATTTACACGTAAAATTTGAAAGCAAATTTGAGTGTTCCCTGAAAAAAAAAAAAAGGGGTGTCCGAGTGCGCTGCCGCCTTCAAATTCAGACGGTTTAAGAAAAAAAAGGTTTGAATGCTTCTCAAGTATTGGACCCACCTTTTCCCATTCCCATCCACTCCTATCATTGAGGTGCTTCTTTTCCTGCCACTCATCCTTTCTTTCCTCGTTGGATCCCATCATCGCAGAAGAACCGCTATTCATTCTCACAGAAAATCAAAGCCGTAGCAAATAAAATTAATTAGAAAAATAATAATATTAAGGAAAAATTAATAATATTTTAGGTTTTAAAAAAATATCTATTAATAAATTGAGAAGAAAATTAATTCTTTTTTAACCAAATTTAACATATTCAATTAATTTCAGCTAAAATTAATTAAAACAAACTAAAATGCTCTAAAATAGTCCTAAATTCTCATTTTTTTATTATTATTTTTGATATTAAGATAAGATGAAGCATTTATATTAGATTAAAGCTAGTCTATTAATTAAGTCTTTGCACGCTTATAGTGACCTTTTTGTATTATTATTATTACTCTTACTGTTGAGGCAAAATGAGTTCACCAGTCACCAGTGTCAAGTCAACGTGAGCTCTTTAAAATCATTGATTGTTAGGGTACGTACGTGAAACTTGAATTCAACTGATTTTAAATAATAAGATTCTCTCTTCTATGAGATTTTTTATTTGATGGACAATAAATCTTATATAATCAGGTATAATATTTAAGTACTAATATATCTGTTTTTTTTTTTTAATTTATTCTAATGTCTCGTAAAGAAAGGTAATTGTATTGTTTTGGATCAAGTATCGGCGTGTCGGTTGATATTGATACATTTTTTTTTTTAATAAGAGAAAAAAAAATATCGATGGATACCCATTTTTTCACCCATTTGAAGAAGTAGAAGAACAAAAAAATTGAAAAGATGCAAATAGAAGGCAACAAGAGAGCGACCTTTAAAAACTGAGTGGAAAGGGGAAGGAAATATGATTCTTTTAAGATAGAAAGGAGTGGCATATTGAGTAGCATGCTAATTAGAGTTTCTAATTGAATTTTCCAGCATATTAAGTAGCATGTTTAATTTTGATTGTGTATAATATAAAATTAAAAAAAGCCGTATTACAAAAATTAAATATGGGTCAGGAGCCCCGTCGAGTGATTAGGCACACCTTTGTTTAGCTACAATCAGAGTAGAATTTAAAGCAATGTTATCAAATGGTTTATGATTATAGGCTTTTAGCTATTGTTGTTGATTGCAATTTCCAGATTTTCCTGCTTAATATGATACAACTATCAATTCAATTATTCAATTGTTAAAAATCAAATCAATTGCTTAGCATGTTTTCCCCAATCAACCAACCATCAATAGAGTTTCTGACCGTGCAATACAACTATTTTCTTTTCTCTTTCTCTTCCTTTTCTTTCTAGTTTCTCTGGTTAAATGATTCAACTCTCAATTCAATGGTTAAAAAAAAAAAAATCAATTATTTTGCATGTTTCCTGAAAAACAATCCATAGCATTTGGCTCATTTATCATCATCATCAGCAAATATTTCATCATCTGAGGTTGACTTTTGGAGTTCATCTTCAGTTAACTCTACAGTCTACAGTAAGCCTTATTCACAATCACTCTGGAATTTACTATGTTCTTTTTCATTTTTTATTTTTTTTTTAGAAACAGCTTCACTGTCAAATGTAACATTTACGATTTTGGATCTAGTTTTTAAATAAGACAGTTTATTAATCTATTTTTATAAACAATATATCAAAATTCATCTAATCCAATAAACTCTTAAACTGATTTTAAGTAAAAAAAAGTATAATTTTGGACTTAAAAAAATATACCTAAATAATTAAATGGGACTGTCATTTTTCTTTAATTATTTGATTATATTTTTTTAATTTAAAATTATACTCTTTTCACTTAAGATCAATTTTAAAATTTATTAAATTTAGAGTAAATAAATTAAAATACTTCATTTATAAAAATCAGTCGAAAAATAAATTATTTCTGCGCTTGTTTTATTTTTTATTTTTTATTTCCTTCAGAAGACGTGACACCAACCTCTCTTGCACTTCGTACAAAGACAATAACACATTTGTATGCAGAAGGCTGTGAGGACAATGAAACACCTGTGGGTCCCCCATTTCTTTCATTAATGGAATCCACAGTGTTTGTTCACATCTCACTCTCACACTTCTTGACTTTACTCACTCCTCGATACAATCAAATCGAACCACTCTCTCTTAATTTTAATTTTCATTTAAAATTTTAAATGTATTATATTTTTCATTAAGAAGACACGATTTTCGATTATTTTTTAGACGATTCAAATTAGATCTATAAAGTATAACCAACTAGTGAAAGCTTTTATTCCAAATTTTTAAAAGAATTCTCAATTTGATCCACTTCTATTTTGAATTTGGTGTTGATGCACTTTTAATTAATGAAATTAGTGTAAAATAACGTATTACTATTGTTCTTTCTTGTATCTAATCATGGGAGAAGCCGAGCTTTCCACGAAGGCAAAAATCAGAGACTCCATTGATAAAGGTAGAAAATAAAAATAAAAGTCATAATTTTAATAGATGTAAAACTAATTTATTTATTAATAAATTGTGAAGAAAATTAAATATATTTTTTTATCAAATTTAAAATACTTTTTTTATTGAAACATTTTTTCAACTAATTTTAGCTAAAATGAATTAAAATAAACTGAAATCTTCTAAAATATAGTCCCAAATTCTAATATTTTTATTATTCTCCATATCAAGATAAAGATGAACAATAAGTATAATAACTCGACTTGAGATCAGGTAAAATGAGAACATTTTTTATTAAAAAATTGGAGATTAGAATTAATCCATTGCTTAGATCACAAAAAGAACTTTTCAATGAACTCAAATTTGACCGAATCCAATTTCATATGATCGTTTAAATATGTAAATACTAGATTTTTGTAATTATTAAATATGTAAATTTGAATGAATTGTGTTGAAAGCTTTGAGACACGTCTATACTCGTCCAATACTCACAGTAATGTAAGATAATTTGGACTAAAATGTTCTAATAGCTGAAACGAGACTCAGTCCATCCGGATTTGTAAAAAGAAACTATAACTTTGTTAGAAGGTCTAGTGATTGAATTCGATCAGTTGTGATTTAGACAACTTGTGGTTGATGTATTTCGTGATGTTAGAAGAAATTGAACAATATTATTTGTTTATTAAATTTTTTGGAATTTTTTAGCAAGCTGCAATTATTCAAATATTGCTTTACAATTATCTATGTAGAATTATTCTTATGTGCTTCGGGAAATAAAATTTTAATAAATATTATTTATTATAATATTTTAAATACAAAGAAGAGGCTATTTACAAATTTTGCCTTTAAGACATTAACTTTGTGTGGAAACGACATCATATAAACCATTGAATATCCATCTACATGCTAAAATTGAGCTCGTCGTGAAGGAAAGTTTGCTATTCAGTCACTAACATAAAATGAAAATGTTTCTTTTGTGGAAGAGATAAATACTTGACATTTGTGACATTAATAATTTTTTATCTAATGATAATCATAATATTTACTTCTTAATAAAAAAATCAGTCAAATTTTTCTCCACTTTGGTCCTATCAGAACATGGATATTTCCCACAAATTTGGTATTTTATTAAATTTACATATAATTCATTTTTTTATCGGTATTCATTTTTAAATCAAAAAATTTGATCAATACTTTTTTTCCAATTTTCTTGCCATTTAAGGTCATTTCAGATTCATAATATTCTTAAAAAAAAAAAAAAAAAATCAATCTAGGCTTCAGTGAACCAACGATTTAAGTCCACTTAAATCCTTTCAGATAATTTGAGTATTTCAGATAAAATTCAGTATTTTACAAAATTTATCTATAAAATTTTAGCCAATATAAAATCATGATAAAAGCAGGTCTGACTTCTGTCCTCCGTCAAGCCTTCGCAAGCTTTTAAATTTAATATTATTAATGGACTACCCATTTCCACCGACTATTGTCAGTCTTTGTCTTGGGTGTGTGATAGGTCCCTGTGTTGGGTTGGGCTGGTCTAAAATGAGCTTCATATTTGGTTAGTAATTTCTTCTATATCTTATCTTACTTATGAACCTAACTCAAACCTGATTTGAAAAATCAAATTTCGTCATTTTGAACTCTAATATAGATCAGACTTTGTCTAAATTTTAGTCATCAGTAAAGACAACTAATTAAAAGAAAATTAGAAAGAAAGATTTAGCAATTTTACTCCTGTTAATGTAAATAATTTCTCAAAATTCAGAGTACGATAGGAATCGTCTCAATGGAAGTCATATAAATCATCTTTAAATAAAATAATTTGATCCAGTTTTATTTTGAATTTATAGTTGCTTCTCTTTTAATTATTGAAATTGGTGTATTACGATTGTTTTTTCTTGGATCCATCATAGGCTCTTCTTTTCGTGCTTTCTTGGGTCCATTTAGGAAGAAATTCAGTGAGTCCTTCAGTAAAGGTAGAAAATAAAATTAATAGAATATCAAGTAAAAATAAAAATAAATTCCATAATTTTAATAGATGTAAAACTAATTTATTTATTAATAAATTGTTAAGAAAATTAAATATATTTTTTTATCAAATTTAAAATACATTTTTTCAACTAATTTTAACTAAAATGAATTAAAATAAACTGAAATCTTTCAAAATTTAGTCCCAAATTCTAATATTTTTATTATTATCAATATCCAGATAAAGATGAATAGATAGAATCTAGTCTATAATAGACTCTTTGTAATAGCTAGACCTGTGATCATGTAAAATGAGATGTTGGACTGAAAATTTAGAAATTATAGTTAATTCATTGTGTAGATCATAAAAAGAATTTTTCAATAAACTCAAATTTAACTAAATTCAAATTATAACGGTTTAAAAAAATACTAAACTTTTCATAATTATTAAATATGCAAATTTTAATGAATAGTATTGAAAATTTTGAAACTCGTCTTTGCTGGTCAGTTATATTTCTAAAAATCTTTAAATTCACATAAATATGTCTTTCTCTAATCAACTGAGCATAATGAAAATATTTAACAATTTCAATCAGACTTTATCAAAGCCAATTTTCTCAACTACTTTCAAAATACCTCTGAAATGCTAAATTTAACAAAAAATTATGTTGATTGACTTTTTTTTTGAATTATAAGACCTACTGAAATTTTCATATCACTCAAAAACATTTCCAGAATATGATTTTATGAACTCCATACCTGACCGTTGATTATTTTTTAGTTTAATCAAATCTAAATTTGAGTAAGATCAAGTGGCTTTTGGCATTCATTTCTAGCCAAACCTGAGAATGTACTCTATTTTAATATTACAAATTTATTGATAAGGTTAGATTATCTGGGTATTACCCTCTAATTCAGTTTCTCCGAATACCCATTGTAAACCAAGACATCTTCAATTGATTTTAGCTTCAATGAATTAAAATAAACTGAAATGCTCTAAACTAGAGTCCCAAATTTTATTTTATTTTATTATTCTTGATATCAAGATAAAATGAAGTATTTATAGATAGAACTCAGTGAAACTTGAATTCAACTGATTTTAAATAATAAGATTCTCTCTTTATGAGATCTTTTATTTGAGGGACAATAAATCTTATATAATTAGATATAATATATAAGTACTAATATATAATCTATGTTAAGCTTATAATTTTTTTTATCAATTAATATTTAGAATTAAATTCTAGACATTTACACTATTACTAATATAAGGTTATAGTTTTTAAAATTTCAAAAGTACTATAAAAGATAATCAAATAGATAACACTTCATGTACGCACTATTGATCAATATTAGATTTTTACATCACTTACTGAGACCTATTTTACCATGGTAGTGTCTCACACTCTCAACTTCTTCACCATTTAAGCTCATTTCAGGCTCAATTTTTGTTTTTTAAAAAATCAATCTATGATGACATGAACAAAAGATTTGGTCAATTTCAGTCTTGTCAGAATATGGGTGTTCATTAAAAAAAAAAAAATCAGTATTTTACAAATTTTATTTATAAAACTTTGGTCTTTTCTATAATAAAAATGGAAAATAACGAATAAAATGAAAACTATAACTCGAATTGAGTAAAAATGAGATTTTCCTTTTTCTCTCAAAATACCCTCCCTGCTAAGTTGTTGGCGATTAATAAAAAACAACAATAAAAACAAAATGAAGCCGTTATGGGCTTTAAAAAAATTAACGTTATACCCACTGGATCGGCTTGATACATTTTACAATGATACGACCTATATTATGTCTGTATCGCTCAAAACTATGCCAGGCTGGCCCTATTGTCCTACGGATTAAAACTGAGTTTCTCATCAATAATTTTTTAAATAATACTAATCATAATATTATTTTATAATAAAGAATTCAAAAGATAAGTACTTTAATCTTTCGTTATTTATTAAGACAGTTTTTATCTTATATTTATTTTTTCTCAAATTTTTATATCATTTTCAAGTTGGATTGAGTTAATTTAAACAAAAAATCCATTAATGTCAATAATCAACTTGACTTGAACCCCAGTGACCACACCCAATCCATTGTGAGAGTGTACATAATAACTTATATGGTTGTATGGGAAATAATAAACTCATTCCTTGCAGAAGACATAATAGTTTCTACTTACAGTAAAATCTCAATAATGTAATATGGTTGGCACTATAGTATATATATATATATATATATATAACATTATAGAAGTAATTAAATTAGAGGATCTAACATGATTCTTTTCTAAAAATCTCTTTAAAATTCTCGCCTATCATTAAAATTTCATTTCGGCTTCTCTTTTTAGAAACAAATTACTCTATTCATTCCTATACAGTTCTCGTTCATTGAGAATAGAGTGCATGCACCGTCTTAAAGAATGAGGCAGCGTATCCAGAAGTCTATCTCAGGTTATTTTTCTGGAGTTTAGATGATGTAGATTATAAACTCCTTAAGTCACATTTGCAGTAATTTTTTTATATTCTCAGTGTATGGAATATTACTTTATAAAATAGTTAGTGCATTACATCTTTTATTCTGAATGTATTGAGTACTGAGTTAGAGAAATTTATTACATTTTATATGAGTCCGAGGTCGGGACCAGTTATAACTTTATAGAGTACTATATTATAGAGAGTTTACTCTACCTCACAACATTCAAGAAATATTGTATATTTAAATAATAGCTTTCTAAATAGCCAAAACAGCATAAAAATAGGATCATAATAGTTAGAATAATTTTTTTTTTTTAAGTCAAACATGAAAGATGTAAAATAGATCCATTTAAAGGAAAAGCCCCCGCAAAAGGAGTTAGGAATAAAATAGATAAATATCAAATATAAAAGAAATAAACAAAAAGCTTATAAATATAGAAAAGAATATAAAACATGGGAGGGTTCATGGTCTGAATACAGACCAGGCTATGCTCTATGGCAGCCCGAATCCATTTAAATGAATCATGTTTATTTTCAATTATTTAGAGATTTTATTCTTTTGTCATTATTTCAGTCATTTTAGCATGCTGTAAATTCAGTTTTTTTTTTTTTAATGATAAGCAGTTTTATTCATTCAAATAATAGGGAAAATAAGTGAGATGTTTCATTGTTATCAAATTCATTTATTTTATTTTTCTGAATTGAAATTCATAATTGAATTTGATAAAAAAAAAATTATGAACCAACCATCTATTCTCTATTAAATACAATTATGAAACTCCAAATTTTTATATTTAATAAAAAATAAATACTTAGCAACTACTTCATGAAAAATTATTCACTCCAAACTTATTCGTTCTAATGTCTATCTTTATTTTTTATGAAGCGTATATTTTTCTGTTTTCTTCTTTCTTTAAATTTGATTTCTACTCAATACAAACTCATTTAGAGAGCACAAGTTCTATAGATACTCGGAAGCTTTTAGCCTTTAAAATTATAATTAAAATTATTTTCAAATTAAATTTTATTATATTTATTAAAAGTAATTCTATTTAACTACCTCATTCCTGTTGTCTAATTCGAAACTCATAAAAAAAAATGGTCATTAGTTTCGCAAATGATTTACAATCGATACGTAGGGTCATAGACACTTATCCAAACTCCAAAGCAGGGGTCAAAAAGCCACCCCGGCCGATATTTCGGCCGATATGCAAATATCGGCCGATAAGTTTCTCTCCTCTGATATTTACATTTCTCTCTCCTCCGGTATTCAAAACCGTGAAAAAACTGCAAAAAACCTTAAAAAACCTCAAAAAACCATGGAGAACCGTAAAAAAACCATTTCAGTTTTTTTTTTTTTAAATAAAATAAATTTTAAATACCGATATTTATCCATATCGGCCGATATGGTGACCGATATTGTGGACTGAATATCGGCCGATATTCATTTTGTACGGCTGATGCATATCGTATCGGCCTATATCGTTCGGTTTTAAAAAATCGATACATATCGGCTGATACGATATGTATCAGCCGATATTTCGACCCCTGCTCCAAAGTAAGATGTTTTGTGATACTCACGAACCTGGCTTTTGAGGTATTGCAGTATTGCTTAAAACAATTCATTAATTTATGAACATATTTATATAGATTATTTGGTGATCTAATATGCTTGATATTGTGATCCATCTCTCAAGTTGAATTACAAATATTGGTAAAATATGATCGTTTGGACTTGAGTTAAGTCAATAAAGTTTAACCAAATTTGGTCATTTTGGACTCTAATATAGACCGCATTTTGCCTACATTTCAGTCATTGGAAAAGACAAAAAAAAGTAGCAACTTTACTGCTATTAATATAAATTACATCTCGAAATTTAAAGTATGACAGGAATTGCCTAAATTGAAGTCCCTATAACAAAATTATATTCATTTTGTACCTTGTTTGATAAATACTTTGATGTCTGTAGTTCCATATGTAAATACGAATGTACATGTATATTCCCTTGAATCGAAAAGAACTAACGAAAGACTCAAATTTAGAAGATGTAGATCTCTTGAAATAAGCCAAAAATTACTTCAAATCAAACCTGAAATGACAAAAATATTTTCTTTCTTTTTCTCCCAAAATACCCTCCCTAGTCCCTACTAAGTTGTTGGCGATTAATAAGAAAAACAAATATAAAAATAGGGTCCCCATTTACACACCTGGATTTTCTGCCTCTACACACCCATTTTCGAGTGCAGATGGCTAATTACCATTTTGCCTTTGTGTTTCCATTCGTTCGAACGAATGGACGCAACTCATCCAATTTTGATTCGTGCGAACGAATCTCCTTTTAAATCAATTCGTTCGAATGAATGAAACGGGTGAACAATAACGCAGGTTACTGTTCATCCGTGTTATTGTTCACCCGTGAAGGGTGAACGATTGAATGAATCGATTTTTTTATAAAATTTCAAAGTTATTTTTTAAGCACTGTGTATTTTTAAAATTTCTCAAATTAAATATCCGGACTAATTACGATAATCTGATAAAAATACTTTAAAACTTTAAGGTCTTTTGACACTCCTAAATATTTAAAACACAGTATTTTACAAATAAGGGTATCCCTAGGGTGTGCCGAAAATACATTTAGGAGTGTCAAAAGATCTTAAAGTCTTAAAGTATTTTTATCAGGTTATCGTAATTAGTCTGAATATTCAATTTGAGAAATTTTGGAAATACACAGTGTTTAAAAAATAACTTTGAAGTTTTAAAGGAGATTTTATTATTTAATACACTATGCACATTATTTTTTAAGCACCGTGTATTTTCAAAATTTCTCAAATTGAATATCCGGACTAATTATAATAACCTAATAAATATACTTTAAGACTTAAAGGTCTTTTGACACTCCTAAATGTATTTTCGGCACACCCTAGGGATATCCTTATTTGTAAAATATTGTGTTTTAAATATTTAGGAGTGTCAAAAGACCTTGAAGTCTTAAAGTATTTTTATCAGATTATATTAATTAGTCTGGATATTTAATTTGAGAAATTTTAAAAATACACAGTACTTAAAAAATAACTTTAAAATTTTAAAGAAAATCAAGATTCATTCGAATGAATCGACTCATTCTAATGAATCGATTCATTAAAACTGATTCATTCGAATCATTGATTCATTCGAATGAATCGATTTTTTATAAAATTTCAAACTAATTTTTTAAACATTGTGTATTTTTAAAATCTCTCAAATTAAATATCCGGACTAATTAATATAATCTGATAAAGATACTTTAAGACTTTGAGGTCTTTTGACACTCCTAAATATTTAAAACACAGTATTTTACAAATAAGAGTATCCCTAGGGTGTGCCGAAAACACATTTAAGAGTGTCAAAAGACTTTGAAGTCTTAAAGTATATTTATCAGGTTATCGTTTTAAAACCCTGCCCCAGATTAGGCGTATTTTAGCTTAATAATCTTGTTTAACCGGTTAATCTCGAAGATTTCGGTTAGGGCTTTAAGGAAAGCCCAGGTTTGGCCCGATCCGAGCTCGAAAGCTCAGTGATCCAGCTCGCCCAGCTGGAGGGGCATTTTCGTAATTTACCGCTTATAATTATTATTTTATAAGTTATTGTTGATATGTGTATAATATTGGTGGATAGTATTCTCGTTAATAATGGATTTGCATTCCTGATTTTAAAATAATTTTATTTTCAGAAAATGGTATTTTAAATTCGCGCGTCAAAACCTCGAAAAGGAGTATTAATTATTTTAAAGGGTTTTGAAAATGAAATAAATTTTGAAATTTGTATTTTATGGTAGACCATTTTAAGAATGGTCTAGTTCTTTGGCACCCCAAAATGAGATTTCTAAATTGTTTATTTTAACATTTGTTTAATTAAGTAAATAGTGTTAAATTATGATTTTTATTTAAATAAATGGTTTTTAGAGAGAGTTAAATTCTAAAATTTTTATGATGATGTTTTCAAAACCCAACTTATCTGTAAGGTTGGATTAAATTTTTGAGCCTTTGAAATTATTTTTTTTAGTTAAAAATCTAGTTTTTGACAAAATGGAATCCTTTTTGCAAAAATGGAAATTGCGGAGGGCTGATCTGCAAATCCAAAACCTACTGCTTTCGCTACCACCGCATGCCGTTGCATGCAGTGGCCGGGTGACCCATTTTTCCGGCCTTTTTTCTATAAAGGGAACCCTCCTGCTTGCAGACCAAACTCCCAGCAACCTTTTTCTCTACTGCTCTCTTGATTCAGACCTAACCCAGCCGTTACAAGCCTCTGAATTTCTCTGTTTTACCAGCCGTACATTAGAGGGGAAAGATTTTCAAAATCAGATTTCTCAGCCTAGGAGCCCAAGTAAAGGTATCCATTGCATTACCCTTTCGATTTCAGTAAATTTCGAATCCAGAAAATCCGATTTTTGCCATGTTTTCAGTGGGAAAAATCAGTTTGAAGTTTTAGGAAAAACCATGGGTTTCTTGCACCTGTGAGCTTTCAAGTTTAAGATCGAATGACCCGGTGAGCTTAAAAGCTCCAAACCTCTCCCTATGGAAAGAGGACTCCCGGAGGAATCCATCGGACCGGTCAGATATAAAAATCGAATCAGGGAAATCCCCCATTTGCAAATTCGTTTTTCACGGTTTTCGGCCGTTCACTGTCTGCAACAGACAGTGAACGGGAGGAAGAAGAGAAAAAAAAAATTGATGCTTGTGCTTTTTAATATTAGTTCCCATTGAAAAAAAAAATAATGATTAAATGAATAAATATTATTATTTTATTCAAAAAAAAATATATTTTGTTAGATTATGTGATGTGATGTTAGTACCCATTTTTGTTAATTAAAATTGTACTAACCCTCTTCTCTTATTACTTATGGTGTAAATACTATTGTATTCGCTTCCAGGCCGACCCTATTGGTCGGGCACTGAGTGATTCACTTTCAGGCCGACGCTATATAGTCGGGCACTAGGTGACCTCGAGGTCTAACTCAAAATGTCAGATCTGGTCCTATCCAGAAGACAACCGAGAAGTGAACCGAAGATCTAGACCTAAGTCAATAAGTCAATCTGGTTAATGCCCAAAAGACAATATGAGTTTTGGACTGAACCCCTTTATTTATTATTATCTTGTGGATTATGATAATTTAAAAAGGATAGAAACCAAGTAGGAGACTCAATTCCATGAACCCTGGATATTTTTGGTAAAACGTATGATTTCCAAATACTGTTTGTGTGTATGTATTTGTTATATATATTGATTGTGCACTTGTATGTTGTTTGAAAAGAGACCGCGTAAACCACACATCACAGTGAGGGAACTTAACTCTGCAGGATATGTAAACAGGTTTTATTATGAAATAAGTCTTGGGAAATGGGTGGTTTCAGATTTGATGAATCCACTCATGTGCCTAAACATGATACACTATGGTAAGAGTGCCAATGATGATTGTGATATTACGATGTTGATCGTATGAGTTTGTAAGACTGCTTCCATGTACCTGGGCTATTGAACCAATATCGGCCATATGGGAGATGGTTTATGTCTACTGGACCATGGGCAGAACATGATGTCGTCAGTTGCTAACTTGAGGGTGTCAGTATCGGCTAAGTTAGAGCCGGAGATGTACTTGCAAGGATGTATTTTGACCGTGTCAGGACTTAATTCTGGTCTCAGCGTAGTCGGCAAGCGTTACGTTGGATGATAGCAGTAATTTGATGATGTTGATGCTTTACATGAGATTATGCTTATTGTTATCAAGCATATGATATTGAACTGTTGCTAACCTGTTATATTTTTACTTAAACTGCATTGTTATATTTCCTTCACTGGGCTAGTTAGCTCACACTACTCACCTTTCAGGCGATGAATCCGAGGAGGAGGACCCTCTTTATCAAGCTTAGGGTGGTTAGGCTGAAGCAGTGCTTCGGGATTCCCCCGGTAGGGAATGCCCTAATCTTTTCTTGTTGGTTCTTGGAACCAATTGCTTTTGTTAAGTACCAGATGTGGTACTTGGTCTTTGTAAACTTTATCTATTGAGACTACTACGTTGTTGTAGTCATTTTGTTGTGATTTTGAATGATGAATCAATTGATAGATTTTATTGGATCATGTGATGTGTTATTGTCTTTAATATGTCTTTTCTTGTGGGTAGACTTATGGTATGTGTTTGAATCCACATGTTGAGATCATGTGTGACCTCTGGGCCTAACTGTTGATTTGGCCTAGACAGAATGCTTGTGAGTTGGTTTAGTTTATCTTTCAAAAAAAAAAAAAAACAGTCGCGTTCCGGGCCCACCCTTCGGGTCGGGGCGTGACAATCGTAATTAGTCCGGATATTCAATTTGAGAAATTTTGAAAATACACGGTGCTTAAAAAAAATGTGCATAGTGTATTAAATAATAAAATCTCCTTTAAAATTTCAAAATTATTTTTTAAGCACTGTGTATTTCCAAAATTTCTCAAATTGAATATCCGGACTAATTACGATAACCTGATAAAAATACTTTAAGACTTTAAAGTCTTTTGACACTCCTAAATGTGTTTTCGGCACACCCTAGGATACCTTTATTTGTAAAATACTGTGCTTTAAATATTTATGAGTGTTAAAAGACCTTGAAGTCTTAAAGTATCTTTATCAGATTATATTAATTAGTTCAGATATTTAATTTGTGAATTTTTAAAAATACACAGTGCTTAAAAAATAACTTTGAAATTTTATAAAAAATCGATTCATTCGAATGAATGAGTGATTTATTCGAATGAGTCACTGATTCATTCACTCGTTCACCCTTCACGGGTGAACAGTAACCCGCATTACTGTTCGCCCGTTTCATTCATTCGAATGAATTGATTTAAAAGGGGATTCATTCGAATGAATCAAAATTAGATGGGTTGCGTCCATTCGTTCGAATGAATGGCTAAATAAATTGACATTTCGTTCGAACGAATGGAAATGCATGGTCAAAATGGTAATTAATCATCCACACCTGGAAATAGATGTATAGAAGCAGAAAATTTGGGTGTGTAAACGGGACCCTAAAAATAAAGTTGAGCCGTTATGGGCTTTAAAAAAATTAACGTTATAGATACGGTATCGGCCAGGTACATTTTACAATGATACGGCCTATATTATGTCCGTGTCGCTCGAAACTATGCTCGCTGTCCATATTGGCCTATGGATTAAGCCTGAGCTTTTCGTCAATATTTTTTTAAATATTAATAATCATAATATTATTTTATAATAAAAAATTCAGCCAAAATTTTTGTCCACTTTTGCTCTATCAGAACATGGCTGATATTTTATTAAATTTACATATAATGCATCTTTTCTTTAAATAAAATAATTTAATCAACATACATTTTTTACAAAATTTTTACCATTTAAACTCATTTCAGATTCAGATTGTTTTTAAAGAAAAAAAAATTTCAAGTCTTCTCAAGCATTGGACCCACCTTTTCCCATTCCCACCTACTCTGAGGCTCTTCTTTTCCTGCCGCTTATGCTTTCTTTCTTTGCTGTATCCCATCATGGGACTGCTATTCATTCTAAAAGAAAATCAAAGACGCATAAATAAAGTAACAAATAAAATTAATTGGAAAAATATTAATATTAAGTAACAATAAAAATAAAGACAATAATTTTTTAGGTTAAAAAAATATCTATTAATAAATTGAGAAGAAAATTAATTCTTTTTTAACCAAATTTAACATATTCAATTAATTTCAGCTAAAATTAATTAAAACAAACTGAAATACTCTAAAATAGTCCTAAATTTTCATTTTTTTTTATTATTTTTTATATTAAGATAAGATGAAGCATTTATATTGGATTAAAGCTAGTCTATTAATCAAGTCTTCCCACACTTATAGTGAGCCTCTTATATTATTATTATTATTCTTACTATTGAGGTAAAATGAGCACACCAGTCACCGATGTCAAGTCAACGTCAGCTCTTTAAATTCATTGATTGTTGGGGTACGTATCACTCGGACGCGAAATTTGAATTTAACTGATTTTAAATAATAAGATTCTCTCTTCTATGAGATCTTTTATTTGATGGACAATAAATCTTATATAATCAGGTATAATATTTAAGTACTAATATATCTGTTTTTTTTTTTTTTATTCTAATGTCTTGTAAAGAAAGGTAATTGTATTGTTTTGGATCAAGAATTGGCCTGTCGGTCAATATTGATACGTTTTTTCAAAAAAAATAAGAGAAAAAAATATATCGGTGGATACCCATTTTTTCACCCATTTGAATAAGTAAGAAGACCAAAAAAATGGGTACCCATTTTTTCACCCATTTGAACAAGTAGAAGACCAAAAAAATTGAAAAGATGCAAATAGAAGGCAACAAGAGAGAGACCCTTAGAAACTGGGAAGGGGAGGAAGTACGGTTCTTTTAGGACATAAAGGAATGGCATATTAAGTAGCATGTTGGTTAGAGTTTCTAATTGAACTTTTTAATATATTAAGTAGCATGCTTAATTCTGATTATGTATAATATAAAACTTTAAAAAGTCATATTACAAAAATTAAACATGGGTCAGGAGCCCCGTAGTGTGATTAGGCACACCTTTGTTTGGCTACCATCAAAGTAGAATTTAAAGCAATGTTATCAAATGGTTTATGATTATAGGCTTATAGCTATTGTTGTGATTGCAATTTCCAAATTTTCCTGGTTAATATAATACAACTATCAATTCAATTGTTAAAAATCAATTGTTTAGCTCTGAAATTGATTTTAAGTAAAAAAAATATAATTTTAGACTTAAAAAAATGTACCTAAATAATTAAATGGGACTGCTATTTTTCTTTAATTATTTGATTATGATTTTTTAAATTTAAAATTATACTCTTTTCATTTAAAATTAATTTTAAAATTTATTAAATTCAGAATAAATACATTTTAATACTTTATTTATAAAATCAGTCGAAAAATAAATTATTTTTATATTAGTCTCATCGAACGTCCCTCTACAGTATTCGCTACAGACACATCGATCCGAACACGTTCTGCGCTTGTTTTATTTTATTTTATTTTTTTTTATTTCCTTGAGAAGACGTGACACCAACCTCTCTTGCACTTCGTATAAAGACAATAGCACAGTTGTCTGCAGAAGGCTATGAGGCACTGACGATGTGACACCTGTGGGCCCTCCATTTCTTTCATCAATGGAATCCAGAGTGTTTGTTCATATCTCACTCTCACGCTTCATTACTTTACTCAGTCCTCGACACAATCAAACCACTCTCTCTTAATTTTAATTTTCATTTTAAATTTTAAATTTATTATATTTTTCATTAAGAAGACCCGACTTTCTATTATTTTTTAGACTATCCAAATTAGATCTATAACGAACTAGTGAAAGCTTTTATTCCAAATTTTTAAAAGAAGTCTCAATTTGATCCACTTTTAGTTTGAATTTAGTGTTGATGCACTTTTAGTTAATGAAATTAGTGTAAATTAGTGTATTATTATTGTTCTTTCTTGGATCCAATCATGGGAGAAGCCGAGCTTTCCACGAACGAGAAAATAAGAGACTCTATTGATAAAGATAGAAAATAAAAATAAAAGTCATAATTTTAATAGATGTAAAACTAATTTATTTATTAATAAATTGTGAAGAAAATTAAATATATTTTTTTATTAAATTTAAAATACTTTTTTTATTGAAACATTTTTTCAACTGATTTTAACTAAAATGAATTAAAATAAACTGAAATCTTCCAAAATATAGTCCCAAATTCTAATATTTTTATTATTCTCCATATCAAGATAAAGATGAACATTTAGTATAATAACTCGACGTGAGATCAGGTAAAATGAGAAGATTTTTTTATTAAAAAATTGGAGATTAGAATTAATCCATTGCTTAGATCACAAAAAGAACTTTCCAATGAACTCAAATTTGACCATATCCAATTTCATATGATCGTTTAAATATGTAAATACTAGATTTTTGTAATTATTAAATATGCAAATTTGAATGAATTGTGTTGAAAACTTTGAGACACGTCTATACTCGTCCAATACTCACAGTAATGTAAAATAATTTGAGCTAAAATGTTCTAATAGCTGAGACGAGACTTAGTCTATTCGGATTTGTAAAAAGAAACCATAGCTTTGTTAAAAGGTCTAGTGATTGAATTCAATCAGTTGTGATTTAAACAAGTTGTGGTTGATGTATTTCATGATGTGAGAAGAAATTGAACAATATTATTTGTTTATTAAATTTTTTGGAATTTTTTAGCAAACTGCAATTACTTCAAATATTGTTTTACAATTATCTATGTCGAATTATTCTTATGTACTTTGGAAATTAAAATTTAAATAAATATTATTTATTATAATATTTTAAGGCCGCCCATTTACACACCATTTTTTTTGTCACTAGACACCAGTTTTCGAATTTTGAGGGAAAATTATCATTTTGCCCTCCCGTTAAAAATCGTTTGAAGGATTCTTTAGATCATTTTCGAGATCCTTCAAAGGATACCTTGAAGTCTTATTTTAGAGATCCTTCGAAGGATTCTTTGAAGGATCCCTTGATTCTAATCATTCGAAGGACCCTTCGAAGAATCATCCACAGTTCAAATAAATCATTTGAATGATGATTTTGATGCTTTGAATGAATTGCTACAGTAATATTCAATTTAAATTTTATTTAAAACTTTAAAGTTATTTTTTAAGCACTATGTATTTTCAAAATTTCTCAAATTGAATATCCAGACTAATTACGATAACATGATAAAAATATTTTAATACTTTAAGGTCTTTTGACACCTCCAAATACTTAAAATACAGTGTTTTACAAATAAAGTTATCCCTAGGGTGTGCCGAAAATACATTTAGGAGTGTCAAAAGACCTTAAAATCTTAAAGTATATTTATGAGGTTATTATAATTAGTCTGGATATTCAATTTGAGAAATTTTAGAAATACACAGTATTTAAAAAATAACTGTCTATATTTTAAAGAATATTTTATTACAGCAGTGTGTATTTTTTAAATTTACATATAATGCATCTTTTCTTTAAATAAAATAATTTGATCAACATATATTTTTTACAAAATTTATGCCATTTAAACTCATTTTAGATTCAGATGATTTTTAAAGAAAAAAAAAATTCAAGTCTTCTCAATTATTACACGTCTTCTCAAATATTGGACCCACCTTTTTCCATTCCCACCAACTCCTATCATTAAGGCTCTTTTTTTCCTTGCCACTTATGCTTTCTTTCTTTGGTGGATCCCATCATGGTGGAAGTACTGCTGTTCATTCTAACAGAAAATCAAAGATGCATCAATAAAGTAGCAAATAAAATTAATTGAAAAAATATTCATATTAAGTAAATAAAAAACAATAATTTTTTAGGTTTAAAACAATATCTATTAATAAATTGAGAAGATTAAGCATTTATATTAGATTAAAACTAGTCTATTAATAAGTCTTCACATGCTCACAGTGATCCTCTTGTATTATTATTATTATTCTTACTATTGAAGTAAAATGAGTTCACTAGTCACCAATGTCAAGTCAACGTCAGTTCTTTAAAATCATTAATTGTTGGAGTACGTGTCACTCGGATGTGAAACTTAAATTCAACTGATTTTAAATGATAAGATTCTCTCTTGTACGAGAACTTTTATTTGATGGACAATAAATCTTATATAATCAGATATAATATTTAAGTACTAATATATCTGATTTTTTTAATTTATTCTAATGTCTCATAAAGAAAGGTAATTGTATTGTTTTGGATCAAGTATCGGCGTGTCAGCCGATACTGATACATTTTTTAAAAAAAAAAATAAGAGAAAAAAATATGGGTGGATACCCATTTTTTCACCCATTTGAACAAGTAGAAAAACAAAAAAATGGGTACCCATTTGAATAAGTAGAAGAACAAAAAAATTGAAAAGATGCAAATAGAAGGCAATAAGAGAGACCTTTAAAAACTGAGTGGAAACGGAAGGAAGTATGCTTCTTTTAGCCAATATTTCATTGTCTGATATTGACTCTACACTGAGCATTATTCCCAATCACTCTAAAATCTACTTTGTCCTTTTTTTTTTTTTTGAGAAATGGTATCACTGTCAAATATAATATTTACACGTTTGACTTGAATTTTCAAACGAGATAGTTTCTTAATCTATTTTTATAAATAATTTATCAAAACTCATCTATTCTTATAAACTTTAGAACTAATTTTAAGTAAAAAAATATAATTTTAGACTTAAAAAAACATACCTAAATAAGTAAATGGGACTGTCATTTTTCTTTAATTATTTGATTATGATTTTTTAAATTTAAAATTATACTCTTTTACTGAAGATCAATTTCAGAATTTATTAAATTCAGAATAAATTTTAATACTTCATTTATAAAATTCAGTCGAAAAATAAATTATTTTTAAATTAGTCTCATCAAACGTCCCTCTACAGTATTCACTACGAACACATCGATCCGAACACCGTAACCCACGTTCTGCCAACCTTTCATTCACTTCGTACAAAGACAATAACACATCTGTCTGCAGAAGGCTGTGAGGAACTGACGCTATAACACCTGTGGGCCCCCCATTTCTTTCATTAATGGAATCCAGACTGTTTGTTGACTTGTTCTCATCTCAGTCTCACACTTCTTTACTTTACTCACTCCTCGATATGATCAAACCAAACCACTCTCTCTTAATTTTAATTTTCATTTTCAATTTTAAATTTATTATATTTTTCTTTAAGAAGACACGACTTTCGATTATTTTTTAGACGATCTAAATTAGATCTATAACCAACTAGTGGATGCTTTTATTCTAAATTTTTAAAAGAAGCTTCAATTTGATCCATTTTTTTTTTTGAATTTAGTGTTGCTGCACTTTTAATTAATGAAATTAGTGTAAATTAGTATATTACTATTGCTCTTTCTTATATCCAATCATGGGAGAAGCCGAAATTTTCACCAAGGAGTGCATCAGAGACTCCATTGATAAAGGTAGAAAATAAAAATAAAAATCATAATTTTAATAGATGTAAAACTAATTTATTTATTGATAAATTGTGAAGAAAATTAAATATATTTTTTTATCAAATTTAAAATACTTTTTTTATTAGAACATTTTTTCATCTGATTTTAACTAAAATGAATTCAAATAAACTGAAATCTTTCAAAATGTAGTCTACAATTCTAATATTTTTATTATTCTCCATATCAAGATAAAGTTGAACATTTAGCATAATAACTCGACCTGAGATCAGGTAAAATGAGAAGATTTTTTTATTAAAAAATTAGAGATTAGAATTAATCAATTGCTTAGATCACGAAAAGAACTTTCCTATGAACTCAAATTTTTTTTTTTTTTTTTGAATTTACGTGTGGAAAACTGCATGTTACCCAGCATAAAACCCCCACCGATGAACTACTACCCTTAAGGCATACCAAAGTTAGGTCATGGGAGCTCGAACCCACAACCTTTCGTTTCCTAAAGCAGGAGGTAATCAGTTGAGCTATGCCCATGTGGGTAATGAACTCAAATTTCACTGAATCCAATTTCGTATATTCGTTTAAATATGTAAATACTAGATTTTTGTAATTATTAAATATGAAATTTGAATGAATTGTGTTGAAAGCTTTGAGACACGCCTATACTCATCCAATACTCACACTTACAATATGGGCTAAAATGTTCTGATAGTTGTAACGAGACTCAGTCCATCCAAATTTGTAAAAAGAATCCATGGCTTTGTTAGAAGGTCTAGTGATTGAATTCAATCAGTTGTGATTTAGATAACTTGTGGTTTATTTATTTCGTGATGTTAGAAGAAATTGAACAATATTATTTGTTTATTAAAAATTTTGGAATTTTTCAGCAAGCTGCAATTAGTTCAAATATTGTTTTACAATTATCTATGTCAAATTATTCTTATGTGCTTTGGAAATTAAAATTTTAATAAATATTATTTATTAAAATATTTTAAATACAAAGAAGAGGATATTTAGAAATTTTGTCTTTAAAACATTAACTTTGTGTGGAAACAACATCATATAAGCCATTGAGTATCCACCTACATACTAAAATTGAGTTGTCGTAAAAGAAAACTTGCTATTTGGTCACCAAAATAAAATGAAAATATTTCTTTCGTGGAAGAGATAAATACTTGACATTTGTGACATTAATAATTTTTTATCTAATGATAATCATAATATTTCCTTCTTAATAAAAAAATCAGTCAAATTTTTCTCCACTTTGACCCTATCAGAACATGGATATTTCCCACGAATTTGGTATTTTATTAAATTTACATATAATTCATTTTTTTAACGGTATTCATTTTTAAATAAAAAAATTTGATCAATACTTTTTTTCCAATTTTCTTGCCATTTAAGCTCATTTCAGATTCAGAATATTTTTTTTAAAAAAAAAAAAATCAATCTAGGCTTCAGTGAACCAACGATTTAAGTCCATTTAAATCCTGTCAGATAATTTGGGTATTTCAGATAAAATTAAGTATTTTACAAAATTTATCCTTAAAATTTTGGGTAGTGATTTGTGCACCCCTATTTTACCCAAGGTGCACTTCTTTCATTTTTTTTTTTCAATTTTACCTTCCACTCACCTTTTCTCCATTTCCATCATTTCTTAAGTAAGGTGTAAAATTGGAAAAAATAATTAAAGAGTTCACCATGAATAAGAATGCAGGGTGCACAAATCATTTCTCAAAATTTTGGCCAATATAAAATGATGGTAAAAACAGGTCACACGTCTGTCCTCCGTCAACTCTTCGCTATCTTGCTTTTGAATTTAATATTATTAATGTAATACCCCTTTCCCACCGACTATTGTCAGTCTTTGTCTTGGGTGTGTGATAGGTCCCTGTGTTGGGTTGGGCTGGTCTAAAATGAGCTTCATATTTGGTTAGTAATTTCTTCTATATCTTATCTTGTGAATCTAACCAAACCCTGATTTGAAAAATCAAATTTCGTCATTTTGAACTCTAATATAGATCAGACTTTGTCTAAATTTTAGTCATTAGTAAAGACAACTACTTAAAAGAAAATTAGAAAGAAAGATTAGCAATTTTACTCCTGTTAATGTAAATAATTTCTCAAAATTCAGAGTATGATAAGAATCGTCTGAATGGATGTCATATAAATCATCTTTAAATAAAATAATTTGATCCATTTTTATTTTGAATTTATAGTTGATTCACTTTTAATTAATGAAATTAATGTATTACGATTGTTGTTTCTTAGATCCATCATCGGCTCTTCTTTTCCCGCGCCTCGTTCTTTCTTGGATCCATCGTGGAAGAAAATCAGAAACTCCATCGATAAAGGCAGAAAATAAAATTAATAGAATATCACATAAAAAAAAGTCCATAATTTTAATAGATGTAAAACTAATTTATTTATTAATAAATTGTGAAGAAATTAAATATATTTTTTTATCAAATTTAAAATACTTTTTTATTGACACATTTTTTTCAACTGATATTAGATAAAATGTAAAATAAACTGAAATCCTCCAAAATAAAGTCTTGAATTCTAATATCTTTATTATTCTGAATATCCAGATAAAGATGAACATTTATAGATAGAATCTAGTCTATTATAGACTCTTTGTAATAACTAGACCTGAGATCACTTAAAATGAGGAGATGTTCGACTGAAAATTTAGAAATTATAGTTAATTCATTGTGTAGATCATAAAAATAAAAGGAACTTTTCAATAAACTCAAATTTAACTAAATTCAAATTATAACCGTTTAAAAAAATAACTAACTTTTCATAATTATTAAATATGCAAATTTTAATGAATAGTATTGAAAATTTTGAAACTCGTCTATATATATCTTTCTCTAATCAACTAAAGCAGAATGAATTTTGAAACCACTTGAAAATATTTAACAATTTCAATCAGACTTTATCAAAGCCAATTTTCTCAGCTACTTTCAAAATACCTCTGAAATGCTAAATTTAACAAAAAAATTATGTTGATTTGACTTTTTTTTGAATTATAGGACCTACTGAAATGTTCATACTTCATATCACTCAAAAACATTTCCAGAATATGATTTTATGAACTCCATACCTGACCGTTGATGATTATTTAGTTTAATCAAATCTAAATTTGAGTAAGATCAAGTGGCTTTTGGCATTCATTTCTAAGCAAACTTCAGAATTTACTCTATTTTAATATTACAAATTTATTGATAAGGTTAGATTATCTCGGTATTACCCTGTAATTCAGTTTCTCTGAATACCCATTGTAAACCAAACCAAGACATCTCCAATTGATTTAAGCTTCAATGAATTAAAATAAACTGAAATGCTGGGTCCCAAATTTTATTTTATTTTATTATTCTTAAAATCAAGATAAAATGAAGTCTTTACAGATAGAAGTCCGTCTACGTCACCTTTTCAAAATCATTGATTGCCGGGTACATATCATTCGGACGTGTGACTTTGAATTCAACTCATTTTAAATAATAAGATTCTCTTTTTATGAGATCTTTTATTTGATGGACAATATATCTTATATAATTAGGTATAATATATAAATATTAATATAGAATTTATATTAAGTTTATAATTTTTTTATCAATTAATATTTAGAATTAAATTCTAGACATTTACACTATTACTAATATAAAGTTATAGTTTTTAAAATTTTAAAATTAATATAAATGATAATCAAATAGATAACACTTCATGTACGCAGTATTGATCAATATTAGATTTCTACATCACTTACTGAGACCTATTTTACCATGGTAGTGTCTCACACTCTCAACTTCTTCACCATTTAAGCTCATTTCAGGCTCAATTTTTGTTTTTGAAACAATCAATCTATGATGACATGAACAAAAGATTTGGTCAATTTCAGTCTTGTCAGAATATGGGTGTTCATAAAAAAAAAAAAATCAGTATTTTACAAATTTTATTTATAAAACTTTGGTCTTTTCTATAATAAAAATGGAAAATAACGAAAAAAATGAAACTATAACTCGAATTGAGTAAAAATGAAATTTTCCTTTTTCTCTCAAAATACCCTCCCTGCTAAGTTGTTGGCGATTAATAAAAAACAACAATAAAAACAAAATAGAGCCGCTATTGGCTTTATTTTTGCCATTTAAACTCATTTCAGATTCAGATGATTTTTAAAATAAAAAAATTTTCAAAGTCTTCTCAAGCATTTCAAGTTTAATATCGGACCCCACCTTTTCCTATTCACACCTACACCTACTCCTACTCCTACTCCTACTCCTATCATTCAGGCTCTACTTTTCCTGCTGCTTGTGCTTTCTTTCTTTCTGGATCCCCACCATCGTTGAGCTTTTCTTTCTTTGCTGGATCCCATCATGGCAGAAGAGCTGCGATTCATTCTGACGGAGAAAATAAATGACGCAATTGATAAAGTCAAAAATAAAATTAACTGAAAAAAATTAATATTAAGTAAAATAAAAATAAAAACAATAATTTTTTAGGTTTTAAAAAAATATCTATTAATAAATTGAGAAGAAAATTAATTCTATTTTTAAACAAATTTAAAATATTCAATTAGTTTCAACTAAAATAAATTAAAACAAACTGAAATGCTTTAAAATAGTTTTAAATTCTTATTTTTTATTATTATTCTTGATATTAAGATAAGATGAAACATTTATTGTTTTATAGATTGTAGTTTTTCTAGGAATCAGGTGTTCACATGCTTCTAGTAATCCTATTATATTATTATTATTATTCTCAGTGGAGATGCAAAATGAGCTTATCAGTCACCGGTGTCACATCAACGTCAGCTCTTTAGAATTAATTGATGGTTGGGGTAACTTTAAATAATTAGATTCTTTCTCTACAAGATCTTTTCTTTGGAGAGCACTTACAGTATTTATTACAGTTATTTAAATCTTTTTAAAATTTTAAACTTATTTTTTAAGCACTGTGTATTTCTAAAATTTCTCAAATTGAATATCTAGACTAATTAAAATAACCTGATAAAAATACCTTAAGACTTCAAGGTCTTTTGACACTCCTAAATATTTAAAACACAGTATTTTACAAATAACGGTATCCCTAGGGTGTGTCAAAAATACATTTGGAAGTGTCAAAAGACCTTGAAGTCTTAAGGTATTTTTATCGGGTTATTTTAATTAGTTTAGATATTCAATTTGAAAAATTTTGAAAATACACAGTGCTTAAAAAATAACGGTGTATGTTTTAAAATATAGACAGCTATTTTTAAACACTGTGTATTTTCAAAATTTCTCAAATTGAATATCTAGACTAATTAAAATAACCTGATAAAAATACCTTAAGACTTCAAGGTCTTTTGACACTTCCAAATGTGTTTTTGACACACCCTAGGGATACCCCTATTTGTAAAATACTGTGTTTTAAATATTTAGGAATGTCAAAAGACCTTAAAGTCTTAAGGTATTTTTATCAGATTATTTTAATTAGTCTAGATATTCAATTTGAGAAATTTTGAAAATATACAGTGCTTAAAAAATAAGTGTAAAATTTTAAAATAAATCTTGATATTTAAATCATTCGAATGAATAAGCCATTCATTCGAATGACCCATTCATTCGAATGAATGAGCCTCATTCATTCGAATGAATGGATCATTTGAATGGATGAGCTTCATTCATTCGAATGAATGAAGCCCATCCATTCGAATGATTAGTTCATTTGAATGAATGAGGCCCATTCATTCGAATGAATGAGCCTCATTCATTCGAATGAATGGGCTGAACAGTATTCCGTGTTACTGCTCAGCCCATTCATTCGAATGAATTGAAATTACACACGGGCATTCATTCGAATGAATGATTCATTCGAATGAATGCCAAAATGAACTGGGTATTCATTCGAATGAATGAAAATCGGGGGGTATAATCGTAATTTCACCCAAAATTTCAGAAACGGGTGTGTAGAGGCAGGAAATCCGGGTGTGTGTAAGTGCTCCCTTTCTTTGATGGACAATAAATTTTATATAATTAGGTATAATATATAAGTACTAATATAAAATTTATATTAAGCTTATAATTTTTTTTATCAATTAATATTTAAAATTAAATTCTAGACATTTACACTATTACTAATATAAAGTTATAGTTTTTAAAAATTTAAAATATAAAAGATAATCAAATCGATAAAACCTCTTGTACTCACTATTGATCAACATTAGATTTTTACATCACTTACTGAGACCTATTTTACCATGATAGTGTCTCACACTGAGGTTTAAATATAGGCCGATAAAAATTATATCGGCCGATATATATTGGTATTTTAATACTGAACGATATCTGTCAATATGATATGTATCGACCGTACATACTGAATATCGGCTGATATGACCGATATTTGGTCCGAAATATTGGTCACAATATCGGTATTTAATTTTTTATTTTTTTTTTAAAAACACCGATATGGTTTTTTACGGTTTTTACACGGTTTCTCACATTTTTTTGAGTTTTTAACGGTTTTTTGCGGTTCTTCACGGTTTTTAACGGTTCAGGGTTTATGGCTTTCACAGGTTCTCACGGTTTTTTGCGGTTATTCATGGTTCCGATATCGGAGGACAGAAAAATGCCGATATTGGAGGAGAGAGAAAGTTATCGGCCAATATTTCAGCCGATATATCGATTTAGGCGTTTTTTAAACCGCCGGTCTTACACTTTCAACTTCTTCACCATTTAAGCTCATTTCAGGCTCAATTCTTTATTTTTTATTTTTAAATCAATCTAGGATGACATGAACAAAAGATTTGGTCCATTTCAGTCTTGTCAGAATATGGGTATTCCGAAAGAAAAAAAAATCAGTATTTTACAAATTTTATTTATAAAATTTTGGTATTTTCTATAATAAAAATGGAAAATATCGTGATCCAAATATTGGTAAAATGTGACAGTTCAGACAGGAGTTGAGCTGATAAATTACAACTAAAATTTGGTCATTTTGGACTCTAATATAGATGAGACCAGGAATATAAATCTCGGTACCAGTCGATAAATTTATCTCTCTTATTTTTTATTTAAAAAAAAACTACCAATATCATCTAGATACATATCGTATCGGTCGAGATATAAAAGTTTTCAAAATCGAGATTTACACCCCTAGATGAGACTTTGTCGAAGTTTTGATAATAATATTTCGTCATTTGAAAAGATAATTTGTTAGAAGAAAATTAGAAATTAAAATTTAGCCATTTTGCTCGATTAGTTTAAATCATGTCTAAAAAATCGGGGTGTAATAAGAATTGTCTCAATCAGAGTCCGTATGACAAAATTATATCCATTTCATTATGGCACGGCTTATAAACATCCGATTTTTCTGCCTCTATGCACCCATTTTCGGGTTTTAGGGTGAAATTACCATTCTGACCCCTCGCATTTTTCACTCATTTGAACGAACTGCTTCGAGTATAAATTTAATTCATTCGAGTGAATGGGCTGAATAATGTTCCGTATTACTGTTCAACTCATTCGTTCGAATGAATGGATGGTTCATTCAAACCACTGTGCACAATAGTGATTATTTAAATAATAAAATTTTCTTCAAAACTTTAAAGTTATTTTTTAAGTACTGTGCATTTTCAAAATTTATCAAATTGAATATCCGGACTAATTACGATCACCTGATAAAAATACTTTAAAACTTTAAGGTCTTTTGACACTCTAAAATTTTTAAAACACATTGTTTTACAAATAAAGATATCCCTCAGCTGTGTTTCAGACACATAGTTTTTTTCTCCAAAACCATATATGTCTTTCTCTAATTAATTGAACACAATAAATTTTTGAGCCACTTGAAAATATTTTGGTTTCCTATCCGAACAATTCAATCAGACTTTTTCAAAATCAATTTTCTCAAGTACTTTCAAAATACCTCTGAAATGGTAAATTTAACAAAACTATGTCGATGGACTTCTTTTGAATTATGGGACCTACTGAAATCTTCATATCACTCAAAAACATTTTCGGAATATGATTTTATGAACTCCATATCTGACCATTGATGATTATTTAGCTTAATCAAATCTAAATTTGAGTAAGAACAAGTGGCTTTTGGCATTCATTTCAAACTAAACTTGAGAATTTACCCTATTTTAATATTACAAATTTATTGATAAGGTTAGATTATCTAGGTATTACCCTCTAACTCAGTTTCTCCGGATACCCATTGTAATGTAAACGAAGGTTTGCGACTTGCGACCCATCCCACTTGCCAGGCATCTTCCTATCTCCTTCACACGACGACTCTAAGTCGTCCCCAAGTTATAAAAAGTATCCTCCCCGTTTCAATCGTCTTCTTCCCTCTCTTTGAGTTACTCTAAAAAATCATCCCTTTCATTCAATCACTCTCCTTCACTCTTTTCTAAGCCTCTTCTCAATCTCTCCCTTTCACTCTCTCTAAAGTCTCTGTTGAGTCACAAGACTAGTTGCCTGTGGCTGCACCACTTCTTCTTCACCATTTCATTTTCTAGGTAATCTTTCTCTTTTAATTATTTTGTCAATTTAAATTAGGGTAGCGATTCTCTATTTTGTGTAACCAGAAACGGAATTTAGAGTATTATCCATTTTACTCTTCCACTTCGGTGTAAATCGGCTAACTGATCGACACTGGATTACTGATTGAATCTGACCTTTTCACTGTGGTATAAATCGGTAAGCCGAAATGATAGATTCGTTTTCGGCTAGTCAAGATCGCAGATTTAGTTTTGGCTATCCGTTCGGCTAGTCGAAATGACAGATTCGGTTTCGGCTAGTCGAGATGGCAGATTCGATTTTAGCTAGTCGAAATGGCAATTCGACTAGCTGAAATGGCATATTCGGATGGTAGATTCGGTTTTGGCTAGCCGAAATGACAAATTCGGATGGTAGATTCGGTTTCAGCTAGCCGAAATGGCAAATTCGGTTAGGATTTGACTTGATTTTGGAGTTTATACTGAATAGAAGTTGTTATTTTCGGATTAGGAAACTTGTTATTCTTTCTCTTATTCTCTTAAGAAAACCTCTATAAAATAGAGGGACTCGTTTGGGTTGGTTGTGGATGGCCCTTTTAGGCACCACCGGATTTGTATTTGAGAGAGAAGATCTGAGAGAGATCTTGGTTGGGAGATTTGTATTTGTAATATCTTTCATTATAGTAAAATCGTTTTGAGTGTTGCCGATGGATGTAGGCTTCGGCTGAACACGTCAATCTTGTCTCTTGTAATTGATTTGTTTGTGTGATTGTTCGTTTGCTTCCGGTGTGTTTAGATTTGGGGATTGAAAATCCCAACAGATTCGATTTATGGCATTTTTTTTTCTTCGGTGAATCAGTGAAATGATAAAATCGAGAATACCTTAAAACCCGTGTCGAATTACACAAAATACCAATAGGAGGATTGCTGGCTTTAAATTAAGTTAGAATTAGTTTTCTTGTCAAAATAATTTCAATAACATCTCTGTAGGATTCCATTCAAAAACAAAATTAAAAGAGGGTTAAGAACCCACTGTTATCCACAGTTCTTCTGTTCTTTTTTCTTTACTAAACTTTTTGGATAGATTAAGTCCTGACTGATTTCAAAGGAAACCATTCTTTTTACCTTTTTCAAACAGTTTTAAATTGAATTTGGAAATTGTTATAAGGATAGATTTAAGAGAGAGAGACGTAATAGAGCAGAGAGCTCTCTCCACTCTCTGCACCGGGGAAAAATGCAGGCTCTCTGCATTGTCCCACCGTTTTGAGTGTTTAAAAAAAGAAAAAAAGACTCCGTTCAGGCGCTGAACAGAGAGAGAGACTGTGCAGGCCGACCGTATTGGCCTGCAGATCAAAACTGAGCTTCTCCTCGTCAAGATGAAAAGAAAACAAAAGCAGATTAATTCCTTGTTTTATTTGTCATGCATTGATTTCAGAAAAAAGAAAACAAAAAAACAAAATGTATTTGTTTGGGTTTAAGTCGGGATTTTTGTTTTAATCCACCCTTGTCATTTACAAGGTATTTTCTTTTTGTATATGTACAAAATTGTCCATCTTATTTTATTTGTTTATTGAGTGATTTCATTATTTTAAGACGCCAAGTTATAAAAAGGATGGCGTTTTAAAGAACTTTATTTGATTAAAGTATTTAATATTTACTTATCTATAACTCTATTCGTCTATTTACTTATTTTATTTGTGTAAAGTTACTAATAACTCAAAAAATAGTTAATTATTTCATGAACAAGGTTTTCATTGTCTTATTAGCATCAAAGTGAGCTAGGCATGGTTCGGCCATGACTCAACTTTCACCCTTACCTTGGACTTTAGGATAATCATAGATCATAGTTGGAGCAGCAACATTCCTTACATTTATTCAATGTAAATTATCAAAGAGATTTAATAATCACCAATTTTTATTTGCTTACAATATTTAATTTAATCTACAGCAATTTTGCATTAAAGAGGCTTGATTTTAAAGCTTTGGACTCCTTAGCAACACGGTTCACTTCACAACTTCGAGGTGAGTAGAATAATTCACTACATATTTTGATTACACGATCTTTTATTTAATTGTGCCAATGAAAAAAATGCAATTATGATGTGTTTTTGGAATCTAATCACTAGACCTAAAATATAATAAGTGATCAATTGAATGATGGCTATGATCCGATGCAATACTCATAGTAATGTAAACGGAATTTGGGCTAAAATGTTCTAATAGCTGTGAGTAGACTCAGTCCATTTGGATTTGTAGAAAGAAACCATAGCTTCGTTGGAAGGTCTAGTGATTGAATTAGATCAATTGTGGTTGAGACAACTTGTGGTTTATGTATTTGGTGATGTTAGAAGAAATTGAACAATATTGTTTGTTTATTGAAATTTTTTGTTTATCAAGCTGCAATTACTTCAAATATTGTTTTACAATTATCTATGTCGAATTATTAAAATTTTAATTAAATATTATTTATAATAATATCTTAAATACAAAGAAGACCCCATTTAGAAATTTTGCCTGTATCATATAAGCTATTGAGTATCCATCTACATATTAAAATTTGAGTTGGTCGTCAAGGAAAGTTTGCTATTTGGTCACCAAAATGAAATGAAAATGTTTCTTCCGTGGAAGTGCTAAATACTGACATTATGATTTCTTAACTAATGATAATCATAATATTTACTTAATAAAAAATTCTGTCAAATTTTTTCTCCACTTTGGCCCTATCAGAACATGGATATTTCCCACAAATTTGGTATTTTATTAAATTTACATATAATTCATTTTTAAACCAAAAAAATTGATCAATACTTATTTTCCAAATCTTTTGCTATTTAAGCAAATTTCAGATTCAGAATATTTTTTTTAAAAAAAAAAAATCAATCTAGGCTTCAGTGACCAACGATTAGGCCATTTCAGGCTTGTCAGATAATTTGGGTATTTCAGATAAAATTCAGTATTTTTTTTTTTAATTTATGTGTAAAAAGTGCGGGATATCCAATGGAAAATCCTCACGAGTGAGGCCACTACTCCTAAGATACACTAAGATTAAGCCATGGGGGTCCGAACATGCAATCTTCCGTCTTCGCAAGCTTTTGAATTTAATATTTTTAATGGATTACCCTTTTCCACCGATTAGTCAGTCACTCAGTCTTTACCTTGGTTGGGTTGGATAAAGGGTTTATAGACTCAAACGCGACTCAATTCAAATTTAAATTTAAAATCCCACTTTAGCTAATAATTGAAAATTTCTAAATATTAGTCAATATTTCAAAGAAGAAGGAAATCTCGTCTCAGAAACTGACTAAAAGTTGTAATCAGCTCTGAACCCATCAATGATCTCTAAGGCTGTATGTGATAAGATTCAAGTTAAATGGGCCTCCTAAAACAAGTGCATTGGTTCTATTAGTCTGTTATGGGCCTGTGAAATCTAGTAAAATGGGCCCCATATGCCTCATCCAACCATCTCTTGAGTCTATTTATCAAACTCAAACATAAATGGGTGAACGCAGGGGTCGAAAATTCGGTCAAACCGATATTTTGGCTGAATTTTTGTATCGGCGGAGAGCTCGGTGATATCTTTCTCTCTTCAATTTTTTTGTTTTGAAATCTCAGTTGATTTTTTTTTGAAAATATTCATTTAAAAAAAATAAAATTGTTGTTTTTTTAAAAATATATAAAAATATAAATATCAGTCGATATTCGTTTGATATAGGCAAATATCGGCTGAGATATTCGCTTAGGCTTACAATCGATATTCGGTTTTTTTTTTAAAAAAAAGAAAGAGATATTGGCCCACAACTGAATTTTTTTTCTCTGACCGATACTTATTGTCAGAGGTTCAAAATTCGGTATCGGTCGATATTTTTCTCTCTCATCTTTTTTTCACTTAAACGGCCGATATCGGCCGATACGTATCGTATTGGCCGATATTTGGACCTTGCTTATTGTATTTGCTAAGATATTTCTGTTTTCTAAAAATCGAGATTTATACCCCTAGTGATACCTGATACAAGAATCTTTCTCCCACATCGGTGTAGTTTAACTGGTTAACCTCTCATCTCAGAAAGTAGGAGGTATAAAGTTCGATGACTTGTAACCTAACTTAGTGTACCATAAGGGCAGTAGATATCAACTAGTTGGTATTAACCGAAGCATATTTCACACTGGGTTTCTATGATTTCTCACATAAATTTAAAAAAAATGAAACTTCAAAACATAAATGATACCATGAGTTGGTCAAAGATGCGGACGCGCATGGCCTATTCTTTCCATTTTTTTTGGGTAAAATTTGATAGATAAAGTCAACTAAGTCTAAATTGCTATCAACTATTTAAAATAAAATTATGGACCCCCTTTGAAGTGGAAAGTGGGATTGATAAGGTCAGATTCTAAGACATCAAGTAAAGTAGGATAGGGCAAGTCATCGTGGTTTTTTTTTTTTTTTCAAAATGGTATTCAAGATGAGTCAACTTAGTTAAACTGTATTTATATATTTTTCGAGATCCCTAATTCTTTTATATTACAACTATTGACATCAAACTCTTGTTTATTAAGTTGACTAGTTGCTTATGAGAATGAAAGAAGTCATTTTAATTTTCAAACCCATTTTAACCGAGACGGGTCTAGGTGAGCCCATTTAAATGATTCCTGTTTATCATTTTGGTTATTATCAATTATTTTGAGATTTTATTATTTTGTCAATATTTCAATCATTTTAGCCTCCTGTATGTTTGTTTTTTTTAATGGTAAGCAGTTTTATTCATTCAAAGAATAAGGAAAATAAGTGAGATGTTTCATTATTATCAAATTCATTTGTTTTATTTTTCTGAATTGGAATTCACAATTGATTTTGATAAATTATTTTTTATAAACCTTCAAATACAAATATGAAACTCACAATTTTTAGATTTATAATAAAAAATAAATACTTTGCAACTACTCCATGAATGATTATTCATTGCAAACTGATTCGTTCTAAACTCGTGTTCTATTTTTTGTAAAGCCTACATTTCTCGGTTTTCTAATTTCTTTAAATTAGATTTCTACTCAATATGAATTCATTTAGTGAGCACAAGTTCTTTATAATAAGTGATCAATTGAATGATGGTTATAATCCAAAATACTCATAGTAATTTAAGAGAATTTGGGCTAAAATGTTCAAATAGATGTGACGAGACTCAGTCCATTTGGATTTGTAGAAAGAAACTATAGTTTTGTTAGAAGGTCTAGTGATTGAATTCAATCAATTGTGATTTAGACAACTTGTGATTTGTGTATTTCGTGATGTTAGAAGAAACTGAACCATATTATTTGTTTATTGAAATTTTTGAAATTGTTTAGCAAGCTACAATTGCTTCAAATATTGTTTTACAATTATGTATGTCGAATTATTCTTATGTGCTTTGGAAATTAAAAATTAATTTTTTTAATAAATCTTATTTATAATAATATTTTAAATACAAAGATGGGGCTATTTATAAATTTTACCTTTAAGACATTAACTTTGTGTCGAAATGGCATCCTGTAAGCTATTGAATATCTATTTACATATTAAAATTGAGTTGGTCGACAAGGAAAGTTTGCTATTTGATCTCAAAAATGAAATGAAAATGTTTCTTCCATGGAAGTGATAAATACTTGATATTTGTGACATTAATAATTTTTTAACTAATAATAATCATAATATTTTTTCTTAATAAAGAAAATCAGTCAAATTTTTTCTCCACTTTGGCCCTATCAGACCATGGATATTTCCCACAAATTTGGTATTTTATTAAATTTACATATAATTCAATTTTTAATGGTATTCGTTTTTAAATAAAAAAAATTGGATCAACACTTTCTTTTCAATTTTTTTTTTTCCATTTAAGTTCATTTCAGATTCAGAGTTTTTTTTTTTTTTGAAAAATCAATCTTGGATGAAGTGAAGCAACGATTTAGTCCATCACAGTCCGGTCAGATAATATGGGTGACTTCAGATAAAATTCAGTATTTTATAAAATTTATCCTTAAAATTTTGGCCAATGTGAAATGATTGGTAAAAACAGGTCTCACTTCTGTCCTCCGTCGAGTCTTCGCAAGCTTTTGATTTTAATATTATTAATGGACAACCCTTTCCCACCGACTATTGTCAGTCTTTGTCTTGGGTGTGTGATAGGTCCCTGTGTTGGGTTGGGCTGGTCTAAAATGAGCTTCATATTTGGTTAGTAATTTCTTCTATATCTTATCTTACTTGTGAATCTAACTCAAACCTGATTTGAAAAATCAAATTTCGTCATTTTGAACTCTAATATAGATCAGACTTTGTCTAAATTTTAGTCATTAGTAAAGACAATTAATTAGAAGAAAATTAGAAAGAAAAATTTTGCAATTTTACTCCTATTCATGTAAATAATTTCTCAAAATTCAGGATACAAATCGTTTCAATGGAAGTCATATAAATCATCTTTAAATAAAATAATTTGATCTACTTTTATTTTGAATTTGTAGTTGATACACTTTTAATTAATAAAATTAGTGTATTGTGATTGTTGTTTGTTGGATCCATCATGGGCATCCCAATTCTCACCTAATCCAAGTCTCCAACTCCTCATTCAAGGCTCTTCTTTTCGTGGGCCTTGTTCTTTCTTGGATCCATTGTAGGAGAAAATCAGAGACTCCATCGATAAAGGTCAAAAATAAAATTAACAAAATATCAAGTAAAAATAAAAAAAGTCCATAATTTTAATAGATATAAAACTAATTTATTTATTAATAAATTGTGAAGAAAATTAAATATATATTTTTATCAAATTTAAAATACTTTTTTATTGAAACATTTTTTTATCAAATTTGAAAACTTTGAGACTCATCTTCACTCGCCTGTTATACTCCTCAAAATCTTGAAATTCACATATATGTCCTCTAATTAATTGAACACAATAAATTTTTGAACCACTTGAAAATCTTTTGGTTCTCTATCCGAACAATTTCAATCAGACTTTCTCAAAATCAATTTTCTCAATTACCTTCAAAATACCTCTGAAATGCTAAATTTAACGAAACTATGTTGACGGACTTTTTTGAATTATAAGTAAGACCTATTGAAATCTTCGTACCACTGAAAAACATTTTCTCCACTTTGCCCCTATCAGAACATGGATATTTCCCACAAATTTGGTATTTTATTTAATTTACATATAATTTATTTTTTAATGGTATTCGTTTTTAAATAAAAAAATTGGATCAATACTTTCTTTCCAATTTTTTTTTTTTCCATTTAAGGTCATTTCAGATTCAGACTTTTTTTTTAAAAAAGAAAAGAAAATCAATCTAGGATGAAGTATACCAACGATTTAGTCCATTACAGTCCTGTCAGATAATATGGGTATTTCAGATAAATTTTTTTTATCCAAATCTAGTTTTAAGAGTTGCTAGTGTCTTTTTAAATAAGATTCTTTTTTTTTTAATTAATTTTTATTAAATGGACAGTGTCTTATATAATTTGGTATAATGTACAGATAAAAATATGGATATTTATAAAGTTTCTGGCAAAATTTTCCGCTTAAGCTCATTTGATCAGCCCCTGCTACGGTTTCTCTCATCTTCATTTTATTTTATTTCTAAAATATTTTGAAAATTTTAGATAAAATCATGAAAAATTTAGGTTCTCTAATTTTGACTCTTAAATAATCTAAAATTTAAGAATGAAGTGTGTAGCTCTCTATGTCATCAAACAAACTTAGCTATTTGGTCACCAAAATAAAATGGAAATGTTTCTTCTTCTGTGAAAGAGTTAAAAACTAGACGTGTGTCATCAATAACTTTTTAAGTAATAATAACCATACTAAAAATTTCAGGCAAATTAGAACATGGCTATTTTCAACAAAATGAGGTATTTTATTAATTTTACACAAAATGCATCTTTAAATAAAAAAAAGTTGATCAACGTACATTTTTCACAATTTTTTTTCCATTTAAGATCATTTCATATGTTTTTTAAAAGGAAAAAAAAAAAATCTATATTGAAATGAACCAACAGTTTTGGCCAATATGAAATCATGGTAAAAACAGGTCTCAACACTTGTCTTTTAGTCAAGTCTTCGCAAGCTTCTGAATTTAATGTTATTAATGGACTATCCTTTTTCACCAATTTGCCAGTCTTTGTTGGAATGTGAAACTTGAATTCAATTAATTTGTTGAGTTGCTATCGTCCTTTTAAATAAGATTTTTTTTCTTACTTTTTTATTAAATGAACTAGGTCTTAAATAATTTGGTATAATGTACAGATAATAATATGAATATTTATAAATTTTTTGCAACTTTTTTGGCCATTGAAGCTCATTCGATTTCAGATTTTTTTTTTTAAAAAAAAATTAGGCTGAAATGAGCCAACGATTTAGTCCATTTAAAATTCAGTATTTTTCTAAATATATTCATAATTTTTTTACCAATATCAAGTCATGGTAAGACAAGTCTCACACTCTCAACTTTTGCACGTGAAATCTGTCCAGAATTTAATATTATTATTGGATGTGAAACTTGAACGCAATTAAGTTTAAAAGTTTCACTGAGGTTGGTGAGTTTTTTTAAAATAAAATCCTTTCGTCTATTAATTTTTTATTTATATATAATTTGGTATGATGTACATTTAATAATATGGATATTTATAAAAAAATTGTAATTTTTTCCATTTAAACTCATTTCAGATTCTGATTTTAAAAAAAAAAAAAAAATCAATGTAGGCATTTAATATATAGTATTCTACAAAATTTTTGCATAAATGTTTGGCCAATATCAAATCATGGTAAAGTTGTAAAACATATCTAGTCGGGTTTTATTTTAATCAATTTAAGTCAAATTTGATTTTAAGAAATCCGACCTGGGTTGTACATCTCCACCCAATCATTAAAATGTGAGTAGAGTCAAAGAAACTTTGCTGTTTCGTTACCAAAATAAAAGGAAATGTTTCTTCCCTCAAAGAAGTAAAACTTTGACAATTTGTCACATTAATAACTTTTTAACTAATAATAATCATAATAAAAAATACAGCCAAATTGTTTGTCTACTTTAGAACATGGCTATTTTCAATAAAATGTGGTATTTTGTTAAAAAGATGTTTCTTTAAATAAAAAAATTGATCCAACATACTTTTTTCACAAAATTTTCTCCATTTAAACTCATTTCATATTCCCAATGTTTTTTAAAGGAATAAAAAATGAATCTAAACTGAAATGAACCAACAATTTAGTCTAGTTCATAAAATTTTGGCTAATATGAAATCATGTTAAAAACCGGTCTCACGATCTCAACTCGTAATGGTTCAAGGCTTCGGAAGCTTTTAAATTTAATATTATTAATGGACAATCCTTTTTCCACCGACTTGTCAAGAGTTGATATTCTCCTTATTTTCTATTCTCTTAATTTTTTATTAAATCTTATATAATTTATTATAATGTACAGATAATAATATGGATATTTATAAAGTGTCTTGCAAATTTTTTGCCATTTAAGCTCATTTGAAATTCAGATTTTTTTTTTTTTAAATAATTAGGCTGAAATGAACCAACCATTTAGTCCAAGCTTTTGAATTTGATGTTATTATTGGATATCTTTTTCCACCGATTAGTCAGTTTTTGTCTCGGATGTGAAACTTAAATTGTTTTTTTTTAAATAAAATCTTTTCTTCTTATTAATTTTTTATTTAACCGACAATGTCTTTTATAAATTGGTAATAATATGGACATTTATAAAGTTTCTTATTAAAAAAAAACTCAATTTAGGCAGTAATGAAGCAACAATTTAGTCCATTTAAAATCTAGTATTTTACATAATTTATCCTTAAAAATTTGGCCAATATCAAATTATGGTAAGACGGGTCTCCCACTCACCTTTCCCAATTCTCAAGTATTCCAATTCCTCATTCAAGGCTCTTCTTTTCCATCAGAGAGAAAATAAAAAACTCCGTAGATAAAGGTAGAAAATAAAATTAACAGAAAAAAGATAAATATCAAGTGAATAAAAATAAAAGTCATAATTTTAATTAGATTTAAAATAATTTATTTATTTATAAATTGTGAAGAAAATTAAATATATTTTTTTATCAAATTTAAAATATTCTTTTTGATTGAAACATTTTATTTTACTAATTTTAGCTAAAATGAATTAAAATAAACTGAAATCCTCCAAAATGGAAGCTCAATTCTAAATTTTTTATTATTCCAATATCTAGATAAAACGAACATTTATTGACATAATTAGTCTATTAGTCCAAGTCTTCACATGCATTTAGCACACTCTTGTATTATTATTATTATTGATTCGAGGCAAAATGAGGTCACCACTCAAGGCTATATTGACTCTTTAATATCATTGAGTGGTGGGTTTCCACTCTGACGATAAACTTGAATTCTAACTAATTTAAATAATAGTATTCTCTCTTCTATGATATCTTTTCTTCGATGGACAATAAATCTTTATATAATTTAGTATAATAAAAAAGTAACAATATTGATACTAAGTTTATAGTTTTTTAGTTTTTAAAATTTGGAAATTAATATAGAAGATAATCAAATAGAAAAAACTTCATTTACGCACTATTGATCAATATTGGTTTTTTACATCACTCCTGTGATCAAATCAATATTTAACATAGAATCTAAGTTATCGAATCATGGTAAAAGAGGTCTCACACGCTCAACTTTCTCACCATTTACGCTCACTTCAGACTCAGGTTTTTTTTTTTTTTAAATCAATTTAAAATGAAAATAAGAAAATATTTTATCCATTTCAATTTGAGTCCTGTGGCCTAATTTTAATGTGCCCTGAGGATAATAGCCTCTAGAGGTTTTACACTAAGTATCCTACAGTTTTCCATGTGTAAATTTAAAAAAAAAAATTGATATTTCAGATAAAATCTACTTTATTCGTAAAATTTTATATATTATTAAATGACTGTAAAACAGGTCTCGCACTCTCAACTTTTGTGCTCCGTCGAGTCTTCGTAAGATTTTCAAGCTTGATATTGGACTCTACATTCCCAATTCCCACATACGCTTACTCCTCCCTCTTGCTCTTCTGTTGCTGGTGCTTCTCAGATCAAATCATGGCGAGTGTATTGCTTTCCTGTTTGAAAGAAGGAATTGTTTACTTTCTGGGTGAGAAAATCAAAGACGCCTGTAAAACAGGTGTTAGACTGGTGACGGGTTCCGAAGATGATATGGAATGGCTTTCCAGTACTTTCTCAGACATCCAAAAGCTTGTCTGCAATGCAGAGGCTCGACAATTTAAAGAAGAACCACTGAGAGAATTCATAGCAAAGCTCAAGGATGTTGCTTACGATGTCGACGACATTTTAGACGAGTGGCGGACATTGCAGCTCACAGCACAAATAAATGCAAGTGGCGGTGACGGTGGCTTCATGAAAAAGGTAAGCTACACTATCTCTCACTTCAGACCACGCTATGACATGGCATCGAGGGTTAGAGAGATCAAAGAAAGATGGGATGTGATTAATGTTGAAAAGGACAAATACCAACTCGTCTCGAGTGGTAGAGTTGAAAGGGATGACTTGAATTTTGAACATCGAAAAACTAGTCGTTTTTTCGATGAATCAGAAGTAATGGGTAGGGATGTTGAGAAAGAAGCCATAATCAGCAGGCTGACAAGCGAGAGCAGCAGCAGCAGTGAGAGGGGAATTTGTGTCATCTCTATAGTTGGCATGGGGGGATTGGGAAAAACAACTCTTGCCCAATTGATCTATAATGACTGCAGGGTAAATAGTCATTTTAAGAAGAGAATATGGGTGTGTGTCTCTGATGATTTCAATGTGATAAGCCTCACCAAGAAGATATTAGAGGGTGCAATTGGGAATGCCCAATTCAATAATCTCTCTGAATTGGACACCATACAAAATAAACTAGTTGAAAATTTGGGAAATGAGCCATTTTTGCTAGTTTTGGATGATGTGTGGAATGAAGAGAGATCAAAATGGGAGGCATTGATGGTACCCTTCAAGTGTAGTGGCATGCATGGAAGTAAGATTTTGATGACCAGTCGCAGTGAGAAGGTTGCAAGTGAAGCAGATGCATCCCACATCCACCGTCCCAAGTGTTTATCAGAAGAGGATTCGTGGTCATTGTTCAGCCGTAGAGCCTTCTTTGGGAGAGAAAAAGAGAAATTTTTAGAATTACAAGATATTGGAAGAGAAATTGTGAAAAAGTGCAGAGGAGTCCCTCTTTCCCTAAAAACATTAGGGAGTGTGATGCAAAGAAAAAGGACAGCAGAAGATTGGAAACACGTTCTCAAGAGTGAGATGTGGGTTTCACTCCAACAAGGTGGAAAAGGTATTCTTCCAGCTTTGCTATTGAGTTATGATAATCTACCTATGCATTTAAAGCAGTGCTTTGCTTACTGTGCAATATTTCCAAAGGATCATTGGATAAGAAAGGATGAATTGATAAAATTGTGGATGGCACAGGGCTTCATTAGATATGAAGAAGGTAGACAGATGGAGGAAATTGGCTCAGATTATTTTGTTGATTTATTGTGCTACTCCCTCGTTCAAAATGCAGATGATAGCTCTATATTCTATAAGATGCATGATCTCGTTCATGATCTTGCACAGTTTGTTACCAAGAATGAATGTCACGTTGTTGTGAATCAAGAGTCAGATGCCATTCCTGCCATTCCCGCCAAGTGTCGTCATTTAACCTTGATTGGGTTTTGGCGTGATCCATCCTTGTTGTTGGGTAATTTGAGATACTTACGTACGGTCATCTTTCCTTGCCCTTCGTCAATCAAGATAATTTCTCTTGATTTGCCAATATTCCTGAGGGCATTGAATCTTACATGCTATGAAGCTGAAGATTTGCCAAACTCAATAGGAAACTTAAAACATTTGAGGTATCTCAATCTCTCACGGACAAGGATAAACGAGTTGCCTGAATCTGTATGCAATCTTTGCAATTTGCAAACCTTGGATCTGAGTGAATGCTTTGGATTTGAGTATTTGCCAAACTCAATAGGAAACTTAAAACATTTGAGGTATCTCAAACTCTCATGGACAAGGATAAAGGAGTTGCCTGAATCTGTATGCAATCTTTGCGATTTGCAAACCTTGGATCTGAAGGGATGCAAAAAAATTGACTATTTGCCAAACTCAATAGGAAACTTAAAACATTTGAGGTATCTCAAACTTTCACGGACAAGGATAAAGGAGTTGCCTGAATCTGTATGCAATCTTTGCAATTTGCAAACCGTGGATCTGAAGGGATGCAAAAAAATTGAGTATTTGCCAAACTCAATAGGAAACTTAAAACATTTGAGGTATCTCAATCTCTCACTGACAAGGATAAAGGAGTTGCCTGAATTTGTATGCAATCTTTGCAATTTGCAAACCTTGGATCTGAATCATTGCGGACTTTCAAAGTTGCCTATAGGTTTGAGCAAATTGGTCAACTTAAGACATCTGGAATTTAGCTTTACTGGCGTTGTGACTATTCCAAAAGGCATAGGGAGGTTGACTGCACTTCAAACACTTAAAGAATTCATGGTGGGTGGTGAAGGTGGATGCAAGATTGGAGAATTGGAGAACCTTGATCTCCTAAGAGGGCGTTTAGAAATAAGTAACTTAGAGAGAGTCTTAAATGGAAATGAAGCTCGTGAGGCAAAGCTAGAGAAGAAGCAACACTTACAAGAATTATTTTTAAGTTTCAAATGGATGGACGAGAATGAGTTGGGAATGTTAGATGAAGGCAAAATGAAGAGATTCAACGAAATTCTTGAAAACCTAAGACCACCCAATTCAGAGCTGAAAGAAATCAATATTCAGAATTATATGGGTTCAATATTTCCCAAATGGATTGATGAATCATCTTCATTCTCCAAACTAATCAGCATCAAGCTAATTGGTATCAGAAAATGTAGAAAGCTTCCAACCCTTGGGACACTACCTTCTCTTGAATATTTGAGTATAAAGAATAACGATGAGGTGGAATCAGTGGGTTTTGAGTTTACGGGGAATGGACCGATAGCTTTTCCAAAGTTGAAGACACTTGTATTCAATACAATGAATAAATGGAAAGAGTGGGAGTTAGGAGTGGGAGATGGAAGGGTTTTTATGCCTTGTCTGTTGGATTTAACATTTGAAAGTTGTCCCCAATTGACGTTGGAGTTGATACCTTTAGCAATGCCTCGGCTGAGCAAGTTGCAAATCTCAAATATCGGAGCATTGCACGGGAGCGAATTACTACTCTTCTCAGACCTTGAAAAATTAGACATTTCAGACGTTGCAAATTTGACGTCACTTCCAGAGGATGGATGGGAAAGGCTTCAGTCACTAAGGAAAATGACAATCCGTAACAACCCTCAACTGACATCTTTACCTGATGGACTGCAGCAACTAAAGGCTCTAAAAGCTCTATCAATTTTCAAATGCCCTCAACTGACATCTTTACCTGATGGATTGCAATCACTCAAGTCTCTAAAATCTCTATCGATTCACAACTGCCCTCAACTAACATCTCTGTCTGATGGACTGCAACAACTCACAACACTTAGAAGCTTAGAGATATCAGGTTGCCCATATCTTACGGAGAGTTGCAAAAAAGACGTATGTCATAAATGGTTTATGATTGCCCAGATGGACAACATTTCTATTGATGGCAGGTTTCTTTCTCTACTTTTAATCTTTCTTTCTGTCAATTAAATATGAGGGTCTGAACAACCTTGGGAACCAATGTGACGATCAAAACAAAATTAAAGACATTGCAATACCTCAAGATCAGTTACAATTGTCGGTAAAAATTGACCAACAGAAGATGATTTTCAGCTCTAGTGGCCCAATTTTGATAAAATAAATCATTTATGAAATTTGACAAAAATAAAATCAGCCCAAATTTAACAAACTTAAGTTTTAGAAAAAAAAAATTGAAAAAATACATATTGTAGTTTCTATCTTTTAGCTCAGTATCTATGTAAAAAAATTCAGTTGAAAATAATGGGACGAGGGCATGCTTCCTCCCGAATCCTAATTTCCGAAATGGGTAGCCACATTATTATTCAAAACTATTATTCTCAATTTTGTAATTTTTGTTTTGTCAAAATAATCTGTTTCTATTCAATACTGTCATCGAAATCCATCGAGATATCTTTAACATCCCAAATGGGCCTCTCAATAGAAATGACTTGCCTCTATATTTTTGGAGTAATAGTATCTCTGAACGAAATGAATCAAAAGTGATTATTAACAATTGAATTGAGATTCATTTAAATTAATAACCATCTCAAAATTTATTTTGATGAATCTAAATTGATGGTTAAAAATATTTTTTGGTCTTGAATTTTATTTTAAAGTATTGTAGGACCCTATATTCAATAGAATAGATTCTATTAATTTAAATTATAATTATTTGAAAATATAAATTCTATAGTGCTAAACTAACTTATTATTAACGGCCTAATCCACTATTAATTCCTACCAAATCTGAACTTTTTTTTCTATTTGATACAGGTTTATCAGACTTCAGGGCCGTTGGCCGGAATAACTACCTTCGGAGTATCTTTACCAATGATACATTAAAAAAAACAAAAGATGCAATGATGCGTTATTCATTTCATATTTTAGAAGTCATGTATGATACGCAGCAATAAGAGTACGGTGTTGTTGCGTGGAAATGGTACTGAAGGATACAATACAAAGGTATGTTTAATATTTTTATATTGATTAAAATACAAAACAAAGGTATGGCTTACCTTTGTCGCAAATTTTCATTTACATTGAGATATGAGTTTGAGCTTTTAGTCCTGAACCAGAATATTTTATTTTATTTTATAAAATATAAATGATCTTAGATAACTTTTTATATCTATACAATATTTAATTAAAGAAAATTAGACTATCTAAATGGTAGCTCGAGTTCAGAGATTCGATGTGAACTCAAGTTTTCATGTACTATCGGTACAAGAGCCAATTAAATCCAAATTATAATTTGGACATAATTAGCCTGACACCAACTTGCACCATAATTTTCTAAGTTTCTTCATCTTCATGCAGGCTTGAATTAGTTGTACCCTAGTTGTACCCGAGTGGATTCAGGTTTCGAGGACGACAACAATCATCTACAAGAGTTATTTCAGTAACAAGTGCAGAGCAAGTTTCAGAAAGTTTACATCAATGGCTTTTTAAATATCATAGAGAGGGATGTTTTGCTACTTATAATTTATAGCTAATATTTTAGACAATGAAACTTGTCATTGATCTTAGTTTTATAATTCTATGATGATGAACTTGTGTAATATTTGGAGTTTTTTTTCTTTTTCGAAATTGAATGCTAAGTTGTTAATATAGGGTGGTTTCTTTTGAAGTATGTATATTTAGTATATGTTAAAATCTATTGTCACTTTTATGTTGATGTTGTTGAGTTTTTTATTTTTATTTTTATCAACTGGTTGATTTTTATATTCTCTATGTATGGTGAATAAGGTGGTTTATTTATCTATTTATTTCAAATATATTTAAATGATCAGATATTGTAAGGTGTGAATATTTTAAAACTGTTTATTTCATTATGCATTAAATTTTAACTAGTTCAAATTTAGAGATTGTTCAAATATTTTAACTTTAAAAGATTCTAAATCAATAAACCAGACAACAAAAAAAACTTCTTTGAGGGAGAGAACTTCCATTCCTAATTTGGAAACACAGAAGGAGATCAATTCTTTCTTAAAAGCTTGAAATTTGAATCATCAAGCAAGATGATAATCCAATATAAGGAATTAGTTTGAGTTGATTCAATTCGACAGGATATCAAATTGATGAAGTCAATGAATTTCTTCAAAAAATTACAATTTTTTTCAGTCTTAGTTTCTTAACTAGATGAGATTTCAACTCCATTTCAATTTTTTAGTTTTTAACCACCAATTGTACGTGACCTCACACCAGGGCCTTTTAGTTTTAAAGATCTTTTATTTTGAGAATTGAGATGAAGCATATTTGATTTGCACCTCAATGAATCGATGGTTGGGACGATGAATCCTGAAATCCGTCGATCGATTCATAGCATCGATCGATTGATGCTATCGATAGATTCATTATATGCATGCTACAGTAATTAAATAAAAAAAATCTTTAAAACTTTAACGTTATTTTTTAAGCACTGTGTATTTTCAAAATTTCTCAAATTAAATATCTGGACTAATTACGATAGTCTGATAAAAATACTTTAAGACTTTAAGGTCTTTTGACACTCCGAAATATTTAAAACACAGTATTTTACAAATAAGGGTATCCCTAGGGTATGCCGAAAACACATTTAGGAGTGTCAAAAGACCTTAAAGTCTTAAAGTATTTTTATCAGACTATCGTAATTAGTCCGGATATTCAATTTGAGAAATTTTGAAAATACACAGTGTTTAAAAAATAATGTTTAAAGTTTTAAAACTTTAGCGTTATTTTTTAAACACTGTGTATTTTCAAAATTTCTCAAATTGAATATCCGGACTAATTAAAATAACCTAATAAAAATACTTTAAGACTTCAAGGTCTTTTGACACTCCTAAATGTGTTTTCGGCACACCCTAGGGATACCCTTATTTGTAAAACACTCTCTTTTAAGCATTTGGGAGTGTCAAAAGACCTTGAAGTCTTAAAGTATTTTTATCAGGTTATCGTAATTAGTCCGGATATGTAATTTGAGAAAATTTGAAAATACACAGTGCTTAAAAAATAACTTTAAAGTTTTAAAAGAAATTTTATTATTTAAATAATAGGTTAACTGTAGGATATTAACAGAATCGATCGCACGATGGTGCGATCGATTTGTTAAGGTTTCGCTCGTTTTCAGGATTAATCGATCGATCGATTGATTTTCATTCTCAGGATTGATCGATCGATTGATTTCTTCTTCGTGCTTCGATCGATCGATTTCTTCGTATCAATTCCGCACGAAAAGACAGAAGGGCAGAATGATAATTTTCACCTAAAATCTGAATTTCGGTATCTGATAGCAGAAAATGTCGGTGTCTGTATTGGCACCCTAAACTTATTTGTACGTAGAAGGCAGCTGTGAGGGACTGACGATTGTCTTGCGCGTGTTGTATTTTTTATTCTTTGAAGAAGACATGTTAAGAAGAAAAACACCAATCTTCAGAATGCTGTGAGGAACTGACGTTGTAACACCCGTAAGCCCTCCATTTCTTTCATTACACACTCACACTTCATTATTTTACCCAGTCCTCGATACAATCAAAACCAAACCACTCTCTCTCTTACTTCATTACTTTACCCACTCCTCGATACAATCAAAACCAAACCACTCTCTCTTAATTTTCATTTTCATTTTAAATTTTAAATTTATTATATTTTTTATTTCGATTATTTTTTAGACGATCCAAATTAGATCTACAACGAATTAGTGAAAGCTTTTATTCCAAATTTTTAAAAGAAGCCTCAATTTAATCCAATTTTATTTGGAATTTAGTGTTGCTGCACTTTTAATTAATGAAATTAGTGTAAATTAGTGTATTACTATTGCTCTTTCTTAGATCCAATCGTGGGAGAAGCCGAGCTTTCCACGAGGGAAAAATCAGAGATTCCATTGATAAAGGTAGAAAATAAAAATAAAAGTCACAATTTAATAGATGTAAAATTAATTAATTTATTAATAAATTGTGAAGAAAATTAAATATAGTTTTTTATCAAATTTAAAATACTTTTTTTATTGAAACATTTTTTCAACTGATTTTAGCTAAAATGAATTAAAATAAACTGAAATCTTCCAAAATATAATTCCAAGTTCTAATATTTTTATTATTCTCGATGTCAAGATAAAGATGAACTTGACCTAAGATCAGGTAAAATGAGGAGATTTTTCTATTAAAAAATTGGTGATTAGAATTAATCCATTGCTTAGATCACAAAAAGAATTTTTCAATGAACTCAAATTTGACTGAATCCAATTTCGTATGATCATTTAAATATGTAAATACTAAATTTTTGTAATTATTAAATATGCAAATTTGAATGAATTGTATTGAAATTTGAAAGCGTTGATACACGTCTATACTCGTCTAATACTCAAAGTAATGTAAGATAATTTAAGCTAAAATATTTTAATAGCTGTGAGTAAATTCAGTCCATCTAGATTTGTAGAAAGAAACCATAGCTGTGTTGGAATGTCTAGTGATTGAATTCGATTAATTGTGGTTGAGACTTGAGATAACTTGTAGTTTATGTATTTGGTGATGTTAGAAGAAATTGAACAATATTGTTTGTTTTTGTTTAGCAAGCTGCAATTACTTCAAATATTGTTTTATAATTATCTATGTTAAATTATTTTTATGTGCTTTAGAAATTAAAATTTTAATAAATATTATTTATTAAAATATTTTAAATACAAAAAAAGTGCTATTTAGAAATTTTGCTTTAAGACATTAACTTTGTGTCTTAACGACGTCGTATAAGCCATTGAATATCCATCTAGATATTAAAATTGAGCTGGTAGTAAAGGAAAGTTTGCTACTTGGCCGCCAAAATGAAATTTGTTTCTTTTGGAAGAGATAAATACTTGATATTTGTGACATTAATAATTTTTTATCTAATGATAATCATAATATTTACTTCTTAATAAAAAAATCAGTCAAATTTTTCTCCACTTTGGGCCTATCAGAATATAGATATTTCCCACAAATTTGGTATTTTATTAAATTTACATATAATTTATTTTTTTAACGGTATTCATTTTTAAATCAAAAAATTTGATCAATACTTTTTTTCCAATTTTCTTACCATTTAAGCTCATTTCAGATTCAGAATATTTTTTTTTAAAAAAAAAACAAAAATCAATCTAGGCTTCAGTGAACCAACGATTTAAGTCCATTTAAATCCTGTCAGATAATTTGGGTATTTCAGATAAAATTCAGTATTTTACAAAATTTATCCATAAAATTTTAGCCAATATGAAATCATGATAAAACCAGGTCTCACTTCTGTCCTCCGCCAAGTCTTCGCTAGCTTTTGAATTTAATATTATTAATGGACCACTCTTTTCCACCTACTAGTCCGTCTTTGTCTTGGTGTGTGATAGGTCTCTGTGTTGGGCTGGTCTAAAATGAGCTTCATATTAGGTTAGTAATTTCTTCAATAGCTTATCTTACTTGTGAATCTAACTCGAACTTGATTTGAAAAATCAAATTTCGTCATTTTGAACTCTAATATAGATTAGACTTTGTCTAACTTTTAGTCATTAGTAAAGACAATTAATTAAAAGTAAATTAGAAAGAAAAAATTAGCAATTTTACTCCTATTAATGTAAATAATTTCTCAAAATTCAGAGTATGATAAGAATCGTCTCAATGGAAGTCAAATAAATCATCTTTAAATAAAATAATTTGATCCACTTTTATTTTGAATTTATAGTTGATTCACTTTTAATTAATGAAATTAGTGTATTACTATTATTGTTTCTTAGATCCATCATAGGCTCTTCTGTTCCGTGTCTCCTTTCTTAGATCCATCCTAGAAGAAAATCAGAGTCTCCATCGATAAAGGTAGAAAATAAAATTAACAGAAATCAAGTAAATATATAAAAAATTCCATAATTTTAATAGATGTAAAACTAGTTTATTTATTAATAAATTGTGATGAAAATTAAATATATTTTTTTATCAAATTTAAAATACTTTTTTATTGAAACATTTTTTTCAACAGATATTAGCTAAAATGAATTAAAATAAACTGAAATCCTCCAAAATAGAGTCCCAAATTCTAATATCTTTATTATTCTCAATATCCAAATAAAGATGAACATTTATAGATAGAATCTATTCTATTATAGACTTTTGTAATAACTAGAGTTGAGATCACTTAAAATGAGGAGATGTTTGACTGAAAATTTAGAAATTATAGTTAATTCATTGTGTAGATCATAAAAAGAACTTTTCAATAAACTAAAATTTAACTAAATTCAAATTATAACCGTTTAAAAAAATACTAACTTTTCATAATTATTAAATATGCAAATTTTAATGAATAGTATTGAAAAATTTGAAACTCGTCTTTACTAGTCAATTATATTTCTAAAAATCTTTAAATTCATATATATATATATATATATATATATGTCTTTCTCTAATCAACTGAGCACAATGAATTTTGAAACCACTTGAAAATATTTAACAATTTCAGTCAGACTTTCTCAAAGCCAATTTTCTCAGCTACTTTTAAAATACCTCTGAAATGCTAAATTTAACAAAAAAAATTATGTTGATTGACTTTTTTTTTGAATTATAGGGCCTACTGAAATCTTCATATCACTCAAAAACATTTCCAGAATATGATTTTATGAACTCCATATCTGACCGTTGATGATTATTTAGTTTAATCAAATCTAAATTTGAGTAAGATGAAGTGGCTTTTGGCATTCATTTCTAAGCAAACTTGAGAATTTACTCTATTTTAATATTACAAATTTATTGATAAGGTTAGATTATCTGGGTATTACCCTTTAATTCAGTTTCTCCGGATACCCATTGTAAACCAAGACAACTTCAATTGATTTTAGCTTTAATGAATTAAAATAAACTGATATGCTCTAGAGTCCCAAATTTTATTTTATTTTATTATTCTTGATATCAAATAGATAACACTTCATGTACGCACTATTGATCAATATTGGATTTCTACATCACTTACTGAGACCTGTTTTACCATGATAGTGTCTCACACTCTCAACTTCTTCACTAGGGGTTTAAAAATCGGTATCGGCCGATATATCGGCCGATATTTTTCTCTTTCTTCCTCCTTTTTTTAAATATCGGCCGATATCGGCCGATATCAAGGCCAATACGGTGAATATCGGCAGATACGATACGTATCGACCGATATTTAAATCCCTGTTCTTCACCATTTAAGCTGATTTCAGGTTCAATTTTTGTTTTTAAAAAGATCAATCTATGCTGACATGAACAAAAGATTTGGTCCATTTCAGTCTTGTCAGAATATGGGTGTTCATAAAAAAAAAAATCAGTATTTTACAAATTTTATTTATAAAACTTTGTCCTTTCTTATGATAAAAATAGAAAATATCGTGATCCAACTGTGAAATTGAGTTACAAATATTGGTAAAATGTGATAGTTCGGACAGGGGTTGAGCTGATAAATTACAACTAAAATTTGGTCATTTTGGACTCTAATATAGATGAGACCAAGGTATAAATCTTGGTATCGGTCGATAAATTTATCTCTTCTATTTTTTATTTTAAAAAAAAACCACTAATATCGGTCAGATACATATCGTATCGGTCGAGATATCAAAGTTTTCAAAATCGAGATTTACACCCCTGGATGAGACTTTGTCGAAGTTTCGATAATAATATTTCGTCATTTGAAAAGATAATTTGTTAGAAGAAAATTAGGAATTAAAATTTAGCCATTTTGCTCGATTAGTTTATAACATGTCTCAAAAATCGGGGTGTAATAAGAATTGTCTCAATCGGAATCCGTATGACAAAATTATATCCATTTTATTATAGGCACCCTGATTGACAAATACTTTGATGTCCTATAACCCAAATGTGATTATGACTGTACATGTAGATCCGCTTAGATTGAAAAGATCTAACGATTCATCTGAACTTAGATGGTGTTGATTTCACCAAAAATCACTTTGAATCGAACCTGAAATAACTAAAAATGATTTTTTTTTCCCCTCTAAACAACCTCGCAACTAAGTTGTTGTTGCGGATTAATAAAATAAATAAGATAAAAAACAAAGTGAGGTCGTTACCCATTACGAGCTTTAAGAAATTCAATATTTTGGATAGTTACAATGATACAAGCTATATTGTATCCAAATCATTCAACACTTGGCGAAAAAAATGCAGACTGTATCATAATCGGGGATTTAAAAGTAGGATTTGATAAATATTGTCCATATTGGCCGATATCATTCTCTCTCATCTAATTTATTTTTTAATTTTAATTTTAATTTTTTCAAAAAAATCCAAAAAAATTATAGAAAATGAAGAAAATTATGGGTTTATTGGGTGCATAATTTTTTCATTAAATATCGATCATTTACATGTTCAAATGTTATTTTGAAGTTAAAACATTGGGATTTTCCAAAATTATTAATAAAATTATGGAAAAATCGTAGAAAATGAAATGTGTGGCTCCTTATTTAGATGTTCAAATTACTGCTAAAATTATTAGGTTCATGGAGTCTGATTGTCAAATATTTATTAGAAATTTTTTTTATTAGAGGGCAATTTTGAGTACATAGTTTTCCCGAAACCACTCTAATTTCTTGCTCAAACCATAGTTTTTTCCCAAAACCATTTTGGTTTCCCGCCCAAAACCAAGTTCGGCCGATACTGGACAATATTGGGTCCAATAGTGGCCGGATAAGGTTATTTAAAAAACAAAAAAAAACAATTCGGCAGATATGGTGGCCGAGATTTCGGTCGATATTCCCGATTTTAAGCAGTACGGCCGATACATATCAGGTTCAAAACCCTGAGATGTATCGGCGGATATTTTCACCTCTTATCATAACAGTTGTTGCATTGATAAGTCGCACATCGCCCGTAGCGGCAGCTACGGTTTCTCTCTCCTCCTTAGTTTATTTTAAAAAATTGAAAATTTTACAGAAAATCAAGAAAAATCTAAGCTTCATTTCTATGTAATTTTTTTCATTATTTCATGGTCATTTGAATATTTAAGTATAAATTTGAAGTTAAGAAAATGAGAGTTTCAAAATATTTTAAAAAATGAGAAATATCCCAAAAAATTGAAAAATATAGAATATAAAGTCTACTGATTTTTTGCTAATTTTCTCCTAAGGAATGACCGTTTTCAAAAAAAATCTCAATTTCTTCAAATTCTAACACCTTAAATAATATACAATTCAAGAATAAAGGCCTAAACTTTAAAAGAGAGCTTTTTGTCTATGAAACTTCGCTGCTTGCTCTTCTTTTCCTCCGTCATGTTGTTTATTGGATCCATCACGGCAGAAGCCGCGCTTTCAACGAGAGAGAATCAAACATTCCATCGACAAAGGTAGAAAATAAAATTAACAGAAAAAAGATAAATATCAAGTAAAAATAAAAATAAAATCCATAATTTTAATAGATTTAAAAATAATATATTTATTATTAGATTGCGAAGAAAATTAAATATATATTTTTACCAAATTTAAAGTGTTTTCTATTGAAACATTTTGTTCAACTGATTTCCACTAAAATGAATTAAAATAAATTGAAATCCTCCAAAATAGAGTCTCAATTTTTATTTCATTTTATTTCTCAATATCAAGATAAAATAAATAATTATAGATAGAATCTAGTTTATTTAGTGACTCTCTGTAATACAACTTGAGATCGCAGACAATGAGGAATTTTTGACTAAAAAATTGGAGATTAGAATTAATCCATTGCTTAGATCATAAACAGAACTTTCCAATGAACTCAAATTTGAGTGAGTTCAGGAGCTCAAATTATGACCGTTTAAGAAAAATATTAAATTTTAATAATTAGTAAATATGCAAATTTTAATGAATAGTTTTGAAAACTTTGAGATTCATCTTTACTCGCCGGTTATTCTCCTAAAAATCTTGAAATTCACATATATGTCTTTATCTAATTAATTGAACATAATAAATTTTTGAACCACTTGAAAATATTTTGGTTTCCTATCCGAACAATTTAAATTAGACTTTCTCAAAATCAAGTTTCTCTAGTACTTTCAAAATCCCTCTGAAATGCTAAATTTTAAAAAAAATTATGTTGATGGACTTCTTTTGAATTATAGGACCTACTGAAATTCACTCAAAAACATTTCCAGAATATGATTTTATGAACTCCATATCTGACCATTGATGATTATTTATTTTAATCAAATCTAAATTTGAGTAAGATCAAGTGGCTTTTGGAATTCATTTCAAACTAAACTTGAGAATTTACCCTATTTTAATATTACAAATTTATTGATAAGGTTAGATTATTTCGGTATTACCCTCTAACTCAGTTTCTCTGGAGTCCGGATACCCATTATAATGTAAACCAAGGTTTGCGACCCGTCTCACTTGCCAAGGCATCTTCCTATCTCCTTCCCACGACGACTCTAAGTCGTCCCCAAAAAGTATACGCCCCCTTTCAATTGTCTTCTTCCCTTCTCTGAGTCACTCTAAAAAATCATCCCCTTCATTCAATCACTCTTCCTCACTCTTTTCTAAGCCCCTTCTCAATCTCTCCCTTTCACTCTCTCTAAAGGCTCTGTTGAGTCACAAGCCTAGCTGTCTGTGACTGCACCACTTCTTCTTTCTCCTTCTTCCCCATTTCATTTTCTAGGTAATCTTTCTCTTTTAATTATTTTGTCAATTTAAATTAGAGTAGCGATTCTCTGTTTTGTGTAATCATTGACCGACTTACTGGATCACTGACCCTTTCACTGTGGTATAAATCGATAAGTCGAAATGACAGATGTGGTTTCCGCTAGTCAAGATCGCAGATTCATTTTCGGGTATCCGAAATGGTAGATTCGGTTTCGGCTAGTCAAGATCGCAGATTCATTTTCGGGTATCCGAAATGGTAGATTCGGTTTCAGCTAGTCGAGATGGTAGATTCGGTTTTAGCTAGTCGAAATAGCAGATTCGACTAGCTGAAATGGCAAATTCAGTTAGTAGATTAGGTTTCGGGTAGCCGAAATGATAGATACGATTTTGGCTAGCTGAAATGGCAGATTTGACTAGTCGAAATAACAAATTTGGATGGTAGATTCAGTTTCGGCCAGCTGAAATTGCAGATTCTGTTAGGATTTGGCTCGATTTTAGAGTTTAGATTGAATAAAAGTTCTTATTTTCGGATTAGGAAACTTGTTATTTCCTCCTACATCTTCTCTATTTCTTTACTATTTTCGTTTGGGGAAAACCTCTATAAAATAGAGAGACTCATTTGGGTTGGTTGTGGGTGGCCCTTTTAGGCACCACCGGGTTTGTATTTGAGAGAAAAATCTAAGAGAGATTTCGGTTGGGGAGATTTGTATTTGTAATATCTTTTATTATAGTGAAATTGTGGGTGTAAGTTGAACCACGTAAATCTTGTCTCTTGGATTGATTTATTTGTATGATTGTTGGTTTGCTTCCGGTGTGTTTAGATTGGGAGATTGAAAATCCCAACAGATTCGGTTTGTGGCATTCTTTTTTCTTCGGTACGTCAATGAAATGGTAAAATCAGAAATACCTTAAAACTCATGTCGGATTACACAAAATACGAATACTAGGATTGCTGGCTTTAAATTAAGTTAGAATTAGTTTTCTTGTCAAAATAATTTCAATAACATCTCTGTAGGATTCCATTCAAAAACAAAATTAAAAAGAGGATTAAGAACCCACTGTTATCCACAGTTCTTCTGATCTTTTTTCTTTCCTAAATTTTTTGGATGGATTAAGTTCTAACTGATTTCAAAAGAAAACCATTCTTTTTACCTTTTTCAAACGGTTTTAAATTGATTTTGGAAATTGTTATAAGGATAGCTTCAAGAGAAAGAGAGATATAACAGAGCAGAGAGCTCTCTCCATTCTCTGCACCGGAGAAAAATACAGGCTCTCTGCATTGTCCCACCCTTTTAAGTGTTTAAAAAAAGACAAAAGAGACTCCGTTCAGGCGCTGAACAGAGAGAGAGACTATGCAAGCTGACCGTATTGGCCTGCAGATTAAAACTGAGCTTCTCGTCAAGACGAAAAGAAAACAAAAGAAGATTAATTCCTTGTTTTATTTGTCATGCATTGTTTTAAGAAAAAAAAAAACAAAAAAACAAAATGTATTTATTTGGGTTTAAGTTGGGATTTATTGTTTTAATTCACCCTTATCATTTACAAGGTATTTTCTTTTTGTATATGTACAAAATTGTCTATCTTATTTTATTTGTTTATTGAGTGATTTCATTATTTTAAGATGCCAAGTTATAAAAAGGATGGCGTTTTAAAGGACTTTATTTGATTAAAGTATTTAATATTTACTTATTTATAATTCTATTCATCTATTTACTTATTTTATTTGGATAAAGTTACTAATAACTCAAAAAACAGTTAATTATTTCATGAGTAAGGTTTTCATTGTCTTATTAGCATCAAAGTGAGTGAGGCATGGTTCTGCCATGACTCAACCTTCACCCTTACCATGGACTGTAAAATAACCGTAGATCAAAGTTGGAGCAGCAACATTCCTTACATTTATTCAATGTAAATTGTCAAAGAGATTTAATAATCACCAATTTTTATTTGCTTACAATATTTAATTTAATCTACAGCAAGGCTTGCTTTTAAACCTTTGGACTCCTTGGCAACACGGATCACTTCACAACTTCAAGGTGAGTAAAATAATTCACTACATATTTTGATTACAGAATCTTTTATTTATTGTGCAATGAAAAAAAATTGCAATTATGATGTATTTTTGGAATCTAATCACTGGACCTAAAATATAATAAGTGATCAATTGAATGATGATTATAATCTGATACAATACTCACAGTAATGTAAGGGAATTTGGGCTAAAATATTTTAATAGCTGTGAGTAGACTCAATCCATCTGGATTTATAGAAAGAAACCATAGCTTTGTTGGAAGGTCTAGTGATTGAATTGGATCAATTGTGGTTGAGACAACTTGTGGTTTATGTATTTGGTGATGTTAGAAGAAATTAAACAATATTGTTTGTTTATTGAAATTTTTTGTTTAGCAAACTGCAATTACTTTAAATATTGTTTTACAATTATCTATGTTAAATTATTAAAATTTTAATTAAATATTATTTATAATAATATCTTAAATACAAAAAATACCCCATTTAGAAATTTTGCCTACATCATATAAGCCATTGAGTAACCATCTACATATTAAAATTTGAGCTGGTCGTCAAAGGAAAGTTTGCTTTTTGGTCACCAAAATGAAATGAAAATGTTTCTTCCGTGGAAGTCCTAAATACTGACATTTGTGACATTTATAATTTCTTAACTAATGATAATCATAATATTTACTTAATAAAAAATTCTGTCAAAATTTTTCTCCACTTTGGCCCTATCAGAACATGGATATTTCCCACAAATTTGGTATTTTATTAAATTTACATATAATTCATTTTTAAACCAAAAAATTTAATCAATACTTATTTTCCAAATCTTTTTCCATTTAAGCAAATTTCAGATTCAGAATTTTTTTTTTTTTAAATCAATCTAGGTTTCAGTGACCAACGATTTAGGCTATTTCAATCTTGTCAGATAATTTGGGTATTTCAGATAAAATTCAGTATTTTTTTTTAATTTATGTGTGGAAAACTACGGGATACTCAATGGAAAATCCTTACAAGTGAGGCTGCTACTCATAAGACACACCAAGATTAGGCCATGGGGGCTCCAACATGCAATCTTCCATCTTCGCAAGCTTTTGAATTTAATATTTTTAATGGATTACCCTTTTCCACCGATTAGTCAGTCACCCAGTCTTTGTCTTGGTTGGGTTGGATAAAGGGTTCATAGACTCAAATACGACTCAATTCAAATTTAAAATCGCACTTTAGCTAATATTTGAAAATTTCTAAATATTAGTCAATATTTCAAAGAAGAAGGAAATCTCGTCTCAGAAACTGACTAAAAATTGTAATCAGCTCTAAACCCATCAATGATCTCTAAGGCTTTATGTGATAAGATTCAAGTTAAATGGGCCTCCTAGAACACGTGCATTGGCTCTATTAGTCTGTTATGGGCCTGTGAAATCTAGTAAAATGGGCCCCATATACCTCATCCAACCATCTCTTGAGTCTATTCATCAAACTCAAACATAAATGGGTGATATGCAGGGGTTGAAAATTTGGTCAAATCGATATTTCGGCTGAATTTTCATATCGGCCGAGACCTCGGGTGATATCTTTCTCTCTTCAAATTTTTTTTTTTTGAAATCTCAGTGGATTTTTTTTGAAAATATTCATTAAAAAAAATAAAATTGTTGTTTTTTTTAAAATATATAAAAATATAAATATCAGCTGATATTCGTTTGATATGGACAAATATCGGCCGAGATATTCGCTCGGGCCTACTATCGATATTCTGTTTTTTCTTTTTTTAAAAAGAAAGAGATATCGGCCGACAACTGAATTTTTTTTCTCTGACCGATACTTATTGTCAGGGGTTCAAAATTCGGTATCGGCCGATATTTTTCTCTCTCTTTTTTTTTTTTTAAACGGCCGCTTCTTAGAAAGTGGGAGGTATAAAGTTCGATGACTTGTAACCTAACTTAGTATACCCTAAGGACAGTAGGTATCAACTGAGGCATATTTCACGTTGGATTTCTATAATTTCACGTGTAAATTCAAAAAAAATAAAATCTCAAAACATAACTGATACCATGAGTTGGTCAAAGATTCGGACGAGTATGGCCTATGCTTTCCATTATTTATTTATTTTTTTGTAACATTTGATAGGTAAAGTCAACTTAGTCTAAATTGCTATCAACTATTTAAAATAAAATTATGGACCTCCCTTTGAAGTGGAAAGTGGGACTGGTAAGGTCAGATTGAAAGACATCAAGTAAAGTAGGATAGGGCAAGTCATCTTGGTTTTTGTTTTTCCAAAATGGTATTCAAGACGCGTCAACTTAGTTAAACTGTATTTATATATTTTTCGAGATCCTTAATTCTTTTATATTACAACTATTGACATCAATCTCTTGTTTATTAAGTCGACTAGTTGCTTTTGAGAATGAAAGAAGTTATTTTAATTTTCAAGACCATTTTAACCGAGACGGGTCTAAGTGAACCCATTTAAATGAATCCTGTTTATTATTTTGGTTATTTTCAATTATTTTGAGGTTTTATTATTTTGTCAATATTTCAATCATTGTAGCCTCCTGTATGTTTGTTTTTTTAGTGGTAAGCAGTTTTATTCATTCAAAGAATAAGGAAAATAAGTGGGATGTTTTGTTATTATCAAATTCATTTGTTTTATTATTCTGAATTAGAGTTGATAATTGAATTTGATAAATTATTGTTTTATGAACCTGTCATATACAAATGTGAAACTCACAATTTTTATATTTATAATAAAAAATAAATACTTTGCAACTACTTCATGAAAGATTACTCATTGCAAACTGATTTGTTCTAAATTCGTGATCTTTATTTTTTGTGAAGCCTATGTTTCTCGGTTCTCTAATTTCTTTAAATTAGATTTCTACTCAATATGAATTCATTTAGTGAGCACAAGTTCTTTCAATAATTAGAAACTTTTAGCCTTTAAAATTATAATTTAAATTATTTACAAGTTAAATTTTATTATATTTATTTAAAGGCAAATATATTTAACTACCTCATTCCTATTGTCTAATACGAATCCCATAAAAAAATAGTCATCAGTTTCGTAGCTAGTTCAGAATCGATAATTTTTCACTACTTCCTGCGGCGAGTATTACTTAAAATAATTCATTAATTTATGAACATATTTATATTGATTATTTGGTGATCTAATATGCTATTTTCCATCATAAAAATGTTGATATCGTTATCCATCTCTGAAGTAGAACTACAAATATTGGTAAAATTATGGTTGTTCAGACCTGGGTTCAGTCGGTAAATTTTAAATAAATTTGGTCATTTTAGACTCTAATAGAGATCAGCAAAGTGGAAAGGAAGTTTTTAGATTTTACTCCTATTAATGTAAATCATGTCTCGAAATTCAGAGTATGACACGACAAAATTATATCTATTTTACACCTTGATCGACAAATAATTTGACATCTTATAACCAGAATGTCAGCATTACTGTACATGTATATCCACTTAATTGAAAAGATTTAACGAAAGACTAGAACTTAGATTGTGTGGATCAAGATCTAAATATCGGATGATACGTATCATATCGGTCGATATGATATATATCAGCTCATATTCATAATATCGGTCGATATTTTGACCGTATCATATCGGCATTTTTTTTAAAAAAAAGAGAGGAGAGAAAAAAATATCATCGACCGGTGAAGGATGTCTCAAAATAAGTCAAAAATTGCTTCAAATCAAACCAAAACCTTAAACGACTGAAAGTGAAATATTTTTCGTCAAGAAATATGGTATTTTATTAAGTTTACGTATAATGCTTCTTAAAATAAAATAATTCGATAGACATACAATTTTTACTAATTTTTTCTCATTTAAGAAAAAAAAAGATAGCCACACTCAATTTTTCTTTTTTCAATTTTAAAATTTTATATAAAAATTATTATTTTACCCTTTAATTTTATATAGAGAAATTATCCTTTTAAAAAAAATTACTATTTTACTTTTTAATTTTATATAGAAAAATGATCTTTTTAAAGAGAATTTGAAAGTCTACTCCTACTCCTACTCCCAGTCATGCAGCTCTTTCTTCTTTTCCTGCTGCTTGTGATTTTCCATCCTGGCAGAAGCGCTGCTTTCCATTCTGACAGAAAGCATTAATTTATTATTATTCTTGATATCTAAGATAAAATGAAGCATTTATGAAGCTAGTCTATTACTCATGTTTTCGTACGCTTAGTGACGCTCCTATCTTATCATTTATTCTTGATATTGAGGTAAAATGAGTTCACCGGTCACCAGTGTCAAGTCTAGGTACCGTAGGAACGGAAAATTTGAATTCAAATAATTTTAAATAATAAAATTCTCTCTTCTATAATCTTTTATTCGATGGAAATATAGATATTAAGTTTATAATTTTTTTTATCAATTGATAGTTAGAATTAAATTCTAGACATTTTTTTAGCACTAAGATAGTCAAATAGATAAAATAGAGTCCAGTATCAAATCATAGTAAGACTGGAGAGCACTTACACACATCCGAAAATCTGCCTCTATACACCTGAATCTGAATTTTTGGGTGAAATTACGATTCTGCACCTGCATTTCTATTCATTCGAATGAATGCCCAGTTCATTTTGGCATTCATTTGAATGAACCCATTCATTCGAATGAATGTCCGGTTCATTTTAGATTCATTCGAATGAATGGGCTGAACAGTAACACGGAATACTGCTCAGCCTCATTCATTCGAATGAATGGATGATTCATTCGAATAAATAGTAATAAAATGACCACCATTCCTTCCATTCATTCGAATGAATACGGATTCGTTCATTTCATTCGTTCCGTTCATTTCATTCGGCCCAGTTCATTTCATTTGAATCGTTCGTTCGAATGATTCGAATGAAATGTGCATTTCAGTCATTCATTTAAATAATAAATATTTTTTTTTTAATTTTAAACTTATTTTTTGAATATTGTGTATTTTCAAAATTTCTCAAATTAAATATCTGCACTAATTACGATAACCTGATAAAAATACTTTAAGACTTTAAGGTCTTTTGACATTCCTAAATATTTAAAACACAGTATTTTACAAATAAGGGTATCCCTAGGGTGTGCCAAAAATATATTTAGGAATGTCAAAAGACCTTAAAGTCTTAAAATATTTTTATCAGGTTATCGTAATTAGTCCGGATATTCAATTTGAGAATTTTTGGAAATACACAATATTTAAAAAACAACTTTAAAGTTTTAAAGGAGATTTTATTATTTAATACACTATGCACATTATTTTTTAGGCATTGTGTATTTTCAAAATTTCTCAAATTGAATATCCGGACTAATTACAATAATCTGATAAAAATACTTTAAGACTTTAAGGTCTTTTGACACTCCTAAACATATTTTTGGCATACCCTAGGGATATCCTTATTTGTAAAATACTATGTTTTAAATATTTAGGAGTGTCAAAAGACCTTAAAGTCTTAAAGTATTTTTATCAGGTTATGGTAATTAGTTCAGATATTCAATTTGAGAAATTTTGGAAATACACAGTATTCAAAAAATAAGTTTAAAATTTTAAAAAAATATTTATTATTTAAATGAATGATTGAATTGCACATTTCATTCGAATGAACGATTCGAATGAAATGAACTGGGTGAATGAAATGAACGAATCCGTTCATTCGAATGAAATGAACGAATCTGTATCCATTCGAATGAATGATGGGTTCATTCGAATGAATGGAAGGAATGGTGGTCATTTTATTACTATTCATTCGAATGAATGAGGCTGAGCAGTATTCCGTGTTACTGTTCAGCCCATTCATTCGAATGAATGGCAAAATGAACTAGGCATTCATTCGAATGAATCCATTCATTCAAATGAATGCCAAAATGAACTGGGCATTCATTCGAATTATTGAAAACGCGGGGTAAAATCGTAATTTCACCCGAAAATCCGATTTCGGGTGTGTAGAGGCAGGATTTCCGGGTGTGTGTAAGTGCTCCCTAAAACTGGTAACACTCAATTTTTTCACCAATTAAGCTCATTTTTAGGCCCAATTTATTATTCTAAAAAAAAAATCAATCTAAAGATGAAATGAACAAAAGATTTGGTCGATTTAAGTCTAAAATTCAGTATTTTACAAAATTTATTCTTAAATTTTGATATTATTTCGTTATACATACTTTTATTTTAACAGTAAGAAAGAGATTTCATTAAGAAAAGGAAATAAGTACAAAAGATAAGAGGGTCTAATAGGATTAGACTCAAGATAAAAGAGAATCAGGAAGGATAATAAAAAAAGAGAATAAGCTATTTTGTTATACATGCTAGAAAAATATGATACTTTGGATATGAGTTGAGCCGATAAAATTCACACTAACATTTGATTATTTTCGATGGGACATTTCAGAAATTTCAATAGCAATCTTCTGTCATCTAAAAAAAAATTGTTAGAAGAAAAGTAGAAAGTCAAAATAGATGTAAATAAAAAATAATTTAATATGTTTAAAAATAATTATTAATTAATAATTTGAAAAGAAAATTAATTATAATTTTAACCAAATTTTAAATATCCTTTTTTTATTGAAAAAATTTGTTCAATTAATTTGAGCTAAAATAAATTAAAATAAACTGAAATGCTATAAAACAGAGTCCCGGAATTCTTTTTTTTTTAATTCTTGTTCCTAAAAAATTCTGCCAAATTTTTTGTCTACTTTAGCCCTATCAGACCGTGGCTATTTTCAACAAAGTATGGTATTTTATAATTTACATAAAATGCATCTTTAAATAAAAAAATTGATCGACATACATTTTTCACAATTTTTGCAGCTCATTTTATTTTCATATTGAAGAAAAAAAAAAATCTAGACTGAAATGAACTAACAATTTGGCCAATATGAAATCCTGGTAAAAACAGGTCTCAACTCATGTCTTCCGCCAAGTCTTTGTAAGCTTTTAAATTTAATATTATTATTGGACACTTTTTTTCACGGACGAGTCTGTCTTTATCTCAGATGTTAAATTTGAATTCAATTGAGTTTAAAAATTTCATTGAACTCGATGAGTGTTTTTTTAAATAGAAATCTGTTGTCTATCATTTTTTTTTATATATTATTTGGTATAAAGTACATGTATTAATATGGATATTTATAAAAATTTCTTGTAATTTTTTCCATTCAAGTCTGTCGGCTCTTTAATATCATTGAGTGCTCGTGTAACACTAAGACAAAAAACTTGAATTTTAAGTAATTTAAATAATAAGAATCTTTCTTCTACGAGAACTTTTATTACATCGACATTAAATCTTTATATAATTTGGTATAATATATAAGTAATTATATAGATATTAAGTTTATAATTTTTTTTATAGATTGATGATTCAAATTAAATTCTAGACATTTACTCTTTAAAAAATTAAAATTCCCACCTACCCCTACTGCTCACTCTCACTTCTTTTAAAATAGACTAGTATCAAGTCATGTTTAACATTCGACTGGCCTTTCTCAATTCCCCCACCAACGCCTACTGCTTACTCTTGCTCTTCTTTTGTTGGTGCTTGTGCTTCGTTTCTTTTATCCAGTCATGGCAGAAGCATTGCTTTCCATTCTGGGTGAGAAAATCAAAGACACTATTGAAACAGGTGTTAGATTGGTGACGGGTGCCGATGATGATTTGGAATGGCTTTCCAGTGCTTTCTCAGCCATCCAAGCACTTCTCCATGATGCAGAGGCTCGACAATTTAAAGAAGAATCACTGAGAAATTGGATAGTAAAACTCAAGGACGTTGCTTACGATGTCGACGACATTTTAGACGAGTGGTGGACGTTGCAGCTCACAGCAGAAATCAATGCAAGTGGCGATGATGGTGGTGGCTTCGTAGAAAGGTTACGCAACATTCATCCTCTTTTGAATTTCTCTCACTTCAGCACACGCTATCACATGGCAAAGAGGGTGAGAGAGGTTAGAGAAAGCCTGGATGTGATTAATGATGAGAAGGACAAATACCAACTCGTCCAGAGTGGTAAAGTTCAAAGGGATGACTTGAATTTTGAATATCGAAAAACTAGTTGTTTTATCGATGAATCAGAAGTAATTGGAAGGAATGATGAGAAAGAAGCCATAATCAGCAGCCTGACAAGCGAGAGCAGCAGCAGTGAGAATGGAATTTGTCTTATCTCTATAGTTGGCATGGGGGGATTGGGAAAGACAACTCTTGCCCAATTGGTCTATAATGACTGCGGGGTAAAAAGTCATTTTAAGAAGAGAATATGGGTGTGCGTGTCTGATGATTTCAACGTGACAAACCTCACCAAGAAGATCTTAGAGGATGTAATTGGAAGTGCGCCTAATCTAACTGAATTGAACACCATACAAAATAAACTAGTTGAAAATTTGGCGAATGAGCCATTTTTGCTAGTTTTGGATGATGTGTGGAATGAAGAGAGATCAAAATGGGAGGCATTGATGGTACCCTTCAAGTGTAGTGGCATGCATGGAAGTAAGATTTTGATGACCAGTCGCAGTGAGAAGGTTGCAAGTGAAGCAGATGCATCCCACATCCACCGTCCGAAGTGTTTATCAGAAGAGGATTCGTGGTCATTGTTCAGCCGTAGAGCCTTCTTTGGGAGAGAAAAAGAGGAATGTTTAGAGTTACAAGATATTGGAAGTGAAATTGTGAAAAAGTGTAGAGGAATCCCTCTTTCCCTAAAAACATTAGGGAGTGTGATGCAAAGAAAAAGGACAGCAGAAGATTGGAAACATGTTCTCAAGAGTGAGATGTGGGTTTCACTCCGACAAGGTGGAAAAGGTATTCTTCCAGCTTTGCTATTGAGTTATGATAATCTACCTATGCATTTAAAGCAGTGCTTTGCTTACTGTGCAATATTTCCAAAGGATCATTTGATACAAAAGGATGTTTTGATACAATTGTGGATGGCACAGGGCTTCATTAGATATGAAGAAGGTAGACAGATGGAGGAAATTGGCTCGGATTATTTTGATGATTTATTGTGCTACTCCCTCTTTCAAGATGCACGTGGAGATTTTGAGGATATGACATGTAAGATGCACGATCTCGTTCATGATCTTGCACAGTTTGTTACCAAGAATGAATGTCACGTTGTTGTGAATCAAGAGTCAGATGCCATTCCTGCCATTCCCGCCAAGTGTCGTCATTTAACCTTGATTGGGTTCAAAGGTGATCCATCCTTGTTGTTGGGTAATTTGAGATACTTACGTACGGTCGTCTTTCCTTGGCCTTCGTCAATCGAGATAATTTCTCTTGATTTGCCAATATTCCTGAGGGCATTGGATCTTACATGGTATAAAGCTGAAAATTTGCCAAACTCAATAGGAAACTTAAAACATTTGAGGTATCTCAATCTCTCTCATGCAAGGATAAAGAAGTTGCCTGAATCTGTATGCAATCTTTGTAATTTGCAAACCTTGGATCTGAATGAAGGAAATGAATTTGAGTATTTGCCAAACTCAATAGGAAACTTAAAACATTTGAGGTATCTCAATCTCTCACGGACAAGGATAAAGGAGTTGCCTGAATCTGTATGCAATCTTTGCAATTTGCAAACCTTGTATCTGTATGGATGCGGAAAAATTGAGTATTTGCCAAACTCAATAGGAAACTTAAAACATTTGAGGTATCTCAATCTCTCAGGGACAAGGATAAAGGAGTTGCCTGAATCTGTATGCAATCTTTGCAATTTGCAAACCTTGGATCTGAGGGGATGCAATGAATTTGAGTATTTGCCAAACTCAATAGGAAACTTAAAACATTTGAGGGATCTCAGACTCTCATGGACAAGGATAAAGGAGTTGCCTGAATCTGTATGCAATCTTTGCAATTTGCAAACCTTGGATCTGAATTATTGCAGACTACTTTCAAAGTTGCCTATACGTTTGAGTAAAATGGTCAACTTAAGAGATCTTACTTTTCAACTTACTGACGATCTTGTGAATATTCCAAAAGGCATAGGGAGGTTGACTGCACTTCAAACACTTTCAGATTTCATAGTGGGGGGTGAAGGTGGATGCAAGATTGGAGAATTGGAGAACCTTGATCTCCTAAGAGGGCGTTTAAAAATAAGTAACTTAGAGAGAGTCTTAAATGGAAATGAAGCTGGTGAGGCAAAGCTGGATAAGAAGCAACACATACAACAATTACATTTAAATTTCAAAAAGACGGACGAGAATGAGTTGGGAATGTTAGACGAAGTTGAAATGAAGAGATTCAACGAAATTCTTGAAAATCTAAGACCACCCAATTCAAAGCTGAAAGAAATCAATATTTGGAATTATATGGGTTCAATGTTTCCCAAATGGATTGATAAATCATCTTCGTTCTCCAAACTAACTCACATCTATCTATCTGGTATCAGAAAATGTAGAAAGCTTCCAACCCTTGGGACACTACCTTCTCTTGAATATTTGTGTGTAAGGTATAATGATGAGGTGGAATCAGTGGGTTTTGAGTTTACTGGGAATGGACCGATAGCTTTTCCAAAGTTGAAGACACTTGGATTCAGTGGAATGTATAAATGGAAAGAGTGGGAGTTAGGAGTGAGAGATGGAAGGGTTTTTATGCCTTGTCTCTTGGATTTAACATTTGAAAATTGTCCTCAATTGACGTTGGAGTTGATACCTTTAGCAATGCCTCGGTTGAGCAAGTTGAGAATATCAAATATCGGAGCATTGCACGGGAGCGAATTACCACTCTTCTCAAACCTTGAAGAATTAGACATTTCAGACGTTGCAATTTTGACTGTCACTTCCAAAGGATGGATGGGAAAGGCTTCAGTCACTAAGGAAATTGACAATCCGTAACTACCCTCAACTGACATCTTTACCTGATTGACTGCAGCAACTCAAGTCTCTAAAAGCTCTATCCATTTTCAAATGCCCTCAACTGACATCTTTGCTTGATGGACTGCAACAACTCACAACACTTAGAAGATTAGAGATATCAGGTTGCCCATATCTCACGGAGAGTTGCAAGAAAGACGTAGGTCATGAATGGTTTAAGATTGCCGACATGGACACTATTTTTATTGATCACAGGTTTGTCTCTCTACTTTTTATCTTTATTTCTTTCTGTCAATTAAAGATGAGGGTTTGAACAACCTTCGGAAACCAATGTGAAGATCAAAACAAAATTGAGGACATTGCAATACCTCAAGATCAGTTACAAATGTCAGTCAAAATTAGCCGACTGAAAATGATTTTCAGCTCTAGAGGCCAAATTTTGATAAAATAAGTCATTTATGAAATTTGACAAAAAAATCAGCCAAAATTTAACAAACTTAAGTTTTAGAAAAAAAAAATTTGAAAAAATACATATTGTAGTATCTATCTTTTGGCTCAAAATCTATGTAAAAAAATTCAGTTGAAAATAATGGGACGAGGGCATGCTTCCTCCCAAATCCTAATTTCCAAAATGGATAGCCACATTATTATTCAAAATTATTATTTCCAATTTTGTAATTTTTGTTCTGTCAAAATAATCTGTTTCTATTCAATACTGTCATCGAAATCCACTAAGATATCTGAACCCTCCAAATGGGCTAAACTAATAACCATCTCAAAATTTATTTTGATGAATCCAAATTGATGGTTAAAAATAATTTTTGGTCTTGAATTTTATTTTAAAGTACTGTACAATCCTATATTCAATATAATGGATTCTATTAATTTAAATTATAATTATATGAAAATATAAATTCTATAGTGCTAAACTAACTTATTATTAACGGCCTAATCCACTAATTAATTCCTACCAAATCTGAACTTTTTTGGTTATGTGATACAGGTATATCAGACTTCATGGCATTTGGCAGGAATAACTTTTTTTATATTGATTAAGATTCAATACAAAGGTATGTCTTCCCTTTGTTGAAAATTTTCATTTACATTGAGATATTAGATAATTATAATTGTATATGTAGGCTTATATGGGTTTGAACTTTTAGACTTGAAACAGAATATTTTATTTTATTCTATAAAATATAAATTATCTTAGATAACTTTTTATTTCTATACAATATTTAATTAAAGAAAATTAGACTATCTAAATGGTAGCTCAAGTTCAGAGTTTCGATGTGAACTCAGGTTTTCATGTACTATCGGTACTAGGCCCAATTAAATCCAAATTATAATTTGGACATAATTAGCTTGACTCCAACCTGAACCATAATTTTCTAAGTTTCTTCATGCAGGCTTGAATTAGTTGTACCCTGGTGGATTCAGGTTTCGAGGACGACAACAATCATCTACAAGAGTTAGTTCAGTAACAAATGCAGAGCAAGCTTCAAAAAGTTTACATCAATGGCTTTTTAAATATGATAGAGAGGGATGTTTTGCTACTTATAATTTGTCTCTAATATTATAGACAATGAAACTTGTCATTGATCTTAGTTTTATAATTCTATGATGATGAACTTGTGTAATATTTAGAGTTTTTTTTCTTTTTCGAAATTGAATGCTGAGTTGTTAATATAGGGTGGTTTCGTTTGAAGTATGTAAATTTAGTATATGTTAAAATCTATTGCCACTTTTATGTTGATGCTGTTGAGTTTTTTATTTTTATTTTTATCAACTGATTGATTTTTATATTATCTGTGTATGGTGAATAAGGTGGTTTATTTATCTATTTATTTCAAATATATTTAAATGATCAGATATTGTAAGGTGTGAATATTTTAAAACTGTTTATTTCATTATGCATTAAATTTTAACTAGTTCAAATTTAGAGATTGTTCAAATATTTTAACTTTAAAAGATTCTAAATCAATAAACCAGACAACAAAAAACTTCTTTGAGGGAGGGAACTTCCATTCCTAAGTTGGAAACACATAAGGAGATCAAGTCTTTCTTAAAAGCTTGAAATTTGAATCATCAAGCAAGATGATAATCCGATATAAGGAATTAGTTTGAGTTGATTCAATTCGACAGGATATCGAGTTGATCAAGTCAATGAATTTCTTTAAAAAATTTCATTTTTTTCAAGAACTTGTCTGAGTTTCTCAACTGGAAGAGATTTCAACTCCATTTCAAATTTTTAGTTTAAAAGATCTTTTATTTTGAGAATTGAGATGAAGCATATTTGATTTGCACCTCAATGAATCGATGGTTGGGACGATGAATCCTGAAATCCATGTCACAATGAAAATGAATGAAGAAATTATAATTTACCAAGTTCAGTTGCAAATTCTGATAAAAATCGATAAATTTTAATTAATTCGATCTTTTCAAAGGTGAAATTAGCCCAACATAGTACCAACAACCGACCAACAATTGGGTGGCAATTTCTAGAATCAGAAAATCCAGATTGGTCATGGATATTTAGAAAAAAAATAAAATAGGCCCAACTCAACCCGAAATAAATACAGATTAAATTGGGTAGAGGGGTCCTAGACCCACTCCTAACCCAATCCAAGTTAAACTAAAAAACCCATTTAGGCATTCTATTTTTTTTATCCAATGTATTCAGTCCAAATTGCAAGTCTCCATTTTTCATAGCCAAATAGCCCACATAAAAGATAAGTACTTTAATTTTTCGTTATTTATTAAGACAGTTTTTATCTTATATTTATTTTTTCTCAAATTTTTATATCATTTCAACTTAATTCTAGATGAATAAAATAGAACTCAAGTTGGATTGATTTAATTTAAACAAAAAATCCATTAATGTCAATAATCAACTTGACTTGAACCTCAGTGACCACACCCAATCCATTGTGAGAGTGTACATAATAACTTATATGGTTGTGTGGGAAAGAATAAATTCATTCCATGTAGAAGACATAACAGTTTCTACTTACAGTAAAACCTCTATAATGTAATATGGTGGAGACCATATTATATATATAATATTATAGAGGTAATTAAATTAGAGAATCTAATATGATTCCTTTCTAAAAATCTCCTTAACCTATCATTAAAATATCCTTTCGGTTTCTCTTTGTGGAAATAAGTCACTCTATTCATTCATATACAGTTGTTGTTCATTGAGAATAGAGTGCATGCACCGGCTTAAAGAATGAGGAAGCGTATCCAGCAGTCTATCTCAGATTACTTTTCTGAAGTTTAGATGATGTAGATTGTGAGCTCCTTAAGTCACTTTTACAGTAATTTTTTGTATATTCTCAATGTATGGAATATTACTTTATAAAATGGTTGGTGCAGTACATCTTTTATTCTAAATATATTGAGTACTGAGTTAGAGAAATTTATTGCATTTAATATGGGTCCAAGGTCGGGACCAGTGATAACTTTATAAAGTACTATATTATAGAGAATTTACTCTACCTCACAACATTCAAGAAATATTGTATATTTAAATAATAGCTTTCTAGATAGCCAAAACAACATAAAAATAGGATCATAATAAGTAGAATTTTTTTTTTTTTTTAAGTCAAACATGAAAGATGTAAAATAGATCCATTTAAAGGAATAGCCCTGCAAAAGGAGTTAGGAATAAAATAGATAAATATCAAATATAAAAGAAATAAACAAAAATCTTATAAATATAGAAAAGAATATAAAAAATGGGAGGGTTCATGTTATGAGTACAGACCAGGCTATGCTCTATGACAGCCCGAATCCATTTAAATGAATCATGTTTATTTTCAATTATTTAGAGATTTTATTATTTTGTCATTATTTCAGTCATTTTAGTATGCTGTAAATTCAGTTTTTTTTAATGGTAAGCAGTTTTATTCATTCAAATAATAGGGAAAATAAGTGAGATGTTTCATTGTTATCAAATTCATTTATTTTATTTTTCTGAATTGAAATTCATAATTGAATTTGATAAAAAAAAAATTATGAACCAACCATCTATTCTCTATTAAATACAATTATGAAACTCCAAATTTTTATATTTAATAAAAAATAAATATTTAGAAACTACTTCATGAAAATTATTCACTCCAAACTTATTCGTTCTAAAGTCTATCTTTATTTTTTATGAAGCCTATGTTGTTCTGTTTTTTTCTTTCTTTAAATTTGATTTCTACTCAATACAAAACTCATTTAGAGAGCACAAGTTCTATCGATACTCGGAAATTTTTAGCCTTTAAAATTATAATTAAAATTATTTTCAAATTAAATTTTATTATATTTATTAAAAGTAATTCTATTTAACTACCTCATTCCTATTGTCTAATTCGAAACTCATAAAAAAAAAATAGTCATTAGTTTCGCAAGTGATTTACAATGGATTCGTAGCGTCATAGACACTTATCCAAAGTAAGATGTTTTGTGATACTAACCGAACCTGGCTTTTGAGGTATTGCAGTATTGCTTAAAGTAATTCATTAATTTATGAACATATTTATATAGATTATTTGGTGATCTAATATGCTTGATATTGTCATCCATCTCTCAAGTTCAATTACAAATATTGGTAAAATATGATCGTTTGGACTTGAGTTAAGTCAATAAAGTTTAACCAAATTTGGTCATTTTGGACTCTAATATAGACCGGATTTTGCCTACATTTCAGTCATTGGAAAAGACAAAAAATTTAGCAACTTTACTGCTATTAATATAAATTACGTCTCGAAATTTAAAGTATGACAGGAATGGCCTAAATTGAAGTCCTGACAAAATTATATTCATTTTGCACCTTGTCTGACAAATACTTTGATATTTGTAATTTCATATGTAAATATGAATGTACATGTATATTCCCTTGGATCGAAAAGAACTAACGAAAGACTCAAACTTAGAAGGTGTAGATCTCTTGAAATAAGCCAAAAATTACTTCAAATCAAACTTGAAATGACAAAAATGAAATTTTCTTTCTTTTTCTCCCAAAATACCCTCCCTAGTCCCTACTAAGTAGTTGGCGATTAATAAGAAAAACAACTATGAAAATAAAGTGGAGCCGTTATGGGCTTTAAAAAAATTAACGTTATAGATACCGTATCGGCCAGATACATGTTACAATGATACGGCCTATATTATGTCCGTGTCGCTCGAAACTATGCTCGCGGTCCATATTGGCCTATAGATTAAGCCAGAGCTTCTCGTCAATATTTTTTTAAATATTAATAATCATAATATTATTTCATAATAAAAAATTCAGCCAAAATTTTTGTCCACTTTAGCTCTATCATAACATGGCTGATATTTTATTAAATTTACATATAATGCATCTTTTCTTTAAATAAAATAATTTGATCAACATACATTTTTTACAAAATTTTTGCCATTTAAACTCATTTCAGATTCAGATGGTTTTTAAAGAAAAAAAAAGTTTCAAGGCTTCTCAAGTATTGCAAGTCTTCTCAAGTATTGGACCCACCTTTTCCGGTTCCCACCTACTCCTACTACTATGCCTATCATTGAGGCTCTCCTTTTCCTGTCGCTTATGGTTTCTTTCTTTGCTGAATCCCATCATGGCAGAAGTACTGCTATTCATTCTCACAGAAAATCAAAGACGCATCGATAAAGTAGCAAATAAAATTAATTGGAAAAATATTAATATTAAATAAAAATAAAAACAATAATTTTTTAGGTCTAAAACAATATCAATTAATAAATTGATAAGAAAATTAATTCCTTTTTAACCAAATTTAAAATCTTCAATTAATTTCAGCTAAAATTAATTAAAACAAACTGAAATGCTCTAAAATAGTCCTAAATTTTCATTTTTTTTTTATTATTTTTCATATTAAGATAAGATGAACCATTTATATTAAATTAAAGCTAGTCTATTAGTCAAGTCTTTGCACGTTTATAGCGACCCTCTTATATTATTATTATTTTTTTTTACTATTGAGGCAAAATGAGCTCACCAGTCACCAGTGTCAAGTCAACGTCAGCTGTTTATAATCATTGATTGTTGGGGTACGTATTACTCGGACCTGAAACTTGAATTCAACTGATTTTAAATAATAAGATTCTCTCTTCCATGAGATTTTTATTTGATGGACAATAAATCTTATATAATCAGGTATAATATTTAAGTACTAATATATCTGTTTTTTTTTTTAAATTTATTCTAATGTCTCGTAAAGAAAGGTAATTGTATTGTTTTGGATCAATTATTGGCGTGTCTGCTGATATTGATAATTGTTTTAAAAAAAATATCGGTGGATACCCATTTTTTCACCCATTTGAACAAGTAGAAGACCAAAAAAATTGAAAAGATGCAAATAGAAGGCAATAACAGAGAGACCTTTAAAAACTGAGTGGAAACGGAAGGAAGTATGGTTCTTTTAGGATAGAAAGGAGTGGCATATTAAGTACCATGCTAATTAGAGTTTCTAATTGAACTTTCCATCCTATTAAGTAGCATGCTTAATTTTGATTGTGTATGATATAAAACTTAAAAAAGCCGTATTACAAAAATTAAATATGGGTCAGGAGCCCCGTCGAGTGATTAGGGACACCTTTGTTTGGCTACAATCAGAGTAGAATTTAAAGCAATGTTATCAAATGGTTTATGATTATAGGCTTATAGCTATTGTTGTTGATTGCAATTTCCAGATTTTCCTGCTTAATATGATACAACTATCAATTCAATTATTCAATTGTTAAAAATCAAATCAATTGCTTAGCATGTTTTCCCCAATCAACCAACCATCAATTAGAGTTTTTGACCGTGCAATACAACTATTTTCTTTTCTCCTTCTCTTCTTTTCTTTCTAGATTTCTCTGGTTAAATGATTCAACTCTCAATTCAGTAATTAAAAAAAAAAATCAATTGTTTTGCATGTTTCCTTAAAAACAATCCATAGAGTTTGGCTCATTTATCATCATTAGCCAATATTTCATCATCTGAGATTGACTTTTAGAGTTCTTCTTTAATTGACTCTGCACTGAGCCTTATTCACAATCACTCTAAAATCTATTATGTCCTTTTTTATCTTTTTTTTTTTTTTGAGGAATGGCTTCACTCTCAAATGTAACATTTACGCGTTTGGCTTGAGTTTTTAAACGAGATGATTTCTTAATCCATTTCTATAAATAATGTATCAAAATACATCTACTCTTATAAACTCTGAAATTGATTTTAAATATAAAAAAAGTATAATTTTAGATTTAAAAAAATGTACCTAAATAATTAAATGGGACTACCATTTTTATTTAATTTGATTATGATTTTTTAAATTTAAAATTATATTCTTTTCACTTCAAATCAATTTTAAAATTTATTAAATTCAGAGTAAATAAATTTTAAAACTTCATTTATAAAAATCAGTCGAAAAATAAATTATTTTTAAATTAGTCTCATCGAACGTCCCTCTACAGTATTCGCTACAGACACATCGATCCGAACACCGTGACCACGTTCTGCGCTTGTTTTATTTTTTATTTTTTATTTCCTTGAGAAGACGTGACACCAACCTCTCTTGCACTTCGTACAAAGACAATAACACATTTGCATGCAGAAGGCTGTGAGGAACTGACGATGCAACACCTGTGGGCCCCCATTTCTTTCATGGAATCCAGAGTGTTTGTTCACATCTCACTCTCACACTTCTTTATTTTACTCACTCTTCGATACAATCGAATCAAACCACTCTCTCTTAATTTTAATTTTAATTTTCATTTTAAATTTTAAATTTATTATACTTGTCATTAAGAAGACACGACTTTCGATTATTTTTTAGACGATTCAAATTAGATCTATAATCAACTAGTGAAAGCTTTTATTCCAAATTTTTAAAAGAGGTCTCAATTTGATCCACTTTTATTTTGAATTTAGTGTTGATGCACTTTTAATTAATGAAATGAGTGTATTACTATTGTTCTTTCTTGGATCCAATCATCGGAGAAGTGGAGCTTTCCACGAAGGAGAAAATTAGATACTCCATAGATAAAGGTAGAAAATAAAAATAAAAATCATAATTTTAATAGATGTAAAACTAATTTATTTATTAATAAATTGTGAAGAAAATTAAGTATATTTTTTTATAAAATTTAAAATACTTTTTTATTGAAACATTTTTTTTAACTGATATTAATTAAAATGAATTAAAATAAACTGAAATCCTCCAAACTAGAATCCCAAATTCTAATATCTTTATTATTCTCAATATCCAGATAAAGATGAATATTTATAGATAGAATCTAGTCTAGACTCTTTGTGATAACTAGACCTGACATCACGTAAAATGAGGAGATGTTCTATTGAAAATTTAGAAATTATAGTCAATTCATTGTGTAGATCATAAAAAGAACTTTTCAATAAACTCAAATTTAACTAAATTCAAATTATAACCGTTTAAAAAAAAATTACTAACTTTTCATAATTATTAAATATACAAATTTTAATGAATAGTATTGAAAAATTTGAAACTCGTCTTTACTAGTCAGTTATATTTCTAAAAATCTTTAAATTCACATATACGTCAATCACACTTTCTCAAAGCCAATTTTGTCAGCTACTTTTAAAATACCTTTGAAATGCTAAATTTAACAAAAAATTATGTTGATTGACTTTTTTTTTTGAATTATAGGACCTACTGAAATGTTCATATCACTCAAAAACATTTCCAGAATATGATTTTATGAACTCCATACCTGACCGTTGATGATTATTTAGTTTAATCAAATCTAAATTTGAGTAAGATCAAGTGACTTTTGGCATTCATTTCTAAGCAAACTTGAGAATTTACTCTATTTTAATATTACAAATTTATTGATAAGGTTAGATTATCTGGGTATTACCCTCTAATTCAGTTTCTCCGAATACCCATTGTAAACCAAGACATCTTCAATTGATTTTAGCTTCAATGAATTAAAATAAACTGAAATGCTCTAGAGTCCCAAATTTTATTTTATTTTATTATTCTTAATATCAAGATAGAATGAAGTCTTTATAGATAGAAGCCTGTCTAAGCCACCTTTTTGAAATCATTAACTGCTGGGTACGTACCATTCGGACGGGAAACTCCAATTCAACTGATTTTAAATAATAAGAGTCTCTCTTTATGAGATCTTTTATTTGATGGATAATAAATCTTATATAATTAGGTATAATATACAAGTACTAATATAGAATTTATATTAAGCCTATAATTTTTTTATCAATTAATATTTAGAATTAAATTCTAGGCATTTACACTATTACTAATATAAAATTATAGTTTTTAAAATTTTAAAATTAATATAAAAGATAATCAAATAGATAACACTTCATGTACGCACTATTGATCAATATTAGATTTCTACATGACTTACTGAGACCTATTTTACCATGATAGTGTCTCACACTCTCAACTTCTTCACCATTTAAGCTCATTTCAGGCTCCATTTTTGTTTTTAAAAAGATCAATCTATCATGACATGAACAAAAGATTTGGTCCATCTCAGTCTTGTCAGAATATGGGTGTTCATAAAAAAAAATTCAGTATTTTACAAATTTTATTTATTTTGGTCTTTCTTATAATAAAAATGGAAAATATCGTGATCCAACTATGAAATTGAGTTACAAATATTGGTAAAATGTGATAGTTCGGACAGGGGTTGAGCTGATAAATTACAACTAAAATTTGGTCATTTTGGACTCTAATATAGATGAGACCAGGGGTATAAATCTTAGTATCGGTCGATAAATTTATCTTTCCTATTTTTTATTTTAAAAAAACCCACCAATATCAACCAAATACATATCGTATCGATCGACATATAAAAGTTTTCAAAACCAAGATTTACACCCCTGGATGAGACTTTGTCGAAGTTTCGATAATAATATTTCGTCATTTGAAAAGATAATTTGTTAGAAGAAAATTAGAAATTAAAATTTAGCCATTTTGCTCGATTAGTTTAAAACATGTCTCAATCGGAATCCGTATGATAAAATTATATCCATTTTATTATAGGCACCCTAATTGAGGAATACTTTGATGTCTTATAACTCAAATGTGATTATGACGGTACATGTAGATCCGCTTAGATTGAAAAGATCTAACGAATCATTTGAACTTAGATGGTGTGGATCTCACGAAAAATCACTTTAAATTGAATCTGAAATAACTAAAAATGAATTTTCTTTTTCCTCTAAACAACCTCGCAACTAAGTTGTTGTTGCGGATTAATAAAATAAATAAGGAAAAAAACAAAGTGAGGTCGTTACTCATTACAGCTTTAAGAATTTCAATATTTTGGACAGTTGCAATGATACGAGCTATATTGTGTCCAAATCCAAATCATTCGACACCTGGCCAAAAAAATGCAGACTGTATCATAATCGGGGATTTAAAAATCGGATTTGATAAGTATTGGCCACATCGGCCGATATGATTCTCTCTCATCCAATTTATTTTTTAATTTTTAATTTTTAATTTTTTCAAAAAAATCCAAAAAGATTATAGAAAATTATGGGTTTATTGGGTGCATAATTTTTTCATTATATATCGATCATTTACATGTTCAAATGTTATTTTGAAGTTAAAATATTGGGATTTTCCAAAATTATTAATAAAATTATGGAAAAATCATAGAAAATGGAATGTGTGGCTCCTTATTTAGATGTTCAAATTACTGCTAAAATTATTAGGTTTATGGAGTCTGATTGTCAAATATTTATTAGAATTTTTTTTTTTATTAGAGGGCAATTTTGAGTACATGGTTTTCTCGAAACCACTTTGATTTCTCACTCAAACCATAGTTTTTTCCCCAAAATCATTTTGGTTTCCCTCCCAAAACCAAGTGGGGCCGATACTGGACAATATTGGGTCCAATATCGGCCGGATAAGGTTATTTTAAAAAAAAAAAATCAAATCGACGGATATGGTGGCCGAGATTTCAGTCGATATTCCCGATTTTAAACAATACGGCCGATACATATCAGGTTCAAACCCCGAGATGTATCGGCTGATATTTTTATCTCTGATCATAACAGTTGTTGCACTGATAAGTCGTACATCGGGCAGCTACAGTTTCTCTCTCCTCCTTATTTTATTTTAAAAAATTGAAAATTTTACAGAAAATCGAGAAAAATTAAGCATCATTTCTATGTAATTTTTTTCATTCTTTCATGGTCATTTGAATATTTAAGTATAAATTTGAAGTTAAGAAAATGAGAGTTTCAAAATATTTTTAAAAAAGTGAGAAATATCCCAAAAATTTGAAAAATATAGAATATAAAGTTTACTGATTTTTTGCTAATTTTCTCCTAAGGAATGATCGTTTTCAAAAAAAATTCTCAATTTCTTCAAATTCTAACTCTTAAATAATATACAATTGAAGAATAAAGGCCTAAACTTTAAAAGAGAGTTTTTTGTCTAAGAAACTTCGCTACTTGCTTTCTTCTCCTGCGGCATGTTGTTTCTTGGATCCATCACGGCAGAAGCCGCCCTTTCAACGAGAGAGAAATTCAAACACTCCATCAATAAAGGTAGAAAATAAAATTAACAGAAAAAAAGATGAATATCAAGTAAAAATAAAAATAAAATCCATAATTTTAATAGATTTAAAAATAATATATTTATTATTAGATTGCGAAGAAAATTAAATATATATTTTTACCAAATTTAAAGTGTTTTTTATTGAAACATTTTGTTCAACTCATTTCAACTAAAATGAATTAAAATAAATTGCAATCCTCTCAAATAGGGTCTCAATTTTGTAGTTCATTTTATTTCTCAATATCAAGATAAAATAAACAATTATAGATAGAATCTAGTTTATTTAGTAACTCTCTGTAATAACTCAACTTGAGATCACGGAGAGGAATTTTCGACTAAAAAATTGGAGATTAGAATTAATCCATTGCTTAGATCATAAAAAAAAAACTTTCCAATGAACTCAAATTTGAGTTCAAGACCTCAAATTATGACCGTTTAAAGAAAATATTAAATTAGGACCTACTGAAATCTTCATATCACTCAAAAACATTTCCAGAGTATGATTTTATGAACTACATATCCGACCATTGATGATTATTTAGTTTAATCAAATCAGAATTTGAGTAAGATCAAGTGGTTTTTGGAATTCATTTCAAACCAAACTTGATAATTTACCCTATTTTAATATTACAAATTTATTGATAAGGTTAGATTATTTCGGTATTACCCTCTAACTCAGTTTCTCTGGAGTCCAGATACCCATTATAATGTAAACCAAGGTTTGCGACCCGTCTCACTTGCCAAGGCATCTTCCCATCTCCTTCCCACGACTCCTCTAAGTCGTCCCCAAGTTATAAAAAGTATCCGCCCCCTTTCAATCGTGTTCTTCCCTTCTCTGAGTCACTCTAAAAAATCACCCCCTTCATTCAATCACTCTCCCTCACTCTTTTCTAAGCCCCTTCTCAATCTCTCCCTTTCACTCTCTCTAAAGGCTCTGTTGATCCACAAGCCCAGCTGCCTGTGACTGCACCACTTCTTCTTTCTCCTTCTTCCCCATTTCATTTTCTAGGTAATCTTTCTCTTTTAATTATTTTGTCAATTTAAATTAGGATAGCGATTCTTTGTTTTGTGTAATCAGACACAGAATTTAGAGAATTTCCATTTTACTATTCCACTGTGGTATAAATCGGCTCCCTGACCGTCTTACCGGATCACTGACCCTTTCACTGTGGTATAATCGATAAGTCAAAATGACAGATTCGGTTTCCTCTAGTCAAGATGGCAGATTCAGTTTCGGCTATCCAAAATGGCAGATTCAGTTTCGGTGAGCCAAAATGACAGATTCGATTTCGGCTAATCGAGATGGCAGATTCGGTTTTAGCTAGTTGAAATAGTAGATTCGACTAGCTGAAATGATAAATTCGGATGGTAAATTCGGTTTCGGTTAGCCGAAATAACAGATACGATTTTGGCTAGTCGAAATGACAGATTTGACGAGTCGAAATGACAAATTTGGATGATAAATTCAGTTTCGGCTAGCTGAAATTGCAGATTCGGTTAGGATGTCGCTCGATTTTAGAGTTTAGATTGAATAGAAGTTCCTATTTTCGAATTAGGAAACTTGTTATTTCCTCCCGCATCTTCTCTATTTCTTTACTATTTTCATTTGTGGAAAACCTCTATAAAATAGAGAGACTCGTTTGGGTTGGTTGTGGGTGCCCTTTTAGGCACCACCGGGTTTGTGTTTGAGAGAGAAAATCTAAGAGAGATTTCGGTCTAGGAGATTTGTATTTGTAATATCTTTGATTATAGTGAAAAAGTGGATGTAGGTTGAACCACGTAAATCTTATCTCTTGTGATTGATTTGTTTGTGTGATTGTTGGTTTGCTTCCGGTATGTTTAGATTGGAGGATTGAAAATCCCAACAGATTCAGTTTGTGACTTTCTTTTTTCTTCGGTACGTCAGTGAAATGGTAAAATCGGGAATACTTTAAAACCCGTGTCAGATTACACAAAAACCAATAGGAGGATTGCTGGCTTTAAATTAAGTTAGAATTAGTTTTCTTGTCAAAATAATTTCAATAACATCTCTGTAGGATTCCATTCAAAAACAAAATTAAAAAGAGGATTAAGAACCCACTGTTATCCACAGTTCTTCTGTTCTTTTTTCTTTCCTAAATTTTTTGGATAGATTAAGTCCTAACTGATTTCAAAGGAAAACCATTCTTTTTACCTTTTCAAATGGTTTTAAATTGATTCTGGAAATTGTTATAAGGATAGATTTCAAGAGAGAGAGATATAACAGAGCAGAGAGCTCTCTCCACTCTCTGCACCGGGGAAAAATGCAGGCTCTCTGCATTGTCCCACCCTTTTGAGTGTTTAAAAAAAAAGAAAAAAGAGACTCCGTTCAGGCGCTGAACAGAGAGAGACTGTGCAGGCCGACCGTATTGGCGTGCAGATTAAAACTGAACTTCTCGTCAAAACGAAAAGAAAACAAAAGCAGATTAATTCCTTGTTTTATTTGTCATGCATTGTTTTCAGGAAAAAAAAAAGTATTTGTTTGGGTTTAAGTCGGTATTTATTGTTTTAATCCACCCTTATCATTTTACAAGGTTTTTTCTTTTTGTATATGTACAAAATTGTCCATCTTATTTTATTTGTTTATTGAGTGATTTCATTATTTTAAGACGCCAAGTTATAAAAAGGATGGCGTTTTAAAGGACTTTATTTGATTAAAGTATTTAATATTTACTTATTTATAACTCTATTCATCTATTTACTTATTTTATTTGGGTAAAGTTACTAATAACTCAAAAAACAGTTAATTATTGCATGAACAAGGTTTTCATTGTCTTATTAGCATCAAAGTGAGTTAGGCATGGTTCGGCCATGACTCAACCTTCACCCTTACCTTGGACTTTAGAACAACTGTAGATCAAAGTTGGAGCAGCAACATTCCTTACATTTATTCAATGTAAATTGTCAAAGAGATTTAATAATCACCGATTTTTATTTGCTTATAATATTTAATTTAATCTACAGCAACTTTGCATTAAAGAGGCTTGCTTTTAAAGCTTTGGACTCCTTGGCAATACGGTTCACTTCACAACTTCAAGGTGAGTAGAATAATTCACTACATATTTTGATTTACATGATCTTTTATTTTATTGTGCAAGGAAAAAAATTTGAGCTGGTTGTCAAGGAAAGTTTGCTATTTGGTCACTAAAATGAAATGAAAATGTTTCTTCCCTGGAAGTGCTAAATACTGACATTTATAATTTCTTAACTAATGATAATCATAATGTTTACTTAATAAAAAATTCTGTCAAAATTTTTCTCCACTTTGGCCCTGTCAGAACATGGATATTTCCCACAAATTTGGTATTTTATTAAATTTACATATAATTCATTTTTAAACCAAAAAATTTGATCAATACTTATTTTCCAAATCTTTTGCCATTTAAGTAAATTTCAGATTCAGAATATTTAAAAAAAAAAAATCAATCTAGGCTTCAGTGACCAACGATTTAGGCCATTTCAGTCTTGTCAGATAATTTGGGTATTTCAGATAAAATTCAGTATTTTTTTTTTAAATTTATATTTGGAAAACTACGGAATACCCAACAAAAAGCTTTTACGAGTGAGGTCACTACTCCTAAGATAAATCAAAATTAGATAACGGGCGCTCGAACATGCAATCTTTCGTCTTCGCAAGCTTTTGAATTTAATATTTTTAATGGATCACCCTTTTCCACTGATTAGTCAGTCACTCAGTCTTTGCCGTGGTGGGGTTGGATAAAGGGTTCATAGACTCAAACACGACTCAATTCAAATTTAAAATCCCACTTTAGCTAATATTTGAAAATTTCTAAATATTAGTCAATATTTCAAAGAAGAAGGATATTTTTTCTCTTAAAACACGTGCATTGGCTCTATTAGTCTGTTACGGGGCTGTGAAATCTAGTAAAATGGGCCCCATATACCTCATCCAACCATCTCTTGGGTCTATTTATCAAACTCAAACATGAATGGGTGATACGCATGGGTCAAAAATGCGGTCAAACTGATATTTTGGCTGAATTTTTGTATCGGCTGAGAGCTCAAGTGATATCTTTCTCTCTTCAACTTTTTTTATTGAAATCTCGGTGGATTTTTTTTGAAAATATTCATTTAAAAAAAATAAAATTGTTGTTTTTTAAAATATATAAAAATATAAATATCAGTCGATATTCGTTTGATATGGGCAAATATCTGCCGAGATATTCGCTCGGGCCTACAATTGATATTCGATTTTTTCTTTTTTTAAAAAGAAAGAGATATCGGCCCACAACTGAATTTTTTTTCTCTGACCGATACTTATTGTCAGGAGTTCAAAATTTTGTATCGACCGATATTTTTCTCTCTCATCTTTTTTTTTTTAAAAAAAATGGTCAATATTTGGACCCCTGCTTATTGTATTGGCTGAGACATCTCTATCTTCAGAAAATCGAGATTTATACCCCTGGTGATACCTGATACAAGAATCTCTCTCCCACATGGGTGTAATTTATCTGGTTAACCTCTCGCATCAGAAAGTAAGAGGTATAAAAAAAATAAAATCTCAAAACATAAATGATACCACGAGTTGGTCAAAGATTCAGACGAGTATGGCTTATTCTTTCCATTTTTTATTTTTTTTTGTAAAATTTGATAGGTAAAGTCAACTTAGTTAAACTGTATTTATATTTTTTTTGAAATCCCTAATTCTTTTATATTACAACTATTGACATCAATCTCTTGTTTATTAAGTTGACTAGTTGTTTACTTGCTTATGAGAATGAAAGAAGTTATTTTAATTTTCAAGCCCATTTTAACCGAGATGGGTCTAAGTGAGCCCATTTAAATGAATCCTGTTTATTATTTTGGTTATTATCAATTTTTTGAGGTTTTATTATTTTGTCAATATTTCAATCATTTTAGCCTCCTGTATGTTTGTTTTTTTAGTGGTAAGCAGTTTTACTCATTCAAAGAATAAGGAAAATAAGCGAGATGTTTCATTATTATCAAATTCATTTGTTTTATTTTTCTGAATTGGAATTCATAATTAATTTTGATAAATTATTTTTTCTAAACCTTCAAATACAAATATGAAACTCACAATTTTTATAATTATAATAAAAAGTAAATACTTTGCAACTACTTCATGAAAGATTACTCACTGCAAACTGATTTGTTCTAAATTCGTGATCTTTATTTTTTGTGAAGCCTATGTTTCTCGGTTCTCTAATTTCTTTAAATAAGATTTCTACTCAATATGAATTCATTTAGTGAGCACAAGTTCTTTCGATAATTAGAAACTTTTAACCTTTAAAATTATAATTAAAATTATTTACAAGTTAAATTTTATTATATTTATTTAAAGGCAAATATATTTAACTACCTCATTCCTATTGTCTAATACGAATCGTAAAAAAATAGTCATCAGTTTCGTAGCTAGTTCAGAATCGATAATTTTTCACTACTTCCTGCGGCGAGTATTACTTAAAATAATTCATTAATCTATGAACATATTTATATTGATTATTTGGTGATCTAATATGCTATTTTCCATCATAAAAATGTTGATATCGTTATCCATCTCTGAAGTAGAACTACAAATATTGGTAAAATTATGGTAGTTCAGACCTGGGTTCAGTCGGTAAATTTTAAATAAATTTGGTCATTTTAGACTCTAATAGAGATCAGACAATTTGTTAGAAGAAAAGTAGAAAGGAAATTTTTAGTAATTTTACTCTTATTAATGTAAATCATGTCTCGGTCGATATTTTGACCGTATCATATCAACATTTTTTTTTAAAAAAATGGAGGAAAGAGAAAAATATCATTGGCCGATACCTATTTTTTAATCCCCGGTGGATCTCTCAAAATAAGTCAAAAAATGCTTCAAATCAAACCAAAACCTTAAAAGACTAAAAGTGAAATATTTTACTTCAACAAAATATGGTATTTTATTAAGTTTACGAATAATGCTTCTTTAAATAAAATAATTCGATCAACATACATATTTTACTAAACTTTTGCCATTTAAGAAAAAAAAAAGTAGCCACACTCGATTTTTCTTTTTTCAATTTTAATATTTTGTATGAAAATTATTATTTTACCTTTTAATTTTTTATAGAGGAATCGTCTTTTTAAAAAATTTACTATTTTACTCTTTAATTTGTATAAAAAAAATCATCTTTTTAAAAAATAGAGACAAAATAATAATATTCATATAAAATTTTAAAATCAATGTATAAAATCTAAATGGTCATCTAAAAAGAATTCTAAAGTCTACTCAATCATTTTAACTTTAATATTGGATTCATCTTTCCTACTCCTGCTCCTACTACTACTCATTCATTGCTTCTTCTTTTCCTGCTGCTTGTGATTTTCCTGGCAGAAGCACTGCTTTCCATTCTGACAGAAATTGAGTCAAATAGATAATTAGAATTAAATTCTAGACATTTTTTTTTGGGGAAATGATTCGTGCAATCCATCTTTGTCCTTTGTCCGTGCAGTGAAATGCCAGTTTTTACCTTCAACTTTCTTATTTTTTCTCTCTTGTCCTGTGGCATCCATTCTCTCTTGTACAAGAGTAAAATTGACATTTCACTCATAGATAATGCACCCTAGATAAAGGTAGGAGGTGTATAAATCATTTCCTTTTTTTAGCACTAAGATAATCAAATAGATAAAATAGAGTCTAAGTGTCAAATCATAGTAAAACTGGTAACACTCAATTTTTTCACCAATTAAGCTCATTTTTAGGCCCAATTTATTTTTCTAAAAAAATAAATCAATCTAAAGATGAAATGAACAAAAGATTTGGTCGATTTAAGTCTAAAATTCAAAATTTTACAAAATTTATTCTTAAATTTTGATATTATTTTGTTATACATGCTAGTAAAATATGATAACTTTGGATATGAGTTGAGCCGATAAAATTCACACTAAAATTTGATTATTTTGGATGGGACTTTGTAGAAATTTCAGTAGCAATCTTCTGCCATCGAAAAAAAAATTGTTAGAAGAAAAGTAGAAAGTCAAAATAGATGTAAATAAAAAATAGTTTAATATGTTTAAAAATAATTATTAATTAATAATTTGAAAAGAAAATTAATTATATATTTAACCAAGTTTAAAATATTCTTTTTGATTGAAAAAATTTGTTCAATTAATTTAAGCTAAAATGAATTAAAATAAACTGAAATGCTACAAAACAGAGTCCCGAATTCTATTTTTTTTTTATTCTTGTTCCTAAAAAATTCAGTCAAATTTTTTGTCTACTTTAACCCTATCAGACCATGGCTATTTTCAACAAAGTATGGTATTTTATAATTTACATAAAATGCATCTTTAAATAAAAAATTTGATCGACATACATTTTTCACAAAATTTTTGCAGCTCATTTTATTTTCATATTGAAGAAAAAAAAAATCTAGACTGAAATGAACCAACGATTTGGCCGATATGAAATCATGTTAAAAACGGGTCTCAACTCTTGTCTTCGGCCAAGTATGCATTTAAATTTAATATTATTATTGGACACTCTTTTCCACGGACGAGTCGCTCTTTATCTAGGATGTCAAATTTGAATTCAATTGAGTTTAAAAATTTCATTGAGCTCGATGAGTGTTTTTTTTTTTTTTAAAATCTTTTGTCTATCAAATTTTTAATATATAATTTGGTATAAAGTACAAGTATGAATATAAATATTTATAAAATTTTCTTGTAATTTTTTCCATTCAAGTCTGTCAGCTCTTTAATATCATTGAGTGCTCGTGTACCACTTGGACGACAAACTTGAATTTTAAGTAATTTAAATAATAAGAATCTCTCTTGTACGTGATCTTTTATCACATAGGCAATAAATCTTTATATAATTTGGTATAATATATAAGTAATAATATAGATATTAAGTTTATATTGATTTTTTACATCAACCCTATCCAATGGTCATTTAAAATAGACTATAGTATCAAATCATGTTTAATATTGGACTGACCTTTCTCAATTCCCACCTAGTCCTACTGCTCACTCTTGTCTCTTCTTTTGTTGGTGCTTGTGCTTCTTTTCTTTTATCCAGTCATGGCAGAAGCATTGCTTTCCATTCTGGGTGAGAAAATCAAAGACACCATTGAAACAGGTGTTAGATTGGTGACGGGTGCCGATGATGATTTGGAATGGCTTTCCAGTACTTTCTCAGCCATCCAAGCACTTCTCCATGATGCAGAGGCTCGACAATTTAAAGAAGAATCACTGAGAAATTGGATAGCAAAACTCAAGGACGTTGCTTACGATGTCGACGACATTTTGGACGAGTGGCGGACATTGAAGCTCACTGCAGAAATCAGTGGAATTGGCGATGATGGTGGTGGCTTTCCTCTTTTGAATTTCTCTCACTTGAGCACACGCTATCACATGGGAAAGAGGGTGAGAGAGGTTAGAGAAAGACTGGATGTGATTAATGATGAAAAGAGCAAATACCAACTCGTTCCGAGTGGTAAAGTTCAAAGGGATGACTTGAATTTTGAATATCGAAAAACTAGTTCTTTTATCGATGAATCAGAAGTAATTGGAAGGAATGATGAGAAAGATGCCATAATCAGCAGGCTGACAAGCGAGAGCAGCAACAGTGAGAGGGGAATATGTCTCATCTCTATGGTTGGCATGGGGGGATTGGGAAAGACAACTCTTGCCCAATTGGTCTATAATGACTGCAGGGTAAAAAGTCATTTTAAGAAGAGAATATGGGTGTGCGTGTCTGATGATTTCAACGTGACAAGCCTCACCAAGAAGATCTTAGAGGATGCAATTGGAAGTGCCCGATACAATAATCTCTCTGAATTGAACACCATACAAAATAAACTAGTTGAAAATTTGGGAAATGAGCCATTTTTGCTAGTTTTGGATGATGTGTGGAATGAAGAGAGATCAAAATGGGAGGCATTGATGGTACCCTTAAAGTGTAGTGGCATGCATGGAAGTAAGATTTTGATGACCAGTCGCAGTGAGAAGGTTGCAAGTGAAGCAGATGCATCCCACATCCACCGTCCCAAGTGTTTATCAGAAGAGGATTCGTGGTCATTGTTCAGCCGTAGAGCCTTCTTTGGGAGAGAAAAAGAGGAATGTTTAGAGTTACAAGATATTGGAAGTGAAATTGTGAAAAAGTGCAGAGGAGTCCCTCTTTCCCTAAAAACATTAGGGAGTGTGATGCAAAAAAAAAGGACAGCAGAAGATTGGAAACATGTTCTCAAGAGTGAGATGTGGGTTTCACTCCAACAAGGTGGAAAAGGTATTCTTCCAGCTTTGCTATTGAGTTATGATAATCTACCTATGCATTTAAAGCAGTGCTTTGCTTACTGTGCAATATTTCCGAAGGATCATGAGATAAGAAAGGATGAATTGATAAAATTGTGGATGGCACAGGGCTTCATTAGATATGAAGAAGGTAGACAGATGGAGGAAATTGGCTCGGATTATTTTGATGATTTATTGTGCTACTCCCTCTTTCAAGATGCACATATTAAATATTTTTGGGGTATAGTATGTAAGATGCACGATCTCGTTCATGATCTTGCACAGTTTGTTACAAAGAATGAATGTCACGTTGTTGTGAATCAAGAGTCAGATGCCATTCCTGCCATTCCCGCCAAGTGTCGTCATTTAACCTTGATTGGGTTCAAAGGTGATCCATCCTTGTGGTTGGGTAATTTGAGATACTTACGTACGGTCGTCTTTCCTTGGCCTTCGTCAATCGAGATAATTTCTCTTGATTTGCCAATATTCCTGAGGGCATTGGATCTTACACACTATGTAGCTGAAAATTTGCCAAACTCAATAGGAAACTTAAAACATTTGAGGTATCTCAATCTCTCATGGACAAGGATAAAGGAGTTGCCTGAACCTGTATGCAATCTTTGCAATTTGCAAACCTTGGATCTGAGTGGATGCGAAGAATTTGAGTATTTGCCAAACTCAATAAGAAACTTAAAACATTTGAGGTATCTCAATCTCTCATGGACAAGGATAAAGGAGTTGCCTGAATCTGTATGCAATCTTTGCAATTTGCAAACCTTGGATCTGCATGGATGCGGAAAAATTGAGTATTTGCCAAACTCAATAGGAAACTTAAAACATTTGAGGTATCTCAATCTCTCAGAGACGAGGATAAAGGAGTTGCCTGAATCCGTATGCAATCTTTGCAATTTGCAAACCTTGGAACTGAATTAGTGCACACTACTTTCAAAGTTGCCTATAGGTTTGAGCAAATTGGTCAAAACTTAAGAGAACTTACTTTTTAATTTACTTTCGATCTTGTGAATGTTCCAAAAGGCATAGGGAGGTTGACTGCACTTCAAACACTTACAAAATTCGTAGTGGGCGTTTAGAGAGAGTCTTAAATGGAAATGAAGCTCGTGAGACAAAGCTAGAGAAGAAGCAACACTTACAAGAATTATTTTTAAGTTTCGAATGGATGGACGAGAATGAGTTGGGAATGTTAGATGAAGGCAAAATGAGGAGATTCAACGAAATTCTTGAAAACCTAAGACCACCCAATTCAGAGCTGAAAGAAATCAATATTCGGAATTATATGGGTTCAATATTTCCCAAATGGATTGATGAATCATCTTCGTTCTCCAAACTAATCAGCATCAAGCTAATTGGTATCAGAAAATGTAGAAAGCTTCCAACCCTTGGGACACTACCTTCTCTTGAATATTTGAGTATAAAGGATAACGATGAGGTGGAATCAGTGGGTTTTGAGTTTACGGGGAATGGACCGATAGCTTTTCCAAAGTTGAAGACACTTGAATTCAGTGGAATGTATAAATGGAAAGAGTGAGAGTTAGGAGTGAGAGATGGAAGGGTTTTTATGCCTTGTCTCTTGAATTTAGAAGTTGTAAATTGTCCCCAGTTGACATTGGAGTTGATACCTTTAGCATTGCTTCGGTTGAGGAAGTTGAGAATATCAAATATCGGAGCATTGCATGGGAGCGAATTACTACTCTTCTCAAACCTTGAAGAATTAGAGATTTCAGACGTTGCAATTTTGACGTCACCTCCAGAGGATGGATGGGAAAGGCTTCAGTCACTAAGGAAATTGACAATCCGTAACTACCATCAACTGACATCTTTACCTGATGGACTGCAGCAACTCAAGTCTTTAAAAGCTCTATCCATTTTCAAATGCCCTCAGCTGACATCTTTGATTGATGGACTGCAACAACTCAAGTTTCTTGATTATCTGAAAATTGGGGATTTACCTCAACTAACACCTTTGCCTGATGGACTGCAACAACTCAAGTCTCTAGAATCTCTATCCATTCACAACTGCCCTCAACTAACATCTCTCTCTGATGGACTGAACAACTCACAACACTTAGAAGATTAGAGATATCAGGTTGCCCATATCTCACGGAGAGTTGCAAGAAAGACGTAGGTCATGAATGGTTTAAGATTGCCCACATGGACACCATTTCTATTGATGGCAGGTTTGTCTCTCTACTTTTTATTTTTCTTTCTTTCTGTCAATTAAAGATGAGGGTCTAAACCACCTTGGGAACCAATGTGACGATCAAAACAAAATTGAGGACATTACAATACCTCAAGATTAGTTACAATTGTCGGTAAAAATTAACCAACAGAAGATGATTTTCAGCTCTAGTGGCCAAATTTTGATAAAATAAATCATTTATGAAATTTGACAAAAAAATTAGCCAAAATTTAACAAACTTAAGTTATAGAAAAAAAATTGAAAAAAATACATATTGTAGTTTCTATCTTTTGGCTCAGAATCTATGTAAAAAAATTCAGTTGAAAATAATGGGACGAGAGCATGCTTCCTCCCAAATCCTAATTTCCTAAATGGTTTGCCACATTATTATTCAAAACTATTATTCCCAATTTTTTAATTTTTGTTCTGTCAAAATAATATGTTTCTATTCAATACTGTCATCGAAATCCACTGAGATATCTTAACACCCCAAATGGGCCTCTCAATAGAAATGACTCGTGTCTATATTTTTGGAGTATTAGTATCTTTGAACAAAATGAATCAAAAGTGATTATTAACCATTGAATTGAGATTCATTTAAATTAATAACCATCTCAAAATTTATTTTGATGAATCCAAATTGATGGTTAAAAATAATTTTTGGTCTTGAATTTTATTTTAAAGTAATGTACGACCCTATATTCAATGTAATGGATTCTATTAATTTAAATTATAATTATGTGAAAATATAAATTCTATAGTGCTAAACTAACTTATTATTAACGGCCTAATCCACTATTAATTCCTACCAAATCTGAACTATTTTTGCTATTTGATACAAGTTTATCAGAGTTGATGGCATTTGGCGGGAATAACTTTTTTTATACTCCCTCTGTCCCAAATTAGTTGTCCTATATGGATTTTGAAACTGTCCCAAAATAGTTGTCTCATTTAGTATAAAATGTGTTGAAAATGGATGAGATCACATGGAATGCTAGCCTTAAATAGAGAGTTTCTTAAAAAATACAAATTTTCAAATGAGACAATTAAAATGGGACGGAGGGAGTATTGATTAAGATACAATACAAAGGTATGGCTTCCCATTGTTGAAAATTTTTATTTACATTGAGATATGAGATAATTATAATTGTATACGTAGGCTTATATGAGTTTGAACTTTTAGACCTGAAACAGAATATTTTATTTTATTCTATAAAATATAAATTATCTTAGATAACTTTTTATATCTATACAATATTTAATTAAAGAAAATTAGACTATCTAAATGGTAGCTCGAGTTCAGAGATTCGATGTGAACTCAAGTTTTCATGTACTATCGGTACAAGAGCCAATTAAATCCAAATTATAATTTGGACATAATTAGCCTGACTCCAACCTGCACCATAATTTTCTAAGTTTCTTCATCTTCATGCAGGCTTGAATTAGTTGTACCTTAGTGGGTTCAGGTTTCAAGGACGACAACAATCATCCACAAGAGTTAGTTCAGTAACAAGTGCAAAGCAAGCTTCAGAAAGTTTACATCAATGGCTTTTTAAATATGATAGAGAGGGATGTTTTGCTACTTATAATTTATCTCTAATATTTTAAACAATGAAACTTGTCATTGATCTTAGTTTTATAATTCTATGATGATGAACTTGTGTAATATTTAGAGTTTTTTTTCTTTTTCGAAATTGAATGCTGAGTTCTTAATATAGGGTGGTTTCTTTTGAAGTATGTAAATTTAGTATATGTTAAAATCTATTCACTTTTATGTTGATGTTGTTGAGTTTTTTATTTTTATTTTTATCAACTGATTGATTTTTATATTCTCTATGTATGGTGAATAAGGTGGTTTATTTATCTATTTATTTCAAATATATTTAAATGATCAGATATTGTAAGGTGTGAATATTTTAAAACTGTTTATTTCATTATGCATTAAATTTTAACTAGTTCAAATTTAGAGATTGTTCAAATATTTTAACTTTAAAAGATTCTAAATCAATAAACCAGACAACAAAAAAACTTCTTTGAGGGAGAGAACTTCCATTCCTAAGTTGGAAACACAGAAGGAGATCAATTCTTTCTTAAAAGCTTGAAATTTGAATCATCAAGTAAAATGATAATCCAATATAAGGAATTAGTTTGAGTTGATTCAATTCGACAGAATATCAAATTATTGATCAAGTCAATGAATTTCTTCAAAAAATTACATTTTTTTTCAGTCTTAGTTTCTCAACTAGATGAGATTTCAACTCCATTTCAAATTTTTAGTTTTTAGTTTTAAAGATCTTTTATTTTGAGAATTGAGATGAAGCATATTTGATTTGCACCTCGATGAATCGATGGTTGGGACGATGAATCCTGAAATCCATGTCACAATGAAAATGAATGAAGAAATTATAATTTACCAAGTTCAGTTGCAAATTCTGATAAAAATCGATAAATTTTAATTAATTCGATCTTTTCAAAGGTGAAATTAGCCCAACATAGTACCAATTACCTACCAACAATTGGGTGGCAATTTCTAGAATCAGAAAATCCAGATTTGGGTCATGGATATTTAGAAAAAAAATTAAATAGGCCCAACTCAACCCGAAATAAATACAGATTAAATTGGGTAGAGGGGTCCTAGACCCACTCCTAACCCAATCCAAGTTAAACTAAAAAACCCATTTAGGCATTCTATTTTTTTTATCCAATGTATTCAGTCCAAATTGCAAGTCTCCATTTTTCATAGCCAAATAGCCCGCATAAAAGATAAGTACTTTAATCTTTCGTTATTTATTAAGACAGTTTTTATCTTATATTTATTTTTTCTCAAATTTTTATATCACTTCAACTTAATTCTAGATGAATAAAATAGAACTCAAGTTGGATTGACTTAATTTAAACAAAAAATCCATTAATGTCAATAATCAACTTGACTTGAACCTCAGTGACCACACCCAAGCCATTGTGAGAGTGTACATAATAACTTATATGGTTGTATGGGAAATAATAAACTCATTCCTTGCAGAAGACATAATAGTTTGTACTTAAAGTAAAATCTCTATAATGTAATATGGTTGGCACTATAGTATATATATAACATTATAGAGGTAATTAAATTAGAGGATCTAACAAGATTCTTTTCTAAAAATCTCCTTAAAATTCTCGCCTATCATTAAAATTTCATTTCAGCTTCTCTTTTTAGAAACAAATCACTCTATTCATTCATATACACTTCTCGTTCGTTGAGAACAGAGTGCATGCACCGTCTTAAAGAATGAGGAAGCGTATCCAGAAGTCTATCTCAGACTACTTTTTTGGAGTTTAGAAGATTTAGATTGTGAGCTCCTTAAGTCACATTTGCATTAATTTTTGTATATTCTCAGTGTATGGAATATTACTTTATAAAATAGTTGGTACAGTACATCTTTTATTCTAAATGTATTGAGTACTGAGTTAGAGAAATTTATTGCATTTTATATGGGTCCGAGGTCAGGACCAGTTATAACTTTATAGAGTACTATATTATAGAGAATTTACTCTACCTCATAGAAATATTGTACATTTAAATAATAGCTTTCTAAATAGCCAAAAGAGCATAAAAATAGGATCATAATAAGTAGAATATTTTTTTAAAAAAAAAATCAAACATGAAAGACGTAAAATAGATCCATTTAAAGGAATAGCCCTGCAAAAGGAGTTGGGAATAAAATAGATAAATATCAAATATAAAAGAAATAAACAAAAATCTTATAAATATAGAAAAGAATATAAAAAATGGGAGGGTTCATGTTCTGAGTACAAACCAGGCTATGCTCTATGGCAGCCCGAATCCATTTAAATGAATCATGTTTAACCTTATGAATAAATGTAGAAAATGTGATTAAATAGACTTAAATCACAACGAACAAAAGCCAAAGTCTCTAACATTTAAGTAAAATAACAACAAAAATTAATTGGGAGTCACTTTTTTCTTTTTCTTTTTCTTTTTTCAATCACTGAAGTTTTCTTTAAAAAAATCAAAAGAATGGCTAAAATTTCCATCAAGTAAAATTTCAAAGGGCCTACTAGCCTATTAAGTGATGAATAATTAAATATGTCATATCAGGGAATTTTTATTGTAAATTAATTATATTATGATATTATTTTTAGGCTCCCCCTTAGCTAAATTAATTTTTTTAATCTTATTCAATTAAAATGATGTTTTGTAGGATACATTTTAACGTAAAAATGAATAATGAAATATATATGTTTTGAATAAAGATTAGATAGATTAACAACGTGACCCGAGACTCTCATTCTGGGATTAGATCCTTCCACGTCACTGTTTAACAAAGGCCTGCAAAGTGCCACGTGTCTGAAGCCACTTGGATGTTGCCGGCATCTTGGCATCTAGTGCAAAAGGCTTAAGAACTAAACAGAAGTTATATTAAATTAGTGTGGTGATTAATTAAATAAATGATAAATTAATGAAATATTTTAATAGAGTGTGGTGGCATGATACGCATGCTTACGCCCAATTAGTGTGGGAGCCATGCTTGGCATAAAAAAAAAAACAGCCGTTGCTTTCCCAAATTGTGTTTTACAACCATGATGCCACGTTATTTGATGGGGATGGCTCCAAAAGAATTTGGATCATTTGCTTTATTCACAACATTATTTTTATTTTACCATAAAATAAGATATATGTTTAAATTATATTAATTTTATCAAAAAATAATATTTGAAAGTTTGGTGTGAACATGTGCATGAAATTATACAATAATTATACATGACATTTCAGTAATTATAAATCAATTTGAATTATTACTGACTCAAATTACTCAACTCAACCCGACTCAAATTTTTAAATCAACTTAATTTGAGTACTGATCTGATCCGAATTTCAGTCCTAATTACTACAGTTTTATAATTTTGTGCATTCAGATTAATTTTAATTTTTTTGACCCAATCTAATTTAAATTTTATGCAAGTTTTCATTTTCCAATTTAATTCAATTCAAAATATACAAATACATTATCTAAATTCATTGATTTCTTGACTGGGATCATGCGAATTGAATTAAAATCTGACTCAAGTTTCAGCCCCTTATAAAAGTTTGGTGTGAACGTGTGCATGGTATCGGTCGTAGCATTATACCATTAATTGTTACTAGTCATATTTTATATTTTGTAAGGAAGACATGGTTGGGGAAGAAGAAGAAAGGAAAGGAATTTATTGGGCCTTTCATTCTTCTTCTTTAGCTGACGTCAAAGAAGCGTATGGGATTTAAGTTTTAAGTCGCGATGGGTTGTGTTCTGTGCGCAATCTCTGACGCTTTCCTTTGTCATTAAACAATGAATTTTAGGTTTTTAGAGAATGAGTTGAGTAAGCGAGGATGGAAGAAGAAGATTGGTTTTCCTTTTTGTCCATTTTCTCTGTCCAATGTCTAAGGAAAACGTTGCCTGCATGCATCCATCTTTACTTCTTTTCTCTACTGTTCTTGGGTTTTGGAGAGGGTTGGCCACGGCTCTAGACCAATTCTAATGGACTACAGAGCCTACACTTGTACTGTTCTCAGGGTCTAACACTTCCACGAATACACTGAGTTAGAACCACTGAAATTTTAGGACAGGTACTGGATTCAGATGACATTATATTCAAATAGATGAGTAGGTTGTTTTAAAAGGTCATACTTTCAATGTAATGTATAATTGTGTATATAAATTTATTAATTTATATTTTAAAGTAAAAAAAAAAAAGAGAATGACCTAAGCTACACTTTTAATATTTTAGATCAAGTAAATTAGATTTGATTAGCTCTAACCTAAGTTACACTTTTAATTTTAATGAACGATTTAGATTCTTGAGAGGCAGACTCCATGTGTCCCAAATGACAGTATTTAAATTTTAAAGTCATCCTTACTAATAAAATGACAACATATCTAAATTTTTCTTTTTAAAATGATTTTGAAATGGTGGAACCACTCTAAAATTCATTAATTTTTTTAATTTCAAATGCAGCTTTTTTGGTGACCCTAACCTGTTTTTAGTAATGGCCTGATTGAGAATGGACCATGTTGCAAAAACAGTTGGATGTGAATTGTTGCTTTTACCATTTGTTCTTGTGGACAACATTGAATGGTTAGGATTGAATACCCAAATCTGATTGGGAGCACTTACACACACCCGGATTTCCTGCCTCTACACATCCGTTTCTGAAATTTTGGGTGAAATTACGATTTTAACCCCCGATTTTCATTCATTCGAATGAATGCCCAGTTCATTTTGGCATTCATTTGAATGAATCATTCATTCGAATGAATGGGCCTCATTCATTCAAATGAACTAATCATTCGAATGAATGGGCTTCATTCATTCGAATGATTAGTTCATTTGAATGAATGAGGCCCATTCATTTAAATGATTCCTTCTTTCAGCCGTTCATTCATTCAGTAGTAAACATAATATTATTCAAATATTGTTTTTTAAAACTTTAAACTTATTTTTTGATCACTGTGTATTTCCAAAATTTCTCAAATTGAATATCTAGACTAATTAAAATAACCTGATAAAAATACCTTAAGACTTTAAGGTCTTTTGACACTCCTAAATATTTAAAACACAGTATTTTACAAATAAGGGTATCCCTAGGGTGTGTCAAAAATACATTTGAAAGTGTCAAAAGACCTTGAAGTCTTAAGGTATTTTTATCAGGTTATTTTAATTAGTCTAGATATTCAATTTGAGAAATTTTTAAAATACACAGTGCTTAAAAATAACTGTCTATATTTTAAAACATAGACCGTTATTTTTTAAGCACTGTGTATTTTCAAAATTTCTCAAATTGAATATCTAGACTAATTAAAATAACCTGATAAAAATACCTTAAGACTTCAAGGTCTTTTGACACTCCTAAATATTTAAAACACAGTATTTTACAAATAAGGGTATCCCTAGGCTGTGTCGAAAACACATTTAGGTGTGTCAAAAGACCTTGAAGTCTTAAGGTATTTTTATCAGGTTATTTTAATTAGTCTAGATATTCAATTTGAGAAATTTTGGAAACACACAGTGATCAAAAAATAAGTTTAAAATTTTAAAAGAATTTTAATGAATTTACTGTATACTGTATACTGAATGATTCGTGACTCCCTTCATGTTCGGATCTAAATCATTTGAATGATTCGTGATGAATCATTCGAATGATTCGTGACGGTCATTTCCTTCATGTTCATTCGAATGAACGAATGAACGTCCATTCATTCGAATGAATGGATGGAATGAAGGTCATTTTATTACTATTCATTCGAATGAATTGGGCTGAGCAGCATTCCGTGTCAGGGGTTTAAAAATCGGTATCGGCCGATACGATATGTCGACCGATATATCGTTATCGGCCGATATATCGACCGATATATCGACCGATATTTTTCTCTTTCTTCTTCGTTTTTTTAAATATCGGCCGATATTTTGATATCGGCCGATATAATACGGCCGATATCAAGGCCGATACGATACGTATCAGCCGATATTTACATCTCTAAAACTGATATATATCGGCCGATACGATACGTATCGACCGATATTTCAACCCCTGTTCCGTGTTACTGCTCAGCCCATTCATTTGAATGAATTGAAATTACACATAGGCATTCATTCGAATGAATGAAAATCGGAGGGTAAAATCATAATTTCATCCAAAATTTCAGAAACAGGTGTGTAGAGGCAGAAAATCCAGGTGTGTGTAAGTGCTCCCATCTGATTTTAGTTAGAACGCCCACCAAGTGAACAGTTCCTATCATCGTACATAGCCTATCTGTCATGGGGATACATGTGTGGGCCAACATTTAATGTGGTTGGTAGATCTACCGACTAGTCCTATTTTATTTTCACAATTACTCTCCCAATCCACTTCTTGCTCTCCTCTACCGTGGTAACAAAGTTTAGATTATCAAAATTGGTCTTTTTGGGGTTGTGTTCAAATTAAGTCGAGGCATATTAGAATATTTAATTGAAAATTAAATTTAAGATCTCTTGAGTACAGCCCGTTACCCAGGTCTTTTTGTAATTTGTAATAAATTTTATATTTTCTAAAATAAATCTACATGGATTCAATTACCTGGGTAACGGGCTGTACTCAAGAATGCTGTGAGGAACTGACGATGGTCTTGCGCGTGTTGTATTTTTTATTTCCTTGAGAAGGCATGTTGAAGAAGGAAAGCACCAACCTCTTTCGTATAAAGGCGATAATAAATTTATTCGTATGCAGAAGGCTGTGAGGAACTCGACGATTGTCTTGCGCGTGTTGTATTTTTTATTTTCTCGAGAAGGCGTGTTGAAGAAGGAAAATACCAACCTCTATTGCCGTTCGTACAAAGACGATAATAAATTTATTTGTATGCGAAGACTGTGAGGAACTGACGATTGTCTTGCGTGTGTTGTATTTTTTATTTCCTTGAGAAGGCGTGTTGAAGAAGGAAAACACCAACCTCTGTTGCAGTTCGTACAAAAATGATATTAAATTTAGTTGTATGCAGAAGGCTGTGAGGAACTGACGACTGTCTTGCGCGTGTTGTATTTTTTTTTCTTTGAAGAAGACGTGTTAAGAAGAAAAACACCAATCTTCAGAATGCTGTGAGGGACTGACGTTGTAACACCTGTAAGCCCTCCATTTCTTTCATTACACTGTCACACTTCATTATTTTACCCAGTCCTCGATACAATCAAAACCAAACCACTCTCTCTCTTACTTCATTACTTTACCCACTCCCCGATACAATCAAAACCAAACCACTCACTCTCTTAATTTTCATTTTCATTTTAAATTTTAAATTTATTATATTTTTTATTTCGATTATTTTTTAGACGATCCAAATTAGATCTACAACGAATTAGTGAAAGCTTTTATTCCAAATTTTTAAAAGAAGCCTCAATTTGATCCAATTTTATTTTGAATTTAGTGTTGATGCACTTTTAATTAATGAAATTAGTGTAAATTAGTGTATTACTATTGCTCTTTCTTGGATCCAATCGTGGAGAAGCCGAGCTTTCCACGACGGAAAAATCAGAGATTCCATTGATAAAGGTAGAAAATAAAAATAAAAGTCACAATTTTAATAGATGTAAAATTAATTAATTTATTAATAAATTGTGAAGAAAATTAAATATAGTTTTTTATCAAATTTAAAATACTTTTTTTATTGAAACATTTTTTCAAATGATTTTAGCTAAAATGAATTAAAATAAACTGAAATCTTCCAAAATATAATTCCAAGTTCTAATATTTTTATTATTCTCGATGTCAAGATAAAGATGAACTTGACCTGAGATCAGGTAAAATGAGGAGATTTTTTTATTAAAAAATTGGTGATTAGAATTAATCCATTGCTTAGATCAAATAAGAATTTTCCAATGAACTCAAATTTGACTGAATCCAATTTCGTATGATCATTTAAATATGTAAATACTAAATTTTTGTAATTATTAAATATGCAAATTTGAATGAATTGTATTGAAATTTGAAAGCTTTGATACACGTCTATACTCGTCCAATACTCAAAGTAATGTAAGATAATTTGGGCTAAAATATTTTAATAGCTGTGAGTAGATTCAGTCCATCTAGATTTGTAGAAAGAAACCATAGCTGTATTGAAATGTCTAGTGATTGAATTCGATTAATTGTGGTTGAGACTTGAGATAACTTGTAGTTTATGTATTTGGTGATGTTAGAAGAAATTGAACAATATTATTTGTTTAATGAATTTTTTGAATTTGTTTAACAAGCTGCAATTACTTCAAATATTGTTTTACAATTATCTATGTTGAATTATTTTTATGTGCTTTAGAAATTAAAATTTTAATAAATATTATTTATTAAAATATTTTAAATACAAAAAAAGTGCTATTTAGAAATTTTGCCTTTAAGACATTAACTTTGTGTCTTAACGACGTCATATAAGCCATTGAATATCCATCTAGATATTAAAATTGAGCTGGTAGTAAAGGAAAGTTTGCTACTTGGTCGCCAAAATGAAATTTGTTTCTTTTGGAAGAGATAAATACTTGATATTTGTGACATTAATAATTTTTTATCTAATGATAATCATAATATTTACTTTTTAATAAAAAATCAGTCAAATTTTTCTCCACTTTGGCCCTATCAGAATATAGATATTTCCCACAAATTTGGTATTTTATTAAATTTACATAAAATTTATTTTTTTAACGGTATTCATTTTTAAATCAAAAAATTTGATCAATACTTTTTTTCCAATTTTCTTACCATTTAAGCTCATTTCAGATTCAGAATATTTTTTTAAAAAAAAAACAAAAATCAATCTAGGCTTCAGTGAACCAACTATTTAAGTCCATTTAAATCCTGTCAGATAATTTGGGTATTTCAGATAAAATTCAGTATTTTACAAAATTTATCCATAAAATTTTAGCCAATATGAAATCATGATAAAACCAGGTCTCACTTCTGTCCTCCGCCAAGTCTTCGCTAGCTTTTGAATTTAATATTATTAATGGACTACTCCTTTCCACCTACTGGTCCGTCTTTGTCTTGGTGTGTGATAGGTCTCTGTGTTGGGCTGGTCTAAAATGAGCTTCATATTGGGTTAGTAATTTCTTCAATAGCTTATCTTACTTGTGAATCTAACTCGAACCTGATTTGAAAAATCAAATTTCGTCATTTTGAACTCTAATATAGATTAGACTTTGTCTAACTTTTAGTCATCAGTAAAGACAATTAATTAAAAGTAAATTAGAAAGAAAAAATTAGCAATTTTACTCCTATTAATGTAAATAATTTCTCAAAATTCAGAGTATGATAAGAATCGTCTCAATGGAAGTCAAATAAATCATCTTTAAATAAAATAATTTGATCCACTTTTATTTTGAATTTATAGTTGATTCACTTTTAATTAATGAAATTAGTGTATTACGATTGTTGTTTCTTAGATCCATCATAGGCTCTTCTGTTCCTGTGTCTCCTTCTTTCTTAGATCCATCTTAGAAGAAAATCAGAGACTCCATCGATAAAGGTAGAAAATAAAATTAACAGAAATCAAGTAAATATATAAAAAATTCCATAATTTTAATAGATGTAAAACTAATTTATTTTTTAATAAATTGTGAAGAAAATTAAATATATTTTTTTATCAAATTTAAAATACTTTTTTATTGAAATATTTTTTTCAACGGATATTAGCTAAAATGAATTAAAATAAACTGAAATCCTCCAAAATAGAGTCCCAAATTCTAATATCTTTATTATTCTCAATATCCAAATAAAGATGAACATTTATAGATAGAATCTAGTCTATTATAGACTTTTGTAATAACTAGAGTTGAGATCACTTAAAATGAGGAGATGTTTGACTGAAAATTTAGAAATTATAGTTAATTCATTGTGTAGATCATAAAAAGAACTTTTCAATAAACTAAAATTTAACTAAATTCAAATTATAACCGTTTAAAAAAATACTAACTTTTCATAATTATTAAATATGCAAATTTTAATGAATAGTATTGAAAATTTTGAAACTCGTCTTTACTAGTCAATTATATTTCTAAAAATCTTTAAATTCATATATATATATATATATATATATATATATATATATATATATATATATATATATATATATATATATATGTCTTTCTCTAATCAACTGAGCACAATGAATTTTGAAACCACTTGAAAATATTTAACAATTTCAGTCAGACTTTCTCAAAGCCAATTTTCTCAGCTACTTTTAAAATACCTCTGAAATGCTAAATTTAACAAAAAAAATTATGTTGATTGACTTTTTTTTTGAATTATAGGACCTACTGAAATCTTCATATCACTCAAAAACATTTCCAGAATATGATTTTATGAACTCCATATCTGACCGTTGATGATTATTTAGTTTAATCAAATCTAAATTTGAGTAAGATCAAGTGGCTTTTGGCATTCATTTCTAAGCAAACTTGAGAATTTACTCTATTTTAATATTACAAATTTATTGATAAGGTTAGATTATCTGGGTATTACCCTCTAATTCAGTTTCTCCGGATACCCATTGTAAGCCAAGACATCTTCAATTGATTTTAGCTTCACTGAATTAAAATAAACTGATATGCTCTAGAGTCCCAAAATTTATTTTATTTTATTTTATTATTCTTGATATCAAATAGATAACACTTCATGTACGCACTATTGATCAATATTAGATTTCTACATCACTTACTGAGACGTGTTTTACCATGATAGTGTCTCACACTCTCAACTTCTTCACCATTTAAGCTCATTTCAGGCTCAATTTTTGTTTTTAAAAAGATCAATCTATGATGACATGAACAAAAGATTTGGTCCATTTCAGTCTTGTCAGAATATGGGTGTTCATAAAAAAAAAATCAGTATTTTACAAATTTTATTTATAAAACTTTGTCCTTTCTTATAATAAAAATAGAAAATATCGTGATCCCACTATGAAATTGAGTTACAAATATTGGTAAAATGTGATAGTTCGGACAGGGGTTGAGCTGATAAATTACAACTAAAATTTGGTCATTTTGGACTCTAATATAGATGAGGCCAAGGTATAAATCTTGGTATCGGTCGATAAATTTATTTCTTCTATTTTTTATTTAAAAAAAAAAACCACCAATATCGGTCATATACATATCGCATTGGTCGAGATATCAAAGTTTTCAAAATCGAGATTTACACCCTTGGATGAGACTTTGTCGAAGTTTCGATAATAATATTTTGTCATTTGAAAAGATAATTTGTTAGAAGAAAATTAGAAATTAAAATTTAGCCATTTTGCTCGATTAGTTTATAACATGTCTCAAAAATTGGGGTGTAATAAGAATTGTCTCAATCAGAATCCGTATGACAAAATTATTTCCATTTTATTATAGGCACCCTGATTGACGAATACTTTGATGTCCTATAACCCAAATGTGATTATGACTGTAGATATAGATCCGCTTAGATTGAAAAGATCTAACGATTCATTTGAACTTAGATGGTGTGGATCTCACCAAAAATCACTTTGAATCGAACCTGAAATAACTAAAAATGATTTTTTTTTTCCCTCTAAACAACCTCGCAACTAAGTTGTTGTTGCGGAGTAATAAAATAAATAAGATAAAAAACAAAGTGAGGTCGTTACTCATTACGAACTTTAAGAAATTCAATATTTTGGATAGTTACAATGATACGAGCTATATTGTGTCCAAATCATTCAACACTTGGCGAAAAAAATGCAGACTGTATCATAATCGGGGATTTAAAAGTAGGATTTGATAAATATTGGCCATATTGGCGGATATCATTCTCTCTCATCTAATTTATTTTTTAATTTTAATTTTATTTTTTTCAAAAAAATCCAAAAAAATTATAGAAAATGAAGAAAATTATGGGTTTATTGGGTGCATAATTTTTTCATTAAATATCGATCATTTATATGTTCAAATGTTATTTTGAAGTTAAAACGTTGGGATTTTCCAAAATTATTAATAAAATTATGGAAAAATCGTAGAAAATGGAATGTGTGGCTCCTTATTTAGATGTTCAAATTACTGCTAAAATTATTAGGTTTATGGAGTCTGATTGTCAAATATTTATTAGAATTTTTTTTTTATTAGAGGGCAATTTTGAGTACATAGTTTTCCCGAAACCACTCTAATTTCTAGCTCAAACCATAGTTTTTTCCCAAAACCATTTTGGTTTCCCGCCCAAAACCAAGTTTGGCCGATACTGGACAATATTGGGTCCAATATTGGCCGGATAAGGTTATTTAAAAAAAAAACAATTCGGCAGATATGGTGGCCTAGATTTCGGTCGATACTCCCGACTTTAAACAGTACGGCCGATACATATCAGGTTCAAAACCCCGAGATGTATCGGCGGATATTTTCACCTCTTATCATAACAGTTGTTCCACTGATAAGTCGCACCGCGCCCGTAGCGGCAGCTACGGTTTCTCTCTCCTCCTTATTTTATTTTAAAAAATTGAAAATTTTACAGAAAATCAAGAAAAATCTAAGCTTCATTTTTATGTAATTTTTTTCATTATTTCATGGTCATTTGAATATTTAAGTATAAATTTGAAGTTAAGAAAATGAGAGTTTCAAAATATTTTAAAAAATGAGAAATATCCCAAAAAATTGAAAAATATAGAATATAAAGTCTACTGATTTTTTGCTAATTTTCTCCTAAGGAATGACCGTTTTCAAAAAAAATCTCAATTTCTTCAAATTCTAACACCTTAAATAATATACAATTCAAGAATAAAGGCCTAAACTTTAAAAGAGAGCTTTTTGTCTATGAAACTTCGCTACTTGCTCTTCTTTTCCTCCGTCATGTTGTTTATTGGATCCATCACGGCAGAAGCCGCGCTTTCAACGAGAGAGAATCAAACATTCCATCGACAAAGGTAGAAAATAAAATTAACAGAAAAAGGATAAATATCAAGTAAAAATAAAAAGAAAATCCATAATTTTAATAGATTTAAAAATAATATATTTATTATTAGATTGCGAAGAAAATTAAATATATATTTTTACCAAATTTAAAGTGTTTTCTATTGAAACATTTTGTTCAATTGATTTCCACTAAAATGAATTAAAATAAATTGAAATCCTCCAAAATAGAGTCTCAATTTTTATTTCATTTTATTTCTCAATATCAAGATAAAATAAATAATTATAGATAGAATCTAGTTTATTTAGTGACTCTCTGTAATAACTCAACTTGAGATCACAGACAATGAGGAATTTTTGACTAAAAAATTGGAGATTAGAATTAATCCATTGCTTAGATCATAAACAGAACTTTCCAATGAACTCAAATTTGAGTGAGTTCAGGAGCTCAAATTATGACCGTTTAAGGAAAATATTAAATTTTAATAATTAGTAAATATGCAAATTTTAATGAATAGTTTTGAAAACTTTGAGATTCATCTTTACTCGCCGGTTATTCTCCTAAAAATCTTGAAATTCACATATATGTCTTTATCTAATTAATTGAACATAATAAATTTTTGAACCACTTGAAAATATTTTGGTTTCCTATCCGAACAATTTAAATTAGACTTTCTCAAAATCAATTTTCTCTAGTACTTTCAAAATACCTCTGAAATGCTAAATTTAACAAAAAATTATGTTGATGGACTTCTTTTGAATTATAGGACCTACTGAAATCTTCATATCACTCAAAAACATTTCCAGAATATGATTTTATGAACTCCATATCTGACCATTGATGATTATTTATTTTAATCAAATCTAAATTTGAGTAAGATCAAGTGGCTTTTGGAATTCATTTCAAACCAAACTTGAGAATTTACACAATTTTAATATTACGAACTTATTGATAAGATTAGATTATTTCGGTATTACCCTCTAACTCAGTTTCTGTGGAGTCCGGATACCCATTATAATGTAAACCAAGGTTTGCGACCCGTCTCACTTGCCAAGGCATCTTCCTATCTCCTTCCCACGACGACTCTAAGTCGTCCCCAACAAGTATCCGCCCCCTTTCAATTGTCGTCTTCCCTTCTCTGGGCCACTCTAAAAAATCATCCCCTTCATTCAGTCACTCTTCCTCACTCTTTTCTAAGCCCCTTCTCAATCTCTCCCTTTCACTCTCTCTAAAGGCTCTGTTGAGTCACAAGCCTAGCTGCCTGTGACTGCACCACTTCTTCTTTCTCCTTCTTCCCCATTTCATTTTCTGGGTAATCTTTCTCTTTTAATTATTTTGTCAATTTAAATTAGGGTAGCGATTCTTTGTTTTGTGTAATCAGACACATAATTTAGAGTATTGTCCATTTTACTATTTCATTGCGGTATAAATCGGCTCACTGACCGACTTATCGGATGACTGACCCTTTCACTGTGGTATAAATCGATAAGTCAAAATGACAGATTCGGTTTCCGCTGGTCAAGATGGCAGATTCAGTTTCGGCTATCCGAAATGGCAGATTCAGTTTCTGTGAGCCAAAATGACGGATTCGATTTCGGCTAATCGAGATGGCAGATTCGGTTTTAGCTATTCGAAATAGTAGATTCGACTAGCTGAAATGGCAAATTCGGATGATGGATTCGGTTTCGGTTAGCCGAAATGATACATACAATTTTGGCTAGTCGAAATGACAAATTTGGATGGTAAATTCAGTTTCGACTAGCTGAAATTGCAGATTCTTTTAGGATTTGGCTCAATTTTAGAGTTTAGATTGAATAGAAGTTCCTATTTTCGGATTAGGAAACTTGTTATTTCCTCCTGCATCTTCTCTATTTCTTTACTATTTTCATTTGTGAAAAACCTCTATAAAATAGAGAGACTCGTTTGGGTTGGTTGTGGGTGGCCCTTTTAGGCACCACCGGGTTTGTATTTGAGAGAGAAAATCTAAGAGAGATTTCGGTCCAAGAGATTTGTATTTGTAATATCTTTGATTATAGTGAAATAGTGGATGTAGGTTGAACTACGTAAATCTTATCTCTTATAATTGATTTGTTTGTGTGATTGTTGGTGTGCTTCCGGTGTGTTTAGATTGGGGGATTGAAAATCCCAACAGATTGGGTTTGTGACTTTCTTTTTTCTTCGGTACATTAGTGAAATGGTAAAATCAGAAATACTTTAAAACCCGTGTCGGATTACACAAAAACCAATAGGAGGATTGCTGGCTTTAAATTAAGTTAGAATTAGTTTTCTTGTCAAAATAATTTCAATAAAATCTCTCTAGGATTCCATTCAAAAACAAAATTAAAAAGAGGATTAAGAACCCACTGTTATCCACAGTTCTTCTGTTCTTTTTTCTTTCCTAAATTTTTTGGATATATTAAGTCCTAACTGATTTTAAAGGAAAATCATTCTTTTTACCTTTTTCAAACGGTTTTAAATTGATTTTGGAAATTGTTATAAGGATAGATTTCAAGAGAGAGAGATATAACAGAGCAGAGAGCTCTCTCATCACTCTCTGCACCGGTGAAAAATGCAGGCTCTCTGCATTGTCCCACTCTTTTGAGTGTTTAAAAAAAGAAAAAAGAGACTCCGTTCAAGCGCTGAATAGAGAGAGAGACTGTGCAGGCCGATCGTATTGGCGTGCAGATTAAAACTGAGCTTTTCATCAAGACGAAAAGAAAACAAAAGAAGATTAATTCCTTGTTTTATTTGTCATGCATTGTTTTCAGGAAAAAAAAAAAAAACAAAATGTATTTGTTTGGGTTTAAGTCAGGATTTATTGTTTTAATCCACCCTTATCATTTTACAAGGTATTTTCTTTTTGTATATGTACAAAATTGTCCATCTTATTTTATTTGTTTATTGAGTGATTTCATTATTTTAAGACGCCAAGTTATAAAAAGGATGGCGTTTTAAAGGACTTTATTTGATTAAAGTATTTAATATTTACTTATTTATAACTCTATTAATCTATTTACTTATTTTATTTGGATAAAGTTACTAATAATTCAAAAAACAGTTAATTATTTCATGAACAAGGTTTTCATTGTCTTATTAGCATCAAAGTGAGTTAGGCATGGTTCGGCCATGACTCAACCTTCACCCTTACCTTGGACTTTAGAATAACCGTAGATTAAAGTTGGAGCAACAACATTCCTAACATTTATTCAATGTAAATTGTCAAAGAGATTTAATAATTACCAATTTTTATTTGCTTACAATATTTAATTTAATCTACAGCAACTTTGCATTAAAGAGGCTTGCTTTTAAAGCTTTCGACTCTTTGGCAACACGGTTCACTTCACAACTTCAAGGTGAGTAGAATAATTCACTATATATTTTGATTACAGGATCTTTTATTTTATTTTGCAATGAAAAAATTGCAATTAAGATGTGTTTTTGGAATCTAATCACTGGACCTAAAATATAATAAGTGATCAATTGAATGATGGTTATAATCCGATGCAATACTCAAAGTAATGTAAGGGAATTTGGACTAAAATGTTCTAATAGCTATGAGGAGACTCAGTCCATTTGGATTTGTAGAAAGAGACCATAGCTTTGTAGGAAGGTCTAGTAATTGAATTGAATCAATTGTGATTGAGACAACTTGTGGTTTATGTATTTGGTGATGTTAGAAGAAATTGAACAATATTGTTTGTTTATTGAAATTTTTTGTTTAGCAAACTGCAATTACTTTAAATATTGTTTTACAATTATTTATGTCGAATTATTAAAATTTTAATTAAATATTATTTATAATAATATCTTAAATACAAATAAGACCCCATTTAGAAATTTTGCCTGCATCATATAAGCCATTGAGTATCCATCTACATATTAAAATTTGAGCTGGTTATTAAGGAAAGTTTGCTATTTGGTCACCAAAATAAAATGAAAATGTTTCTTCTGTGGAAGTGCTAAATAGTGACATTTATAATTTCTTAACTAATGATAATCATAATATTTACTTAATACAAATTCTGTCAAATTTTCTCTCCACTTTGGCCCTATCAGAACATGGATATTTCCCACAAATTTGGTATTTTATTAAATTTACATATAATTCATTTTTAAACCAAAAAATTTGATCAATACTTATTTTCCAAATCTTTTGCCATTTAAGCAAATTTCAGATTCAGAATATTTTTTTTAAAAAAAAAATCAATCTAGGCTTCAGTGACCAACGATTTAGGCCATTTCAGTCTTGTCAGATAATTTGGGTATTTCAGATAAAATTCAGTATTTTTTTTAATTTATGTGTGGGAAACTGCAGGAAACCCAACCGAAAACCCTTACGAGTGAGATCACTACTCCTAAGACACACCAAAATTAGGCTATGGGGGTTCGAATATGCAATCTTCCGTCTTCGCAAGCTTTTGAATTTAATATTTTTAATGGATCACTCTTTTCTACTGATTAGTCAGTCACTCAGTCTTTGCCTTGGTTGGGTTGGATAAAGGGTTCATAGACTCAAACGCAACTCAATTCAAATTTAAAATCCCACTTTAGCTAATATTTGAAAATTTCTAAATATTAGTCAATATTTCAAAGAAGAAGGATATTTCGTCTCAGAAACTGACTAAAAATTGTAATCAGCTCTAAACCCATCAATGATCTCTAAGGCTGTATGTGATAAGATTCAAGCTAAATGGGCCTCCTAAAACACGTGCATTGGCTCTATTAATCTGTTATGGGCCTGTGAAATCTAGTAAAATGGGCCCCTTATACCTCATCCAGGGGTCAAAAATTCGGCCGATACTGTGCGTATCGGCCGAATTATATCGGTTTTTTGACGACCGATCTATATCGGCCGTGCGTATCGGCCGAATTATATTGGTTTTTTGACGACCGATCTATATCGGCCGATACGTATCGTATCGGCCGTATAAAAAAAATTTGGCCGATATGACCGAATTTCTGACCGATAATTCGGTTAATGATATCGGCCGAATTTTAATAATTCGGTTGTTTGGTTTTTTTTTTAAAAAAAGTTTTTTTATTTAAAAATATCGGACTAGAAAGGATGGAAAGAAAGAAAATAAAATATAGAGAAAAGATTGAAGAAAAAAAATCGCTACAGCTTACCTTTCTCTTCTTTTTCTTCTTCGTTGATCGAAAAGTACAGAGAGCGGCAGCGGTTAGGGTTTAGCAGAAAGAGGGAAAGAGAAGAAGGGTATAAAAAAGAAGAGCATTAGGGTTTGCAAGGGAAGAAGTAACTCACGTGAGCTTACTAAAAAGCTCACGTTTGTAACCTAATATTTTTTCAAAATAATATTTTTTTTTTTAAATAGAAAGTAAAAATTATAATATTTTCTTTTATTTATCTTATTGTAATAATTTAATATTATATTTACCATCTAATATTTTTAGGGTATCCATTCATAGTAATTAAATAATAAAATCTTCATTAAAATTTTAAAATTATTTTTTAGGCACTGTGTATTTCCAAAATTTTTCAAAATGAATATCCGGACTAATTACAATAACCTGATAAAAACACTTTAAGACTTAAAGGTCTTTTGACATTTTTAAATATTTAAAACACAGTATTTTACAAATAAGGGTATCCCTAGGTTATGCCGAAAACACATTTAGGAGTGTCAAAAGACCTTAAAGTCTTAAAGTATATTTATCAGGTTATTGTAATTAGTCCGGATATTCAATTTGAGAAATTTTAAAAATACACGATGCTTAAAAAATAATGTGCATAGTGTATTAAATAATAAAATCTCCTTTAAAACTTTAAAGTTATTTTTTAAGCACTGTGTATTTTCAAAATTTCTCAAATTGAATATCCAGACTAATTACGATAACCTAATAAAAATACTTTAAGATTTCAATGTCTTTTGACTTTCCTAAATGTGTTTTCGGCACACCCTAGGGATACCCTTATTTGTAAAATACTGTGTTTTCAACACACTCTAGGGATATCCTAACTTAAAATAACACTCATTGACTAAGAAAATAAATTATGAAATTATTTCTACAAATTTTCCTCATTTATATCATTTTCCTTATAATTTTCACAATTTTATTACTAATTATATAATTTCTCGTTATCGTAACTTCAAAAATATATTAGAAGATGTAAATATCCGATATTTTATGAAAAAATTATATATTCAATAAGCCCATAATTATCTGCATTTACTGTAATTTTTTTGAATTTTTTTTTTTTAAAAAAAAAGGGTAGGAGAGAAAAAATTCGACCGATATGAAAAATCGGCCGGGATCTCGGCCCGGCCGATTTTTCTACCCCTGACCTCATCCAACCATTTCTTGAGTCTGTTTATCAAACTCAAACATGATGGGTGATATGCAGCAGTCAAAAATTCGGTCAAATCGATATTTTGGTTGAATTTTCGTATCCGCTAAGAGCTCAGGTGATATCTTTCTCTCTTCAATTTTTTTTACTGAAATCTCGGTAGATTTTTTTTTGAAAATATTCATTTAAAAAAATAAAATTGTTGTTTTTTTTAAATATATAAAAATATAAATATCAGTCAATATTCATTTGATATAGGCAAATATCGGTCGAGATATTTGCTCGGGCCTACAATCGATATTATGTTTTTTTCTTTTTTTAAAAAGACAGATATATCGGCCCACAACTAAATTTTTTTCCTCTGACCGATACTTATTGTCAGGAGTTCAAAATCCGGTATCGGCCGATATTTTTTTCGCTCCTCTTTTTTTTTTTTTAAACGGCCGATATTTGGACCCCTGCTTATTGTATTGGTTGAGATATCTCCGTATTCAGAAAATTGAGATTTATACCCCTGTTGATACCTGATACAAAAATCTCTCTCCCACATCGGTGTAGTTTAACTGGTTAACCTCTCACCTCAGAAAGTGGAAGATATAAAGTTCGATGATGTGTAACCTAACTTAGTGTACTATAAAGACAGTAGGTATCAACTGAGGCATAATTCACGTTGGATTTCTATGATTTCTCTTATATAAATTAAAAAAAAAAAAAAAAATCTCAAAACATAAATGATACCATGAGTTGGTCAAAGATTCGGACGAGTAAAGTCAACTTAGTCTAAATTGCTATCAACTATTTAAAATAAAATTATGGACCTCCCTTTGAAGTGGAAAGTGGGATTGGTAAGGTCAGATTGAAAGACATCAAGAAAAGTAGGACACGGCAAGTCATCATGTTTTTTGTTTTTCCAAAATGGTATTCAAGACGCGTCCACTTAGTTAAACTGTATTTATATATTTTTCGAGATCCCTAATTCTTTTATATTACAACTATTGACATCAATCTCTTGTTTATTAAGTCGACTAGTTGCTTTTGAGACTGAAAGAAGTTATTTTAATTTTCAAGCCCATTTTAATTGAGACGGGTCTAAGTGAACCCATTTAAATGAATCCTATTTATTATTTTGATTATTTTCAATTATTTTGAGGTTTTATTATTTTGTCAATATTTCAATCATTTTAGCGTCCTGTATGGTCATTTATTTTTAATGGCAAGCAGTTTTATTCATTCAAAGAATAAGGAACATAAGTGGGATGCTTTGTAACGACCCGTCCCGCTACGGGCACGTTAAGGCTGATACGGACTCCTAAGACCGTTCCGATACAATTTCGGGGACTTTTTTTTTTTAAAGGGAGACACCGCTCCTGCAACCCGCACTAATCATAGCAATCCACCAATAGACCAAAAACCGTAAGCAGCAATTATAATTTCAAAAGATAGCATCAACCCATTATTACATTCATCCAGCTCAGTGAAATGTACATATATCTCAATTACATTAACAGGTCCTCAAGTACAAAATGAAACCAAGACAAATACGAAACTGCGACTCCACGCCCAACGTTCGATTGAGGGTCTCGCCTGCCCTTCCTCGATGAAGTACCTGTGAGGCAAGGGGTGAGCTCTACATGCCCAGTGAGGGTAACACCCGCACCAAATGTCACCAAGCATACACGGCATATAATCACATGAACACAATAATGTCTAAGATGTCTACATGCATGACCATACAAACGTATGCCCTACCCCTAGCACAGGGCCCACATCAGCCAGGTCTCTAGAACATCCTCTAACCAACGCAATGCAACTCCCTTATGTACCCAACCGCGACAGTCCACCAATCCACGGGTACGCAGACTGATCCTCAGTCGGGTCGGGGTCTCTAGTCCTCAACTAGACCTATGACCCTCTCATGACAACCCGCAAGCGTACCACGACCAACCCAAGGTTCGGACTCACTAGAGTCCCCAAACTGATTGCCACACGGGAGTAACCACTTCACCAGTCTTCAACGAACTGCCAACCGGACTCATCTATGGTTTCATCAACCAAGTACCAGAGTTTCGATAGTCAAACCTATAGTCTCGGACCCCATGTGCTGGTCTCCGCACGATTGGTGTATCCATCTCTCACAGAATCCTATAAGTCTTCTGCCGAGTGAGCCGGCCGAACTCATTCGTTAGGCGCTCGTAAATTCCTAGTGAGTCAACGCACACAATACAAGTCTCAACAATGGACCCTAAAGTCAACTGCGGGTAAACACACTACACACCCCACCACAGGCTGTCCTCACCATACAGGTGTCCTAGCCTGGAATATCTCTTCATATCATCCCTTGACCAATGAGCGAACGAGCACATCCTCAGCTTACTGGATCATCCGGGGATCACAACAATACCAGCGGGAGCTGTCCCTCACCACATCGTCCCTCGACCTATGCGAGCACCTCCTCAGCCTACTCGGTCATCTAGGGACCACAAACTGAACCAGCGGGAGCTGTCCCTCACCGCATCGTCCCTCGACCTAGGCGAGCACCTCCTCAGCCTACTCGGTCATCTAGGGACCACAAACTGAACCAGCGGGAGCTGTCCCTCACCGCATCGTCCCTCGACCTAGGCGAGCACCTCCTCAGCCTACTCGGTCATCTAGGGACCACCGACTGAACCAGCGGGAGCTGTCCCTCACCGTATCATCCCTCGACCTAGGCGAGCACCTCCTCAGCCTACTCGGTCATTAGGGACCACCGACTGAACCAGCGGGAGCTGTCCCTCACCACATCGTCCCTCGACCTAGGCGAGCACCTCCTCAGCCTACTCGGTCATCTAGGGACCACAGACTGAACCAGCGGGAGATGTCCCTCACCGCATCGTCCCTCGACCTAGGCGAGCACCTCCTCAGCCTACTCGGTCATCTAGGGACCACCGACTGAACCAGCGGGAGCTGTCCCTCACCGCATCGTCCCTCGACCTAGGCGAGCACCTCCTCAGCCTACTCGGTCATCTAGGGACCACCAACTGAACCAGCGGGAGCTGTCCCTCACCGCATCGTCACTCGACCTATGACCAGGCGAGCACCTCCTCAGCCTACTCGGTCATTCGAGGATCACGAGCTAGTATCCCACCCTCTGGTCTCCATGCAAGCGAATCACTCAACCCATTAGACCACTGGAGACGTCTCATCTGCCACGTACTCGAGTAGCGTAACAACCAGGTCCTCCAAGTCTGCCTAGGGTCAACCAACACCCAACCCAAAGGCTTCCCTGGAGATTCCATAACTGCCTCACCACTGGTCCCGACCGAGACTCCAGGGCACCTCATTCTCTAACCCAGACAACGCCTCACCCACAAGCGTGTCTGAAGACCACCAACGGTAGGCCTAACAGCTCAACCCCTACTAGGGGGAATACCTCTATCATCTATTGATCCACAAGCAAACTACGTTTTCTAGTGTGGTTTTTCATAACCTCCCAACCCTAACCACCAGCAAATTAGGGGGAGTCTCTAAATCCTGGTGTTGCCTAGTACACATGCCCCCACCGACATTCCATTTTGCACTAGCCACATGCATACAAAATTATCTCTATGCATGCCGTCAATATGACATATCGCAACATAATTAAGTATATATATATATCATCATCTATCACATGCTACACATTAACATTCAGATATGGTATCAATCATGGCATGTTCCATACGAGCATAGAAAGTGGTATCATCTACTATCTACTACACGCAATTCTAAAGCATGTTGATTAAATTATTAATCACATACATGGCAAGTTATCACACATTAACCAATCATGTTATCATATCATCAACAAGTCATGACATCCGATAAACTATTCATAGGTGCTCCATGAGCAATGGGTACAAATACACCCGGATGAGGCCCCCGCCACATAGTGGTATCAACAGTTCCCTTGCCGAGTGGCCTATTATACCGGGGGACCCCATTCGCCGCATTTTGTACCCACACAACTGATAGAGTAATAATGTGTATAGATGCATGCTAAAAGAGGTGATAAGTTCCCTCACCGTGTGTGCGTTTTGAAATCAACTTCGAGAAACCGGGTCCATTAGGTTGAAGGGGGGCTCGATCTGATAGAAGAAATACAAAGATTAGCGAACGGGTTAAAACGGGCTAAAACGAGCTAAAACAAGTCTGGGCCGCAAACGGGCCCCAAAATGGGCCGAACATGGCCCAAAACTGAAAACCAGATCCAAAACTAGGTCGGGTTCGGGATTGGGCCTAAAACTGAAAACTGGGTCCAAAATTGGGCCGAGCTCGAAACTGAGCCCGAAACTGGAAACTGGGTTTGAAATCGGGTCGGGCCCGAAACTGGGTCGAAACGGGCCGGGCCGAACAGAACTGGGCCGGAGGGCTGGGCCGGGGCCGAGTTGGACTGGGCCGAGTCGGACTGGGTTGGCTCTATCCGAAACAGAACTCGGCTGAGTTGACTCAGTGATTCGGCCGAGTCGACTCGGTGAGTCGACCGAGTCGGCTCATCAACTCAGCCAAACAGGAAAAGAAAGAAAAAGAAGGAAAATGAAGGAAAGGGGAGGAAAAGAAAGGGGGAAAACGGAAAACCAGATGGGGAAGGAAGAGAGGAGAAGGAAAGGAGAGAAGATCGAAGGAGAGGGGCGGGAGAGATGAAGAAGAAAGGGCTGAGAGGTGGAGAGAGAAAGGGACAAGGGGCGGCGGCGGCTAGGGCTAGAGATAAGGGAAGAAGAAAGGAGAGGAGAGGGGGAAGAGGAAGAGAGGAATGAGAGAGAGAGAAGCAGCTGCGGCGGCACTGTAGCTATGCGCTACAGTGCTGCCGAAAACGAATTTTAAGGGAAAAAAGGAGGTTTAGATTTAGGGTTTGGGGTTCTTTTCTTTTTTTTTTTTTTTATAAAAATCTTAAATTTTCCCAAAATTAAATAAATAAATTAAAACTCATAAAAATCAAACGTCAAACATCGAGGAAGATAACGTGTGATTTTCAAACTTTTTATATGATAAAATACTCAATGATTCGAAATTACCAAAGTGCCCTTCGAGTGTCCGAACTCAAAATCGGGCAAACTAGGACCCAACACGGGGCCCACACCTTTCCCACTGCTACCAAGACCCCAAAACTCCGAAATATCGGGTCGGGTCACTACAACACTACCCCCTTTAAGGAATTTCGTCCTCGAAATTCAAACTGAACCCCAAACTAGCCACATACCTTGCAAGTAAAACTCATGTAAGAACCATCTCTATATAGCTGAAACTCACTCTCAAGCCAATCCTCTCGTCACAGGATGATACCAGCATACCCAATCCAGTGAAACAACCCCACCACGAAGCAGCATGAACGGTTGAGCAACCTGGACAACAGTCTGTGCCACTCTCAAAACCAATTACCTTTAACTGATCAATCTCATCTGCTCAATAGCCCTTCTGATCGTACTTAGTTCCCACAGAATTACATCTAGGTCTCTGCCCAACGCTAGGGAAATCTGTGTAGTCAGCCACATAGTGCCTCGCTCAGGACCATCAAAACGCAAGTCTGTCGCCGCTGTCGTACTCAAACTCTATCAGGAACCAACAGTCTTCTCAACTCACGTCATAATCAAGGGCGTCAAAACATAACACATGTCTTCTGGAATCTGTAGGGTCTGTCCTGGACAGACGTCTATCCACAGATAGTCCGCCGAGCTAAAACACGATTGAGCATACAACTCTCTCTATAATACTGCCTGATCTAAAGGGTAGAACTTAAATCTCGATCTGACACTGTCGTCTCGGCATCTCGCATAGACTAGCCCTCTGCTCAACGTAAATCAGTCCAAACGCTTCAAGGAGTCGGTCAATCCTCACCCTAAGGAGATGGGTGAGTTCTGCCAATCTATCAGTCACTAACCCATGATGAAGGAGTCAAAGTGCCTCCACACGGCACCGCTCAAACTGAACTACCACCAGCCTGCTATGGAGAGTCAAGTCGTCACCAGGTCTCACAGTCTAGATGTCTGATCCACCACCACACCTCACAAAACCCCATAGTCTGACTGTCTCTGTACTTGAATGTTGATTCTCCAGGGCTCCGCCACTCAAAACTGACTGAATCACCGCCTTGCATAGACTGGCCGCTACAGTCTTTGTGCCTGATCAACAATCACTCCATAAACTTTATCCCTCAAGTCCGCTTTATGCTCAAATCCTCCTGAACAAACATATGCTCAAAACCACAGTGATGGGGGATACTCATAACCTCTCTCACAATGGATATCTCCAACCCGAGCACATTACCATCAACATCCATCCCGAGCTATTAGTGGAAGGTTATACTCATCAATATCAAGTCGTTTTGAATCAGAAACAACCAATTAACCATCTTGTATTAGCACACAACCATCATCATCCCTGGAAACACCACAATGAGCTGCACGTCCATGGCCTTTTCTCTACCTCCAATACAATCATCACTATAATGGTCATCTGCTTCCACTCGAGAAAAAATTGTCTCACTGATATCACACCAAGAGTTAACTGTCCTCTCTGACCAATCTAACTGTAAGCACGGTCACCTGGAGTAATCTGAATAAACTGCTAGACACAACCTCAGCTCCATTTTGACAAACCTATCGCCCTACCTATCGAAACCACATTGCCAAGCAGCTACATTTATGGGATCAAAACTCGCATCCGACAAAACACATCCTCAAGAAGCAACAGGAATTCTTTCAGCTGTCTCAACAAGTCGTCAATCTCCAGTAGAAGAACCTCATCCTACTATTTAATTTTGTTCAGTCGTCGACCACAGGTACAAAATCTCATCGAGTCATTCTTCTTCTAGGCCAACAAAGTCGGTGTGTCCCCTGGTGAAATACCCAGGCAAAAAGGTCTCACCGACTTTAGCCCACAAGTCTAGTCTCTATGTCCAACACCCCTGTCGGTATCATCCCAACGCCTGGCATCCCAGTGCCCTCCCAACTCGAACTGACTGACAAGCCACACGGTGATCAGATCCCTCAACACCTGTCTGATGGTAAATCACTGCCTCTAAATAGAACACCACCGACTGTTAAGAGATCCGCCTCTAGGTATAATACGCTACATGTAATCCTGTACAATATCCGCCAATCATTCCAACGGAGACGTGACAAACAAGGCGCCTCCACCACATATACTCCCAAACTCAAACCACGATGAAGCTCAAAGTCATCGAGCGAGTCACGTATCTGAATCAAGTCAAGTCTCAGAACCAAAGACCAAAGGGTACTATCACACCACTCGCATAAGTAGGATATATCAACCCATACGAGGTGTTACTGCCACGCTTAGATTATTGCACTGAAGTCGTACTCTGGTCAAATACTCTGACTTCCCGCTAGCCAGATACTTCGGGTCTTCCGCATACACAAATTGACAATGGATATAGACAATCTGTTCACCAACACTTAGTTCTCCAAAGTCTCTATCACGGGTCGGGGAATCCCTATGGTCTTCGGGTTACTATCCCCGGTACAAATTTCCCCCTACTCTAACAAGTGCTCATACTAACCGCAAGTCAATCCACAAAATGAAAGTCTGACCAAGCTCAATACCAGAAGAGAACCCAAAGCAAAATACATCTCTAGTACTCAAGCTAAAGGGTCACCCCATCAGACTTACCACAACAACTTAGGGAAGTCAAAACACACTATGGAAATAGGTCCCATCTACCCTACCATACAGGGGATGAACTTAATCTCTGGTCCTCATCACACACACCTCTGACCCATGCACAGTCCGAGAGTTGAACCGTGCTCTGATACCAACTGTAACGACCCGTCCCGCTACGGGCACGTTAAGGCTGATACGGACTCCTAAGACCGTTCCGATACAATTTCGGGGACTTTTTTTTTTTAAAGGGAGACACCGCTCCTGCAACCCGCACTAATCATAGCAATCCACCAATAGACCAAAAACCGTAAGCAGCAATTATAATTTCAAAAGATAGCATCAACCCATTATTACATTCATCCAGCTCAGTGAAATGTACATATATCTCAATTACATTAACAGGTCCTCAAGTACAAAATGAAACCAAGACAAATACGAAACTGCGACTCCACGCCCAACGTTCGATTGAGGGTCTCGCCTGCCCTTCCTCGATGAAGTACCTGTGAGGCAAGGGGTGAGCTCTACATGCCCAGTGAGGGTAACACCCGCACCAAATGTCACCAAGCATACACGGCATATAATCACATGAACACAATAATGTCTAAGATGTCTACATGCATGACCATACAAACGTATGCCCTACCCCTAGCACAGGGCCCACATCAGCCAGGTCTCTAGAACATCCTCTAACCAACGCAATGCAACTCCCTTATGTACCCAACCGCGACAGTCCACCAATCCACGGGTACGCAGACTGATCCTCAGTCGGGTCGGGGTCTCTAGTCCTCAACTAGACCTATGACCCTCTCATGACAACCCGCAAGCGTACCACGACCAACCCAAGGTTCGGACTCACTAGAGTCCCCAAACTGATTGCCACACGGGAGTAACCACTTCACCAGTCTTCAACGAACTGCCAACCGGACTCATCTATGGTTTCATCAACCAAGTACCAGAGTTTCGATAGTCAAACCTATAGTCTCGGACCCCATGTGCTGGTCTCCGCACGATTGGTGTATCCATCTCTCACAGAATCCTATAAGTCTTCTGCCGAGTGAGCCGGCCGAACTCATTCGTTAGGCGCTCGTAAATTCCTAGTGAGTCAACGCACACAATACAAGTCTCAACAATGGACCCTAAAGTCAACTGCGGGTAAACACACTACACACCCCACCACAGGCTGTCCTCACCATACAGGTGTCCTAGCCTGGAATATCTCTTCATATCATCCCTTGACCAATGAGCGAACGAGCACATCCTCAGCTTACTGGATCATCCGGGGATCACAACAATACCAGCGGGAGCTGTCCCTCACCACATCGTCCCTCGACCTATGCGAGCACCTCCTCAGCCTACTCGGTCATCTAGGGACCACAAACTGAACCAGCGGGAGCTGTCCCTCACCGCATCGTCCCTCGACCTAGGCGAGCACCTCCTCAGCCTACTCGGTCATCTAGGGACCACAAACTGAACCAGCGGGAGCTGTCCCTCACCGCATCGTCCCTCGACCTAGGCGAGCACCTCCTCAGCCTACTCGGTCATCTAGGGACCACCGACTGAACCAGCGGGAGCTGTCCCTCACCGTATCATCCCTCGACCTAGGCGAGCACCTCCTCAGCCTACTCGGTCATTAGGGACCACCGACTGAACCAGCGGGAGCTGTCCCTCACCACATCGTCCCTCGACCTAGGCGAGCACCTCCTCAGCCTACTCGGTCATCTAGGGACCACAGACTGAACCAGCGGGAGATGTCCCTCACCGCATCGTCCCTCGACCTAGGCGAGCACCTCCTCAGCCTACTCGGTCATCTAGGGACCACCGACTGAACCAGCGGGAGCTGTCCCTCACCGCATCGTCCCTCGACCTAGGCGAGCACCTCCTCAGCCTACTCGGTCATCTAGGGACCACCAACTGAACCAGCGGGAGCTGTCCCTCACCGCATCGTCACTCGACCTATGACCAGGCGAGCACCTCCTCAGCCTACTCGGTCATTCGAGGATCACGAGCTAGTATCCCACCCTCTGGTCTCCATGCAAGCGAATCACTCAACCCATTAGACCACTGGAGACGTCTCATCTGCCACGTACTCGAGTAGCGTAACAACCAGGTCCTCCAAGTCTGCCTAGGGTCAACCAACACCCAACCCAAAGGCTTCCCTGGAGATTCCATAACTGCCTCACCACTGGTCCCGACCGAGACTCCAGGGCACCTCATTCTCTAACCCAGACAACGCCTCACCCACAAGCGTGTCTGAAGACCACCAACGGTAGGCCTAACAGCTCAACCCCTACTAGGGGGAATACCTCTATCATCTATTGATCCACAAGCAAACTACGTTTTCTAGTGTGGTTTTTCATAACCTCCCAACCCTAACCACCAGCAAATTAGGGGGAGTCTCTAAATCCTGGTGTTGCCTAGTACACATGCCCCCACCGACATTCCATTTTGCACTAGCCACATGCATACAAAATTATCTCTATGCATGCCGTCAATATGACATATCGCAACATAATTAAGTATATATATATATCATCATCTATCACATGCTACACATTAACATTCAGATATGGTATCAATCATGGCATGTTCCATACGAGCATAGAAAGTGGTATCATCTACTATCTACTACACGCAATTCTAAAGCATGTTGATTAAATTATTAATCACATACATGGCAAGTTATCACACATTAACCAATCATGTTATCATATCATCAACAAGTCATGACATCCGATAAACTATTCATAGGTGCTCCATGAGCAATGGGTACAAATACACCCGGATGAGGCCCCCGCCACATAGTGGTATCAACAGTTCCCTTGCCGAGTGGCCTATTATACCGGGGGACCCCATTCGCCGCATTTTGTACCCACACAACTGATAGAGTAATAATGTGTATAGATGCATGCTAAAAGAGGTGATAAGTTCCCTCACCGTGTGTGCGTTTTGAAATCAACTTCGAGAAACCGGGTCCATTAGGTTGAAGGGGGGCTCGATCTGATAGAAGAAATACAAAGATTAGCGAACGGGTTAAAACGGGCTAAAACGAGCTAAAACAAGTCTGGGCCGCAAACGGGCCCCAAAATGGGCCGAACATGGCCCAAAACTGAAAACCAGATCCAAAACTAGGTCGGGTTCGGGATTGGGCCTAAAACTGAAAACTGGGTCCAAAATTGGGCCGAGCTCGAAACTGAGCCCGAAACTGGAAACTGGGTTTGAAATCGGGTCGGGCCCGAAACTGGGTCGAAACGGGCCGGGCCGAACAGAACTGGGCCGGAGGGCTGGGCCGGGGCCGAGTTGGACTGGGCCGAGTCGGACTGGGTTGGCTCTATCCGAAACAGAACTCGGCTGAGTTGACTCAGTGATTCGGCCGAGTCGACTCGGTGAGTCGACCGAGTCGGCTCATCAACTCAGCCAAACAGGAAAAGAAAGAAAAAGAAGGAAAATGAAGGAAAGGGGAGGAAAAGAAAGGGGGAAAACGGAAAACCAGATGGGGAAGGAAGAGAGGAGAAGGAAAGGAGAGAAGATCGAAGGAGAGGGGCGGGAGAGATGAAGAAGAAAGGGCTGAGAGGTGGAGAGAGAAAGGGACAAGGGGCGGCGGCGGCTAGGGCTAGAGATAAGGGAAGAAGAAAGGAGAGGAGAGGGGGAAGAGGAAGAGAGGAATGAGAGAGAGAGAAGCAGCTGCGGCGGCACTGTAGCTATGCGCTACAGTGCTGCCGAAAACGAATTTTAAGGGAAAAAAGGAGGTTTAGATTTAGGGTTTGGGGTTCTTTTCTTTTTTTTTTTTTTTATAAAAATCTTAAATTTTCCCAAAATTAAATAAATAAATTAAAACTCATAAAAATCAAACGTCAAACATCGAGGAAGATAACGTGTGATTTTCAAACTTTTTATATGATAAAATACTCAATGATTCGAAATTACCAAAGTGCCCTTCGAGTGTCCGAACTCAAAATCGGGCAAACTAGGACCCAACACGGGGCCCACACCTTTCCCACTGCTACCAAGACCCCAAAACTCCGAAATATCGGGTCGGGTCACTACATGCTTCGTTATTATCAAATTCATTTGTTTTATTATTCTGAATTAGAATTGATAATTGAATTTGATAAATTATTTTTTATGAACCTATCATATACAAATATGAAACTCACAATTTTTATATTTATAATAAAAAATAAATACTTTGCAACTACTTCAAAAAAGATTATTCATTGCAAACTGATTCGTTTTAAACTCAGTCTTTATTTTATGTGAAGCCTATGTTTCTCGCTTTTCTAATTTCTTTAAATTAGATTTCTATTCAATATGAACTCATTTAGAGAGCACAAGTTCTTTTGATAATTAGAAACTTTCGGCCGATAGGATACATATCAGCTGATATTTACAATAACGGTCGATATTTTGACCTTATCATATCTGTATTTTTTTTTAAAAAAAAAAAAGAGGAGAAAGAAAAATATCATCTACCGATACCAAATTTTTTACCCCATGAATCTCTCGAAATAAGTAAAAAATTGCTCCAAATCAAACCAAAACCTTAAACGACTAAAAGTGAAATATTTTTCTTCAACAAAATATGATATTTTATTAAGTTTACGTATAATGCTTCTTTAAATAAAATAATTCGATTGACATACATTTTTTACCAAACTTTTGCCATTTAAGAAAATAAAAAGGTAGCTACACTCGATTTTTTTTTTTAATTTTATATGAAAATTAGTATTTTATCTTTCAATTTTGTATAGAAAAATCATCGTCTTTTTAAAAAATTACTATTTTACTCTTTAATTTTATATAAAAAATCATCTTTTTAAAAAATAAAGACCAAATGATAATATTCATATAAAATTTTAAAATCAATGTCTAAAATCTAAATGGTCATCTAAAAAGAATGGGTGCCCATATAGACACCGCGGAAATCTGCCAGCAGACACCGAATTCTGAAATTTCACTGGAAATTACAGTTCTGCCCTTTCCGCGCGAAATCATGCGATTTTGCTTTGATCGATCGATCGATCGTGCGATCGATTCACGATTCACGTGAATACGAGCGAATGACTTTCCTGAAGAAATCGATCGATCGATTCATGCTTAAATGATGGGATGTAACTACATTATTTAAATTAAAAAAAATTCCTTTAAAACTTTCAAGTTATTTTTTAATCACTGTGTATTTTCAAAATTTCTCAAATTGAATATCCGAACTAATTACGATAACCTGATAAAATACTTTAAGACTTAAAGGTCTTTTGACACTCCTAAATAATAAAAACAGAGTATTTTATAAATAAGGGTATCCCTAGACTGTGCCGAAAATACATTTAGGAGTGTCAAAAGACCTTGAAGTCTTAAAATATTTTTATCATGTTATCGTAATTAGTCCGGATATTCAATTTCAAAAATTTTAAAAATACACACTGTTTAAAAAATAACGTTAAAGTTTTATATTTCCTTTTAAAATTTTAAAGTTATTTTTTAATCACTGTGTATTTTTAAAATTTCTCAAATTGAATATCCGGACTAATTACGATAACCTGATAAAAATACTTTAAGACTTTAAGGTCTTTTGACACTCTCAATAGAGTGTTTTACAAATAAGGGTATCCCTAAGCTATGCTAAAAACACATTTGAGAGTGTTATAACTCTATTAGTCATCTGTTCGCATGCTCAGCGACCCTCCTATCTTATCTTTTATTCTTGATATTGAGGCAAAATGAGCTCACCGGTCACCAGTGTCAAGTCTCTGTCAGCTCTTTAACATCATAGTGTGCTGGGTACCATAGGAACGGAAAATTTGAATTCAAATAATTTTAAATAATAAAATTCTCTCTTCTATAATCTTTTATTCGATGGAAATATAGATATTAAGTTTATAATTTTTTTTATCAATTGATAATTAGAATTAAATTCTAGACATTTTTTTTAGCACTAAGATAGTCAAATAGATAAAATAGAGTCAGTATCAAATCATAGTAAAACTGGTAACACTCAATTTTTTCACCAATTAAGCTCATTTTTAGGCCCAATTTATTTTTCTTAAAAAATAAATCAATCTAAAGGTGAAATGAACAATAGATTTGGTCGATTTAAGTCTAAAATTCAGTATTTTACTTAAATTTTGATATTATTTCCTTACACATGCTAGTAAAGTATGATACTTCGGATATGAATTAAGCCGATAAAATTCACACTAAAATTTGATTATTTTCGATGGGACTTTGCAGAAATTTCAATAGCAACCTTCTCTCTTTGTTAGAAGGAAAGTAGAAAGCCAAAATAGATGTAAATAAAAAATAATTTAATATGTTTAAAAATAATTATTAATTAATAATTTGAAGAGAATTAATTATAATTTCAACCAAATTTAAAATATTCTTTTTGGTTGAAAAAATTTGAGCTAAAATGAATTAAAATAAACAGAAATGCTACGAAACAGAATCCCGAATTCTATTTTTTTTTTCTTGTTCCTAAAAAATTCAGCCAAATTTTTTGTCTACTTTAGCCCTATCAGACCATGGCTATTTTCAACAAAGTATGGTATTTTATAATTTACATAAAATGTATCTTTAAATAAAAAATTTGATCGACATAAATTTTTCACAATTCTTGCAGCTCATTTTATTTCCATATTGACGAAAAAAAAAATCTAGACTGAAATGAACTAACAATTTGGCCACTATGAAATCCTCGTAAAAACAGGTCTCAACTCTTGTCTTCCACCGAGTCTTCGCAAGCTTTTAAATTTAATATTATTATTGGACTCTCTTTTCCACCGGCGAATCCGTCTTTAACTCAGATGTCAAACTTGAATTCAATTGAATTTAACAGTTTCATTGAGCTCAATGAGTGTTTTTTTAAATAAAAATCTTTTGTCTATCAATTTTTTTTTATATAATTTGGTATAAAGTACAGGTGGATATTTATAAAAATTTATTGCAATTTTTTCCATTCAAGTCTGTCGACTCTTTAATATCATTGAGTGCTCATGTATCAATCGGACAAAAAAATTGAATTTTAAGTAATTTAAATAATAAGAATCTCTCTTGAACGTGATCTTTTATTACATAGGCAATAAATCTTTATATAATTTGGTATAATATATAAGTAATAATATAGATATTAAGTTTATAATTTTTTTTATAGATTGGTGATTCAAATTAAATTCTAGACATTTACTCTTTAAAAAATTAAAATTGATTTAATACATAATCAATTAGATAAAACTTCACGCACGCACTGTTGAAGAATATTGATTTTTTACTTCAACCCTATCCAACGGTCATTTAAAATAGACTATAGTATCAAATCATGTTTAATACTGGACTGACCTTTCTCAATTCCCACCTACTCCTACTGCTCACTCTCTCTCTTCTTTTGTTGGTGCTTGTGCTTCCTTTCTTTTATCCAGTCATGGCAGAAGCATTGCTTTCCATTCTGGGTGAGAAAATCAAAGACACCATTGATACAGGTGTTAGATTGGTGACGGGTGCCGATGATGATTTGGAATGGCTTTCCAGTACTTTCTCAGCCATCCAAGCACTTCTCCATGATGCAGAGGCTCGACAATTTGAAGAAGAATCACTGAGAAATTGGATAGCAAAACTCAAGGACGTTGCTTACGATGTCGACGACATTTTAGACGAGTGGTGGACGTTGCAGCTCACAGCAGAAATCAATGCAAGTGGCGATGATGGTCGTGGCTTCGTAGAAAGGTTACGCAATATTCATCCTCTTTTGAATTTCTCTCACGTCAGCACACGCTATCACATGGCAAAGAGGGTGAGAGAGGTTAGAGAAAGACTGGATGTGATTAAAGATGAGAAGGACAAATACCAACTCGTCCCGAGTGGTAAAGTTCAAAGAGATGACTTGAATTTTGAATATCGAAAAACTAGTTGTTTTATCGATGAATCAGAAGTAATTGGAAGGAATGATGAGAAAGAAGCCATAATCAGCAGCCTGACAAGCGAGAGCAGCAGCAGTAAGAATGGAATTTGTCTTATCTCTGTAGTTGGCATGGGGGGATTGGGAAAGACAACTCTTGCCCAATTGGTCTATAATGACTGCAGGGTAAAAAGTCATTTTAAGAAGAGAATATGGGTGTGCGTGTCTGATGATTTCAACGTGACAAGCCTCACCAAGAAGATCTTAGAGGATGCAATTGGAAGTGCCCGATACAATAATCTCTCTGAATTGAACACCATACAAAATAAACTAGTTGAAAATTTGGGAAATGAGCCATTTTTGCTAGTTTTGGATGATGTGTGGAATGAAGAGAGATCAAAATGGGAGGCATTGATGGTACCCTTCAAGTGTAGTGGCATGCATGGAAGTAAGATTTTGATGACCACTCGCAGTGAGAAGGTTGCAAGTGAAGCAGATGCATCCCACATCCACCGTCCCAAGTGTTTATCAGAAGAGGATTCGTGGTCATTGTTCAGCCGTAGAGCCTTCTTTGGGAGAGAAAAAGAGGAATGTTTAGAGTTACAAGATATTGGAAGTGAAATTGTGAAAAAGTGCAGAGGAGTCCCTCTTTCCCTAAAAACATTAGGGAGTGTGATGCAAAGCAAAAGGACAGCAGAAGATTGGAAACATGTTCTCAGGAGTGAGATGTGGGTTTCACTCCAACAAGGTGGAAAAGGTATTCTTCCAGCTTTGCTATTGAGTTATGATAATCTACCTATGCATTTAAAGCAGTGCTTTGCTTACTGTGCAATATTTCCGAAGGATCATTCGATAAGAAAGGATGAATTGATAAAATTGTGGATGGCACAGGGCTTCATTAGATATGAAGAAGGTAGACAGATGGAGGAAATTGGCTCGGATTATTTTGATGATTTGTTGTGCTACTCCCTCTTTGAAGATGCTCATAATGAAGAATTTTGGGGTATAGTATGTAAGATGCACGATCTCGTTCATGATCTTGCACAGTTTGTTACCAAGAATGAATGTCACGTTGTTGTGAATCAAGAGTCAGATGCCATTCCTGCCATTCCCGCCAAGTGTCGTCATTTAACCTTGATTGGGTTTTGGCGTGATCCATCCTTGTTGTTGGGTAATTTGAGATACTTACGTACGGTCGTCTTTCCTTGGCCTTCGTCAATCGAGATAATTTCTCTTGATTTGCCAATATTCCTGAGGGCATTGGATCTTGCATGCTATAAAGCTGAAAATTTGCCAAACTCAATAGGAAACTTAAAACATTTGAGGTATCTCAATCTCTCATGGACAAGGATAAAGGAGTTGCCTGAATCTGTATGCAATCTTTGCAATTTGCAAACCTTGGATCTGAATGGATGCAATGAATTTGAGTATTTGCCAAACTCAATAGGAAACTTAAAACATTTGAGGTATCTCAATCTCTCACGGACAAGGATAACGGAGTTGCCTGAATCTGTATGCAATCTTTGCAATTTGCAAACCTTGGATCTGAATGTATGCGAAGAATTTGAGTATTTGCCAAACTCAATAGGAAACTTAAAACATTTGAGGTATCTCAATCTCTCACAGACAAGGATAACGGAGTTGCCTGAATCTGTATGCAATTTTTGCAATTTGCAAACCTTGAATCTGAAAGAATGCGAAGAATTTGAGTATTTGCCAAACTCAATAGGAAACTTAAAACATTTGAGGTATCTCAATCTCTCATTGACATGGATAGAGGAGTTGCCTGAATCTGTATGCAATCTTTGCAATTTGCAAACCTTGGATCTGGATCATTGCGGACTACTTTCAAAGTTGCCTATAGGTTTGAGCAAATTGGTCAACTTAAGAGATCTTACTTTTCAATTTACTGATGATCTTGTGAATGTTCCAAAAGGCATAGGGAGGTTGACTGCACTTCAAACACTTTCAGATTTCATAGTGGGGGGTGAAGGTGGATGCAAGATTGGAGAATTGGAGAACCTTGATCTCCTAAGAGGGCGTTTAAAAATAAGTAACTTAGAGAGAGTCTTAAATGGAAATGAAGCTGGTGAGGCAAAGCTGGATAAGAAGCACCACATAACAAATTTAGATTTACATTTCAAAGAGATGGACGAGAATGAATTGGGAATGTTAGATGAAGGCAAAATGAAGAGATTCAACGAAATTCTTGAAAACCTAAGACCACCCAATTCAGAGCTGAAAGAAATCAATATTCAGAATTATATGGGTTCAATGTTTCCCAAATGGATTGATGAATCATCTTCGTTCTCCAAACTAACCCACATCAAGCTAGATGGTTGCAGAAAATGTAGAAAGCTTCCAACCCTTGGGACACTACCTTCTCTTGAATATTTGTTTATAATGGATAATGACGAGGTGGAATCAGTGGGTTCTGAGTTTACGGGGAATGGACCGATAGCTTTTCCAAAGTTGAAGACACTTCAATTCTATGTAATGTATAAATGGAAAGAGTGGGAGTTAGGAGTGAGAGATGGAAGGGTTTTTATGCCTTGTCTCTTGGATTTAAATGTTCATTATTGTCCCCAGTTGACGAAGTTGATACCTTTAGCAATGCCTCGGTTGAGCAAGTTACAAATCTCAAATATCGAAGCATTGCACTGGAGCGAATTACTACTCTTCTCAAACCTTGAAGAATTAGACATTTCAGATGTTGCAACTTTGACGTCACTTCCAGAGGATGGATGGGAAAGGCTTCAGTCACTAAGGAAATTGACAATCCGTAACTACCCTCAACTGACATCTTTACCTGATGGACTGCAGCAACTCAAGTCTCTAAAAGCTCTATCCATTTTTGAATGCCCTCAACTGACATCTTTGCTTGATGGACTGCAACAACTCAAGTTTCTTGATGATCTGAAAATTGGGGATTTACCTCAATTGACATCTTTACGTGATGGACTGGAACAACTCAAGTCTCTAAAAGCTCTATGCATTCGCAACTGCCCTAAACTAGCATCTCTGTCTGATGGACTGCAACAACTCACAACACTTAGAAGATTAGAGATATCAGGTTGCCCATATCTCACGGAGAGTTGCAAGAAAGACGTAGGTCATGAATGGTTTAAGATTGCCCACATGGACACCATTTCTATTGATGGCAGGTTTGTCTCTCTACTTTTTATCTTTATTTCTTTTGTCAATTAAAGATGAGGGTCTGAACAACTTTTGAAAACCAATGTGAAGATCAAAACAAAATTGAGGACATTGCAATACCTCAAGGTCAATTACAATTGTCGGTAAAAATTAACCAACAGAAGATGATTTTCATCACTAGTGGCCAAATTTTGATAAAATAAATCATTTATGAAATTTGACAAAAAAAAATCAGCCAAAATTTAACAAACTTAAGTTTTAAAAAAAAAATTGAAAAAATACATATTGTAGTTTCTATCTTTTGGCTCAGAATTTATGTTAAAAAATTCAGTTGAAAATAATGGGACGAGGGCATGCTTCCTCTCAAATCCTAATTTCCTAAATGGGTAGCCACATTATTATTCAATACTATTATTCCCAATTTTGTAATTTTTGTTCTGTCAAAATAATATGTTTCTATTCAATACTGTCATCGAAATCCACTGAGATATCTTAACACCCCAAATGGGCCTCTCAATAGAAATGACTCGCCTCAATATTTTTGGAGTAATAGTGTCTCTGAACAAAATGAATAAAAAGTGATTATTAACCATTGAATTGAGATTCATTTAAATTAATAACCATCTCAAAACTTATTTTGATGAATCTAAATTGATGATTAAAAATAATTGTTCGTCTTGAATTTTATTTATAGTATTGTACGATCCTATATTCAATATAATGAATTCTATTAATTTAAATTATAATTATATGAAAAATAAATTCGATAGTGCTAAACTAACTTATTATTAACGGTCTAAACCACTATTAATTCTTACGAAATCTGAACTTTTTTTTGCTATTTGATACAGTTACATTAAAGGCAGTTGGAGGAACATATGATATGCACGGAGAAGAGTACGGTGTTGTTGCGAGGAAATGGTATTGAAGGATACAATACAAAGGTATGTTTAATATTTTTATATTGATTAAGATACAATACAAAGGTATGGCTTCCCTTTGTTGAAAATTTTCATTTACCTTGAGATATGAGTTTGAGCTTTTAGTCCTGAACTAGAATATTTTGTTTTATTCTTTAAAATTTAAATGATCTTAGATAACTTTATATTTCTTACAATATTAATTAAAGAAAATTAGACTATCTAAATTGTAAGCTCAAGTTCAGCGTTTCGATGTGAACTCAGGTTTTCATGTATTATGGGTATTAGGCCCAATTCAATCCAAATTATAATTTGGATATAATTAGCCTCACTCCACTCTGAACCATAATTTTCTAAGTTTCTTTATGCATGTTTACATTAGTTGCACCCTATTTACACCTTTTAGTGGTTAAAAACAATAGATAAAAGTACCCGATTAAATTTTTTTTTTTTTTTAAAGTACACCTTCTAACACGGCATGTCATGTTTATTCAATCTACTTGACAACTTCCGTTTGCGTGTTAGGACTGAGATAGGTGGAGATCCCCATCCCCATATAACTTTCTCTTTTTTTCTCTCTCTCATCGATGTGGATTCGTTCGTACCCAACAATCCCTTCCTCCAACAAGACTCTCCGGCGTATAAACTTTGTCGGCCATCCCATCCAGTTAGGAGATCCATCGCTGGCTTGGGCCCTGGCTCTGATACAACTGTTACGATTAGGCCTCCAACTCAAAAGACTAGACTGATGGGTGGAGATTCTCATCCTCATATAACTTCCTCTTTTTCTCTCCCTCTCATCGATTTGGGACTCGTTCTTACCCAATATTATGATTATTAATGTAGAGGGTTCCATAGAATTTTTTTCTTCATTGACCCAAGTTTAGATGAAGATCTCTTCAGATTTGTTCTTTCAAACACCTCTTTCATTTACAATGTGCTACTCTTCTGAATTTTGAAAGCAGAGCATTGAAAGTGCTTTGTTAAACTACTAATGGCGTCCAACCCAAAACAGAATTGGACCATTTTTCCCTATTTGTTATTGCCATAATCGGTAAGAATGCTGAAAAGACTTGCTAATTTACTGAATTAGAATCTCATTGGCTGAACTTTTGCTGATCAAATAGTTGATTTGATTTTGTAGATGGTGGATTCAGATTTCAAGACAACAACAAAAATAATCGAGAAGAGTTAGCAGAGTAACAAGTGCAGAGCAAGTTTCTTAAAGTTTTACATCGATGGCTTTTTAAATATGATAGGGAGGGATGTTTTACTACTTATTATTTATCTCTAATGTTTTCGACAATGAAACTTGTCATTGATCTTAGTTTTATTATTCTATGATGATGAACTTGTATTGTATTCATGGTTTTTTTTCTTTTTCCAAATTGAATACTAAGTTGTTAATATAGTGTGGTTTGTTATGAAGTATAGAAATTTCGTATATGTTGAAATCTATTGTCACTTGAGTTTCTTATTTTTATTTTATCAACTAATTGATTTTTATATTTATCAACATATAGAACTTTCGTATATGTTGAAATCTACTGTCACTTAATGTGAATAAGGTGGTTTATTTATTTGAAATATATTTGAACGATCAAATATTTTAAAGTAAAAATGTTTTAAAACTGATTATTTCATTATACATGAAATTTTGACTAGTTCAAATACTGTATTTTTAACTTTAAAAGATTCTAAATCAATGAATTTTAAAAAAAAATGTTTGGGCGATGGAACTTCCATTCCTAAGTTGGTAACAAAGAAGTTGGTCTAGGTATGAAAATACTCAAAAATTAGAATAAGTCCTTATAAAACTGACTTAGCATTTCTTAAAAACTAAAGACGGTTGGTGGATAAAAAATTTGAACGCGAGTAATTGAATGTATAGTTTATCATATAATTAAATGGAGTAGCAAAACTAGAAATGTTAATCCATGATTTTATGGATTTTAGTCTTTAGTGACAATGAGAAGTATCTAATTCTCAAAACAAATCAGTCGTGGAAGGAGGATACAGCACAGAAGTTGACATTTTTTATACCATGGTGATTGATAATTTCCCAAGAATACTTGTCATTTGTTGGCTGAACGTGAAATACTGTTATTATGAATTATTTTAGTACAATTCTTATATAGTAGTGATCTCATTTGCGAGGGGATTGACTCTCTCTCTTCCTTCTATAATGTGGCTGACTAGCCTAATACCATTGTGAATTTGTGACAGTACATAAGAAACGTGCAGAAGTTCACTCAATGAATTGTCATAATCAGTAAGAATGCTCCAAAGACACTGATTTGGTGAATTAGAATAGCACTAGCCGACTTTCTTCCTGATTGTTTAGAATTACAAACTTTTGCTGAGCAAATTGTTGATTTGATTTTGTATGTGGCCTAATCATCGACAACGATCATTAACAAGAGTTGGTTAAGTAAAAGTGTAGAGTAAGCTTCTCAAAGTTTACATCCATGGCATTTTTAGTATGATAGGGATGTCTCTCTAAACATAAAAAGGGTCACTCTTCTTAGTTCTAAACTTGACGTGTGTGGATTGAGAGGTTTACACATGTTCCAGATTAGTCAATGGGACACCTGAAAAATTCAGGTGGGACGCTTGAATACCTTGGTCTTAAAAAAAATTATGATAGAGATATTTTTGACAATAAAACTTGTGATTGAACTTACTTTTATTTATTCTATATTAGATGGACAATGAACTTGTGAAATATTGGTTTTTTTTTTCTTGAAATCGAATGCTAAATTCAAGTGTATAGAACTTTCTATTGTCATTTTTATCCTGCCATTGAATTCAACTAAAAATATGAAGAGAAGGGATAAAGAAAAAAATAATAGATAGTGCAGCAATTTATTGTATAATTTATAATATGACCAAATGGAAAAGCAAAGCTTGAAATTTGAGTCATTAAGCAAGATCATAATCCTATACATTGTCTAAAAACTTCAAATGATTCAGGAGTTAGTTTGAGTTGACTCAATCCGAGAGGATATCGAATTGAACAAGTCAATGAATTTCTTCAACAAAATTCATTTTTTTCAATAACTTGTCTGAGTTTCTCACCTAGATGAGATTTCAAGTCCACTTTGAATTTTTAGTTTTTAAACAGCAATTGTACGTGACCTCACACCAGTGTGTTTTAGTTTAAAAGACCTTTTATTTTGAGAACTGAGATGAAACATATCTGATTTGCACCTCAATTATGAATCGATGGTTAGGACGATGAATCCTGAAATCCATGTCACAATGAAAATGAATGAAGAAATTATAATTCACCAAGTTCAGTTGCAAATTCTGATAAATTTTAATTAATTCGATCTTTTCAAAGGTGAAATTTGCCCAACACAGTACCAACACCTACCAACAATTGGGTGGAAATTTCTAGAATCAGAAAATCCAGATTTGGGTCATGGATATTTAGAAAAAAAATTAAATAGGCGTATCTCAACCCGAAATAAATACAGATTAAATTGGGTAGAGGGGTCCTAGACCCACTCCTAACCCAATCCAACTTAAAAAAAAAAAATCCATTTAAGCATTCTATTTTTTTTATCCAATGTATCCCGCCTAAATTGCAAATCGTAGTCTATTGTCTCCATTTTTCATAACCAAATAGCCCACATAAAAGATAAGTACTTTTGTCTTTCGTTATTTATTAAGACAGTTTTTATCTTATATTTATTTTTTCTTGAATTTTTATATCATTTCAAGTTAGTTCTAGATGAATAAAATAGAACTCAAGCTGGATTGAGTTAATTTAAACAAAAAATCCATTAATGTCTATAATCCACTTGACTTGAATCTGAGTGACCACACCCAATCCATTGTGAGAGTGTACATAATAGCTTATATGATTGTGTGGAAAACAATAAACTCATTAAATGAAGAAGACATAATAGCTTCTATTTTTTTTTTAGCGGAATAATTTAAAAAATAAATAAGAACGTGGAGATAATAAAGAATATCAGAATTACCCTTTTGAGTAATAAATGTCAAGTAAAATTGGCATTTTGGTGCATAGGATAGCCGTGTTGAAGAAGGAAAACAATACATTTGTATCTAGAAGGCTGTGAGAAACTGACGATGGAACACCTGTAGGCCTCCCATATATAAAAAAATATTTTTTCTTTCATTAATGGAAGCCAGAGTCTTTGTTCACATCTCACATTTCATTACTTTCGATTATTTTTTGGACGATCCAAATTAAATCTACAACCAACCAGTGAAAGCTTTTATTCCAAATTTTAAAAAGAAGTCTCAATTTGATCCACTTTTATTTTCAATTTATAGTTAATGCACTTTTAATTAATAAATTTAATGTATTTATAGTTGATGCCCTTTTAATTTCTCATTCCAGGCTCTTCTTTTTTTACGCCTTGTTGTTTCTTGAATCCATCATAGGCTTACCCCAATTCTCACGTAATCCAAGTCTCCAACTCCTCATTCAAGGCTCTTCTATTCATGCAGCTTGTTGTTTCTTGGATCCATCGTAGTCACCCCAATTCTCACCGACTCCAACCCCCTCATTCAATGCTCTTCTTTTCATGCAGCTTGTTGTTTCTTGGATAAAAGCCGTGCTTTCCACGAGTGAGAAAATAAGAGGCTCTTTTTTATAAAATTTCCGATTTCTCACAGATAAATTAAAAGAAAAAAAAGTTGAAAATAAAAATAAAAATCATAATTTTAATAGATGTAAAAGTAATTTATTTTACTGTGAAGAAAATTAAATATATTTTTTATCAAATTTAAAATACTTTTTTATTGAAACATTTTTTTCAATTCATTTCAACTAAAATGAATTAAAATAAAATCCACCAAAATAGAGTGCCAAATTCTAATATTTTTTTTATTTTCAATATCAAGATAAAGATGGACATTTAGTATAATAACTCGACCTGAGATCAGGTAAAATGATGAGATTTTTCACTAAAAAGTTAGAGATTAGAATTAATTAATTGCTTAGATCAACTTTCCCATGGATTCAAATTTGACATTCGAGAGTTCAAGTTATAACTATTTAAAGAATATATTAAATTTTAAAAATTATTAAATATGCAAATTTTAATGAATAGTATTGAAAACTTTGAGACTCATCTTTACTAGCCGGTTATACTCCTCAAAATCTTGAAATTCACATACATGTCTTTCTTTAATTAATTGAACACAATATATTTTTGAACCACTTGAAAATATTTTGGTTCTCTATCCGAACAATTTCAATCAGACTTTCTCAAAATCAATTTTCTCAAGTACTTCCAACATACCTCTGAAATGCTAAATTTAACAAAACTATGTTGATGGACTTTTTTGAATTATAAGTAAGACCTATTGAAATCTTCATGCCACTGAAAAACAGTTTCTCCACTTTGGCCCTATCAGAACATGGATATTTCCCACGAATTTGGTATTTTATTAAATTCACATATAATTCATTTTTTAACGGTATTCGTTTTTATATAAAAAAATTGGATCAATACTTTCTTTCCAATTTTTTTTTCCATTTAAGCTTATTTCAGATTCAGATTTTTTTTTTAAATAAGATTTTTTTTTTTTTAAATGGACAATGTCTTGTATAATTTGGTATAATGTACAGATAAAAATATGGATATTTATAAAGTTTCTTGCAAAATTTTCCCATTTAAGCTCATTTGATTAGGCCATGACACCCCTCCATTGTTTGATCGTTGGATTGATACATCGCTTATCGGCCAGCAGCGGCTGCTACGGTTTATCTAATCTTCATTTTATTTTATTTTTTAAAAATTTTGAAAAATTTATATAAAATCAAGAGAAATCTAGGTTCTCTAATTTTGACTCTTAAATAATCTAAAATTTAAGAATGAAGTGTGTAGCTCTCTATATTATCAAACAAACTTAGCTATTTGGTCACCAAAATAAAATGGAAATGTTTCTTCTGTGAAAGAGATAAAAACTAGACATTTGTGTCATCAATAACTTTTTAAGTAATAATAATCATACTAAAAATTTCAGTCAAATTAGAACATGGCTATTTTCAACAAAATGTGGTATTTTATTAAATTTACACAAAAAGCATCTTTAAATAAAAAAAGTTGATCAACGTACATTTTTCACAATTTTTTTTCCATTTAAGCTCATTTCATTTGTTGTTGTCGTCCTTTTTAGGGAGCCCATTTAGACACCAGGGTTTTTTTTTTTTTTTTTTTTATCAGCCACCTATTTTCAAAATTTTCGGTGAAATTACCGTTTTACCCTTCCACTTTAAATCCTTCTAGTGATTATGCAGTTCATTTTGAATCATTCGAATGATTCTGATCCTTCGAAGGATCAGCCACAGTTTATTACTGATCCTTCGAATGAATATAGTAATAAATAATAAAATTTTATTTAAAACTTTAAAGTTATTTTTTAAGCACTGTGTATTTCCAAAATTTCTCAAATTGAATATCCGGACTAATTACGATAACATGATAAAAATACTTTAACACTTCAAAGTCTTTTGACACTTCCAAATGCTTAAAATACAGTGTTTTACAAATAAGGGTATCCCTAGGCTATCCCAAAACACATTTGGAAGTGTCAAAAGACCTTGAAGTGTTAAAGTATTTTTATCAGGTTATCGTAATTAGTCCAGATATTCAATTTGGAAAATTTTAAAAATACACAGTGCTTAAAAAATAACTGCCTATGTTTTAAAGAATATTTTATTATAGCATAGTCAATATAGACAGTTATTTGTTAAGCACTGTGTATTTCTAAAATTTCTCAAATTAAATATCCGGACTAATTACAATAATCTGATAAAAATACTTTAACACTTCAAAGTCTTTTGATACTTCCAAATGTGTTTTGGGCATAGCCTACGGATACCCTTATTTGTAAAACACTGTATTTTAAGCATTTGGAAGTGTTAAAGTATTTTTATCATGTTATCGTAATTAGTCCGAATATTCAATTTGAAAAATTTTAGAAATACACAGTGCTTAAAAAATAACTTTAAAATTTTAAATAAAATTATTTATTATTATATTCATTCGAAGGATCAAAGAGATCCTTCGAATGATCAGTAATAAACTGTAGCTATCCTTCGAATGACTGATCATTCGAATGATTTAAAAATGAACTGCATAATCATTAGAAGGATTTAAAGTGGGAGGGTAAAACGGTAATTTCACCAAAATTTTTGAAAATGGGTGTCTGGTAACAAAAAACCCTGGTGTCTAAATGGGCTACTTTTTATTAAATGAATATATCTTAAATAATTTGGTATAATGTACAGATAATAATATGGATATTTATAAAGTTTTTTACATTTTTTTGCCATTTAAGCTTATTTGATTTCAGATTTTTTTAAAAAAAAATTAGGCTGAAATTAGCCAACGATTTAGTCCATTTAAAATTCAGTATTTTTCTAATTATATTCATAATTTTTTACCAATATCAAGTCATGGTAAGATAAGTTTGACGCTCTCAACTTTTGCACGTGAAGTCTGTCTTAGAATTTAATATTATTATTTGACACCCTTTTCCACAGAAGTGTCAATTTTTGAGTTTAAAAGTTTCACTGAGGTCGATGAGATTTTTTAAAATAAAATCCTCTCGTCTGGCAATTTCTTATTTATATATAATTTGGTATGATGTACATCTAATAATATGGATATTTATAAAAAAAATTTACAATTTTTTCCATTTAAACTCATTTGAGACTCTGATTTTTTAAAAGAAATTTAATGTACACATTTAAAATATACTCCTTATTTCTCATTTTATTTGTCTCATTTGAAATATTTGTATTTTTTAAAGAACTCTCTATATAAAGCTAGCACTCCATATGATTTATCTATTTTCAATCCACTTTATGCTACTCCAATAGAAATGAGATAATTATTTTGGGATAATTTCAAAATCTATATAAGATAACTAATTTGAGACAGATGAAGTAGTATTCTACAAAATTTTTGCATACATGTTTGGCCAATATCAAATCATGGTAAAGTCGTAAAACATGTCTAGTCAGATTTTATATTTATCAACTCGACTCAGATTGAATTTTATGGAACCCAACTCAAGTTGCAGCCCCACTGAAACATTAAAACGTGAGTAGAGTCAAAGAAACTTCGCTCTTTCGTTACCAAAATAAAATAGAAATATTTCTTCCCTCGTAGAAGTAAAACTTTGACAATTTGTCATATTAATAACTTTTTAACTAATAATAATCATAATAAAAAATTCAGCCAAATTTTTTGTCTACTTTAGAACATGGCTATTTTCAATAAAATATGGTATTTTATTAAAGATGTTTCTTTAAATAAAAAAAAATTGATCCAACATACTTTTTTCACAAAATTTTCGCCATATAAACTCATGTCATATTCCCAATGTTTTTTAAAGGAATAAAAAGTAAATCTAAACTAAAATGAACCAACAATTTAGTCCATTTCAATCCATAAAATTTTGGCCAATTTGAAGTCATGTTAAATACCGGTCTCACGCTCTCAATTCGTCATGGGTCAAGGCTTCGCAAGATTTTGAATTTAATATTATTAATGGACAACCCTTTTTCGACCAACTTGCCAATCTTTGTCCTGGACGTGTAATCTGAATGCAATTATTTCAAGAGTTGCTATTCTCCTTATTTTCTGTTCTCTTAATTTTTTATTAAATCTTATGTAATTTATTATAATGTACAGGTAATAATATGGATTTTTATAAAATTTCTTGCAATTTTTTGTCATTTAAGCTCATTTGAAATTCAGTTTTTTTTTTTTAATAATCTGGCTGAAATGAACCAGCCATTTAGTCCATTTAAAATCAAGTATATTTCAAAGGGAAATAATAGGTGCACCCTTCATTTTTACCCAAAGTGCACTCTCTCCGAGTGAAATACTAGTTTTGCCCTCAACTTTTTTTCCTTTTTTCCAATAAAGAACCCTCCATTTTTATCCGAAACTGACATTTCACTCGTAAAAAGTGCACTTTGGATAAAAATAGGGGGTGCACAAAGCATTTTCCTATTTCAAAATATATCCTTGAAGTTTTACTGATATCAAATCCTGGTAAGACAGGTCTGACACGCATAACTTTTGCACCTGAAATCAAAGCTTTAAATTTAGAGAGCACTTACACACACCCTGAAAATCTGCCTCTACTCACCTGAAATCGGATTTTCGGATGAAATTACGATTTTACTCCCATGTTTCCATTCATTCGGATGAATTTCCAGTTCATTTTGACATTCATTCGAATAAATCCTCAAGTGTGTTTTCAATTCATTCGAATGAATGGGCTGAACAGTAACACGGAATACTACTCAGCCCCATTCATTCGAATGAATAGATGATTCATTCGAATGAATAGTAAAAAAATGCCCACCCGTCCTTCCATTCATTCGAATGAAATGATCATTCATTCGAATGAATCGTTCATTCGAATGAGCAAAGAGCAGAACGTTGATTCATTCCTTTGATTCCTTTATTCGATTCATTCGAATCATTCGAAATTCATTCGAATGATTCGAATGAACCTTCAGTTCAGATTACATAATATTTTTTTTTAAAAAAATTTAAAATTATGTTTTAAGCATTGTGTATTTCTAAAAATTTTCAAATTAAATATCCAGACTAATTACGATAATTTGATCAAAATACTTTAAGACTTCAAGGTCTTTTGACACTCCTAAATATTTAAAACACAGTGTTTTACAAATAAGGGTATCCCTAGGGTGTACCAAAAATACATTTAAGAGTGTCAAAAGACCTTGAAGTCTTAAGGTATTTTTATCGGGTTATTTTAATTAGCTTAGATATTCAATTTGAGAAATTTTGAAAATACACAGTGCTTAAAAAATAACAGTCTATGTTTTAAAATATAGTCAGCTATTTTTAAGCACTGTGTATTTTCAAAATTTCTCAAATTAAATATCTACACTAATTAAAATAACCTGATAAAAATACCTTAAGACTTTAAGGTCTTTTGACACTTTCAAATGTGTTTTTGACACACCCTAGGGATACTCTTATTTGTAAAATACTGTGTTTTAAATATTTAGGAGTGTCAAAAGACCTTGAAATCTTAAGGTATTTTTATCAGATTATTTTAATTAGTCTAGATATTCAATTTGAGAAATTTTAGAAATACACAGTGCTTAAAAAATAAGTGTATAGTTTTAAAATAAATCTTAATATTTAAATCATTCGGCTCATTCATTCGAATGAATGGGTCATTTGAATGAATGAGGCCCATTCATTAAAATGAATGGGGTTGAGCAGTATTCCGTGTTACTGTTCAGCCCATTCATTCGAATGAATTGAAAATACACTTGAAGATTCATTCGAATGAATGCCAAAATGAACTAGGCATTTATTCGAATGAATGGCAACGCGGGGGTAAAATCGTAATTTCACCTGAAAATCTGATTTCGGGTGTGTAGAGGTAAAAAATTCGGGTGTGTGTAAGTGCTCCGTAAATTTGATATTGGGTGGCTATTTAGGCATCTCTTTTTAGATATATATATATATATATATTATTTATTTTACAATTTTGTATGAAAATTATCATTTTATCCCTCAAATTTTTTTTTAAAATGATTACTTCGTACAAAATTGAGAGAAAAAATGATAATTTTATATAAATTTTTGAAATAAAGTGTTTCTTAAAAGAAAAGTAGAGTGTCTAAATAGCTACCCTTTGATATTATTATTGGATATCCTTTTCCACCGATTAGTCAGTCTTTGTCTCAAATGTAAAACTTGAATTGTTTTTTAATATAAAATCCTTTCGTCTTATCAAATTTTTATTTATATTGTCCTATATAATTTGATAATAATATGGAAATTTATATAGTTTCTTACAATTGTTTCCATTTAAACTCATTTGAGATTCAGATTAAAAAAAAAAAAAATCAATCTGGGCAGTAATGAACCAACAATTAGTCCAGTTAAAATCTAGTCTTTTACAAAATTTATTCATAAAAATTTGGCCATGGTAAAACGGGTCTCGCACTCACCTTTCCCAATTCTCAATTATTCCAACTCCTCATTCAAGGCTCCTTATCCATCAGAGACAAACATAATTTGAAATTCTCAATTATTCCAAATTATGTTTCTATAATTCTATGTTTTCTTCTTTTTTTAAACTAGATTTCTACTCGATACGAACTCATTTAGAGAGCACAAGCTCTACCGATGCTATATTTAGGAAACTTTTAGCCTTTAAAATTATTTTCAAATTAAATTTTATTATATTTATTAAAAGTAATTCTATTCAACTACCTCATTCCTATTGTCTAATTCGAAACTTATAAAAAAAAAATAGTCATTAGTTTCGCAAGTGATTTACAATCGATTCGTAGGGTCATAGACACTTGTCCAAATCCAAAGTAAGATGTTGTTGAATTATGGCTCGAGTTAACAAAAGGAGAAGACTCCAAATCAGGCAAGTTTGGTCATGGTTCGGTGCTTGTAGAATAGCAGTTGCTTACTTGTCAATTGTTATACTTAGAATGAGAGTCCAAAGAAGAAAGGAATGCTACATAGCAATTAGAGTCAAACTAAAATAAAGCAAGTGCGAGGCGTGGGACAATTGTGCAACACACTGCAACTTACTAATATACACAACGGGAAACGGAAGGAATTCTTAGTAAGTTACTAAGTCAGAGACAGCGAAGTCCTTATTTAAGGACTGCCATTCGGTTGTATTCGTGGGGTGGAATTATCTCGGACTTACAGAGAGATTCAACAAAGGAGTAACTCTCTTTTGTAATTGGCAAAGAAGACTGACTCACTGCTGTCTTGGAGTCTACTGCAAAGCAGAGAAGGGGATCTTGCAGATTGGTGCGAGCAGTAAGTGCTAAGGCAGCACATACAGCGAACTCACTGCAACAAGGAGTGCAGCCAGCTGCAAGAAAAGGACAGGCTTGAGAAGAAGGCATCAGAAGCAACAGAGATATTGTGTGTGATCGGGATTTCATGCATGTTCGGGTTTGGGTTATATTTAACTCAATAAATATATCTCTTCTAACTGTGTTTCTTATTTCTCTCTCTCAATAATATAATTGACACGCTCCGTGGACGTAGGCCAAAGGTGGGCCGAACCACGTAAATCTTTGGTGTTGTGCTTGTGTGATTTATTCCGACATTATTTTCGGGTGTGTTTATTATTTCCGCTAATAAACGCTAACAAGTGGTATCAGAGCTTTGGTTGAAGACCAGGGAATTGCTGGAGATCGGAATACAACACAATGGGCATGAGAGGAGTGCCGAGCACAAAGTTCGAGGTGGAGCCCTTCGACGGGAAAAATAACTTCAGTCTTTGGCGGAGTTCAGTAAAAGATATTCTTGTACATCAAGGGCTACATAAAGCACTGCAAGAGAGGGAGAAGCCAAGTTCTTCCGATGAGAAAGGGAAGGACAAACAGAAGGATGTCATGTCAGATGATGCGTGGGATGAACTACAGATGAAGGCGGTGGCAACCATACGAATGTGTCTGGCACCGGAGGTAAAATATCTTGTTTTTGATGAAACTTCTGCAACAGAGTTATGGAAGAAACTGGAGACTCTGTATATGGCAAAGTCACTGACAAACAAGTTGATCCTGAGAAAACAATTGTACCAGTTGCGGATGGAAGAAGGAACCAACTTCTTAGATCATCTTCATGCATACAACAAAATCATCACTCAACTGGCGAGTGTTGATGTGAGATTTGAGGAGGTCGACAAGGCTGTGATATTATTGGCTTCTCTTCCCCCTTCCTTTAATACAGTGGTGACCACTCTACTGGTTGGTAGAGAGACCGTGACAGTGGACGAGGTGATTGCGGCATTGCTGCAGACAGAGAACATCAGGGCTCCAACAAATACATCCAATTCAGGTGGACTGGTGTTCGCTAAGGAGGATAAGCAGCGCGGCAGAGGAATCGGGAGAGACTCCAAAAACCAAAGGTGGTCAAGGTCAAAATCAAGGGGTACGGGTAAATTCAGCTGCTATTATTGTGAGAAGGAAGGACACATGATAAGGGACTGCAATCAGCTGAAACGTGATCGGGAGGCCAAATCACAAAATTCAGTTCAATTAAGCGATGATCGTGATGCTATAGCACAGACGGTTGTGTGTACAGTCACAAAAGGTACGGAAAATCTAAATAATAATTGGATTTTAGATTCAGGGTGTACCTATCATATGTGTCCGAGGAGAGAATGGTTTGATACATACAAATCATGCAATGATGGAGTTGCCCAAATGGGTAATGGGGCAACTAGCAAAATTATCGGGATCGGGACTATAAAAATCAAAATGTTTGATGGCATGGTGAAGACGCTTGAGAATGTGCGTCATGTCCCGGATTTAAAAATGAATTTAATTTCATTGGGTATTCTCGAATCGGAGGGATTCGCCTTCAAAACTACAGATGGGACTCTCAGAGTGGTTAAGGGAGCTATGATAGTAATGAAGGGAAAGAGGCAGGATAATCTGTATACACTGTTAGGGAGTACAGTAATTAACAGACATCAAGAACCTCCTAATCGGAGTGCGGGCAGAAGGAGAAGGACCTGCAAGACTCCAGTGAGGGTTGACCCGAAACGTAAGGTTACTTTTGCACTAGATGGTTGTGGTTTTTCGTTTGGTTTCCATGGTGCAGGTGAAAACACAGATGGAAAAGGAAAAATGACATCGTGCCACACAAAGAAAAGTGCATCGGGTTCGACAAAGCGGTGGATAGCTGTCAAGTCGAAACAAGGCTTGGGTTTGGCCAATTCTTCTAATTAAAGAAGACAGGTGGAGCATCCCAGAGCGTGGGGATACGTGCATCTCACATTGAGATGCAAAGGATTGCAACTTCAGGTGGAGCAAGGGTGAAAGCAGCCAGTGTGCGGAGCTGTCAGATGCAGGAGAGGATGATGTCACAATTATCTTCGAGAATTGGTGAAATTCTCGCCAAGGTGGAGATTGTTGAATTATGGCTCGAGTTAACAAAAGGAGAAGACTCCAAATCAGGCAAGTTTGGTCATGGTTCGGTGCTTGTAGAATAGCAGTTGCTTACTTGTCAATTGTTATACTTAGAATGAGAGTCCAAAGAAGAAAGGAATGCTAAATAGCAATTAGAGTCAAACTAAAATAAAGCAAGTGCGAGGCGTGGGACAATTGTGCAACACACTGCAACTTACTAATATACACAACGGGAAACGGAAGGAATTCTTAGTAAGTTACTAAGTCAGAGACAGCGAAGTCCTTATTTAAGGACTGCCATTCGGTTGTATTCGTGGGGTGGAATTATCTCGGACTTACAGAGAGATTCAACAAAGGAGTAACTCTCTTTTGTAATTGGCAAAGAAGACTGACTCACTGCTGTCTTGGAGTCTACTGCAAAGCAGAGAAGGGGATCTTGCAGATTGGTGCGAGCAGTAAGTGCTAAGGCAGCACATACAGCGAACTCACTGCAACAAGGAGTGCAGCCAGCTGCAAGAAAAGGACAGGCTTGAGAAGAAGGCATCAGAAGCAACAGAGATATTGTGTGTGATCGGGATTTCATGCATGTTCGGGTTTGGGTTATATTTAACTCAATAAATATATCTCTTCTAACTGTGTTTCTTATTTCTCTCTCTCAATAATATAATTGACACGCTCCGTGGACGTAGGCCAAAGGTGAGCCGAACCACGTAAATCTTTGGTGTTGTGCTTGTGTGATTTATTCCGACATTATTTTCGGGTGTGTTTATTATTTCCGCTAATAAACGCTAACAGTTTTGTGATACTCACGAACTTGGATTTTGAGGTATTGCAGTATTGCTTAAAACAATTCATTAATTAATGAACATATTTACATAGATTATTTGGTGATCTAATATGCTATTTTCTATAATAGGAATGTTAGATATTGTGATCCATCTCTTAAGTTGAATTACAAATATTGGTAAAATATGATAGTTCGGACTTGAGTTAGAAGATAAATTTTAACTAAATTTGATTATTTTGGACTCTAATATACACTGGACTTTGCCTACATTTCAGTCATTGGAAAAGACAATTTGTTAGAAGAAAATTAGAAAGAAAATGTTAGCAATTTTAAATAATAATAATCCCAATATCATTTCAGATTCAGATAGTTTTTAAAGAAAAAAAATTCAAGTCTCAATTTTTTTTTTAATTTATATGTGAAAAATCACATAATTCCCAACGTAGAAATTTTCAAATCTTATCAAGTATTTCAAGTTTAATATTGTACCCATCTTTTTTAATTCCCACCGACTCTACTCTTTAAGGCTCTTCTTTTCCGGCTGCCTGTGCTTTCTTTCTTTCCTGGATCCCATCACGAGGATGCTTGTGCTTTTCCTCCATTTGAGAGAGAAATCAAAGATGCAATCGATAAAGGTCGAAAATAGTTGCCTCCAGCTAGGTTGCATGAAGCTAGTGTGAGGTTGTAGGGTCGCCTCCTTAATGGTGGTGCGCCTTTAAAGATATTGGTCTCATCGCGTGGCTTTTACGCTAAGAATTATGCAGTTTTTTATATATAAATTTAAAAAAAATTATTGAAAAAATAAAAATAAAAAAATAATTTAAATAAGTTTAAAAATAATTTATCTATTAATAAATTGAGAATAAAATTAATTATATTTTTAATCAAATTTAAAATATTCAATTGATTTTAGCTTAAATGACTTAAAATAAACTGAAATGCTCTAAAGTAGAATCCCAAATTTTACTTTATTTTATTATTATTGAGATCAAGATAAAATGAAGTATTTACAGATAGAAGATAGTCTACAGAAGCGAATCTACGTCAGCTCTTTAAAGTTATTGATGGCAGGGGTACGCACCACTCAGACTTAAAATTAGAATTCAACTGATTTTAAATAATAAGATTCCCTCTTTTATGAGAACTTTTATTTGATGGACAATAAATCTTTGCAGGCTATATAGACACCAGTTTTAGTCTCTACACATTTGATTTTAAAAAAAAATGGATGAAATTATCATTCTACCCCTCTATGTTCTATCATCTGAATGAACTGTCAATTTATTTTCAGTTCGTTCGGATGAATATGCTAGTCCGAACGAACTGTCAGTGTAATTTCAGTTAATTCGGATGACTATATTCATCCGAACGAACATAACAGTGCAATTTCAGTTCATTTGAACGAATGAACTTATATATATTAATTCGTTCGAATGATCAATTTGAATATACCCTAAAAATAGTATGTTCCTTTGATGAGTAAACAATATGACATGGTCTATGTCAAATAATGCTGGAGTAAATGTGGTGCAAAAGACACATAATGGAAAGTTAGTTCTAGAGATGGCAAGTATTAGTCAATATCAAAAAATGCTAGAGTAAATGTGGTGCACAAGACACACAATGGATAGTTAGTTTTGGAGATAACAAGTATCAGTCAGCAATTCTTCAAATTAATTTTGGCAACTCCTACAGTATAGGTTATTGATGTGCTATTTCGGATTTTGTCTTGAAAAAGGAAAGCAATGCCATGTTTGCTGGCAGATCTCAAAGCAAAACAGCTTAATATCGAGATGCAGCTAAAACATAGGCCAAATCTGAAGAGAACAAATTTGAAGAACATGGGGATGCAACCAAAACATGAACAAAGTCTGAAGAGGACAAGCTTAAGGAAGTGAATGAGAACGCACATTTATTCGAATGATCCTAAATGATCATTCGAAAGAATAAACATATATAAGTTCACTCATCCAAACGAACTGTCAGTTCATTTTTAGTTCGTTCAGATGAATTTACTAATTCGAACAAATTGAAATTACACTGATGTATTCGTTCAGATGAGTATATTCATCCGAACGAACTGAAAATGAATTGACAGTTCGTTCAGATGAATATACACAGAGAGGTAGAATGATAATTTCACTCGATTTTTTTGTAATCGGATGTATAATGGCAAATTTTCTGTGTGTCTATATGGGGCACCTAAATCTTATATAATTAGGTATAATATATGAGTACTTTATATAGATATTAAGTTTATCTAGTGTGGGTTGAAGCTAGTTTCACAATTTGATCTGGTTTTTTTGTCAAATTTATTCTAACGTGTCGTGAAGAAAGGTAATTGTACTGGTTTGGAAAAGTAAAAGAGAACAAGAGAGAGAGAGCTGCTTTAAAAACTGAGTGGGAAGGAGGAAGGAAGCATGTTTCTTTTACAAGATAGAAAGGAGTGGCATATTAAGTACTAGTAGCATGCTAATTAGAGTTTTTAATTGAACTTTCTGACAAATAATGCATATTAAGTAGCATGCTTAATTTTGATTATGTATAATATAAAACTAAAAAAAGCCATATTACAAAAATTAAACATGGGTCAGGAGCCCCGTGGTGTGATTAGGCACACCTTTGGCTACTATCAGAGTAAAATTTAAAACAATGTTATCAAATGGTTTATGGTCGTTAATTGCAATTTCCAGATTTTTCTGGTTAATATGATACAACTATCAATTCAATTGTGTTAATATGATACAACTATCAATTCAATTGTTAAAAGTCAATTGCTTAGCATGTTTTCCCCAATCAACCAACGATCAATAGAGTTTCTGACCGTGCAAAACAACTATTTTCTTTTCTCCTTCCCTTCCTTATTTTCTTTCTAGATTTCTCTGATTAAATGATTCAACTCTCAATTCAATAGTTTTAAAAAAAAAAATCAATTGTTTTGCACGTTCCTTATAAACAAACTATAGAGTTTGGCTCATTTATCATTATCGTCATTAGTCAAGTTGACTTTTAGAATTCTTCTTCAATTGACTCTGCGGTAAACTTTATTCAAAATCACTCTAAAATCTACTATGTCATTTTTTTTTTTTTTTGAAAAACAGCCTCACTGCCAATGAGACAATTTTTTAATCTATTTCTATAAACAATGTATCAAAATTCATCTACTCTTACAAACTCTGAAACTGATTTTAAGTGAAAAAAGTATAATTTTGAACTTAAAAAAATATATCCAAATAATTAAATGGGACTGCCATTTTTTCTTAATAATTTGATTATGATTTTTGAAGTTTAAAAGTATATTATTTTCATTTAAAATTAATTCTAAAATTTATTAAATTTAGAATAAATAAATTTTAGTATCTTATTTTTAAAAATCAATCGAAAAACAATCTATTCTAAAAATCTCCCTCTACAATATTCGTTTAATTTTTTTTTTTAATAGTCTCATCGAACGTTCTCTCTACAGCAGTTGCTTCATACACATCGATCCGTACACCGTAATCCACATTTTGCGCGTGTTTTATTTTTTATTTTTTATTTCCTTTAGAAGGCGTATTGAAGAAGGAAAACACGTTGCAGTTCGTACAAAGACAATAATACATACACCAGAAGACTGTGAGGAACTGACGATGTAACACCTGTGGACCCCCCCATTTCTTTTATTAATGGAAGACAGAGCGTTTGTTCACATATCACATCTCACTCTCACACTTCATTACTTTACTCACTCCTCGATATAATCAAACCAAATCACTGTTACTCTTAATTTTAATTTTCATTTTAAATTTATTACTTTTTTATTAAAAAGACACGACTTTCAATTAATTTTTAGACGATTCAAATTAGATTTACAATCAAAGCTTTTATTCCAAATTTTTAAAAGAAATCTAAATTTGATCTACTTTTATTTTGAATTTATAGTTGATGTACTTTTAATTAATGAAATTAGTGTATTACTATTGTCTTTCTTGAATCCAGTCATTGGAGAAGCTGAGCTTTCTATGAGGGAGAAAATCAGAGACTCCATTGATAAAGGTAGAAAATAAAAATAAAAGTCATAATTTTAATAAATGTAATTTATTTATTAATAAATTGTGAACAAAATTAAATATATTTTTTATCAAATTTGAAATACTTTTTTATTGAAATATTTTTTCAACTGATTTTAGCTAAAATAAATTAAAATACTGAAATCTTTCAAAATATAGTCTCAAATTCTAATATTTTTATTATTCTCGATATCAAGATAAAGATGAACATTTAGTAGAATAACTTGACCTGAGATCAGGTAAAATGAGGAGATTTTTTTATTAAAAAAATGGAAATTAGAATTAATCCATTGCTTAGATCACAAAAAGAATTCTCCAATTAACTCGAATTTGACTGAATCCAATTCGTACTATAGTTTAAATATATAAATACTAAGTTTTTATAATTATTAAATATGCAAATTTGAATGAATTGTGTTGAAAGCTGTGAGACACGTCTATACTCATCCAATACCCACAGTAATATAAGATAGTTTGAGCTAAAATGTTTTAATAACTGTGACTAGACTCAGTCCATCCAGATTCGTAGAAAGAAACAAGAGCTTTGTTGGAATGTCTAGTGATTGAATTTGATCAATTGTGGTTAAGGCATCTTTTAGTTTATGTATTTAGTGATGTTAGAAGGAATTGAACAATATTGTTTGTTTTTTGAATTTGGTTTAGCAAGCTGCAATTAATTTAAATATTGTTTTACAATTATCTATGTTGAATTATTCTTATGTGCTTTGGAAATTAAAATTTTAATAAATATTATTTATTATAATATTTTAAATACAAAGAAGGGGCTATTTTGAAATTTTGCCTTTACGACATTAACTTGGTGTAAAAAATGCATCATTAAGCAATTGAGTATCCATCTAAATATTAAAATTGCGCTGGTCGTCAAGGAAAGTTTGCTATTTGATCACCAAAGTGAAATGAAAATGTTTCTTTTGTGGAAGAGATAAATACTTGACATTTGTGTCATTAATAATTTTTATCTAATGATAATCATAATATTTACTTCTCAAAAAAAAACCAGTCAAATTTTTTCTCCACTTTGGCCCTATCAGAACATGGATATTTCCCACAAATTTGGTATTTTATTAAATTTACATATAATTCATTTTTATATCAAAAATTTTGACCAATGTTTTTTTTTCCAATTTTCTTGCCATTTAAGCTCATTTCAGATTCACAATATTTTTTTTTCAAAAAAAAAATCAATCTAGGCTTCAGTGAACCAACGATGTAAGTCCATTTGAATCCTGTCAGATAATTTGAATAATTCAGATAAAATTCAGTATTTTACAAAATTTATCTATAAAATTTTAGCCAATATGAAATCATGGTAAAAGCAGGTCTCACTTCCGTCCTCTGTCAAATCTTCGCTAGCTTTTGAATTTAATATTATTAATGTACGACCCTTTCCCACCGACTGTTGTCAGTCTTTGTCTTGGGTGTGTGATAGGTCCCTGCGTTGGGTGGGGCTGGTCTAAAATGAGCTTCATATTTGGTTAGTAATTTCTTCTATATCTTATCTTACTTGTGAATCTAACTCAAACCTGATTTGAAAAATCAAATATCGTCATTTTGAACTCTAATATAGATCAGACTTTGTCTAACTTTTAGTCATTAGTAAAGAAATTTAATTAAAAGTAAATTAGAAAGAAAAAATTAGCAATTTCACTCCTGTTAATGTAAATAATTTGTCAAAATTCAGAGTATGATAAGAATCGTCTCAATGGAAGTCATATAAATCATCTTTAAATAAAATAATTTGATCCATTTTTATTTTGAATTTATAGTTGATTCACATTTAATTAATAAAATTACTATATTACGATTGTTGTTTCTTAGATTTATCGTAGGCTCTTCTTTTCCTGTGCCTCGCTCTTTCTTGGATCCATCGTGGAAGAAAATCAGAGGCTCCATCAATAAAAGTAGACAATAAAATTAACAGAATATCAAGTAAAAATAAAAAATTCCATAAATTTAATAGATGTAAAACTAATTTATTTATTAATTAATTATGAAGAAAATTAAATATATTTTTTATCAAATTTAAAATACTTTTTTATTGAGACATTTTTTTCAACTGATATTAACTAAAATGAATTAAAATAAACTGAAATATTCCAAAATAGAGTCCTAAATTCTAATATCTTTATTATTCTCAATATCCAGATAAAGATGAACATTTATAGATAGCATCTAAGTCTATTATAGACTCTTTGTAATAACTAGACTTGAGATCACTTAAAATGAGGTGATGTTCGACTGAAAATTTAGAAATTATAGTTAATTCATTGTGTAGATCATAAAAATAAAAATAAAAAGAACTTTTCGATAAGCTCAAATTAAACTAAATTCAAATTATAACCGTTTAAAAAAAATACTAACTTTTCATAATTATTAAATATGCAAATTTTAATGAATAGTATTGAAAAATTTGAAACTCGTCTTTACTAGTCAGTTATATTTCTAAAAATCTTTAAATTCACATATATATGTCTTTCTCTAATCAACTGAGCACAATGAATTTTGAAATCACTTGAAAATATTTAACAATTTCCGTCAGACTTTATCAAAGCCAATTTTCTCAGCTACTTTCAAAATACCTCTCAAATGCTAAATTTAATAAAAACTTATGTGGATCGACTTTTTTTTGAATTATAGGACCTACTGAAATCTTCATAGCACTCAAAAACATTTCCAGAATATGATTTTATGAACTCCATATCTGACCGTTGATGATTATTTAGTTTAATAAAATCTAAATTTGAGTAAGATCAAGTGGCTTTTGGCATTCATTTCAAACCAAACTAGAGATTATACTCTATATTAATATTACAAATTTATTGATAAGGTTAGATTATCTGGGTATTACCCTCTAATTCAGTTTCTCCGGATACCCACTGTAAACCAAGACATCTTCAATTGATTTTAACTTCAATGAATTAAAATAAACTGAAATGCTCTAAAGTACAGTCCCAAATTTTATTTTATTTTATTATTCTTGATATCAAGATAAAATGAAGTCTTTATAGAGAGAAGCCAGTCTCTTTAAAATCATTGATTGCGGGGATGTATTGAAACTTGAATTCAGCTGATTTTAAATAATAAAATTCTCTCTTCTATGAGATCTTTTATTTAATGGAGAATAAATCTTATATAATTAGATATAATATATAAGTACTAATATAGAATCTATATTAAGCTTATAAATTTTTTTATCAATTAATATTTAGAGAATTAAATTCTAGACATTTACACTATTACTAATATAAGGTTATAGTTTTTAAAATTTTAAAATTAATATAAAAGATAATCAAATAGATAACACTTCATGTACGCACTATTGATCAATATTCGATTTTTACATCACTTACTGAGACCTATTTTACCATGATAGTGTCTCACACTCTCAACTTCTTCACCATTTAAACTCATTTCAGGCTCATTTTTTGTTTTAAAAAAGATCAATCTATGATGACATGAACAAAAGATTTGGTCCATTTCAGTCTTGTCAGAATATGGGTGTTCATAAAAAAAAAATCAGTATTTTACAAATTTTATTTATAAAACTTTGGTCTTTTCTATAATAAAAATGGAAAATATCGAATAAAATGAAACTATAACTCGAATTGACAAAAAATGAAATTTTCCTTTTTCTCTCAAAATACAAAATGGAGCCGTTATGGGCTTTAAATAAAATAATTTGATTAACATACATTTTTTACAAAAATTTTGCCATTTAAACTCATTTCAAATTCAGATGGTTTTTAAAGAAAAAAAAGTTTCAAAGTCCTAAATTAATTCTATTTTTAACCAAATTTAAAATATTCAATTAATTGTAACTAAAATGAATTAAAACAAACTGAAATGCTCTAAAATAGTTCTAAATTCTTATTTATTATTATTATTCTTGATATTAAGATAAGATGAAACATTTATTATTTTATAAATTGAAGTTTTTCTATTAATCCAGTCATCGCACGCTTACAGTGATTCTATTATATTATTATTATCATTTTCAGTATGAAGGCAACATGAGCTCATCAGCTACCAGTGCCACGTCAACGTCAGTTATTTAAAATTATTATTGATTGTTGGGGTACGTATCACTGGACATGAAAGTTGAATTCAACTCACTTTAAATAATAAGATTCCCTTCTCTCTCTATAAGATCTTTTATTTATGGACAATAAATCTTATATAATTAGGTATAATATATAAGTACTAATATAGAATCTATATTAAGCTTATAATTTTTTTTATCAATTAATATTTAAAATTAAATTCTAGACATTTACACTATTACTAATATAAAGTTATAGTTTTTAAAAATTTTAAATATAAAGGATAATCAAATCGATAAAACTTCATGTACTCACTATTGATCAATATTAGATTTTTACATCACTTACTGAGATCTATTTTACCATGATAGTGACTCACACTTTCAACTTCTTTACCATTTAAGGTCATTTCAGGCTCAATTCTTTATTTTATTTTTTTAAAGCAATCTAGGATGACATGAACGAAAGATTTGTTCATTTCAGTCTTGTCAGAATATGGGTATTCAGAAGGAAAAAAAAATCAGTATTTTACAAATTTTATTTATAAAATTTTCGTATTTTCTATAATAAAAATGGAAAATAATGTGATCCAACCAGGGGTCGAATTATCGGCGATATATCTTATCAGCCAATATGTATCGGTTTTTAGTGGTCAAATGATATCGGCCGATACGATATGTATAGGCCTGTAAAAAAGGTTATCGGCGATATGACCGATATTCAGATTGAATATCAGTCACCATATCGGCCGATATGTATAAAAATCGGTATTTAAATTTTTTTTTAACAAAAACAAAAATCGATATGATTTTTTCACATTTTTTTACGATTTTTCAAAGTTTTGAATATCAGAGAAGAGAGAAATGCAATAAAATAGAAAAAATAGATGAGAGAGAAAATTATTGACCGAACTATTTTTTGGACCCCTGGATCCAACTATGAAATTGAGTTACAAATATTGGTAAAATGTGATAGTTCAGACAGGAGTTGAGCTGATAAATTACAACTAAAATTTGGTCAGGATTTTTTGGACCCCTTGGATCCAACTATGAAATTGAGTTACAAATATTGGTAAAATGTGATAGTTCCGACAGGAGTTGAGCTGATAAATTACAACTAAAATTTGGTCATTTTGGACTCTAATATAGATGAGACCAGGGATATGGCTGAACATTTAGACACCGCACTATTCTCTCAGTAGATATCGTTTTTAGATTTTAAGTAGAAATTACCATTATGCCCTTTCGTTCGATTCGTCGATTCCGCATTGCATTTTCGCATTGATCGATCGATTCCACGAGTGGAAGAAAATCGATCCCAAAATATGCGATTGATTCTGTCGATCAATTGATAGCATCAATCGGCCATCAATCGATCCATTCATTCTATGCTACAGTAGCTAAATAAAAAAGAAATCTTTAAAATTTTAAAGTTATTTTTTAAGCACTGTGTTTTTTCAAAATTTCTCAAATTAAATATCCAGACTAATTACGATAACCTGATAAAAATACTTTAAGACTTCAAGGTCTTTTGACACTCTTAAATGCTTAAAACAGAGTGTTTTACAAATAAAGGTATCCCTACGATGTGCCGAAAACACATTTAAGAGTATCAAAAGACCTTCAAGTGTTAAAGTATTTTTATCAGGTTATCGTAATTAGTCCGGATATTCAATTTAAGAAATTTTTAAAATACACAGTCCTTAAAAAATAATGTTAAAGTTTTAAAGGAAAGATTAAACTTTAACGTTATTTTTTAAGCACCGTGTATTTTCAAAATTTCTCAAATTAAATATCCAAACTAATTACGATAATTTGATAAAAATACTTTAATACTTCAAGGTCTTTTGGCACCCCAAATGCTTAAAATAGAGTGTTTTACAAATAAGGATATCCCTAGGGTGTGCCGAAAACACATTTAAGAGTATCAAAAGACCTTGAAGTCTTAAAGTATTTTTATCGTGTTATCGTAATTACTCCAGATATTCAATTTGAGAAATTTTGAAAATAGACAATATTTAAAAAATAATGTTAAAGTTTTAAAGGAAAGATAAAACTTTAACGTTATTTTTTAAGCACTGTGTATTTTCAAAATTTCTCAAATTAAATATCCGGACTAATTATGATAACTTGATAAAAATAATTTAAGATTTTAAGGTTTTTTGACACTCCCATATGCTTATAACAGGGTGTTTTACAAATAAGAGTATCCCTAGGGTGTGCCAAAAACACATTTAAGAGTGTCAAAAGACCTTAAAGTCTTAAATTATTTTTATCGTGTTATCGTAATTAGTCCGGATATTCAATTTGAGAAATTTTGAAAATAGACAATACTTTAAAAAATAATGTTAAAGTTTTAAAGGAAAGATAAAACTTTAACGTTATTTTTTAAGTACTGTATATTTTCATAATTTCTCAAATTGAATATCTGAACTAATTACGATAACCTGATAAAAATACTTTAAGATTTTAAGGTCTTTTGACACTCAAAAATACTTAAAACACAGTGTTTTACAAATAGGGATATCCCTTGGCTGTGTTAAAAACACATTTGAAAGTATAAAAAAACCTTAAAATCTTAAAGTATTTTTATCAGGTTATCGTAATTATTCTAGATATTCAATTTGAGAAATTTTGGAAATACACAGTACTTAAAAGATAAATTTAAAGTTTTAAAGTAGATTTTATTATTTAACTAATGCATTATGCATTACTGTACAGTAACATATGGAAGATAGACCGTTATTTTTTAAGCACTGTGTATTTCCAAATTTTTTTAAATTAAATATCCAGACTAATTACAATAACTTTAAGGCTTCAAGGTATTTTGACACTCCCAAATATATTTTCGGTACAGCCGAGGGATACTTTTATTTGTAAAACACTGTGTTTTAAACATTTGAGAGTGTCAAAAGACCTTAAAGTCTTAAAGTATTTTTATCAGATTATTGTTATTAGTCTAAATATTCAATTTGAGAAATTTTGAAAAATAGACAGTGCTAAAAAAATAACGTTAAAGTTCTAAAGAAAATTTTTTATTTAAATAATCACTATTGTGTACAGTAGTTCGAATGAACCGCCAAATTAATTCGAACGAATTAAATTTATACTTTGCACATTCGTTCGAATGAATCAAAATAAATTGACAGTTTATTCGAATGAGTAAAAATTGTAGAGGCAAAATGATAATTTTATTTTAAAACTAAAAAAATGAGCGTGTAGAGATAGAAAAATCAGATGTACATAAGTCACACCTTTTATTATAGTCACCCTGATTGATCACTTTGAATCTCACGAATCTGACCAAAAATCATTTTGAATCGAACCTGAAATAACTAAAAATGAATTTTCTTTTTCCTCTAAACAACCTCGCAACTAAGTTGTTGTTGCGGATTAATAAAATAAATTAGGAAACAAACAAAGTGAGGTCATTACTCATTACGAGCTTTAAGAAATTCAATATTTTGGACAGTTGCACTGGTATAGCTTTGCAATGATACGAGCTATAGTGTGTCCAGATCATTCAACACCTGGTGAAAAAAAAAATGCAGACGACTGTATAATAATCAAGGGTTTAAAAATCGGATTTGATACATATGGGCTATATCGGCCGATATTCTCTCTCATCTGATTTATTTTTTAATTTATAATTTTTTCAAAAAAATCTAAAAAAATTATAGAAAATAAAGAAAATTATGAGTTTATTGGACATGTTCAAATGTTATTTTGAAGTTAAAACATTGAGATTTTCCAAAATTATTAATAAAATTATGAAAAAATCGTAGAAAATAGAATGTGTGACTCCTTATTTAGATGTTCAAATTACTGCTAAAATTATTAGGTTTATGGAGTTTGATTGTCAAATATTTATTAGATTTTTTTTTATTAGAGGACAATTTTGAGTACATGGTTTTCCGGTCGCTCAAACTATAGTTTTTTTTTCCCCAAAACCATATGTATCTTTCTCTAATTAATTGAACACAATAAATTTTTGAGCCACTTGAAAATATTTTGGTTTCCTATCCGAACAATTTCAATCAGACTTTCTCAAAATCAATTTTCTCAAGTACTTTCAAAATACCTCTGAAATGGTAAATTTAACAAAACTATGTTGATGGACTTCCTTTGAACTATAGGACCTACTGAAATCTTCATATCACTCAAAAAGATTTTCGGAATATGATTTTATGAACTCCATATCTGACCATTGATGATTATTTAGTTTAATCAAATCTAAATTTCAGTAAGAACAAGTGGCTTTTTGAATTCATTTCAAACCAAACTTGAGAATTTACCCTATTTTAATATTACAAATTTATTGATAAGGTTAGATTATCTAGATATTACCCTCTAACTCAGTTTCTCCGGATACCCATTGTAATGTAAACCTACCCTCTAACTCAGTTTCTCCGGATACCCATTGTAATGTAAACCAAGGTTTGCAACCTATCCCACTTGCCAAGGCATCTTCCTATCTCCTTCACACGACGACTCTAATTCGTCCCCAAGTTATAAAAAGTATCCTCCTCCTTTCAATCGTCTTCTTCCCTCTCTTTGAGTCACTCTAAAAAATCATCCCTTTCATTCAATCACTCTCCCTCACTCTTTTCTAAGCCTCTTCTCAATCTCTCCCTTTCACTCTCTCTAAAGTCTCTGTTGAGTCACAAGCCTAGCAGCCTGTGACTGCACCACTTCTTCTTCTCCTTCTTCGCCGTTTCATTTTCTAGGTAATATTTCTCTTTCAATTATTTTGTCAATTTAAATTAGGGTAACGATTCTCTATTTTGTGTAACCAGATACAAAATTTAAAGCATTATTCATTTTACTCTTCCATTGGGGTATAAATCGGCTAACTAATCGACACACCGGATTACTGACTGAATCTGACCTATTCACGGTGGTATAAATTGGCAAGCCGAAATGATAGATTCGGTTTCGGCTAGCAAAGATCGCAGATTAAAACCATTCTTTTTTCCTTTTTTCAAACGGTTTTAAATTGATTTTGGAAATTGTTATAAGGATAGATTTCAAGAGAGAGAGAGATGTAACAGAGCAGAGAGCTCTCTCCACTCTCTGCACCGGGAAAAATGCAGATTCTCTGCATTGTCTCACCCTCTTGAGTGTTTAAAAAAAGAAAAAAGAGACTCCATTCAGGCGCTGAAGAGAGACTATGCAGGCCGACCCTATTGTCCTGTAGAGTAAAACTGAGCTTCTCATCAAGACGAAAAGAAAACAAAAGCAGATTAATTATTTGATTTATTTGTCATGCATGGTTTTCAGAAAAAACAAAAAAAAAACAAAATGTATTTGTTTGGGTTTAAGTTGGGATTTATTGTTTTAATCCACCCTTGTCATTTACAAGATATTTTCTTTTTGTATATGTACAAAATTGTCCATCTTATTTTATTTGTTTATTGAGTGATTTCATTATTTTAAGACGCCAAGTTATAAAAAGGATGGCGTTTTAAAGGACTTTATTTGATTAAAGTATTTAATATTTACTTATTTATAACTCTATTCATCTATTTACTTATTTTATTTGGGTAAATTTACTAATAACTCAAAAAACAGTTAATTATTTCATGAATAAGATTTTCATTGTCTTATTAGCATCAAAGTGAGTTAGGCATGGTTTGGCCATGACTCAACCTTCACTCTTACCTTGGACTTTAGGATAACTGTAGATCAAAGTTGGAGCACAACATTCCTTACATTTATTCAATGTAAATTGTCAAAGAGATTTAATAATCACCAATTTTTATTTGCTTACAATATTTAATTTAATCTACAACAACTTTGCATTAAAGAGGCTTGCTTTTAAAGCTTTGGACTCTTTGGCAACACGGTTCACTTCACAACTTCCAGGTGATTAGAATATTTCACTACATATTTTGATTGCACGATCTTTTATTTTATTGTGCAATGAAAAAAATTGTAATTATGATGTGTTTTTGGAATCTAATCACTGGACCTAAAATATAATAAATGATCAATTGAATGATGGATATAATCCGATACAATACTCACAGTAATGTAAGGGAATTTGGGCTAAAATGTTCTAATAGCTGTAAGGAGACTCAGTCCATTTGGATTTGTAGAAAGAAACCATAGCTTTTTTGGAAGGTCTAGTAATTGAATTGAATCAATTGTGATTGAGACAACTTGTGGTTTATGTATTTGGTGATGTTAGAAGAAATTGAACAGTATTGTTTGTTTATTGAAATTTTTTGTTTAACAAACTGCAATTACTTTAAATATTGTTTTACAATTATCTATGTCGAATTATTAAAATTTTAATTAAATATTATTTATAATAATATCTTAAATTCAAAGAACACCCCATTTAGAAATTTTGCCTGGATCATATAAGCCATTGAGTATCCATCTACATATTAAAATTTGAGCTGGTCGTCAAAGAAAGTTTGCTATTTGGTCACCAAAATGAATTGAAAATGTTTCTTCTGTGGAAGTGCTAAATATTGACATTTGTGACATTTATAATTTCTTAAGTAATGATAATCATAATATTTACTTAATAAAAAATTCTGTCAAAATTTTTCTCCACTTTGGCCCTATCAGAACATGGATATTTCCCACAAATTTGGTATTTTATTAAATTTACATATAATTCATTTTTAAACCAAAAAATTTGATCAATACTTATTTTCCAAATCTTTTGCCATTTAAGCAAATTTCAGATTCAGAATATTTTTTTATAAAAAAATCAATCTAGGCTTCAGTGACCAACTATTTAGGCCATTTCAGTCTTGTTAGATAATTTGGGTATTTCAGATAAACTTCAGTAATTTTTTTTTTTAATTCATGTGTGGGAAATTATGGGATACCCAACGGAAAATTCTTACGAGTGAGGTCATTAATCCTAAGATATATCAAAATTAGACTAGGGAGTTCGAACATGCAATCTTCCGTCTTCGCAAGCTTTTGAATTTAATATTTTTAATGGATCACCCTTTTCCACTGATTAGTCAGTCACTCAGTCTTTGCCTTGTTGGGTTGGATAAAGGGTTCATAGACTCAAACGCTACTCAATTCAAAGTTAAAATCCCACTTTAGCTAATATTTGAAAATTTCTAAATATTAGTCAATATTTCAAAGAAGAAGGATATTTCGTTTCCTAAAACACGTGCATTGGCTCTATTAGTCTGTTACGGGGCTGTGAAATCTAGTAAAATGGGCCCCATGTACCTCATCCAACGATCTCTTGAGTCTATTTATCAAACTCAAACATGAATGGGTGATACGCAGGGGTAAAAAATTCGGTCAAACTGATATTTTGGCTGAATTTTTGTATCGGCTGAGAGCTCAAGTGATATCTTTCTCTCTTCAAATTTTTTTATTGAAATCTAGGTGGATTTTTTTTTAAATATTCATTTAAAAAAATAAAATTGTTGTTTTTTTAAAATATATAGAAATATAAATATCAGCCGATATTCGTTTGATATGGGCAAATATCGGCCGAGATATTCGCTCGGGCCTACAATTGATGTTCGGTTTTTTCTTTTTTTAAAAGGAAAGAAATATTGGCCCACAACTGAATTTTTTTCTCTGACCGATACTTATTGTCAGGAGTTCAAAATTCGGTATCGACTGATATTTTTCTTTCTCTTTTTTTTTTTAAAAAAAAGGGTCGATATTTGGACCCCTGCTTATTGTATTTGCTGAGATATCTCCATCTTCAGAAAATCGAGATTTATACCCGTGGTGATACCTGATACAAGAATCTCTCTCACATGGGTGTATTTTAACTGGTTAACCTCTCGTCTCAGAAAGTGAGAGGTATAAAGTTCGATGACTTGTAACCTAACTTAGTGTACCCTAAGGGCAGTATGTATCAACTGAGACATAATTAACATTGGATTTCTATGATTTCTCACATGTTAATTCAAAAAAAATAAAATCTCAAATTTGATAGGGAAAGTCAACTTAGTCTAAATTGCGATCAACTATTTAAAATAAAATTATGGACCCCCTTTGAAGTGGAAAGTGGGATTGGTAAGGTCAGATTGTAAGACATCAAGTAAAGTAGGATAGGGCAAGTCATCCTGGTTTTTTCTTTTTCCAAAATCTATTCAAGACGAGTCAACTTAGTTAAACTGTATTTATATATTTTTTGAAATCTCTAATTCTTTTATATTACAACTATTGACATCAATCTCTTGTTTATTATTTTGGTTATTATCAATTTTTTGAGATTTTATTATTTTGTCAATATTTCAATCATTTTAGCCTCCTGTATGTTTGTTTTTATAGTGGTAAGCAGTTTTACTCATTCAAAGAATAAGGAAAATAAGTGAGATGTTTCATTATTATCAAATTCATTTGTTTTATTTTTCTGAATTGGAATTCATAATTGATTTTGATAAATTATTTTTTATAAACCTTCAAATACAAATATGAAACTCACAATTTTTATATTTATAATAAAAAATAAATACTTTGCAACTATTTCATGAAAGATTATTCTTTGCAAACTGATTCGTTCTAAACTCGTGATCTTTATTTTTTGTGAAGCCTATGTTTCTCGGTTTTCTAATTTCTTTAAATTAGATTTCTACTCAATATGAATTCATTTAGTGAGCACAAGTTCTTTCGATAATTAGAAACTTTTAGCCTTTAAAATTATAATTAAAATCATTTACAAATTAAATTTTATTATATTTATTTAAAGGCAAATATATTTAACTATCTCATTCCTATTGTCTAATACGAATCCCATAAAAAAATAGTCATCAGTTTCGTAGCTAGTTCAGAATCGATAATTTTTCACTACTTCCTACAGTGAGTATTACTTAAAATAATTCATTAATTTATGAACATATTTATATTGATTATTTGGTGATCTAATATGCTATTTTCCATCATAAAAATGTTGATATCGTTATCCATATCTGAAGTAGAACTACAAATATGGGTAAACTTATGGTAGTTCAGACCTGTGTTTAGTCGGGAAATTTTAAATAAATTTGGTCATTTTAGACAGGGGTACAAATATCGGCCGATATGTATCGATTTTGAGGTTGCAAATATCGGCCGATATATACTTTTATCGGATGATATGGTTGGAGAGAGAAAAATATCGGCCAATACTGATTTTTTAACTCCTGATTTTAGGCTCTAATAGAGATCAGACAAAATTATATCTATTTTACACCTTGTTCGACAAATAATTTGACATCTTTTAACCCATATGTCAGCATTACTATACATGTATATCCACTTAATAGAAAAAATCTAACAAAAGACTGGAACTTAGATTGTGTGGATCAGAGATCGAAATTTTGGCCGATACGTATGATATGACATGTATCAATATCGATGGATATTTTGACTGTATTATATCTATATTTTTTTAAAAAAGAAAGGGTGAAGAGAAAAATATCATCGACTGATACTAAAATTTTTACCCCTAGTGAATCTCTCGAAACAAATCAAAAATTGTTTGAAATCAAACCAAAACTTTAAACGACTAAAAGTGAAATATTTTTCTTCAACAAAATATGGTATTTTATTAAGTTTGCTTGTAATGTTTCTTTAAATAAAATAATTCGATCGATCGACATACAGTTTTTACTAAACTTTTGCCATTTAAATAAAAAAAAGTAACCACATTCAATTTTTCTTTTCTTTTTTAATTTTAAAAATTTATATAAAAATTACTATTTTACCTTTTAATTTTGTAATGAGGAATCGTCTTTTTAAAAAAATTATTATTTTATTCTTTAATTTTATATAAAAAGAATCATGAGAGATAAAATTATAATATTCATATAAAATTTAAAAATCAATGTCTAAAATCTAAATGGTCATCTAAAAAGAATTCTAAAGTCTACTCAACCCATCGTTTTAACTTTAATATTGGATTCATCTTTCCCAATTCCTACGTACTCCTACTCCTACGCCTACTCCCACTCATTCAGCTCTTCTTCTTTTCCTGCTGCTTGTGATTTCCCATCCTGGCAGAAGCACTGCTTTCCATTCTGAAAGAAAGCAGTAATTTATTATTATTCTTGATATCTAAGATAAAATGAAGCATTTATGAAGCTAGTTTATTAGTCATGTTTTCGCACGCTTAGAGACGTCCTATCTGTCAGCTCTTTAATGAATAATAAAATTCTCTCTTCTATAATCTTTTACTCGATGAGTGTTTTTTTAAATAAAAAACTGTTTTTTATCAAATTTTTTATATGTAATTTGATATAAAGTACATGTATTAATATGGATATTTATAAAAATTTCTTGTAATTTTTTCCATTCAAGTCTGTCGGCTCTTTAATATCATTGAGTGCTCGTGTACCACTTAGACAAAAAAATTGAATTTTAAGTAATTTAAATAATAAGAATCTCTCTTGAAGGTGATCTTTTATTACATAGACAATAAATCTTTATATAATCGGGTATAATATATAAGTAATAATGTTGATATTAAGTTTATAATTTTTTTTATAGATTGATGATTCAAATTAAATTCTAGACATTTACTCTTTAAAAAATTAAAATTCCCACCTACATGTACTTCTCACTCTTTCTCTTCTTTTAAAATAGACTAGTATCAAATCATGTTTAATATTCGACTGACCTTTCTCAAATGCCACCTACTCCTACTGCTCACTCTTGCTCTTCTTTTGTTGGTGCTTGTGCTTCCTTTCTTTTATCCAGTCATGGCAGACGCATTGCTTTCCATTCTGTGTGAGAAAATCAAAGACACCATTGAAACATGTGTTAGATTGGTGATGGGTGCCGATGATGATTTGGAATGGCTTTCCAGTACTTTCTCAGCCATCCAAGCACTTCTCCATGATGCAGAGGCTCGACAATTTAAAGAAGAATCACTGAGAAATTGGATAGCAAAACTCAAGGACGTTGCTTACGATGTGGACGACATTTTAGACGAGTGGTGGACGTTGCGGCTCACAGCAGAAATCAATGCAAGTGGCGATGATGGTGGTGGCTTCGTAGAAAGGTTACGCAACATTCATCCTCTTTTGAAAAGCTCTCACCTCAGCACACGCTATAACATGGCAAAGAGGGTGAGAGGGGTTAGAGAAAGACTGGATGTGATTAATGATGAGAAGGACAAATACCAACTCGTCCCGAGTGGTAAAGTTCAAAGGGATGACTTGAATTTTGAATATCGAAAAACTAGTTGTTTTATCAATGAATCAGAAGTAATTGGAAGGAATGATGGGAAAGAAGCCATAATCAGCAGCCTAACAAGCGAGAGCAGCAGCAGTGAGAATGGAATTTGTCTTATCTCTATAGTTGGCATGGGGGGATTGGGAAAGACAACTCTTGCCCAATTGGTCTACAATGACTGCAGGGTAAAAAGTCATTTTAAGAAGAGAATATGGGTGTGCGTGTCTGATGATTTCAACGTGACAAGCCTCACCAAGAAGATTTTGGAGGGTGCAACTGAGAATGGCCCATACAATAATCTCTCGGAATTGAGCAACATACAAAATAAGCTTGTTGAAAATTTGGGAAATGAGCCATTTTTGCTAGTTTTGGATGATGTGTGGAATGAAGAGAGATCAAAATGGGAGGCATTGATGGTACCCTTTTGTGACATGAGTGGAAGTAAGATTTTGATGACCACTCGCAGTGAGAAGGTTGCAAGTGTCGCTGATGCATCCCACATCCACCGTCTCATGTGTTTATCAGAAAAGGATTCGTGGTCACTGTTCAGCCGTAGAGCCTTCTCTGGGAGAGAAGAAGAAAATTGTTTAGAATTACAAGATATTGGAAGAGAAATTGTGGAAAAATGCAGTGGAGTCCCTCTTTCCCTAAAAACAATAGGGAGTGTGGTGCAAAGCAAAAGGACAGCAGAAGGTTGGAAACACGTTCTCAAGAGTGAGATGTGGGTTTTACTCCAACAAGATGAAAAACGTATTCTTCCAGCTTTGCTATTGAGTTATGATAATCTACCTATGCATTTAAAGCAGTGCTTTGCTTACTGTGCAATATTTCCAAAGGATCATTTGATACAAAAGGATGTTTTGATACAATTGTGGATGGCACAGGGCTTCATTAGATATGAAGAAGGTAGACAGATGGAGGAAATTGGCTCGGATTATTTTGATGATTTGTTGTGCTACTCCCTCTTTGAAGATGCTCATAATGAAGAATTTTGGGGTATAGTATGTAAGATGCACGATCTCGTTCATGATCTTGCACAGTTTGTTACCAAGAATGAATGTCACGTTGTTGTGAATCAAGAGTCAGATGCCATTCCTGCCATTCCCGCCAAGTGTCGTCATTTAACCTTGATTGGGTTTTGGCGTGATCCATCCTTGTTGTTGGGTAATTTGAGATACTTACGTACGGTCGTCTTTCCTTGGCCTTCGTCAATCGAGATAATTTCTCTTGATTTGCCAATATTCCTGAGGGCATTGGATCTTGCATGCTATAAAGCTGAAAATTTGCCAAACTCAATAGGAAACTTAAAACATTTGAGGTATCTCAATCTCTCATGGACAAGGATAAAGGAGTTGCCTGAATCTGTATGCAATCTTTGCAATTTGCAAACCTTGGATCTGTATTTTTGTGAAGAATTTGAGTATTTGCCAAACTCAATGGGAAACTTAAAACATTTGAGGTATCTCAATCTCTCAGGGACAGGGATAAAGGAGTTGCCTGAATCTGTATGCAATCTTTGCAATTTGCAAACCTTGGATCTGCAAGGATGCGGAGAATTTGAGTATTTGCCAAACTCAATAGGAAACTTAAAACATTTGAGGTGTCTCAATCTCTCATGCACAAGGATAAAGGAGTTGCCTGAATCTGTATGCAATCTTTGCAATTTGCATACCTTGGATCTGTATTTTTGTGAAGAATTTGAGTATTTGCCAAACTCAATAGGAAACTTAAAACATTTGAGGTATCTCAATCTCTCAGGGACAGGGATAAAGGAGTTGCCTGAATCTGTATGCAATCTTTGCAATTTGCAAACCTTGGATCTGCAAGGATGCGGAGAATTTGAGTATTTGCCAAACTCAATAGGAAACTTAAAACATTTGAGGTGTCTCAATCTCTCATGCACAAGGATAAAGGAGTTGCCTGAATCTGTATGCAATCTTTGCAATTTGCATACCTTGGATCTGACTGAATGCACTGACGATCTTGTGAATATTCCAAAAGGCATAGGGAGGTTGACTGCACTTCAAACACTTACAGATTTCATAGTGGGGGGTGAAGGTGGATGCAAGATTGGAGAATTGGAGAACCTTGATCTCCTAAGAGGGCGTTTAGAAATAAGTAACTTAGAGAGTCTTAAATGGAAATGAAGCTCATGAGGCAAAGCTAGAGAAGAAGCAACACTTACAATTTTTAAGTTTCAAATGGATGGACGAGAATGAGTTGGGAATGTTAGATGAAGGCAAAATGAAGAGATTCAACGAAATTCTTGAAAACCTAAGACCACCCAATGCAGAGCTGAAAAAAATCAATATTTGGAGTTATATGGGTTCAATGCTTCCCAAATGGATTGATGAATCATCTTCGTTCTCCAAACTAACCCACATCGACCTAATTGGTTGCATAAAATGTAGAAAGCTTCCAACCCTTGGGACACTACCTTCTCTTGAATGTTTGTATATATCGTGTAATGATGAGGTGGAATCAGTGGGTTTTGAGTTTACTGGGAATGGACCGATAGCTTTTCCAAAGTTGAATACACTTAACTTCAGTGACATGGATAAATGGAAAGAGTGGGAGTTAGGAGTGAGAGATGGAAGGGTTGTTATGCCTTGTCTCTTGGATTTAGAAGTTGTAAATTGTCCCCAGTTGACGTTGGAGTTGATACCTTTGGCAATGTCTCGGTTGAGGAAGTTGAGAATATCAAGGATCGGAGCATGGCACGGGAGCGAATTACTACTCTTCTCAAACCTTGAAGAATTAGAGATTTCAGACGTTGCAATTTTGACGTCACTTCCAGAAGATGGATGGGAAAGGCTTCAGTTACTAAGGAAATTGACAATCCGTAACTACCATCAACTGACATCTTTACCTGATGGACTACAGCAACTCAAGTCTCTAAAAGCTCTATCCATTTTCAAATGCCCTCAACTCACATCTTTGCTTGATGGACTGCAACAACTCGAGTTTCTTGATGATCTGAATATTGGGGATTTACCTCAACTAACACCTTTGCCAGATGGACTGCAACAACTCAAGTCTCTAAAGTCTCTATCCATTCACAACTGCCCTCAACTAACATCTCTGTCTGATGGACTGCAACAACTCACAACACTTAGAAGCTTAGAGATATCAGGTTGCCCATATCTCACGGAGAGTTGCAAGAAAGACGTAGGTCATGAATGGTTTAAGATTGCCCACATGGACACCATTTTAATTGATGGCAGGTTTGTCTCTCTACTTTTTATCTTTCTTTCTTTCTGTCAATTAAAGATGAGGGTCTGAACCACCTTGGGAACCAATGTGACGATCAAAACAAAATTGAGGACATTGCAATACGTCAAGATCAGTTATAATTGTCCGTAAAAATTAACCAAGATGATTTTCAACTCTAGTGGCCAAATTTTGATAAAATAAATCATTTATGAAATTTGACCAAAAAAAAAAAATATCAGCCAAAATTTAACAAACTAGAAAGAAAAAAAAATTGAAAAAATACATATTGTAGTTTCTATCTTTTGGCTCAGAATCTATGTAAAAAAAATCAGTTGAAAATAATGGGATGAGGACATGCTTACTCCCAAGTCCTAATTTCCTAAATGGGTAGCCACATTATTACTCAAAACTATTATTCCCAATTTTGTAATTTTTGTTCTGTCAAAATAATATGTTTCTATTCAATACTGTCATCGAAATCCACCGAGATATCTTAACACCCCAAATGGGCCTCTCAATAGAAATGACTCGCCTCTATATTTTTGGAGCATTAGTATCTCTGAACAAAATGAATCAAAAGTGATTATTAACCATTGAATTGAGATTCATTTAAATTAATAACCATCTCAATTTATTTTGATGAATCTAAATTGATGGTTAAAAATAATTTTTGGTCTTGAATTTTATTTTGAAGTATTGTACGACCCTATATTCAATATAATGGATTCTATTAATTTAAATTATAATTATATGAAAATATAAATTCTATAGTGCTAAACTAACTTATTATTAACGCCTTAATGCACTATTAATTCCTACCAACTCTGAAATCTTTTTGCTATTTGATACAGGTTCATCAAATATGATGGCATTTGGGAGGAATAACTACCTTCGGAGTATCTTTACTAATGATACATTAAAAAAAACAAAAGATGCAATGATGCGTTATTCATTTCATATTTTAGAAGTCATGTATGATATGCAGCAATAAGAGTACGGTGTTGTTGCGAGGAAATGGTACTGAAGGATACAATACAAAGGTATGTTTAATATTTTTATATTGATTAAGATACAATACAAAGTTATGCTTAATATTTTTATATTGATTAAGATACAATACAAAGGTATGGCTTCCCTTTGTTGAAAATTTTCATTTACATTGAGATATGAGATAATTATAATTGTATATGTAGACTAATATGAGTTTGAGCTTTTAGTCCTGATCCAGAATATTTTATTTTCTTCTATAAAATATAAATGATCTTAGATACCTTTATATTTCTATACAATATTAATTAAAGAAAATTAGACTATCTAAATTGTAGCTCAAGTTCAGACTTTTGGTGTGAACCCAGGTTTTCATGTACTATCGGTACTAGGTCCAATTAAATCCAAATTATAATTTGGACATAATTAGCCTGACTCCAACCTGAACCATAATTTTCTAAGTTTCTTCATGCAGGTTTAGATTAGTTGCAACCTATTTACACCTTTTAGTGGTTAAAAACAATAGATAAAGGAAACTGATTAGATTTTTTATTTTTTATTTTTAAAAAAAAAGTACACCTTCTAGCATGGCATATCATGTTTACTCAATCTACTTGACAACTTCCGTTTACACGTTAAGACTGAGATAGGTGGAGATCCCCATCCCTATACAACTTTCTCTTTTTCTCTCTCTCACCGATGTGGATTCGTTCGTACCCAACAATCCCTTCCTCCAACAAGCCTCTCCGGCGTATAAACTTTGTCGGCCATCCCATCCAGTTAGGAGATCCATCGCTGGCTTGGGGACTGGCTCTGATACAACTGTTACGATTAGACCTCCAACTCAAAAGACTAGACTGATGGGTGGAGATTCTCATCCTCATATAACTTCCTCTTTTTCTCTCCCTCTCGTCAATTTGGGACTTGTTCTTACCCAACATTATGATTATTAATAGACAGGGTTCCATAGAATTATTTTCTTCACTAATCCAAGTCTAGATGACTATGTCTTCAGGTTTGTTCTTTCAAACACCTCTTTCATTTACAATGTGCTACTCTTCTAAATTTTGAAAGCAGAGTATTGAAAGTGCTTTGTCAAACTCCTAATGGAGTCCAACCCAAAATAGAATTGGACCATTTTCCCATTTGTTATTGCCATAATATATAAGAATGTTGGAAAGGCTTACTGATTTTCTGAATTAGAATCTCATTAGCTGAACTTTTGCTGATCAAATAGTTGATTTGATTTTGTAGCTGGTGGATTCAGACTTCAGGACAACAACAAAAATCATCGAGAAGAATTAGTTGAGTAACAAGTGCAAAGCAACCTTCTGAAAGTTTTACATCGATGGTTTTTTAAATATGATAGGGAGAGATGTTTTACTACTTTTAATTTATCTCTAATATTTTCGACAATGAAACTTGTGATTGATCTTAGTTTTATTATTCTATGATGATGAACTTGTGTTGTATTAAGGGATTTTTTCTTTTGCGAAATTGAATGCTAAGTTGTTAATATAGGGTGGTTTCTTATGAAGTACAGAAATTTCATATATGTTGAAATCTATTATCACTTTTATGTCGAAGTTGTTGAGTTTCGTATTTTTATTTTATCAACTAATTGGTTTTTATATTCTTTGTGTATGGTGAATTAGATGGTTTATTTATTTCAAATATATTTGAATGATCAAATATTTTAAAGTACAAATGTTTTAAAACTGATTATTTCATTATACATGAAATTTTAACTATTTCAAATATTGTATTTTAACTTTAAAAGATTCTAAATCAATGAATTAAAAAAAAATGTTTGGACGATGGAACTTCCATTCCTAAGTTCGTAACAAAGAAGGTGGTCTAGTTATTAAAATACTCAAAAATTAGAATAAAGTCCTTATAAAGCTGACTTGGCATTTCCTAAAAACTAAAGACGGTTGGTGGATTAAAATTTTTAACGCCAAGTAGTTTATCATATAACTATTTTCATTTATTATAGGGTCACTCAATGAATTTCATTTATGACATTGTGACAATTTGCTAGCTTCTATGATAATTATCTATCTAATCTTAATCTAATTTTTTATATTATAAATAACCCACTCACTGACATGACCTACCCAAGCATCCTTACCTTTCCTTCGATAAATACCCACAACTACAGTAATGCTAAATGATCCAAGAGAAAGCAGCATTACTAAATAATGATGATAGATCAAAAAAAAGATTATGAGAGCTTCCTTATTATTACCGTACAATTTGAGCTAACAAAATCTGACTTGACTAAACTTGAATGCGTCTGTAAACAGGGTAGATTTAATCCAAACCCATGTTAACTAATGCCAGGTTAAACCCATTTAAAAATCATAACAATTATTTACAGTTTTCTATCACAATTTGGTTCAATTATGTTGAATAATTGAGTTAAACGTTTTAAACTTTTGTAGCCATAATGTTATTAACATACTAAAGCATAATATATTATTCTATATAAAAACAAACTATGAAAATATTTTTAAAAAAAATCAAAAATCACATTACAACTACGATTTATAATGACAACATTGAAAAATGACATTTTGAGTAAGAGACGAGACAGGAAAAAAATAAAAAAATCCTAACGTCATATATTTTGTACAGATCATGATTGTCTTGAAGATTAAATTATCTTAGTGATCAAGTTTGGTTTATAAAAGTGAAGTGATGGGAAATGGGTAACTGATTCAACCGAGTCGAGCAAGTCTGCCAACCTGCCCAGACTGCAAAGCAACTTGGACTCATCCAAGTTATCCAACACCTATCCTGATTTCCTTATAGACACGACTAGATTTACAGATCATCACATTAGAGAAACTCACGAAGTAGCAATGACGAGAAGCTGAGAAAATGGCGCTTTAAGTGGTATGAAACTATGAATATACATGTAGAGGATAAGAAACAAAAATATAATGCGTGCAAAGTGATAATCGCAATGAAGTAAAACTAATAAAGTTAAACCATTCATCAATGAAACTAGCAGCCCTAGGTTGATGATTCTTATATCTAGTATGGGCTCAAGCTAGTTCCACAATTTTATCTAGTTTTTTTTTTTTTTGGTTCAACTTTATTCTAATGTGTCGTAAAGAAAGGTAATTGTGTTGGTTTAGATAAGTAGAAGACCAGAACTCATTGAAAAACTTGAAAAGATGCAAGAAGGGACCAAGAGAGACCTTTAAAAACTGAGTAGGAAGGGGGAAGTATTGTTCTTTTGCAGGCCAGAAAGGAGTGGAAGAACCAAACAAGTTAATAAATGCCAACACCAAGGGTGCAAATATCAGCTGATACAATACGGTTTTGAAACCGCATCATATCGGCCGACACACCGATATCACGGCCATATCATATCGGCCGATACCGAATTTTACACCCCTGAGCTAAACAAGTTAATAAACAATGAAAGGTATCACCGTATCAGATATATAGTAGGCCACAGTGGATCTGTATTGCAATCCAATCTGGTTGATCTTCACCAAATATACTCGGATCATTAATAAAATGTGGACAAACAAGCAAGCACAAAGTTCTCCCTCCCATTCATACCCCGCACCTTGGAGGATGTAGTGTGGGAGACGGTGAGGGAAGAGAAAAGCACCAGTGAGGGTGTTAGAAGTCCCACATCGCCCAGATTGTTGAGTGTGTTGTGGTATATAAGATGAGGCGCCTCTCTCTTCTAGAGAGGCCTTTTGGACAGTGTATATGGGCACACGCTTCGAATCAAAGCCATGAGGGCCCATTTAGACCCAATGCAGACAATATTATTCTGCCAGAGCCAGGTGTTACACACTCTCACTCTCTACATTGTAGAAACAAGTATGGTTGAAAACAACCCAGTTCATTAGTTGTACAAGTAGAGATGTAAATGGGTAAACTCTCCAAAAACAAGATCACTCAAAAGAGAATATGACCAGTAAAATTTGTGGAAGTTAGGATATGATGAGATAGCCCAGGGTAGAATTTTGTTTTTTTAATGAAGGTTAGAATTTATTTCGTCCAAAGAATGTACATAGGAGCCCAAAAGAAAAAACACCACAAGGTAAAGCCCGGGCCAGGAAAGAAGCTAAAATAAAGGCCCACCATTAGGCCACCCACATCCTGAGCCAGGAGAAAATCATCAAAGACCCACAACCCGGGTGAAAGAAGATAAAGCAAGGAACCCACATCTCGGGCCAGATAGCCTAGGGTAGAAGATTATTAAGTCAGAAAGATCACAAACACTAAAGATGTCACAAGAACTTCGTATTCATAAACTAATAATTGAATAAATATAACCAGGTCTTAGACAGATGGAACAAAAGGCTTTGATGGACATGATGCACCCTGATAAAAACCCAAAATTATGAAAATACTTTAATGTGATCAAAAGAAAATATATTACCTACAATGATATCTATGACAATGATGGAACCATCAAATGCAATTTCAATCCAGACACATTTTCTAAAACTGCACATAATCAACACTAACTGCATCATGCAGCAGGGCCGAATTCCAGTACTAAAACTTGTAAAAGATCAGAGATAAGGAAACAACATTAGTAAAAAAGCATCATCTAAATGGTTCTGTGCTCAATGTTTTAATCTCAGCATCCACTTATAACAATACCAAAATTTAACATTGGGACTTCTGCATGTCCAATATAAAAAGTATTACTCAAAGTTCAAGATATTGGTACTGATTTCCATTCCCGTACCCTAGCCCATCACCACTCACATAGCCCTACTGTCACTCTGTCATTACAGGCTTGTTCTCACTCGCTTTTGGCCTCTGCTCCTTTGGCTTTTGCTCTTCAGTTTTCCTAGTACATCAACCCGAATAATATTCAATGTTAAATACAAATCAGAAAAATGTCAATTGAGCTATATGGACAATGCAGGTTGAGTGTTGTCAACATGCTCTGCGTGTGCAAGGAATTTTATATAAAAACATAAAAAAGGTAGTCTGCCCACTCTCTCAGATTGCAGTTATCACAGTAACTTTTCATGAATTAGGAAATTCCACACAGAAGAAAATGATGTCTTTACGACAGAATGATGCAACCCTTTGCAACTTCAAGCATGGACAGCACTACAAAAGCAGAGCCTAAAATGAAAGGCACGTGCATAATTTTTTCACTATTGTTAGGTGCACTCATTTGTTCGTTATTCCATGCCACTATCACACCAATACAACAAACCATATGTTATTCATTCAATTCAAAGTTTCAAATAATTGAAAAGCAAAGGGAATGGGAGCTTTGGGACATATTTATAAATATTATTTGCAAATGTATAAAATATATAGTACAGGCATTGCACATACTAATTAGAGTTTCTAATTGTAACTTTCTAGCAAATAATGCATATTAAGCAGCATGCTTAATTTTTATTGCATATAATATAAAACTAAAAAAAAGGAGCATTACAAAAATAAAAAAGGCCCCAAGTACAGTGAGACACCATTAGAGCTATGTGAGGTGCACATGGGTCAGGAGCCTAGTGGTGTGATTAGGCACATTTTTGGATGCTATGAGAGCGACAAAAGCAATGTTATCAAATCATGGTTCATGATTACAACTATTGTCGTTGATTGCAATTTCCAGATTTTTCTGGTTAATATGATAACTATCAATTCAATAGTTAAAAATCAATTGCTTTGCATCTTTTCCCCAGGCAACAATCAATTAGATTTTGAGTTTGGCCCATTTCCATATTCAACAGCTAAGGCGAATCAATTAGATCGTTAGATCAACCTGCCTGCCAAAACCATCCAACCATGCAATCCAACTATTTTCTTTTTTCCCTTTCTCTTCTTTCTTTTCTTTCTAGATTTCTCTGGTTAATATGATTCTACTCTCAATTCAATAGTTAAAAAAAATAAAAATCAATTGTTTGCATGTTTCCTTAGAAACAATCTATAGAGTTTGGCCCATGTATCATCATCATCAACAACCAATATCCCATCTATCCGGGGTTGTCTTTGTTAGTTCTTCTTCATAAATTGACACTATCTTAATCCTTACTCTTAATCACTCTACAGTCTACTATGCCATTTTTTATCCCTTCTCTCCATATTTTTAAAGGTTGCCCTCTCCTCCTAGTGCCTCAACCCTTAGCCTCTCAACTTTATGCATTGGGGCTCTATTTGGTCTTCTACTAATATGACCAAACCATCTCAAATGGGTTTCTCTAAATTTGTCATCTATAGGATCTATCTTTAAATTATCCCTAATGCATCCATTATTAACTCTAACTTTTAAGGTTCAATTTGGCCCATATATGTATCCAACGGATAAAGTAAAATAATTAGATCAATCTGACAGCCAGAACTGTCAGACCATGCAACCCAACTATTTTCTTTTTCCCTTTCTTTCTTTCTTTTCTTTTCCAGATTTTTCTGGTTAATATGATAGAACTCTCGTTTCAAGCTAAAAAATAATTCTTTTGCATGTTTTCCCAAGAAACCATCAAAAGAATTTGGGCCAATTCCATATACAGCAGATGAAGGAAATTGATGAGATCGACCTCACAGCCAGAACCATCTCACGGTGAAATCCATCCATTTTCTTTTTCATTAAATTTGATTTAATCAGTAAGCAGCATGTGCAATGTGCAAGTGACATTCATCAAACAATTGATACACTCTTTCTCCCCTTCATTTTTTTCCCACAAAAGTTTTCTATTTTTAGATACTAAAATGGAAAAAAAAAAAGGTGGGCCAAATCATTCAAACTCACTAAATTCAATAATAAAATTTCTTTTTCTATTTTTATTTTTCAAGAATTTCCCTGTTTTTTAGATAATAATATGAAATAGGTGAACCAAATTCTTCCAACTCATCCCATTCAACCCAAAAATCCCTTTTCTCCTATTTTTAATATTTTTCACGAATTTTTCCTATTTCTCAAATACCATAGAGAACATTTCAATGTATAAACGATGAACGAATCTGATATTCATGCAACTCAAAATCTATGCATAGAAAAAGTTATAACTTTTGAAAAAATAAAAAAAGAGATGCCAGAAAGAGAGAAGGAACAGAAGGGAGGAGGAGGAGAACCTCTTGTCGGAAGCACCGCCCTTCTGGCTGAGGAAGGATCTAAAGAGAGGGGAATTCACGTCGTAGATCATCGTGCTTGGATTTTGGCTAGCGAAAAGCAACGGGAAAGAGGGGGGATTTCCAAACCCTAGTTCTTCTACTGTCGCTTCAAAGATGAAAAAACCCTAGAAAAAAGAAAGGGAGCGAGAGAGAGAAAATCTATATAGACCCGCTGTATATATTTTAGATAGTGGGTCTCCACTAAGTTTATTCGGGTAATCAGGTCGGACTATGGAGTCGTGGCCTTAGAGCCTAATCCTTTTTTTAATAGTTAAACTATCATAAATTATCTATTAGAAACTGGCTATGATCAGAATTGGATTTAAATTTAAAGTCTCAAATTAGTTGTCCTATATAGATTTTAGAATTGTTTCAAAATAATTGTCTCATTTATATTGTACTAGTATAAAATGTGATAAAAAAATATGAGATCACATGTAATACTAATCTTATATAGAGAGTTTATTAAAAAATACAAATATTTCAAATGAAACAACTAAAATAAGATGAAGGGAGTATACGATACTGCTCTATATATATAGTTAAGATATTGTAAATCTCATCCAATTCACCGTAGTAGATTTCCATTAGACGGGAAAATAGTGCATGGGGTTAAATAATTTGTCATGAGTGGGCCGTCAACGCTCTAATAAAATAGAATTTTACATTCTTATGATAGATCCATTTTTTTGTGAAATATATGGTTAGAGCCTAAATATTGTGAGTGCCTTTGCACTCTAATTAGGATTGGGAGAGATTGTGAGGGATAATTTATTGTGATCTATAGATAATGTAGTGTAAAATATGCCTTTGCATTAGTGTGTTATCATTGGGGGTGACTTAAATAACTACATGGGAAGTAGCAACAATGGGATATTGAGACAAAAAAAAAATTGATGAGACTAATTTTTAGTCAAAATTAGATATTAATGAGTTTCTGGCCTTGTATATTTGGGCGTGATGTGAAGAGAATTTTATAAATAAGATGTCTATGAAGTTTCATCGATCATTCTAAGTCTCAATTTTAAACTTACAAAAATCAATGATTCGTATTTATCAACACTTTCAAAATATAAAATTATATGATTGAAATATGTGATTGGAATAGTTATTTGATAATGAAAATGTACATACTTTATATCTATGTATTATTTTATCAAACACACTTAAACATGTAAAACTTACAATAAATAAATAAATATATATATATATATATATATATATATATATATATATTAAATTTACATGTAGAAAATTGAAGGATTCCCGTGTAAAATTATTCACAGTAATTAATGAGATGCTTACAATATATTTAATGAGATGTTTTGTTGAAGAGTCTTGCTAAAGAAACCTCGTACAAAAATTATTTATAATAATTTGCTGCAAACTTTCAAAGATAGCTTTTGGATGAAATCAGTAAGCTTAACTTAATGTTCATCAAAATGTTTTAAGTGAAAGTTTATATGGGATAACTTCTTCTGGTCTCGTTATTAAAATGAGGATTCTAACTCTAACGAAACTCTCTTGAGATTTCTCTTCAAATACATCTTAGTTGATCATTACCATCTAATTATCTTAATCTATAGTTTGATCTTTTAAAAATTAATAACTTATATTTATTGAAGTTTAAAATCTCAAAATTATACAATTGAACTGATCACATTGAATATAAAATTATAAATTCTACGATCCACTGAGTCATGTCAAAAATAGTCGTTGGAAAGTCTGGGTAGCCCAACTCAGTGAATAATTGGTTGGAAGACGTTATCCGCACGCTTATGTTATGGCAACTCCTCTTTGGTTGGTCTGCTGCTCTGCTAATTGCCTCCCATCCAATCACCGTTCCCTAAATTCCCACTCCTTCCATCCGTCGGTGCATTTTAAGAAAAGAAAATAAAAAAAAATCTCCTCATCTCCTTCCCTTCCTCCCAACCCCCCACCTACCAGACCTCCCACAATGTCCAAACTGCACCCACACTATTCCTCAAATTCCATCCACATCCCCCCGTTCTTCTTACCTTAATCATATGATTTGTTAAAAAAATCTTGGTTTGAGTATAAAGTTCAACAAAAAAAAAACATTGATGAATTGAATTAAGCATTTTTTAATGTTTCAAAGTTTAAATAGTAAATAATAAATTGATAATATTTTGGAGAGCTTAGAAGAGATGATTTGATTGAATGTGGAATTAAAATTTCGAATGTAGTAATCAATGCAATTAATTGACGATTCAAAATTAAATACAAGTTAAGAAATCAAATGATGAATGAAATTTAATGCGACACTAATTTAAATTGAAATTAAACTAACCTTCTAATGAACCTTCAAATTGACAAGGTAATCAAAACAGTCAATCAGTTTAAATCAAAATTAACTCAATACAAATGCAAATTGAATTCAAAAGAAATCAAATAAAACTCACCACGTTGGGTGAGACTTCCCAGAGCTTCAAGCTTCAATTGCGAATTTCCTTGAACTTGTGTTTATAATGGCTGCATGCTCTCCAATTTATAAATCGAAGATGGAAGAGAATTAAGGGGATAAAAAAAAAACAATCAAATTCCATTGTGCTATGCACGGTCAAATCCTTCTAACTTAGCCTGTATTCTAATTTGGAGGCTTGGAGCTCCACCAATGGGATTCATCTAAGTGAAAGTATTACAACATGCTTAAAATTAAGAAAAACAAAAATGACATCATAAATATCCATGGGTGAATCATAGCCTTTCATTCCAATTGTTGCTTGATTTGAAATTCCAAAATCAATCCACAAGTTGATCCACACACACAACCTTGGAGATTATTGTTGATTCCATTATTTTCTAATTTGATTCGTGTGGTCCCAAAGCACTACATGCCGGTGGTTTTAAATCAACCGATACAATATATATTGGTTATACTGTTATAATATTGGTTGATATGGCCGATATATCAACCAAATATTATTGTTTTTAAGTGTAATTGAGAATAAACGACTTTAAAAAGTTGACTCCAAATATATAAAATGTATGATTTTAATGATGATGATTTTAAGTTAGATTCTAGTGATATTTGAATATGAAACTTAGATGCGAGTCTTATTAGATATTTGGTGTAGGATCCAAAATTGAATATATGTAGATACCACATCCATGCCCATATCCACACTCAATTTGAATTCAAAGTTTTTCATGGTTTTGCTTACTACATTATTTATTTTTTAAATATTATTTACAGTTATCTTAAGGTGAACTTTTTTATTTTTAGTGTCTTGGACATTCATCTACATCTATAATATGTTGTGCAATTGAAAAAAAAAAATGTTTGTTCCCCATGACAAGATGTACTCGTGCACAAGCTTCATTTAAGAGTCATTCAAATTGTTCAAAATATTATGTTCTTTTTTAGATTTAATCTTAATTTGATATTCATGTGATGCATATTTACCATTAAATTAAATATTATAGACAAAATTATAAAAACATTTAAAGTATTTATCTACTAACTTTAATTTGATCTAAAAATCAAAAGTTAGTATGTTTTATTGACTCTCATTTTAAACAATTCTAGGATGATTCATTCAGCCATCCATTTTTTTTTTTTTTTTTATTAAAAGATGAGTCTCAATTTTATTTTATTTTTAATTTATGTGTGGGAAACTACGGGAAAACCCCACGGGTGATACTCACTGCCCTTAGGGTACACTAAGTTAGGCCCAGGGCCGACTCTACTCAAAGGCAACAAAAGCGGCCGCTTAAGGCCCCAAATATTGGAAGGCCTGAAATTATCGATAGCCTTACAGCAAAACCCTATTAGGAAGGCCTAAATTTCGGTCACAGGAGTGTTAAAAAAAGGCCCGAAATTTTTTTCAGATTCTTTTTTTATTACAAAGAAGGCCCGTTTAGATTTTTGCTTTAGGCTTCAACTTATGTCTGACCTGTCCTGGTTAGGCCATAGGGGCTCATAGTACTAAACATGGATTTAAATATCGACCGATAAGTATCATATCGGCTGATATATAAATGTTTAAAAAACCGATATATATTGACCGATATTGCAGGTTTTAATTAAAAAAAATTAAGTGAGAGAAAGATATCGACCGATATCGTTTTTTGAACCCCTGGTATTAAAGCTTTACAAACCAAATATTTAAAAAATATATTTTAAAGTACTTTATTATAGCTACAATAAATATTTACAAATAACACCATATTCTCTCGTAGATAAGTTTTAAATGGATTATGCATGTATGTATATGCATAAAATTTTCTTTAATAAAAATTAGTAAAAAAAATTCCATTGACCTAAAAAGTACGTAACAAATGCAACCGGAATTCAAGCGGCCCATCTAAACGATCTATGCAAAACAACGTACAGAAAGGCGCCTATGATTTCTAAATTGACGAAAATACCCCTACCGATCTCTCCACATCTTCAAGAAATCAATAGAAGACTTTGACTGTGGAAGACGAAGACGAAAGAAGAAAAGGGGAAAGAATCGTCCTCTTAGATGGGCATTTGGGTAATTTACAAAAAACGTATGGGACGAAAGTATCTAACAGGTTGGGTCTCAATTACAATTTTTTTGGAAATCAATTTCTTAAATTTTTAAGCTTATATTTCAATTATATCAGTTATTAGTTCATTTTTATAAATTAATTGTTATTTAAATTTGATTAAAGTTTTGGCTTGGATATTGTTTTTTAATACTGATATTATCAATATTTATGGTTTGACTTTTAACTTAAGTTGAAAATTTTTAGTTGAACATGTAATTGAGAGATGAGTAATTAGGTTGAGAGTCAAGCTTTTAGTCTGACCTTTATTGTCTTTATTTCACTTATCTACAGTCTAATTTATTTTTAAAATCTCAACTCATTTTAAATTTACTTTGATTAATTTAGAGAGTGTTAATATAATGGAGCTTTTATGGTGTGCAATTTAAAATTTATTTTAAAATAAATATACATGGGTATTTAGCCCATTTTTTAAAAATTATTTCATAATAGATCCTTACAAAAACAATTATCATTTAGCTCATTTCAAATAAATAAGATAGTTTTTTATTGGATTTAGACTTAAATGAAAGAATACTTATATAATTTGAAGGACATGGACTGAGTTACTCGATGGTCAAGATTTGAGCTCGATATATATTTAACATGAGTGGATTTAATTTACACGTACAATTTAAATTACTTGGATTTAAGTCCAAATTACACTTTAGCAACAAAGCACTATCAAAACTTCCACTTCACATGTAAAAATTAAATTGAGTAGGAGAAGGGTAGATCTTAATCTGGTTGAAATTAAATTTGGACCAATTATTTAAAATTAAACTTCAACTCATATCTAAAATAGGTAAAAATCCTTAGTTTGAATGATTATCTCCTGTTTTAAAAGTGGAAGGTGTCAGGTTTGAACCTCAAGAACTAATTTTGGTGATGCCTTAAGAGATATAGTTATCGCATGTGAGAATTTTAATAGGATTGTATCTAAAGTTTCTCACACATAATTTTTTTTAAAAAAAATAGATAAAAATCAATCTCTCCATATGGGTCGGGTCAGTCGGTTCGGATGAGCTCAAATAAATGGAACATTGAAGAATTTACAGGGCAATATGGTAATTTTGATTGGAAAAGGAGCGAACTGTCTTTTGTGGTATTCTGAAGATCTCTGAGGATATTTTCGTTATCTTCTACCTTTGTAGAAACATAAAACATACGTTCCCCACCCTTTCCTCGTCTCTCTCTCACACAAACAAGAAGAGGGAGAAGCAGAGAGAAGAAAAAAAAGGTGGTGACTTGAGAGATAGAGAGAGAGGTAGATGCAATCCTCTCTCTATCTCTTCCTCAACTTCCCAAATCCCTTTTCCCCTTCTTGATATTTCCTCAATTACCCCTGATTTCCACCTTTTTTTACGCTCTGGCTACCGCCTTCCCCGGCACAAGGTATGAACAGTCTCACTCCCCTTTGTGTTTTTGTTTCCTGGGATGTACATAAATGTGCTTCTTTACTCTCATTCATGTCAATTTAGGGCAGTGCCACATTATTCATGGTTGGCGTCGGCTGGATAAGGTAGCTGGTGGGCTGCCTTGTGTGAGCGTTTTATTGAATTTTCCTTTCTCGGCTTTTCTTGTATACTGAATTCTCTGTAGGTTTTTGAAAATTGAAGAATGACGTACACTTAAATTTCCATGTAGTGTCTCCATGTACAGCAGTGCCGTATTTATGCGATCACTGTTTTGGGAAGAAGGTTGCTGGTGCGCTGCTTCTTTGATCATTTTGTTGGATTTTTCTTTCTGGGTTTTCTTGAATGATGAATTTTCTGTAGGTTTTTTAGGAATGAGTCTGTGAGAGTAGTGCTAGGATTTGGGTTTTGGTTTTACTGTCATCGTTTTGTAGTTGGAGCTGGTTTGGTTGACGGGTTGACTTTAAATTCTATGGGTATGTTTGGAGTCCCATGTAATCTGACTCTTCGTGTGCCTTTTTGTGATGGTTTTTGAACATTTAGTTGCGTAGCACTGCCCCATTACACAGTGGCAGCATTGGGTGGATAAGGTAGTTGGTGAGCTGTTTTTTATTTTTTGAATTTACTCTCTTGATTTTTCTTGAATAATGAATTCTCTGTAAGGTTTTTGTTAATGACACACTTAATTTCCATGAGTTGTCTATCTGTACAGCAGTGCCCCATTATGCGGTTTCCGTCTTGGATGGATAAGGAAGCTCTTGGGCTGCCTTCTCTGACCATTTTCTTTAATTTAATTTTGAGGAATGAGACTGTGAGAGTAGTTTTTTTGTATTTGGGAGTTGTTTATGTCAACGCTACTCTGTAGATGGAGCTGGTTTGGCTGATGGGCTGCCTTTTTTAATATTTTGTTGAGTTTGAACTTTTGTTTTCTCTCCTTGAATAATGAATTCTCTGTAGGCTTTTAAACAATGAGATGGTGAGAGTAGTTCTTGCATTTGGGTGTCAATGATAATGCGGTTGTTTCATAGGTGGAGTTGGTTTGGTTGCAACTCAATCAGGGGTACTACAGGAAGTTCTCCTGTAATGCAAATTGTGTAGTTCATTTATGGTTCTCATCTGTATACTGCCGGTTCTGTGCATGCTTTATGGTTTTTTTCTATGTAAAAAATTTAGTAGTCCTCTCTCTCTCTCTCTCTCTCTCTCAAGTCTCGATAAACCTCTTTGTACTTGTACTGCTTTTTATGGAACTGTGGCCAATAATTGTTCTTTTCAAGTATCTATAATTCACAGCAATTCTATGAGATACTTCCATTTTTCCCTGGATATTTAACACCTAGTCCATCTTGTGCTTTTGTTGAAGCTTGTACGATGTTAGACATTAATTCTTGACTCCTATTCTTTATTAGTTGTACCTAAAAAAACTGTTCTTCTTTCTAGTATGATTGTTGATTGACCTTCAGAAGCGTTCTCAGGGCATTTGCTATTCAAAAATGAGAAGGGTCGTACTTGAGCATTATCCACTAACACAACTTATATTGTTTATTAGGGATTGTGAAATTAGCTATGGTAAGCATAAGGAGGCGCAAACTCTTGGGGCTTTGCTCTGGTATGATCTTACTTAATTGTAGACTTAATCTCAATAAAGTAAAAAAGCAAGTTGGTTGCTTTGGCTACATAATTGAATCTTTTCCAGGTGTTTGTTTTATATCCTTGCTGTAAATTGTAATGGTACTCTGTCTTTGAGATTCAAACTGTTTGTTGTTTCTATGCCCATTAGGTCTTGCTACATTTTGTCTTTGTGCATAGTTGATCGAAATGGAGTGTTTTTCTTCTCTTCATTCATTCATTCTTCTTTCTTTCATTCTTTTTTTTTGACAGATTACTTTTGAACTGGATAGATTTCTTTCTTGATCTTGCTCCCGAAATTATGAGACTTTATCCTACAATTGATTTAAGGGTAATACTATTGAGGGGAATGTGGAACAGAAGAATAGAATCCTTTGGATCTGTACAAGAGCTTCTTCGATTGATATTTCTTATGCACTTCACTACCCTAACTCCACCATTTACTGGCTCAAACTTTTGTTGAACTTCAGTTTTTATGAGTTAACAATGAGGTCATAATGTCTACAACTTTAGCTTTAGGTGGTGTTTGGGATGTGAAGGCTATTATACTCTCGACAACTTTGAAAATACACTAATTCAATGTCACTAAATAACCTACTTAATAAGGTTTATCGTTCTAAAAGAAAAAAATCACTTAATGAGGTTTATTGTCAAAGTTTACAAAAAGAATTCTTTTTGGCATCATCACATCAAACCCACTAATTTCATCTATTTGGGTTTGATTTTTGAGTTTTCTTCCATTCTATCCCATAAAAAACCATACCATCTCTTACTCTCTTTCTTGTTCTTTCTACTTGCATTGTTTTAATCTTCCTCATTTCTTTTATCCTACACATGTTTCTACAGCACCTTAAGCAACTTTCCCCATATGCTCGTCTGTTGGGGCTCTAATAATTTCATTCATTCCTAATTCATTTTTTTAATCTTATTCTACTCGTCTAATCTTAGAATACACATTTATGTTACTATTAACTTGTGATTTTTTTTTATTGCCCAACACTTAGCTCCATAAAGATTGCTAGCCTAATGGTTGGGTGTGATCATACCAACACTAATGCATTGGATCCCATCAGAACTCTAAAATTAAGCGTGCTTGGGTGCGAGTAGTACTAGGATGGATGACCTCCTGGGAAGTCTTCATGTTGCATCCCTTCATTTGTAGTCTTTATTGGATGTTAGGTCGGCAACTGATCTAGTTTTGTACATTCTTTAGCCAAATCCTTTTATGAGTTCTTACTGGACCTCTTTGCATATATTACTGATTGGTTTTATCGCACTTCAGTAATTTTATGATATTAATATTTATTTAAGCAGTTATTTCAAAAAAGAGTTGTATGTAAAGGCATATTTTATTTCTGAAGCTTCATGATTAGTTCCTGGTAAATAAGGTGTTTGATGTAGTTGTAACTTACTTGTAACATCATCATTATCTTGTTATAATTTAGTTTTTTTCCTAATAGCAAAACCCACATTTCCAATAAATAAATGAATAAAATAAAATCCATCATCTTGATCAATTAAAAGATCCTGATATATTGGATCTCTCTTATAATAACATGATAATTTTCTCTATGATGATACCTTGTGAGATGTAATGACAATTATTCAGTCACAATCTTAGATATGTTATATTTCTGAGATAAATGTATTATTTCAGAACTTCTTATTGCCATTTTCAGGGAGAAGCTCTTTCTTAGTTCAACTTCCAAGGTCTAGTGAAAATGGAAGTGGTTCAGAAAATCCTATGCACAATGCCAAATCATCCAGATCATTCAGTGTGCATCCAATGCCTAATGACTTCAGCCAGAAAAAGCAGGTACTCATAAATCTATTTACCATTTCTACACTATGTTGGTTTAATAGCTCACTTCTTTCAGAGTGGCTCATTGACATTTTATAAACATCAATTTAGTATGGTCCTGATTGTTTGTTGTTTCCATACCATTGGTATCAAATCACAGTGGTGGCAAACAATCTACTGTTATAAAAAAATGTCAAAAATATTCTTGTCCTTGAGCAGCTCAGCATATTTTCTGTTCAGGTTATGTATGTGGGATGATTTTCTGCCTGGTTGGAAATGTATGCATTGTTTTCAGCCCAATGGAAACCTTGCTTTTATCTAAACTTTGACTCGTTTATCAGTTTAGTTTGTTCGTGAAGCTTTGGCCTTTTCTTCAGCTTGTAGGCTCTTTTAATATGATTCACAGACTTTATTTTTGATACATGTCAATACTGGTTACCTCAGATTAGCACAACATTGACCGATATCTGATGTATATCAGTTCACCCATCTATTCGCATGAGGGCCGCACACCCCCTCCTCCCCTTGCTCGTCCTCCTTTAGGCAGTTCTCTTTCTCTCTCTGAAAAGCAGCCATTTTGTCAAATTTGCTGATTTACTGCTTTCTTCAGTAGTCACCTGTTTGACGAATGAAAGCTATATATACACTACACCAAAACCAACATAAGATACAATAAAATACAATTGTGATGGAGCCAAGTATCGGAGTTATACAAGGCTCCTTGAAAAAACTAAAGAACAAAATACAAAGCTATATATACACTACTTCCTGGAAAATTATAAACAGAATACAAAGCTATATATACACTACACCAAAACCAACATAAGAAACAATAAGAACCCCCATCCCCTCATACACCCCAAATGCCTTGAGGTTTGTGCTTGGCTACCCCAAAACAGTGGCAGATACTGTGTTCCAGAGTTCGGTTTCATTAGGGATGAATGTTAGATGGCATGTATGTGAGAATTGCTTTTTCTTGCCTGTAATTGCTTTTTGAAATCAATGAAGTTACCTTTAAAAAAAAATGCTTCTTCAACATCTCAATTGGCTGCTTCTTAGAGAATGATAATTTAGAAAGTTCTGATCTTATCATTTAAACAATTAGGATTTACCTTGTCAATCGTATTATGCTAGTTCCGTGATATATTCATTTTTCTCAGAAATGGTGTACATGTTTGCCTTTCAATGTTTTTTGATAACTACTCTGCTAGTGGCCAGTTTACTAGATTACTTTGTCCTAAACTGGTTCATCTTATTATTGAACTTTATTCCTTTCAATACATCTGACAGTTGAGTGTCTCCGAAGCATTCCCTGCATCTACAAATATATCCAGTTCTAGCTCATTGAAAGAGGAGCAGAATCAACCATCTTCAGGTTTGTCTATCTTTAAAAGAACAAGATTTTGATCCGTCAGGTCTACAAAGAGTTTTAGCTACTTGTTTACAAAAATGGTGCATCTGGTTAATAGATAGACTATACACACGCAGACATGTTTCCATGTTGGATGTTGCTTTCTATTATGGAGTCTTAGGCAACTTCCCTTTTCGAACTCTTGTGCATGACAAAATTTTCTGAATAGTTGCAAGTTGTCTGATTTAACAAGGCTAAAAAAAAAGATTTGTGGGATTTGGTGTTATATTTTAATACAATAAGTAAGTATTTGTTATAAAATAAAAATAGCATGTAAAGTTAAAAAAGTAAAAATAATTTACAAATTTTACTAAAGTAATCTATGTTCTTTAGATTCTAAAAGAAGAAAAGGTAATATGATGCTTTGTCATTGAAGGTGTGTCCAATTAGGTAGATCACTCTTATTTGGAAATAATAAAGATTAGGTATATCATTCATTTCAAAGAATTCCTGCAACATGGATTTTGAATTAAGGGTATTTTTGTCTTTCTAATTTTATTCAGTTGCCATGCCATAGTGTTTGTCGTGCTGATCCCATTGATATCTTATACAAGTGATTCTGACAATTGGATTTGGAAGTTCTAGTTATTTGAAGTAATGCTGTCTGGTTGGAGTTTTGGGTCCACTTTTGCTGATCTAGATGATCCAAATCGGCATCTTGACAATCCTATTAGTGTAAAAAACTAGGGGTGAAACTTGGGTTGGGTTTTGGCCCGACCCGACTGACCCGACCTGAAAATAGTGTGGGTTGGGTTATAAAAATTGTAAACTCGGGTCGGGTCGGGTTATAGGAAAAAAGCCCACCTGAAATTCGGTTCGGGTTGGGCTGAGGAATTTAAGTTTCAATCCAACCCGGCCCGACTCGGAAAAACCCGACCCGAATTCCTAAGTAACTATAAAACTCACTCTCTAACCCTAATTCTCTAATCGCTACTCCAGCCATTCGTCCCTTCAAGTTCCTCTCCCTCTTCGCTTAATAAAACCCATCTCATTAACCCTAATTGCATACTCCACATCCACAAACACTCAATCAGTCGTTAATGGGATACGTGGATGCCAACAACATCCAAGGGCTTCCTTATGATAATGTAAAACAAGTGCCGTGCACTACCGACTTTGAGCAGCAAAGGGGACATAGAGGAGATACACCGAGCAATTGGAATGGGATGTTGGGTGGAGGGCCGTGGTAATAGTAAAACAAGAACAAGAAGAAGAAGAAGAAAGAGGTGATGGTTTATTCTCTCCTTTTTTTTCCACGGTTGGTGATTTGTTTGGGCTTGTTTAGAACTGACAGATAGGATACTTGGAGTTTTTCGCTTCTTATTTTTCTGCTCTTTTATTTCATTTCATCATTAGGTTTGAAGCCCAGATTTTTGTAAGGGCAACATGTAGTAGAAGCCTACTAGTAGGGCTGATCATGCCTAAGTCCTAGACTTAAAACCAGACATCCAACGTGTTATATTTTATGGATATGTGCAAATAATATTGAAGTTGTAGCTAGATCTTGCAGAAGTCTGATGGATTGTCTGTCTTTGTTTCAATCCTGCAAGGGATTGATTGAGGTGAGGAAAATGGAAATGGGTTGCCTTTCTTTCTTTCCTTGAAGTGGGTTGTAAATTCTATGGATAGATTTCTCATTTCTTTAAGGGCGTTTTTTTTTTAAGTTTCTTTCGTCTCAGCCTGTCAAAGGTCATTCCTTATTAGAAACCATCAAGAAGATTCTTCCAGCCATGTAAACCACTCGGATGAAGAGTAAATATTAGTATTGAAGATATATTGAAGAACATTACAGTTCAGGCTCAGGTCAAACTCGGGTCTTTTCCGGTCGGGTTGGGTCGGGGTGGGTCAACAGTCGGGTTGAGAGTATTAGAAATTTGGGTCGGGTTGGGTTGACTAAATCGGGTTAGCAATTCAGGTCGGGTCGGGTTCAATATGTTTTGACATAGGGTTAGGGTTGGGTTTATCAAAACCCGACCCGCCCAACCCAAGTTTCAGCCCTAAAAAAAACCAACTATTACATAGTGAGGAATATTGCTAATTTGAAATTAGAAATACTAGAAAAATAGTCATAGCTTAGAAGAATAAAATACGACCCCTTGCATGTGTAAGTTGCCATTCATAACTGTTATGACTTATGAGTGGCAGTCAAATTTATTGACAGTTTTTTTTTTTTGTGTGTGTGACACGTGGGTTAAATGAGAGATTAAAGTATTGGAACTTCCTGCAACATATATTGTGAACGAAGATATCTTTGTCTTTCTATTATTACGTTTAAAACTGTGGAGGATCGGGATAAGGAATTGTTATGTTGTTTTAATGGCAAAGATTGTTCTTGAGGTTTTGCTTTGTATTGAAATAGTATAACATCAAAGAAAGGCCCTATGGCAATGGAGTTTGGGTGTTTTAGTCTTTGCTTGTGTGCATATATCCTTTTTTTCCCCTCTATGGTGGAATTGAACAAAATTATTGTATTGATTCAAAAGAATGTTACAGAGAGTACAAGAGTATAGGAGATGTATACTAAAGCCATGTACAAGTAAAAGTTACCAAGGCAAAAAGGGTTATGAAAAAGGCAAATGAGGAGTCTGACCTCTCAACCCCCCCTCCTCCCACACACACACACACACACACCCTTTTGTCAAGAAATCCACCATCCCATTTGCCAATTGCTTCATGTGCTAAAACAGATCTCCATGTCCCCCTTGAGGGGCCTAAACTTTCAAGGGGAAGGCTTCCTCCCACTACCCCATCCCATGGCATTTGCTGAATCCCCCCACCACCAACTTCCCATTCCCTTTATCCTTCCAAACTTCTACGTCTTGCTAATTGCCCATAATTCTACTTCACTGGCATCTTTCACACCAAGTGGCATAAAAAAGAACAATTTCATATTACTTTGATGGACTCTCAATATCTACCAAGCTTAGTTTTCCTTTCGCTGCTCCATCAACGTTAAATTTAATCCATCCTTTAGGTGGTAACCTCCCATTTTTGAGTCAGCTTTCATTTTTGATATTTCCTTTCATGCAAGCATTCCATCCCCAAATGAAATCATCATATGAATATTGTTTGAACTCCTTGCTTTCTGTCAACTACCTAATAAGTTGAGACTTTGCCATCTAAAAAGTTTATCACCTGTGGACTCCTTCCCATTAAAAAATTCTCAAATTCGTTCCCTTCCAAATCGACTATAATACAATTACTTAGTGAGACAGGCCACCCTACTGTTCCCTCTAAAAGGTCCTTGAATCCTAGAAACTGTTACCACAGATCTAGTGAAACACGGCATTCTCCAAATTAATGGTCTACTATCTCCTCCTCAAGAGCACAATATGCATCGTAAATCGTTGTTGTCCAGAATTACCTCCTTCTTCTCAAGCTAAACCTAGTAAGCACCCTCCCGTGAATTGCATACCTACCTAAACCCTGAAATCTAGTTGGGCTTTTTCTTTTCGGACTTAGTAAGACAGAGGTCTGACACCACCACTAACCCCTACAACTGCCTTAATGTTGTCCCTCACTGAATTTTCTTCCGAAGGATTTCCATTAGTTTCCAATCCTCCTCCTCACTACTTGTGCTCGTTTCACTCAAAATTAAATGTAGGTTCTCATAATTCTCTGTTTCATTCTCCTTGAGAGCTCTCCTAACGGACAAACTCCAAATAACAGACCCACCTAGAATATCATGACACTGTTCTGCCGTAGCCTCCCAATTTGTTACTACCTAAAAAGTCTCAGAAGCCTAAGTCTAAGTTTTAAATCCCTTAATCACTTATACCCCAAAAAGGGTGTACTTTATCACCTTTCCCGACCAAGAATCTCAATTTGTTCCTAAATGCTTTAAGAAGTCCCTCCTGCTATTTCACAATCTTACAGATGCTTGTCAACAACCTGGACCCTTCCTTCTCTATTCTTTCCCCTAACTCCCACTCTCCATTACCCCCCTCCCCATATCTAGCGAAAGCCGCCTTTTTCCATGATGCATTATTCTCCTTTCCATATCTCCATGGCCATTGCATAAAGCACACAATGTTGATCTCTCAAACTCAACAGACCAAGTCCCCGCAACAAGAGAGGGAAAAAACATGCCCTACCAATAAACAAGTTGAATGTTTCATTTGTCTACATTCCATTCTCAAAAAATAATCTCTTTGGTTTTTTATTTTTTGGTCACCTCTGCTGGCATCACAAACAAAGGCATATAATAAACTAGTTGGACAGTGAAACCTTTATTAATGTTAACCTACTCCCCAATGAATGTGTGGGTATTTAATCTTCCATGGTATGTTGGTTGATTTCATGTTATTTCTAGCTTGATTCTCTCACAAGTTCTGCTTTTGTGGTGCGCTTTTTTTTGGATTTGGATAATAGGTTGTGGGCATAGGATTCTTGATTTTTTTTTTTTTTTGGTTGTTGATCAGAGGGATTGGGTGAGGTTTTTAGATAGCCTTGAATCCAGACGCCTTGTTGCATTGATTACGGGTTTCTTGTTGAAATGGAGTTGCCTGGTATTGATTCACTATTTGTGGGAGCATTGCATGCATGGAGCTGAATTATTTTTGTACTGTGTATGCATTGGAGTGCATAGGCACTTGAAATTATGCTTCAAAAGTACTCCCAATTCAATGGACCCCTCAAAAAAGATATGGAAGTTTTTTTTTTTCAAGCAACAGAAGATAACATAATATACAACAAAAAAGCCCCGGTAGCATCAAAGCTGAAACAAAGGAAAGAAGAACACACCTGAAACAGCCGAAATAGAAAAATAAGCTGTGAAAGTCTTCTTACTACATTGGTGTCAAAACATAAGAGTGTTCTTCATTTTAAATTAAAGGAGAAAAAATATGTTTGTATCACTACTTACAAGTTGTATTGTATAATTGAATGCTTCTATTTCCAGGACAAGAAATGAAGCACAGACGGCGGCGCAGGAGAAAGCATTTTGAAGATCAAGAGCCAGTAATGAGAGGTGTCTATTTCAAAAATATGAAATGGCAGGCAGCAATAAAAGTTGACAAGAAACAGATCCACCTGGGTACTGTTGGATCACAAGAAGAAGCAGCACATTTATATGACAGGTAATGCCTCATCTTTTATTTCCTAGTTAAGGCCACAAACGGTATCATCTGTTAAAGGAAATATGCCAACCGACCACTTCTCTTTTTGGTGATAATTGTTAGTTAACCTTGTTCCAGATACAAAGTATGGAAGTAAGTATTAAAGGTTATGTACCGTTCAGAAGGGAGGTATTAAGTTCTAAAATACTGAATATTCACTATGCCTTAAGTTAATTGTCCTGGATTAGCTCACAAGGAACTTTAACTAATAAGGTAGCGTCTTTCATGTGCAAATGCTTCTGCTTTAGTTCCTTGTCAAAAGACATGTGGTTGATATAAAATGGCTTACCCATTTTAAAAAAAATATATACAATGGCTTATTATCCAGTGGTCCCAGGTTTCAAATCCCATAGTAATCCGATGCACGTGGCTTGCAGGGTTTGCGTGCATCCGGAGCTTTACCCAAACCCCCTTGTATTTGGGGAGAGGTGGGGGTCTTCGGGTTCTCCGTTATACTAAAAAAAAAAATACAACGGCTTATTACAGAAATTATGGGATACGTGTGAAGCACGAAATATGTGCAATTTACCATTTCGACAACAAAAAAAAAATCTGTGCAATGTACTTTATAATAGTTCATCGTCAGGTATTGGTTCCTAACTATCGGGTGAACAGTTTTTTTTTTTCCCCGTTCAACTCCTGATTCCACTGGCAGTGGTTTTCTAGCTATCAGAGAACTAATGGGCAATCCATTGTTCATTTGGAAAAAGATAACATATCTGATACTTAGATGGTACTTGCATCATGATCAGGCCATGCATCTGAACAGTGGAAATACTACTACCCTTTGGAGGAATAGTTGAATTGATGATGAACGTGATAGCAGGTTGAGAATGAAGGCATTCCAGATTTTCCCTTTTGTTAGTGTAGTTTCATCCAAGAGGCAATGGTGTAGACGAGATCAAGGGTGAGGTGGTCTCAATTTGGAGGGATGATGCAACCAAGAGCTTGATTGTCCATATGAGGAGGTCTACGAAGTTGCAAACCTGGATACTAGAGTATACCATGCTCTATAGTGAAGCTGCTGTAGTCCCAATAACTTGAATCTTGATATTTATTCTTTACTGCCTCATTGTTAGTACCCACGGTATTTTACTATTACCATTCAGTTATTGTTAATGGCTGAGATTATAATACCTCAAGCCAAGATTTGCCATGAATTAGGATTAATGGTTTAGATGATGTTGATTGGGGTTTGAAGTCATACATCATCATTAAGGCCTTTGCATTCATCTTCTGTGAGCTTTCCAAGTTTAGTTTCCCACTCAACCTTATTAACAATCATGTCCACTATAATCAGATCTATCTCACCACCTCAATTCATGTCTTGAATAGCCTTCTTTCTCCTTGTAATTTTTTTTTCTGGGCTATTTCAAGTATTCTACTAATGCACCCAAATCATCTTAAACGACATTCGTTCATCATTCTTCTATGAAGTAGCATTTAAACTTCTCTGATGCACTCATTTCTAAGCCTACTTTTTATTATTGCACCACACATCCATCTCAAACGTTTCTTCATCTACCTTTATTTGTCAGGCAACATTTAGTTCCATATCAAATTCTCTTTGCAATCTGTCTCTCTCTCTCTGCATTCATTCTAGGTAGAGAGATATGATGTTGCAAATGTTCACCGACTGCAAACTGGGAATCTGCATGTGGGGCTATTTCTCCTTGTAATTCTTCATGTAGGGCTATTTCTAGTCTTCTTCTAATGCACCCAAATCATCTTAAACAACATTCTGTCATCATCTCTTCTGTTGAAGTAGCATTTCAGCTTCTCTAATGCACTCATTTCTAAGCCTACCTTTTATTATTACACCACACATCCATCTCAATAAATGATTCATCATAATTTCGTTATCTATCTGTGTTCGTCAGCCAACATTTAGTTCCATATTGAATTGTCATTGCACTCTCTCTCTCGTGTGCGCACTTTGTGCATTCATTCTTGGTAGAGAGAGATGATGTTGCAAAGGTTCACTGTTTGCAAAATGGGAAACATGGCCATTTTCCCACCATGTTCATAGAAATCCAACTTTCTGGGTGAAGCTGTTATAGGGGGAATATCAAAGAATCATGATGGTGAAATCTTAGTAACTTGGATTTTCTGGATTAGTAACTTGGATTTTCTGGATTTGCACACTTGTAGCAGAATCTTTGTTGCTGAGATAGCTTAATATTTTTGCTTGGGAGTGTCAGATTGTGCAATATCATTGTGTAAAGGGAATACACACACACACACACACAGCGTGAGCACCAAAGCTTAAAAATCTAGGATTTCTAGCTCAAATCCTTCTCCAAACACAATCAAACCTGTCTCAAATAAAGAAGATAGAAGAGAATCAAGCAATTGAAATAGTGTAGGAAATCCTGCCAGTTTGGATCTCTTACAATAGGGTAGAAAATGACCAGTAAAGAGGCATAAATTCTTCTCTTTAAGTGGTGGTGACACTCTTAAGATCCCTAGTCTTGCTGTGTAAAAAAGGGGACGAAAGAATAGACTCGAAGCTACCCTAAAGGTGGATTCTGATGACTTATATACGCATTTATTACAATCGGTCAAAACAACTCTATGGTGCCATGTGTACGATTCTATAACAAAATAATAAGAAAGAAACCTCCAAATCACCTCACATCAATCCATGTGAGCCCATGGACTTAAAAAATAACAAATAATAAGAAATTCCTACATTTAGCTAACAAGGAAAGAAAATATTATCAAAGGATTATTTGAAATCTTAGGAGTATAAAATTCTATTAACAGATTCGGAAACTTGTTTTTGAGCCTGCTAATAGATCTTGGGTATGATCTCGATTCTTCCTTCAATTTGATTTGGATCTAACTTTTCTAGATATGCGAGCACTATCTCATCTACTAGGTCCACATATTTATTACCATCGGATGCATCACTTTTGGACTAACATGTATTTATATTTTTATCATCAATCATAAAAATTTACTTTTTGAACTTTTTCTAGCCTAACAGAAGCTGTTTTATGGACTCAAATGTGATGATGTTGACCCTTACTAGAGCAGTATGGTGGCAATAAGATTTCTGGGCATCAATACATATTCCTTGCAATTTGCTTCCTTTCATCTGTGATTCACATTAGCTATATTTTTATTTGCAAATGAATATACGTCTTATCTTAGAAGAGCACTTTACCTGTTGCAATGGCTCAATGCATGATTATCAACTGACTTGCTGCGTTGAATTTTTAAATCAAACTTTTTTTTTTGAAGGATAACTTCATTAATAAAGAAAACTTACAACCAAAGCAGGCAAAGAAAGCCAGCCACTAAACAAAAAAACAACCCCGAAAAATTACATAAAATTAATCACAATTTGTGACGACAAAGCCACACTTTGACAAGCCAACTCATCGGCTTCAGAATTTGCAGTTCGGGAATCCAAGAGACCGAATAACCATAAGCTTGAATCGAATGACGAATCTTGTCCATTTTGTCTAAGTAAGACCAAGGGGGACAAAGAGACCCCAATGCCCAACTAACAACAAGCTAGAGTCCCCTTCTAAAATACTCCTGATTTTGGGCGGCAACCACCCAAAAGTGCTCAGTCTAAACTAGACGGAAGATCCCGAGAGGAGTTCTGGCTAGAGACGGGAAATCAAGCTCTGACCCATGAGGTACCTACCACCCAGCCTCACGACTGGTCATTTTCCCCGCACCCAGCCAAAAGTTCCATGGTTGGGGAAACTCGAAAGAAAAATAAAGAAGTTAAATCAAACTCTTTATGCAGCATTTTCCCCTCTTCAGCTGAACTTCTAATATTGTGTTTGCAGGGCAGCTTTTATGTGCGGAAGAGAGCCCAACTTTGAGCTTTCAGAGGAGGAGAAGCAAGAACTCAGGCAATTCAAGTGGGATGAATTCTTGACAATGACACGCAATGCAATTACTAATAAAAGTAAGTTTACTTTATACTAAATGATAAATACAGATGTCTCTTGTTTTTAACAAGCAACGACTCAAACCCACAATCTTTGTGGTTGCAACAATGAGGACCTTCTAAATGCCCTACAGGCTCTTATGAAGACAGATGCATGTTGTTGATACTGTATAAACTTGAAGATCTTGTACCCACCATTGGTGGTGATTGTGCTTGTGCCTCACAAAGTCCCTATATCACCAAAGTAGAAGAAGATGTGATAAATATTTGGCTGAAATTTTGGATTTTGGCCAATATTAGAAGCTCAGCTCAGCCAATACACCTAAAACTTCTGGTATATTGGTGATTATTATTTTTTAATAACATTTTTTTTTAAAATCCGAGCAAAAAATGGTCCGAAATGGCCAAAATATCTATTTGAATTTATTGGCCCATTAAGGGCTGGATAATTTGGATGTCAGTGAAGGTTCAAACTCAGAGACAGAGTCCACCTTGAATTACACGGACCAAGAACTCAGTAACAAATTCAGCTGAGATCTGATATTTTGGCCAAAATTTCTCAGTCAATCTCAGGGCCGATAGAAAGTTGTGTATTTTTTAATAGTGTCAAAATTTTGACAAATTTCAGTCCATATAATTTTTTTTTTTCAGCCAATATGTATTTAATAAATAAAAAGTTTGTTGTACAAATATCTGCTGATATGACCAAACTATCAGCTGAAATTTGTGTCTCGGGCTAAGAATCAGCTTTTCATTTAGACTTGTCTGGTGCTACTAATAGTTCTGGTAAGCATTCTCAATCGATGTGTGTGGATGAAATTGTTTCATTTTCAGAACACCAGAGAAGGCTTGGTGCCGGTGCTCGGAAGAAGACCGGGATCATCTTGCAAACTAGTGATTCGGGGGGTGATCGAGCCGGAGCAGCATCCGACTACTCAGCTTCCGAAGAAGTTGAGGCAGACACTGCAAACTCCTGAAGAAGTTGGAGCCTCTGTACTTGTAAGAAGGCCGGGCTAACTCATATTTAGTAATCAGGGTTTAGTCAATATGGCTGTCATTTTTTAATTGTGTATATCAGCCCATATTAGGGCAATCATGGTTGACAATATTGATCACTGTAAGGAGATGCTGTTTGCATTTAGTCAAATAAATAGCAGCTTAATTTCTCACGTAAACCTGACGAATGCCCCCCTATTCATATTACACCTGGCTAAGGGAGATGTGATCTTGTATATATATATGTTCTTTTCTTTTATTGTGTCGGGTCGGGGCACAATGACATGAATCCATAACTTTTTTTTGTTGCAGTGGTGACTGGCTGGTTGTGTTATGTATTCAAGAAACAAATTTGGCTACATACAACATTTGAAGCCCTTGATGGACCAAAAGTTTTTGGTCAATATTACGGCCACTTAAGCTCATATTAGACTCGGAAGTCTTTTTTCTTTCTTTTTAATTTTTTCCTAAAAATACCAAATTTTTGGGTTGAAATGGGCTGAAATTTGGGCCCATAATTTTAGTTCCTGTCTGAAATTTAAGTTTATTTTTAAAATAAAAAACTGTTATTTTAGAAAATTACAAATTGCCTCCTCCCTCAGTTATTGTGGCTAGAATAACTTTTTCTAGGGATGATCCCTTGTACGCTGGTGTGCGGCTCTAGCAAATAAGTATAAGGTCTATCAGATATGATGATGGTGTGTTTCTTAATTAAATTAATCAAGTCATATTTTTTAAGATATCTAAATGTGATTAGTTTTTAAATTCATTTTTAATCTTTAAAATTTATAATATTTCAAAAAATTGTTTCCAACATTGCTTTGTTAATTAAATCTTGGTGATTTTTTTGGTGGTTCTATTCCATTTAGTGGGTCTTGTACCTTGGAATTTGGCATTTTTCCCAACATTTGAAGATTTAGGGGGGCATGTCGGTTAGTTTTTTCAGAAAATGGATTTCAATAGAAAAATAAATTCTGAGTGAAATTATTTAATAATATAAATTGTTAGGAATTCTATGGACACTTCCCTCGTTAAAAAAACATCACAAGATTTCATTCACATCCCACTCGTTCACAGACTCGATGGGACATTCCAACGTGCTGTTGCAAATTGAATATAGAAGACAGCATTAAGTTTAATTAGAAGTTAGTTTAGTTGTCATTAAAACGTAATTAACAACAGTAACCGAGCCATTGCATCAATAATGACAAAACGGAGAATCTATTGCATCAATAATGAGAAAACTGAGAATAGAATGGGAGAAAAATTACAATAATTTAGAGGGGAAAAAACGTTATGAAGACATTATAAATACCCAACAAAGATGGATTCCTTTGCTCCATTAAATCCACTGTAGAAAATTAGTGTTGGAAGTCTCATTTCAATTAGTTTTTTATTTTTTTTATTTTTTTTTAAATTTACTTATTTTTGAGAGATGGCTTATCTTTTGCTAAATGTAGTCATTTCTTTTTTCTTGTTCACACGTGTGGCGGAAGCGGTCGCCCCAGTGAAAATATTTGATATTACACAATTTGGTACAATAGCAGATGGTAAAGAAGATAGTAGTAAGGTGATTTCAACAAAACTATTCTCAAGTATTTTTTTTTTTTTCTTAAAAATTAGATGAACATGTTGAGTTATAAATTGATTATTTTAACTATTTTGTTTGTAAGATTTGGGGGGCTTAAAAGGATCTTCCATAATTTAATGCTAATATAGCCTTTTGCATTGTACTTCAAATTTGGATTTTCTGATATTAGAGTTTTGCCCATTTTGAAAATTTTGTATTAGCTTTTACAGCTATCAAGTTGGAGTTTAAAGTTTTTTACTAAAAATAATATATTAAGTCCTAAATGAGTCAAAGAATTTAGTCAATATATTGGCCACTTTGGCTCATTTTGGGTCAATATTTTATTTAAAAATACAAAATCGAATATGGTATGATATTGGGCGGGCCCATTTGAGCCAATTTTTTTTGCACATCGTCACCCTTTTCAAATTTTAAAAATGTTTAAAAACTGAAATTTGTATCTTGGCCCATTAAAAATCCCCAAGGGTTGGCCTTAGAGTCAAGAAACCTGCCTTATGAAGTGGGGTCTTGAGTTCGATTTATGCTCAACCTCAATGGGCCATTCCCCGTAAACTTAACCGGTGTGTGTAGATCGAAAGGTTTACTCATATCCGTGGGATTAGTCTTACCTCTAATATAGGGTGATGATACTCAATTACTCATATTATAAAAAAAAATAAAAAAATATTAACAATCTTTATAGATATTAACTGTTTTTTTTTTCTGCCCCATGTCAATTGTCAAATGATACCTTTCTTTAGAAATTTAAAAAAAAAACAAAAAAAAAAAAAAAATCTTTCTGGCCGTCCACGTGAATCGATTGTTCATTGAATTTGAGAAAATCAACACATTTCAATCAAGTAACACCTATATTTTATCTATGGTTAATTCACAGCACGTGGATCAACTTACACTTTAAAAGGATTATTATTTGAACACCGGGGCCCACTAAATAGGATGATAATGGATCTATAAGAAATGTCTTTATTGAATAGAAGGCCTACTAAAAATCACCTTAGTCAGAATTATAAAATCATGATTTACAAGATTATAAAGTTTAATGATTAAAAATAATTTAAATTAATCAAATTTTAAAGAGTTTCAAATATATGACTAAATAAATTTAATCAAGGTGATTTTTTGTGAACCAAATATTAAAGAGAAGACCCATTTCACCTTCTACATTATATTTGTTTTATCACTTCTTATTTTTTTTATATAAGAATTTTGAATTATATTTGCGTAAATGGTAGGCTCTTTTGGATGCTTGGAAGGAAGCATGTGAATGGAATGGAAGAGGGACAGTATCAATTCCACAAGGGACTTTCTTGATGGGTCCAATAGTATTGGGCGGTCCATGCAAGGGTTATATAGTGTTTGAGATGAATGGTTTGGTGAAAGCACCTACTGATCTCAAAATCTTCTCATCCGACGGTTGGATCGAATTCGATAACATCTATGGAATGACGATCACCGGAGGTGGGACATTTGACGACCAAGGTGCTTCTGCTTGGCCCTACAATGAATGCAAAAAGAATTACTCCTGCAAGCTTCTGCCGGTGGTATGTTTTCTAACTTTTGATAATTAAAAATATAAACTGAAGTAGTAGATTATGAGCAAATTTAAGAGTTTAAAAATAGGAGGATTGGAGCTAGAAGATGCCTGATTGTATAAATAAATCTTTATTTATTTTGTATGACCGAGGTGTTCAAGGTCTCTTATCACCCGATTAGTTATCGGAATGTGTATAAGCCTTCATATTTGTACACACTGAATAAAATTTCGGGAAATAGCCTTTTATGATGGAATGAGATTTAAACTCAACACTCTCACTTTTTGAAGCGGGTTTGCATCTTTATCTCTTCAGTCTAAGTATTTAGTTAAGAAGCCCTTTTAGTCTCTGTATAGACAAACAATAAGAGTGCAACTTGGGCATGATCTAATTTGATACTACATGAAAATCTTAAAAAAAAAAAAAAAAAAACTGGGGGGATTAGAGTTTACTGGGACTCTGGCTGGCTTATATTTGGGCCCAAAATGTTTGGGCCAAATTTTAACTCAAGTTAGATTAGACCTAGTGTATGAACGTTTGAATTTAGCCCAAAATCCCAAATTTGAGTCATAATATGTAAAATAAACTTTCTTTTAATAAATATATAATTTATTGTTTTATAAAAGACTACAAAAAAGACCAAACCTAGATAAGCCAACTTTACTTTTCGGATATGCAATTGGGCTCAGGCCCTTTAAATACATTTCAAGCTGAAGCTTGGGCATATACAAAACTCGGCCTTGGCCCGCTCGAGTTACAGTCCAATCAAACAACAAGATATAAATTTGATATATTCTCTATATTGTCCTAAATTTGGGATTCCAAGTTCAAAATCTACCAATTGCTAAACATTTACCAAAAAATGCTAATTCCTTTTCTAGTTTGTTAATTATGATTTATTGATCAAACATTTGATATTGGAATTTTGTTTTAATGTGACAACAGAGCTTAAAATTCCACAAAGTAGAAAATGTGAAAATTGGAAGAATAACATCAATCAACAGCAAGTCCTTCCACATTAGTCTCCGGCAGTCTAAGAACATTGAGCTCGCCGGCATTAAGATCTCTGCACTGGCCAATAGCCCTAACACCGATGGTATCAACATCGGAAATTCGAGAGGGATCAGTATAATCAATTCAAAAATAAGCACTGGTGATGATTGTGTATCTATTGTGTCCGGAACTTATAATGTAACCATATCAAATGTTTTCTGCGGACCGGGCCATGGCATTAGTGTGGGTAGTCTTGGCAAGTATGCCGACAAAGATGATGTGATGGACGCGACGGTTAAGAATTGCGCCTTTGTCGGTACGGACAACTGTGTGAGGATCAAAACATGGCCCGACTCTCCGGCGAGCATAGCATCAAATATCACCTTTGAAAATATAATCATGAAAAATGTTGAGAATCCCATTATCATAGATCAAGAATATTGTCCGGTTTCCGATTGTAACACTAAGGTAGATCATCCCTCATAAAACTTTTCTCTATTGTTTTGATTTCGCACTTACTGTGCTTTACCCTTACATTTGCGCTTGAGTTAGAAATAGTCCCTCTTGAATCACAGAACGAGTTCGATATTTAAAACCTTTAGCTACGAGTAGGACCTAAACATGTATCATTGAACTGATAATTTTTGTAATTGATTTCAGTCACCTTCACAAGTCAAGATACAGAATGTTTTCTTCACCAACATTAGTGGGGCTTCAGCAACTCGGACTGCAGTAGAACTAAGTTGTAGCAAAAGTGTGGCATGTGAAAATTTGCAGCTTAAAGACATAAATTTGAAGTTCGAAGGGGGAGAATCTAAGTCCAATTGTTCTAATGTAAATGGGGCTTCTTTTGGGGAACAGATTCCACCTTCTTGTATCTAATCCTATTTGGGTCCCTTTCCAATAATGATGGGTCATCTCATTAAGAATATGAAGGTTCAGTTTCTATGGCCAATCTGATGGATTATCGCAATCTATTTAGATGAGTTTATAACCCACATCTTTAAGTAAATGTGCTTCTTTGGTGTATTGTATTGGTAACGATAGGACCTTAATAGGACTGGCATTGAGATGCAACAATACCATGTCTGCTGATGTTTCTATTGTTTACTGCTCCATCAATCTTGTCCAAGTGTTGGTAATTTACCGCGACAAATATTTGGTGAATGTTCAAGTTAAGGAAGCTGCAACCATCGGTCGTGCTTAATTTAAAATAATTAACAGTTGGAATTTAGATAACAGTAAGTTTCTTGAAGCACCACTGAAGAAGTGCAATCATAAAAACAAACAATAGTTCTAATCCAACCTTCGTCGATTACTGTATTGAACCCTTTGGAGGAGAGTCCCTTGGCCAGAAAGCATATTTCCTAACTGCAGCTTCACATACTGGAGCTCCTAACCTTGCAATGCTCAGAGAATTTACAGAATCACCACGCCGATAGTTGAACATGTTGCTCCATGCTTACCACGCTAAGGTTGGATGTCGGATGGTGGATTACTGATGGACTTAAACGTGCATCACATGTTTTATGAGAGCAAGGAAACTAAGGAGACAAATTCTGATGTCACCCGTCCCTTGGATCTAGTGTTGATGACGAAGTGTTCTGGGTATTTTCGTAGCAATGTAAGCAGGCCAAACCATGGTCTTCCTTTGGCCTCCATATTAGGCCAGTCATCTGATGCAAGATATTTTCTTACTCTACTGTGGTGCCAGACATTACCGAAGTGCTCAACAAGCTATAATAAGAACAGAAACCCAGCATTAGATAACATCTAAAAGCAGCTATGTTCATAAACTCATACTGGGAAAAGGCAAATAGTAATAACAAGAACAACCAGAAAAGGAGAGTATGAATGTATCATAAGTGGTTCTTCCATATATTAGTTCTGAAAGAAACCTTTTTTGTCCGAAAGGGGAGGGAGGTAAGAAATATTGTTTTTAGCAAGGAATCACGGTCCACAAAATTCAAAATTCAAAAAAAAAAGTCTGACCAGCACACTCATTTCTAATTCTTTCTTTAAGTATTACACCACAAAAACATTTCTGTTACAATTACTGTCATTTGTCTTTCTTCATCACTGAACTACTTTCACATCTAACTGCCATCTTATATTACAGAAACACTTCGATCAATGTGGATCCTTCTACTCCACAACATTCCACTAGCTTGCCCACACTTAACCACCTTGCACTTATCCTACTAGCTATATCCAAATAAGATCCTCCATTTAGTTCTATAATTGCACCCATACCATGTCATTTTCAATTTTAATAAGCTCATCCTCCCTTCTCTTAGATCCACTGAACTTAAACTCCATACCATATATTCTGTCCTACGGACTTTCAGACCATTTGCCTCCAAAGCCACTCCATACCCTATGTTCTTTCCTTTCAATAAAATTTCACCATTCAAAAAAAAAAAAAAAAAGCACTCCACATCACTGCAGCAAGTATCTCCTCTTTCTTCCTTTTTTAGAATTTTATTTACGATAATGATTAATTTTTCAACTGCCCAACAAAGGAAACAAATGTTGGTTAGGGAGAACTTTCTGGACTTCAGAGGTCTATTGGTAAGGATTTTTGTTAGATATGGTTGTCTAGCAAAAGAACTTCACTCTAAGCGGTCTGGATTCTCCCACATTTGTCTATGAAGGAACACAAAATAGATCTAGCCAGATGATTGAAGATTTCAAAAGAGACAAAATAATACAGGGATTTGCCAAGGATTTGCTTTTGCATGATCTGCTATTTCTCTCAGCATCTCTCCCCCATCCCTATGCCCCCAAGCACCAGCACTGGAACCGGAGCTTTCTTCGGTCTTCTACACCCTGATGGAGATGTTGGATTTATATGCATGTATCTTCAGCTCGTATTTAGTGTTGATTGACAGTAGCCCAAAAGCTAGTTTCTTACCAAAAATGAAAATTGCTACTTTGTTAGTTTTAGAGATATGCAACAAGGTACTCCACTATCACCATCTCTTTTTCTTGTTTCAGCTGCAGAACAGGACATCAAGCTGTTTATTAAGTTTAGGAGCAATAGCTCATCATAGGAGGTTCTTAGTTTGCCTTGCCGATATTCAGGTATCACATTAACAATTTGTTGATGACACAACTTAGTCTGTAGGGTATTAAGGCCACATAGGACCAAGGCACTAAATGAAAGTGCAGAACCTTTTTTGGCCTGCATATGAAGCTCTCTACCTCTTAAAAACTAAATTGCAATGAAGACTATATGTAGAAAGGTACTTCAGAAAGGAATGATAACAAGAAAGCAGATGATGCCCCATTTAATTTTTTGGATGTAGATGATCTTAATCTTGCAAGTTTCAATCCATTTCACAAAAAAAAAGGTCCATTTAAGAATATCTTGCAAGTCACAACTCACAAGACTCATTGCCAACATGAGCAGTCACACGGATGATCGAATGTTCACTTTAACTTGAGTTTCACCCTACCTGAAATCTGTCATTGCATCTATGGCATTTCATATAACCGCAGTCGCCATACTGCAACCACGATGAACAAAGTTCTTGCTGTTCAGACTGTGTTATTTTTATTATTCTGTGACTGTTCCCGTGCTTTTACTTAAATACCAACTCTATCAAACTTTAAATTTGCTCACGAAACCAAGAAATTGCAAAAAAGTAAAAGATTAAAGTACTGCAGGGGTATGGGTCATGCAGGCCCAGTGGAGTAGCGGTCTCCAATGTGGGGCTGGATACCAATGAGTTAACAAAAAAAGAGAGTAAAAGATTAAAGTAATCTGGTCAAGCTGAAATTAAGTGACCAAAAGAAAACAGATACAGAATATAAAAATAATAATTAGGACCACAGTAAGATGAAGTGGCTTAGAGTTTTATGGACAATGGAAATCTAGTGACAGACAGAAGACACGGTGAAACTCAAGTTAAAAGCAACATACTATTGTGTTTAAGTATTATAAATAACTACCGCAAAACAGAACTAGCAAGTCTGCTCTCAAACTAACCTCGGCATGAAGTCTTGCCATCGGCATCCATTCTCCTGGACCACATAGATCGGAAAGCACAGTTGCTACAGACGAGACAACATCCTTCTCCTCTAATTGCAGAAGTTGCTGATTGTCAGCATCCCTGTCAACTCTCAGTCTTGCCTCACTCTTTTTCTCTGTGGAAGCACAGAATAGCCACAATATTATGAAGAGAACATTTCTGCAGATATCCATAATGTCATCACATGCACTGAAATTCCAATGCCACCTAGGAATCTCAGGCTATGAGATGAGTTGATGGTCTTGTTTGTGTAGAAACTAATAATAAACTCCAAGCAATATGAGCCAAGGACTTGTCTGGTAGAAATTTCTAGCTGAAATTATAACGGCTCAAATTCTGAAATCTGCAAGTTTCGCTAAATCTGGAATTTGGAGAATTCATGCAAAACCCTTTTAATGCTTGATAGTAGGTCTTAGAATTACCAGGTGAAATCTATAATTTCATAATCTAAGTTACATTCAAGCTCTAGACTTCCAAGATGACACTTTAATATGCCGTTTTACAAGTTCCCTGTAATTGGAATTCTGCACAATGTTGCCATTTATAGTTTTAGACACCATGTTTCTTGATGCAGGGGGCAATCGGACATCAGCCATACTTATTCACCAATCAAACAGTGATAGCTATGAAAAAGAAAAGAAAAAACTTAAAAGTAGTCACCTTCTCATTAAAAAAAAATGGTCTCCAAATTGCTAGCTTTCCAATTTCACCAAATATAGGATTCTCGTAAAATTGTGTAAGTTCCACAGAATTAAATTCCTCAGAAAACAAAATTTGATAAATTAGAAAGGAATAATACTGACCCAGATGAGCAGATGGTCCTGCCTTTCCTGTGGTGAGACCAACCCCATACCCGAAACCATCTGCACCATCTCCAGGACGCCGAATCTTCTTACTGGTACCCAATACAACACCCCCATCGTCATCCTCGTCCTCATCCTCATCATCCTCATCTAAGTACGCCCTCGCCCGGGCCTTCTTACCATAGACAGCAGGCACCCCTGGCGTCAGGTGCGCCATATGAAGTGGGCGCGGCGGTGGCGGCAGCTGCATTGGCTGAGGATGGCGCGGGAGCCCACCGAGAATGCTGCGAACGGGTAGGAGGAAGTAGAATTTCTTGTCACCTATCTGGAGGAGGTCCTGGGAATCGAGCTTGACAGGCGGATTGCCGGGGAGGTGTAGGACGCCTTCAACGAAGCATCCGTTCTTGCCAAGAACGTCGAGGGCAAATCGGCGGCGCTGGAAATCATAGAAGATGCGGGCGTGGTGCCGGGAAATGTTCATTCCACCGCCGAGGCTGGCGAGGTCAACGTCGACGGTGGATTTCTTTGAATTGCGGCCAAGGACAATGGAGTAGGTCTGCATGTAGTACTCGAAGTCTTCTCCCTGCAGCTTTGCGAATCCGGCTTCGACGTCGGTGCTGCTGCCACCACCGCTGCCTCCTCCTCCAATCATCATTGCCATTTTGGGGGGTTTGATTTTTGAGAAATGTTCTCTGGGTTTTGATTATTGAAAATTTCCTTTCTTGGATTTGTGGATTTGGGAAGGTTGGATTTTTGGGTGTTGGAAATTTGAAATTTTTGGAAAGGAGGGATGGATTGAAGAGAGTTCTAGACAAGACTCGTACCTGGTTTCGAGTCTTCTGCTCTTCTTTCCATCATCTTCACCCTTTTTGGAAGATTTTTTGGGGGAATTGAGAGAGAACTGAAGTCTGAACTCTGAACAGGGCCCAAACTGAGTTCATCAAGTTGACTCGGATTTGGGAGTATCTTGTAAGACTCGGGAATTTTCACCCGAATTATATAGAACATTTCAGCCGATCTTTAATTAACTCGTCTCTGCATTTTGGATTTTACTCAGGCTAAGTTCCTATTTCCTAATGTCTTAGAAACGAGTCTTACTTTATTCAGGCTCAGTTCCTATTTCCATTTCTTACTTTATCATTGTCAAGCTGAGTTTGGGCTACGCCCAAACAGAGTTCGTCGAGGTTGATTTGGATCGGTAATGCCACTCAAGAACCATTTTCGTATGATTTCTAGAAATATATAGTGGATTTTTGCTCAATATGAACAGATTCAAACATATATATTTGTTCAATGACTTTAGCTTATATTTATGTTGAACTCATTTATTAAATAGATATACAAAAAGTTCATTAAGTTTTTACAACTCATTTAATCATGTGTGTATTTACTATAAATATAAATATAAATATAAATATAAAGGAGGGGAATTAAATGTTTGGATATTCTGGCACTCTGGCAGTAGATGTTAGTAAGGGGTAACCCACCAAATAATGAAAAATTAAGATGGTTGGTCATGAGATCTATCAAATTATTAAAAGTCTATCAAATTTTTAAGTTATTTATTTTTTAAGGTCAAAATAACACTGTTAGAATTTTTTTACTTATGGTGTTCAATCATACAGTTAATACATTAAATATAAAGTATTATGAATTAGATCTAAACGCATAAAAGAAATAATCATTTTACAATTTAGATATATCATCAATCCAAAGGTGTTGAAGTAATGATTATGAACTTGGATTAAGAAGCGGGAGTCTTGAGTTCAATTCACACTCTACCTCAGAGGATCACTCCCACTGAATCATGAAACTGGGACAAGAGTTCAAGTATCGTGAGAGAAGGTGTTGGGTACTCAGAAAACCCTTCCACACTAACGTCCCTACTGATACTCTTTGTGATTGTACGAGTTTTGTTCGCTAATTTGTTTGTGACTCCGTTTATTTAGTGAAGTTTCTCCAATTGTTGTTCGTAGAGATAGATTTTGGATGAATTTTACAAAAAAATTGTATTTTCTCTGTGAATATTTGACTTTATTTTGATTGCTTCTGTTGCTTTAATTCGATTTTGCACGGCATAACTTTACTCAAACAACAAATAACCTGGCATTGAAGCTGTGCCATGGCCATCCTACGATGCATTTGTATGAGAGTAAATTTACATAATATGCAATTAGAGAATCTCTCTATATTCTAGAGTACATGACTTTATTAATAAAAAATCATAAGAAAATGCTTAGGTAGCCACATTTAATGCTAGATAGAATCATGAGTGGTAAGCTTGATGAATCAACCTTCATGTTGAGTTGGAAATGGATGAGTGGAAGATGATGATGAATGGCCCAAGTGAGACTGAAATGGGCTTGATGGAAATCATGGAATGGGCTGATTTTGGGTGCAGAAATAGACTTGTTTTAGTATGAAAATGGACTGGTTTTAGGTGTACATGTGGATTGATCTTAAAAAAGTCCAAGAGTGGGCTATTTTTGGGTGCAAAAGCAGGCCATTTCTTTGTGCAGGAGTAAACAGGTTTTAGGTACAGAAGTGGGTTGTTTCTGGATTCAAGAATGGACTGATTTTAGGTATAAGAATGGGTTCTTTCTAGATGGAAAATGGACTGGTTTGGGGACTGAATTGGTAGCTAAATTAAAAGCCTGAAATGGACTGATTTTGAATTGTGAAACGGGCTAAAATAGATAGTGAAAGCAAGAACTAAAATGGGCTGACATAAAAGTAGAAAATGAGCTATAAATAAGTGCTGAATTGGGTTGAAAATGGAAGGTATGAAGATTTAAACTGGTTGAAGTTCTTCAAGTTGTAGAAAAATGGACAACTTGAACGTTCATATTATATTAACCATTTAAATTGTTAATCTTTTTAGTTTTATTTTAAATGGTTAAATTGTCTTCTTTTCTTACTTTACATGGCAGTGATATCAATAAAAATTATATTTATTGTGATTTGTTAATTTGTACAATAGTGCCAATTATCTCATTGAAATTAAGTTGGTGGAGATTTCAACACAAATTTATGACCTTTGAAGAAGTTCATTCTCAACAACCACATCTTTTGCCTTTCATGCAGTACCTAACTTATTAGTGATCTCGGATTTAATAAGTGAAGCATTTTCCTTGTGCACACTTTCATGTATATATGGATGAGTTCGTTGAAAAGATCTAAGTTTGAGTACGATTGAATCAACAAATTAATATTTTTTAAATTTTGAAAGAATTAAATCTAATAATGGATATAACTAAAAATTGATAATGATGATAATGATAATGATGATGAGCAAATAAGTAACTCTTCTTGAAAGTTGAAACACTTCTAACTTAAATCGTGACCGATAAGAAATGGGTAAATAAGACCCTATAGAAAAATTAGTTATAAGGTCTCAATGTCTTAGATTAGGGCTAAAGACTATAAACCAAGCTTTGAAATCTAAAATTTTGATTAAAAGCTTAAGAATTAAAGGGTAATATGCTAAACCATTTTTTTCTAGATTTTATATTTTAGTTTAAATTTATTCTAAAAAAAAAAAATCAAAATCTGAAATAGGCCATACAACCTAATGCATCAATGAATATAGTCCCAAAAGTGTTGAGTTATTGAAATTAAACCTAAGGTAGCCATGTTATTAAGACCATAGACCCAAACCCCCATTGGCTATAGTCCCAAATATGTAGGGTCATTAAAATTTAAAACCTAAACATGTGAAGCTTTACAACTCATTTTCTTGCCAAAATTAACAAAGGTGTTGGCTTCCATGTGACCATCTTCATGTCATTTGATTAGGTTACAAGTGTACCATTTTAAAATGAGATTTGGTAAACAATTCCTATAAAATAGTGGAGAAGAGAATAACATGAGATTGTAGAAATAAATCAATCCTACTGTTAAAAAGGAAAACAAAAAACATTATTTTAAAAGAAAGGTGAAGTGATTAATGTCACATCTGGTATTATCAAATATATACAACCGATATTTGGATATTGGCCGATATCTCGACCATGAAATTTGTCTCTCCTATTTTTTTTTTTTTTTTAAAAAAACCACCTTTATCAGCAGAGATATCAAGGTTTTAAAAGCTGAGATATCTCAGCTGATACGTTGATTTGTTTCCCTGCATTCAAGTATATATTATATTATAATGAAGTAATGATGGGTTTATTGAAAATGTTTTTTTTTAAATACATGTCTCACTAAAAAATCACTTTAATTAAATTACTCAAGTCACTTTTTTAGTTTTCTAAATTATTTTTAAAATTTTAAACTTTATAGCTTTAAAAGCATAATTTAATTGATCTGACGAAAGTATTTTTAATAAGCTTACTCTATATAATATACTGTACATGTAAATGCATAAAATAATAATTCATAAGTCAATGTAAAGGATATTATTCTATGAAAGAAAGATGAAATAAATATGTAAGAAATGGTTGTATATCTTAAATGCATGCATGAACGTGGCATGGTGCATGCTGGCATCATTAAATCCCAATTTATAAAGATAATGTATATATGTGGCATGATTAGATGAATTATATTTAAAACTTGTTTCACCTTACCATTGTCTGTCAATCTGTGACAAAATTTTGAAAACCTCAAATACTTCTATCCCAAACACCTTGTATACTTATCTATTTAATTTCAATTCAATTTAAATTTAGTTTAGACTAAATTTACTATTGGATTGAAATTCATCTAAAATTGATCTGTTTTGGTTATTAATTTTGAAGTCTTAAAAGTTATGATTTTTCAAATCTAATAAATCTAACTTTTTTAAGAAAAGAATTATTCTAATTTTTTTTTTTCAAATTCGATTTCAGCATGTGGGTGAGTTCCCACCTGACAAAAGCACAACGGGTAAACAACTGTTGGGAGTGGCCTAAAGGGGTATTGAGGGTGAACCCATCTTAAGACTTTCCTCTTAACGAGAGTGTCTTGATCATCAAACCAACTCCCTCTTATATTGACAATATATTATATTTCTCTTGAAGGCTTTGTGCACCCTCATGTGGGCCCTAGATGGGTTAGATGAAGTATTTATTTGACAATTTTTTCAAAAATACTATTTAGATTCGATAAACGAACCTATATTTTTTAAAGTTCAATAGTATAGAGTACTCATTTATTATAGGTAGGACTTCACACGTTTGTGTATTATAGGCAGATGACTTTATAAATATTATCACTTGAGGAAATTTTCTTAATAGTCATTATAAATTTGTGAGATAGATTATAATTAAATCAACAACCTATGATAAATAAATTTTTAAAGTACTAAAATTATCAAATAAGATTCAAAATTTACTCTTGTGTTTCTTACTTCCTACATAGTACATATCTCATCTAAAAAAATTATACCTCATTTCAAATTTTAATAAACAACTTTCTTAAATAAAAAATTCAAACCACCTCTTTAGATTTTTTGTAAGAATATTTTTATAAAGAATTCTCTTTTTTTGGATAACAAGGGTATCTCCACTCCATATTAGAGGTGAGATAAATCTCATAGACATACGTAAATCTCTCGATCCACGTATACCACTTAAGTCCACATAGAGTGACTCATTAAAATTGAATGTGAATCGAACTAAAGATTCTAGCTCATAAGACAGACATTTAAGTGGGCATCATCTTTTCATCCTCCTTTCTTTATCTCTATTTATTTTAACAAACTTTCTTCTTTCTTTTTTCTAATTTTAATTTTTTTTTCTTCTACACACTTTAGTCCTTCACTCTCCCACTGTACAAGACTGTGGAACCAAACGTTTCATAAAAAGTTGTTTGGCACTATCACAAAATCCCAACTCTGTCAATGTCAAAGAGACCATCATCATGCACTTGAGCTAATGTAACATCTCTGTCCTAACAACCATTAATCTCATCATCTTCCTTAGCAGTGAGTAGTATTTTCTTTATGGATAGTCACCACCATTTTTTTTTTAGGGTGTGCCATCTTTAAAAGAAAATTTTTAATTTGTTCTTACTTCCCTCCTTCCCTTCATCCATCTCTTTCATCTTTCCCAAAAATAAAGGTAACACTAAATTTTCTTTTAAAGGTGGTGGTGTAAAAATCACTACCCTTTCTCTCTCTATATATATGTTAACAAGAGACATCATTTATTTTATTTTGGACGATCCCAATTCACAATGGTCAAAATCAAAGATATGGGTGTGCACAATTTTATTTTGGATGATCTTAAGAATATGGGTGTGCATAATTTTTTTTGGCCATACACACTGAGTAAAATTATAAAAAGAATTCAGAATTTTCATTTCCTGTGATGAAAAGGTGAATTTATAAAATATCCTAATATAAGAATCTCATATGGGACCCATTTCGTGTTGGATCCATTATATAAATAGAAAATATGTAAAATTCCACTATCAATTAAACATCTGAATTATATAATCTCTACGTTTTGATAAGGATTAATCGGGTCTAATGGGGGTAATTCCCTATTACCCTTATTTGATAATTAAGAAAGCGGTTTTCATATTATCTAACCTGGGATTACCCTAAGTAACCCCTTCAAAATTTACCTCCGTAGCCTTTAGTCTTCTAAATTTTTATAAATAAATTACTTCAAGTGATTAAATGATCTTGAAATTTCAAAGAAATGCTACTATTATGTTTATTCTATCACACAATCTATTTCACATTCAACTATATACAAATCTAAGACTTATTTTAATAAAAGTCTCCAATATAAAATCTAATTAGAGTTCTGTTCTTAAACTAGAATGATAATGCTTAATAAATTATAAATTTTTTAACGTTACCTAAGGTTGGCAGTGGCCTATGTTTTATTTTAATCGTCCATTAATAAGGCAATTAGTGGATGGCTGTGATTGTAGGAAACGATTTGTTGAACAACAATCGATGGGCCCCATTTGCAGGCTCGAGCAAACTTTTACTCCTCTCAGGCCGTGCATCATAATAATAAAAATAATTCCCCGTAAAGGGAAAAATAATTCTTATCCTTCGAAAGCTAAAAATGCTCCATCTTTCCATATTCTCGAGACTTGTATCTTCCGTTTTGGAACCTCATATAGTACTCCGCAAGACCACTGAGCTTACTTTTCCTTCCTTATTTTTCATCTCTATCTTATGCCTCTCATTAGCTCAGGTGGGATTATAAAGTATCAAATAGAAGAATTAAAGAAAAAACCGTAGTTAACCAGTTTATTTAATACATTAAAAAATCATCATAATTTTTAACAATTAATTGACATTAATTTCAACATCATAAACTAGTTTTCTAGCTAACCAATGGATAAAGATTAAGTTTAGCTTAATCATAATTTCATCATTTTACCCTTTTGATTTTTCTATAAAGTTGATGTTTTACAAATGATTGTGTTTGTCATCCATCTACAAGGCTAAGATGGTAAAATTAATAAGAGTAAACGTATATTTGTATGATCTTTTAAATTTTTTATACATTTTATTATAATGGTATTGGCTCGAATAAATTTCACAGAGTGTTGGTTTATCACGTGAAAATAAATAAATTATACAATAATATTATAGGAATCTAATTTCAATTAATCATCAAATGAGAAGATGAAAACACAATGTGCGAAAAACATTTGTCAAAAGGGAAAAATGAAAATGAGCAATAGAATAAATGGAGAAAAAAGAATTTCTAATTATTAAAAAATGAACAATGATAAAGAGGAAACTCTTTTCGCTACATTGACTATAAATGGTGACAGTGGTAAAAAAGAGAAGAGATAGTCTAAAATACTTAAATAGATGTTAAAAAAAAAAAAAACAACTCTAAAGTCTAAAAAAAACTAACTTGTCCACGTTCTTTTAAAAGACATATACATTTTTTATAGATTAGTCTCACGTAGCTAGATAGGATGAATACAAAAGTTTATGGATGATATGATTGAAGGAAACTCCTTCGTGTAATAATCATTAATTTATGAGAAATTATAAGAAATTGATTTATAATAATTAAATGAATTTTAAAATTTACTCACGCCTATTTTTGTCATTCTATGTGTATTTTAACTAAATATATGTGACTCGTTTAAAAATAAATAGTGTGTATCTTTGGAGAACTCCTGCGAGTCACCGTACTCTCTAAATTCTCTCTCTCTCCCTTTCCATCACAGCATCTCGTCTCCTCTTCTCGCCAGTCACTCTCTCTTCTTTCACAACGAGAAGCTCTTGAAAACGTTTCGGCCCGACACGGTACCGAATCCCCCGAAATGCCAGATCCGAGATTCTGAAACCGGCATTTCCGATATTTGAGCAGAGGAGAGAGAAAGAGAAAGAGATGAGGGTTTTGAGGGAGAACTGGTGCTTCTGCTCTGGCGGAGGAAGGTCGGAGAGAATGAAAGCCAGCATTTTCTGCAGCAGAGCTTCGGCAATGGCTGTCGTTTCCGGAGGCACCGGTTTCTTGATCCACCGGAACCTACTCCTCACGACGCACGTTAACCTTCCCTCCGTCGCCGCCGCCGAGGCCGCTGCCGACGTCCGCCTCCACGACCGCGTCGCTGCTCGACTCGTCCCCCATAGGTACTTTTAAACCCTAGATTTGTATGTTCCACTTTCTTTTCGTTTGATTTAGATTTAAATACTTAATATTATTTCATTTTCATTTTTAAGTGGAATTGTTAGATCTGTTACAATTTGCGAGTTCATTTTAAATTCTTTACTACGAAAATTCTGCAATTGCATTTTTTTTTCATGTTTTCATTTCTTCTGAATGTAGCCGTTGTGACAATGTGATAAGATAAAAAAATGCTACTTGATTTTGCCATTTTTTCCTTCTTTTCGCTTTTTTATTATTATTGCGTGGCCAGTTACTTAAATATCGGCGGAAATCCGATATTTATTGGATTTCAGGAGGGGGCAATATGCAGATATTTATCGGTTTTAGGATGGGCAATATGCAAATATTTATTGGATTTCAAATTGGGCAATATGCAAATATTTATTGGATTTCAAATTGGGAATATGCAAATATTTATAGGATTTCAAATTGGGCAATATGCAAGTATTACGAAATATTGCTTTCACGGAGAAAGGAGATTGATGTGGACATTGTTGATTTAAAAGGGAAAAAGTTGCTCTTGAAAAAAATTAATTTTGTCATTTAATTTAAGAAAAACTAATGAAATTTCCAAAATTTGAGTGATAAGCATTTAAACGTTAAAAAAATCTGGGTCTAAAATGGGCCAATAAGGCTGAAATATTGGCTGTAATTTTCAGCCTTGTAAGGGCGGGATATGTTGGCTTTGGGAAGCGTTTTGAACTCAGACTTATTTTTTTTTGGCAGCAAAAAACACCTTTACTTTGTTTTTGCCATTCAAATGGTGACAGTGGTAAAAAAGAGAAGAGATAGTGTATCCTTCAAGAAAAAAAAGTCCCAATCACTTGGCTTATTTTTATTTTTATTGTTCTTATTTGACTAGAAATAAATGGAAATATAAATTGATGCCACAATTCTTTCCGGTTTGGATGGTAATATGAAAATCTTGTCTTTTAAGGGCGGGATATGTTGGCTTCAGTCAGCATTTTGAACTCAGACTTAAGCACCATTTATTTGGCAGCAAAAATCACCTTTACTTTGTTTTTGCCATTCAAATGGTGACAGTGGTAAAAAAGAGAAGAGGTAGTGTATCTTTTAAGAGAAAAAGTCCCAATCACTTGGCTTATTTTTTTTTTTATTGTTCTTATTTGATTAGAAATAATTGGAAATATAATGATCCTGCAATTCTTTCCGGTTTGGATGGTAATATGAAACTTGCTCGTGTTTGATTTATCTCTCCCTCTAACACCCCCTCTCTCTCTCTAAGAAATGGAGACTTAAAAAAGATTATTTGGAGAAAAATGTATGTCTGAGATCTGGTCTTTCATTAGCTAGCTATTGCAATGATCGTGATCCCCCCCGATAAAAAGAAACTGATTCACTTGTTAAGCTATCAATGTTTATTTTGAATCAAACCATTGCTTGAATTTATTTATGGTAACCATATGCTGGTGTTAGGGATTGGGAGAAGGGTAGACTTAATAATTTGGGCCAAGAGGATAAAGGTGGACATGAGAGATTGTAGAGTGAAATAGGACATGGGAACTGATGCAGGAACGACGCTCAATGGCAAATGATCCAGCGAGATCGTAGATAACTAGCCTGCAACTTGGCATGAAGAAGAAGAAAGATAAAAAATCTAAATTGATAATTTTCATTCCATTGTCGATATACTAGAGAGATGGATCTCTCGTGCATTACATATTCATATTTGTAAAGAAAAATCCTAAGCTAAACTTAGAAGGAAATCAAACTAAGATACAAAATTAGAATCCTAATCAAACTAAAATACTTATACGGCTGCAGAAAGAAGTAGAAATTTCCAGGCTGCTCACATATGGCTGTAAAATATAAAACTGCTAAATAAATAATAATAAAATGGCAGTGGGACGCACACATGATCTGTGGGTCCTACATCAGGAACGGTCTTTGATAGGGTGGAATGAGAATATGAGATTTAAAATGCCAATCTCAGATAGGTGGGATAATAGCATATGATGATGACGACGACATGCTGTCGACACATATTTGATTGGTGCTGGTTGTTTTTGAGCCAATGTATGTTTGTGGTGGGGCCTGACTGATGAATGAATGTCCAGCCTTGTGCTGGTTGACTATTTGTTTCGGAGTCTTCTTTATGTGTACGAGTCTTGTTGAAACTTGGTCAGCTTGCTAGTTTTTTATTTAGTTGAAGCTGTGAATTTTAGCTAGGAAAATGATGTAGGACATGGAAGAAGCTCCACTCCTAATTTTTTGTTTATTTATTATTACTAGCAAGTTGTTTTCGATTTAGAATATTGGAGAGAGTCCTTACTTTAGTAGGAAAGCCCGCTTCCGCTACATCAGAAAACATCTTCTGTGAGTTCCTTACTCAAGGTCTGAGAATTTTTGGGAGAACCATGAATGGGATGAGACAGTTGCAGTCTTGCAGAAGTCAATGCTGAAAGGATTATGAATCTTCTCAGCTTGTTGACTGACAATGCCAGAAATAATTTATAATGCTAGACATAGGTTTTTTGATGCAATTATGCAACTATATTTGCCAAAGGCACTGGACAGGGTAGATGATTATTTTTCCTTTCCATCCTTTAGGTCTCATTTGGCACTATGTACAATGTTTCATGGAAAGTTTTGAGTTACCAGAATTATATAGATTGTTCTTTCACATTTTTTTAGTGTTGGGGAAATTATTGCTCAACTGTTTGGTTTTTTCTTTTTCTTTTTTTTGGCAACTTACGCTGAAAATGATGTTTTAAAATGTTTTTTGTTCAATATTCTTCAGAATGAAGTAACTAAACACCAATGTTAATTGATTTTTTTTTGCTGTTTAGCTTTCTTTCCATCATTTCTTTTTGAACAATAGCATTCTTTTTCACCATTATCATCATCATTGAAGCCTAATCCATGCTTTTCCGTTTTTCTTATCAATAAACATAATTGGTGGTGCCCAAATTAATGAACTCTAAACCTCTAGGGGTTGGCCTAGTGGTTGAGACATAAGACTTCGACTGAGGTCTTGGGTGCAATCCTTGGTAACTTCAATGAAGGGCCACTCTCTGTGAGATATGTACAGAATAAGATCCCACTGCTTGAACTCGGCATGTATGTGTAGGAAGGCATGCACATGTCCTGAAGGACTAGTCGGGTGAGACACTTGGACACCTTTGGCTATAAAAAAAAATTACTGAACTCTGCAAATACCCCCATGCTCCTCCCCAAAGTGAAAAAGCGCTAGTGAAACTCACATGATCCAATGGTATTTGTGGTTTATTTTTTTATCAATTTTTATGAAGCACATAATTACATAAACTACTCATGTTTAAATGTTTTGTTTTTTTGGAAGATGAAATAGACTGAGGAAAATTGGTTTTCTTGGAAAAAAAATGTGCAACCAAACTGTCTTACATTGTACTTTTAGGAAGAGCTATTTTTCTCTCTTGATATTCCTATATTCAAACAATACGTCAATGGATGGGTTTGTAGCCTACCTTTTCCTCTTGACTGGAATTGCACTTTTTGTGGCCTTGCAACCTTTTACTTATTGTTTCGTGGCATGTTTATGCTTTTCATTTTGACTTTTAAGGGAGACATAGGACATATGTTTGTCAAATGTGCCAAATCATAAATGGACCATGCAAGAGCCTTCAACTTTTGATTTTGCCCATTTTGCCCAACTTAAGAACTGGTGGTGGAAGGGTAGCAAAACAATAAGAGGCTTCCACTTCCATTCATTCTTTCCTTCTTTCTTTTTTGTATTTTGGATGGATGGGATTCCTCATTGTGGAAGAAAGTTTGATACTTGGTACCGGATGGTGGCAAAGCAGTGCAACTTGTGCCAGACTTGGCTAAATCCTCATTCCTCAACTTGGCTTGGGCTTAGGTTTCTAGATATTGGGCCTATACATTTGCCATAATTTGGGTTCATGTAGGCTTAGACTGAGGCCTCGGGAATGTTGATTTAATGTGGTGCTGCTGCTCTTGACAAGCTTCTGCCTTGCCTTTTTTGATGGAGAACTAAAAGAACTTCTAGCCTAGTATTCTAGTGAAATGGATGTTCTGGAGATGTGGGCATGGTATGAGAGTAGGTCATGGGATCTGGACATGGAAATTAAGGCCGATTGTGTTTGATATTGATTATGAGAGATGGTGACCCGCTCCACCCCAAAGGGCCACTCCCCGTAGAGTTACCCGGTGTCTGTGGGTAATGAGGCTTGCACATGCCCCGAGGATTACTTGGGTGCTCTAAGAGTCCTTGACACCTTGGTCATCAAAAAAAAAAAGATCATGAGAGATGATGAATTCTTCTAAGCCTTCCTTCTTATGAAAGGAGGTCATGGATATGAACATGGAGAGAGTGCCTATCCTCCTTATCAAAGGAGGTCGTGGATATCTGTATGTGGAAATTGAGGCCAATTGGGTTTGAGATTGATCATGAAAGGTGATGGACCCTTTTGGGACATAGATGAGCATGATGGTCTCCCAATGAATGAGCAGGATCATGCAAATGTGTGGGGGCCTAGCCAAATTGGTTTTGTAGTGCTCTACAAGTGTTAAATATAGATGGCTTGATTACATGAGTTAGTGCGAAAGTGAATATTAGAATTGGCCAACAGGTAATCAAGAAATTCTGTTTCACAAAAAAGGTAATCAAGAAATTGTGCTGGCTTGCCAAGCAGGTGCCTAACTGCCCTCCTATGTCATCCTATCTCGATGAGATTAACACCGACAAAGGTTTAATATAAATTGAATGGTGTAAGTATCTTGCAATAGAGTGGATACGTTCTGTAACCTTGCATATTATGCAAGTCTATGAAGTGGCTTGGGCTTTCAGAGAGCTATTTAGCTCTTTATTGTGATTAGTTTTCCATTAATAGCTATTTAGCTCTGATTGCTGATAGTTACATTGGATTTTAAGTTTTAATCAATATGTTTGAAAATTAGAGTGATGGATACACAATCCATTAAAAAGAGTGAATTTGATACATTGTTTTGTTCCCATGCATCTATTTGATGATTGGATTCGAAAATTGAAATATGATGCCATGATTCATGTTTTAATGTTTTAAGTGATCCTTTATTGTTTTGTTTGAACAATATTTTATCATAATGTAACTTATAGGATTGAAAGTTTCTAATTTCATCATTTCATAATTTCTGAGATAATACACTTAATGGTGCTTGCCGAACTCCTAATAATTGTTCTAGAAAGATTGTATTTTGGCAACAGACATGGAAAGCTAATTTAGTTCTCTCTTGTCATTTGTTAAGAGATCTGCTCGAATATTTAGTTGTAAAAGGAGTCCACTGAAAATAAGAGTCTACGCAACCACTGCTGTCAAAATCACTTGGGAAACATTCTTTTTGAAGAGCACTTGTGAAATATTTTGCCTTCTCATTTCTTTTAAGAAGTAACCTTTTTATTTTGCAACATCTCTAGAATTCCAAATTTTGTGGTGATTCGTTGTTTTTGTTATTGTTTCAGGTTTTTTATTACCAGTTCTGTTCTTGATCTTACGATAGTGGGGCTTGATACTGTGGATGCCGACTCAACATCCCAGAGTCACCAACCTCATTATCTGAAGACTTGTTCCAACCCAAGTCTAAATCTAGGCAGTATGGTGTACCTTTTAGGTCACACTGAAAAAAAGGAACTAACAGTTGGAGAGGGGAAAGTTGTGATAGCCACTGATAATCTCATTAAATTATCGACAGATGGGGTAACATGGAGCCCTGGATCTGCAGGTTTTGATGTTCAAGGCAATCTTGCTTTTATGGTCTGTGACCCGATGAAGCTTGCCACATCTCCAACAACAAAATCTTCTTCCACATCGTCATCATCTTCATCCTCATGGAAGAAGGATCTCCCTATGCAATTTGGCATCCCATTACCCATCATCTGTGATTGGTTAAATCAGCACTGGGAGGGCAGCTTGGATGACCTCACCAAACCCAAATTGCCTCTCATCCGATTGATGTCCACAGGGCAAAAGAGTGACCACTCCTGTGCCTCCTTTACACTTCGTCGGGTTTTCAAGCCAGCAGAGGGTGAAAATGACAATGAGTCTTCGTCATCCCAGATAGTCACAAGACCTATGAATCAGCCTGGTTCCAGCGGTGCTGCTACTATAAATCTCTGTGAGGAGGAAGGCCCACATGTTGATCTCCGGTCTTCTACACACGAGCAAGGTATTCCAACCCCTGAGATCTATGAATCCCCAAGATTGACTGCAGGCCTGGTGCGGAAGGACAATTCTCAACCCCAACTTCTTGACATTAATTTCCCTCCTAGGTTTCCCAAATCAGTAGGCCTGCCTTTGGCCATCAAACAGCTCCTCCCGAACCAAGAAGTGAATTCTGCTGAAAGGCCCAAGTTACGCAACCTGCCAAGAGAAGAACCATTACTGGAGGAGACAGGATCAGTCAATCCTGACTCAGATGATGAAAATGTCGCCGTTGGGTCTGTTACAGGGGATTGCAGTGAGGTCCAGTCTAGTTCCTCACCTGTAGAGGTTTCAGAGCTGCAAACTGAGGGGAATGGGTTTCATGCTGACTATAGCAGCGAGGGGGAAACTATGTACTCAGCTGAGACTATGGAGAGCAGAAACTACACCAGCCCCAGGGGGGACAGGTTTCAGCAAGTTGGGAGAAGCCAGAGCTGCATGAATTACAGCAGATGGGCTGCAGCACATAAAAATGCCGCAGCATGCAAGGGGACTTTAGAAAAGCAGCGGAGCCTGTTCCAGGAACGGAAAACATACTCACATGCAGCAGTTTCACAGAGAACTAGGAGCCACGACTACTTCAGTCCTACTGTCTCATCCATCATGAAGAAGAGGAACTCCTCAGAGCAGCAGCCGAGGCCCCGTCAAAACCAGATTCAGGTGTCCCCAAGATGGGTTTGACTGGTTCCTTCTTGACTGTAACATTCGGGAGCCATCATAATTCTTGCTTCTGTGCTTGAATTATGCTGAACTCATCTGATTTTCCCATACTGTAACCGATTTTTTTTGCCATTATATGTGCAGAATGCTCTAAGATGAATAATTGTATCTAGCAAGGTGTCACTGGTGTGCTTTGTGAAAGAGAGACATCATCGCCGCAATTTGCTGCCGCCGTCAAGAGGTTGGTTTCCTTGTCAAAATGCAGGTTAGGATTGTGTGACAAACAAGTTCTTTTATACTATCCATCTACGTTATCTTCGTACCTTTTCCTTATGCCTATTATGACTACGGGTTGAGGTGTATATTTCGTTTATATTTTGGCCAAAATTTTGTTTATTTGCCTATATTTAGAGAAAAAAATACTAGTATGGGCAATTTGAAATGTACAACAAGAAATTATTCAAAGCTGGATAGGGCGATTGGTGGTGTTCTCATCCTTGGTTCCATTTCCTTACTGAAAATCATGACCTCAATTTGATCATTTGCCAGTTGGCTAGATTTGGCCCAGTCTCCCGACTCGATGTCTTCTGGATCGAGTCTCATTGAGTTTTTGATCTGTGCTATGGATGGATCAATGGTACAAGTTAAAGATTGATCAAGTTTAAAAAAATTGACTTGCTCGAGTTGAATTGACACAGTTGGATTTCAAGTCATGTAAGTCCGAGTCGGACTGAGTTTCATTGAAAGGCTTGAAAAGTTCTTTTGAGTCAATGTCTTAAAAGACCAAACCATTGGTCCAACAATCTATTACCATAATTCAGTTTAATTAAGTATAATCGTTGGATCAAATTACTTGAACAATGATTTAGCATAATATCATGAAGACGTGATATAAATAATTATCTAATAACATATAAAAATTCAAATAGTATAAAAAATGTAAATACGTTGGCTGAATTTAGGACTCTTGAATTTTCAATACAATTGTTTTTTGGTGGTTTAAAAATCATCATTGATCCATACGAATTATTTGATTTCAAAATACATGCCCTTCAAAGAATTTGAAGTCTAAATTCTCCTTGCCCTTGAAAAGAAGAGTAAACATTGAAGAAAATATATTTATCCAAAGTGATTGGACGATCCATCCATGTGGGCACTGGTGTGTCTCACCAAGTTGTGTACATGAAAATCCATGAGAATAGTTCTTAAGAAACCTACACTAAATATATTAAAAATCATTTAACTTTATCTATTTAAAAAGAAAAAGAAAGAATTCCACGCGGGATAGTTCAACTGGTAGACATTCTAGGTTAGGAATCAGAAATCTCAAGTTGGAGTCCCTTAATGACCCAATTTCCGTGGCTTGAGCATCCAAAATTTATCCAATGCCCTCATAGAAAGAGGCAGTGATCTTGAAATTGTGGAGAAAAATTTCAGAATTTCAAACCATGTGAGGAACACCCATGCACCACACCTTTACACATGCCTCAAATGATCTATCGACCTTAGAACCGAAAATGTTTATACAAGAAGAGGGCATTCATGTTCATGTGCATACATTTTCCTACATTTCTCTTCGAACATGAAGAAATAAGATACACTTAAGGCAAAGGTACCAAGTTCCAACATCAATGCAAATGTTAAGTAAAAATGAGAATGAAGAAAGATCCCATTCTCCAACAAAACTGTAGCCTTCTTGGGGTGAAAAAATTGTGTGCAGTAAATATAAAATTAGATGGGTGAAAAAAGAAGTGAAAGTAGACATATCAAGGAGAGGGAAACAGGTGGAAATGAAGGTAAAGATGCCTTGGAGTTTTCATCCGTGTTGGGTACTGAAGAGCCCAATGGGGTTAGTCCCCCAACACCTGTTCCGTCGTCACTGCCACCAAAGGTTGGTGTTGTCGTCGTCGGCGATGTGTTTGGATTGTTAATGATTGTCGGTGTAGCCGGTGTGACGGGTGTTGTCCCTCCCGCCGTGCTGCAAATAAAAAAAATAATCAATTATATAGTATATCCAAGCACTTAGAGCAACTTCAAAGTGGTGGATTCAAATCCTACATTCATCAGATAGGTAATCCAACTTAGAAAAAAATAAACACGATAAAAAAATAAATATTAATATTAAAATAATGTGATAAATAACTTTAATGATCATTAATTTCACTTCTTTAGAATAACTATCATTGCACATGATCAATGCTTGCAAACATGACATTAAAAAAAAGCCTTGTTTATGCTAATTCTTGTTAGATAAGATGAACACAGTAATTAGTATCTAAACGTTTGCAAATAGTGCCCTCATTACTATTTCTTCGGAATAAATGAAAATGCAAACAAAGCTATTATTATAATCATCATAATTATTAATCCTATAAATTGGTGTTATCAAACCAATAGATCACCAACTGCATTCCACCAAGGAAGAATTACCCCTTCATTTTCCTTGATTGAATGCCACACCATCTCAGTTGTATGAGTATAGGTACGAGTGTCGGAATCCAACATAGTTATGAGATATTGGACTCGGAGGTATCCAAAAATAGGCTCATGGACTAACACTATGTTTAAATAAGTTTAAATTTATTTTAAATAAAAATAAGGTGTGAAAATAACACTATCAAGTGAAAAAACAACAACATTTTGATTAGATTTCAAGAAGAAAAAAGTGCGGTAGTATTTAAAAAGTACTAGAAGAGCTCATGGCGTGAGCGCACGTGTTAAATTAGGATGTGCCATATATTTTGAAACCCAAAAGGGTTGTATTGTTGTAGTGATGGCCAAAAACTTGCCTCAGACAGTGGGAGTTATGAGTTCGATTCTCACTCCATCCCAAAGGACTACTATCATAAAGTTATCCGATTTGTGTGGATAGAGAAGCTTATACATGATCCAATAATTAGTCGGATGCTTTAAAAAGCCTTGGACACCTTCGTCATAAAAAAAAAAAATTTACCTCATACCATGAGATGTATAGAAATTGTAAAAGATAAAAGTGTTGGCAAATGCAAAGGAAACCTCTATTTTACAAGCTATTGATAGACAATTAGACCCCTCCTACAAAGGAGATAGTGTGAACCTTGGTGCCTGGTGCAACCATATGGTGAGCCACATCTCTTTGTTGTCATCAACATTAGAGCTACTTATTCAGTCATTTTTTATTTTGTAGTTGTAATTAGATTTGACATTTTTTTCTTATATGCGCTGAAATAGTGGGCCCTATCTATCTAGAGCAAAGACATTTACAATTTTACACCCAAACATTCCTCACCACATTGCTTGGGTTCATTAGATTTGACACCCATAAGATCTGACATAGTGGGCCCTATCTAATTTTAAAGAAAAGTGGGCCCTACTATCTAGAGCAAAGGCATTTACACCCAAACATTCCTCCCCACATTGTGAATCTTTCTTTACAGATATGGTGTTTAGTAAAGAGAAGCACATATTTATGCAAAGCATTCTTAGGCTGCTTAAGTTCTAATCAAAGCAGCATAAGTAGAAGAGTATGGCTGAAATCAGGTCGGGTCGGGTTTTTTAAAATTCAATCTGGTCCGAGTTATTAATATATGGAACTTGACCTGAACTTTTGACCCGGACGTCTTGATCCGTCCTAATCCGAATTATAACGCGACTCAACCCGAAATCCGACCCGACCCGCATTTTGAACCTAATTTAGCCTACTTTTTACCGGGTCGGGTCGGGTTAACTTAAAAATCTCTCAATCCAACCCGACCTGAATTCAATACGGATTTTCGACTTCTCAACCCAACCTGAACCGCTGACCCAACTTTCATAATCCAACCCACATGATTTTCGGGTTAGGTCAGCCAAAACCCAGCCCAAGTTTCACCTCTAAGAAGAGAGTTCACATGGTTGCTACAATGGATGCATGATATTTAATAATATTAATACAACTCAGCTGCTTTCTTAAAAACAGAGATGTCTAAGTCTTTAGGGGAAGAGAATAGTATGATACTGTAAGGAAAACACAAAAACTAGGTATATATACATACCATTTATTTATGTTGGTATATTTTGGTTTATTTTGAAAATTTCAGTCCATTTTTTTCTACTTTTAAATAAAAATTACATATTTGGCTGAAAAATCCATATGGTCAGACATTTTAATCTTTGGTCATGTCAAGAGATGAAGTTACATGTTGAAACATCTGAATGCATGGATAAATGAGTGGAGATGTCGATATGTAATGATGCCATCGTGAAAGTTGATTACTATTTAGTATTTTTTAAGCACTCAACACATTTAGTTTTTTTATATTGTTTTTGATGACCAAAGTGTCTGGATGGATCTGTTTAGCTCTTTAGAGGTGAAGTGAGAATCGAATTAAGACTCTGACTTTCAGAAGAGAATTTCTCGCCACCACTTTAACTAGTTTGGGTTTTAATTTCTCTATATTTGTTATAAATACTATTGGCATCTTCATGTGGGTGCTACAGGAAACTTAAATGTGAAGGATACTCTCTTTTTTCTCTTTTTTTTTCAAAAAAAAACACTAGGGCCCATTATTTTCTGCCATTTTGGCAAAAGCCAAAATTCACTTTACTCACAGGGTAGTGACCCAAATACACATCAGTATAAATATTCCCTGGATATTGCAATCTCACCCCTATTAGATTTGGTAATTTGATTTTGATAGATTAAATGGTAAAATTGTGTTAGTACTTTTTCCAATAATGAAAGCCTATCCTAACTTGAAATGAAACTACTTACATCTTATTTAAAACTTAAGGATAGAAATGGATATCTGAAAGTCCAAATATTCAATCTGAAAAGTGGGTTTGGATCCAAAATTTAGTTCCATTAAAATTTTTGGATCCAAATATGGATTTGAACTTAATATTTGCTTATTTTTGGATGCAGACTCGGATATGATTAGATTGGAATTTGATAACTCATTAATCCAAATAGTAAATGTGTAAATAATATACATAAAGAGGACATTCACGTAGAAATAATGTAGTATTAAAATTAAAAAAAAAAAAAAAATCTGAATTCGAATATGGGTCTAAACCATGAGTGGAATTCATATGCAGTAGTATTTCAATGTGGATTTAGATTTGAGTAGGTTTTACTCAAATCCAATTAGAAATGTTCGATCCTTGATGGCCTCACCTGGTGTGCCCTAGTCCCTAAGAGTAGTGGATACTACCCAATGTTGGATTTCTTACGATTTTCTACAAATAAATCAGAAAAATAAGATAATCTGTTTACCATAACCACAGCCCCCCTCTTATTTCTCTCCATATGCATGGCACATGCAAAATTACCAAAAAAACAATATGGTGTGAGGCCACTACCAGAAATTTAATGGACTAAAGGACCCATCAGAAATCCCATTCAATTGAAACTAGACAGCTATAAATTCAAAATGAAATTTCTTACAACATTCTAATATTTTTTTTTTAAATAAAAATAAAATAATTAAATGAACATTTTTATCTGTCATGATCAATTCAATGGCAAAATTTTATCAAATGGAAATCAATTTTAATTGAATCTAAATCTAAAGATAATAATAAGTTTTAAAGGTTTAGTTTCATCATTCAATAAGCCCCACGTAAAAACTTTAAAAATAAGCCATCCACCTAAGTTTTTAATTAATTTTAAAAAAATTCCCTTAATAGAAGAAGTCATTTTTTTCTCCATAATAATTATGTGACCACCTACCAACCCATGTTCTCATTCAAATCTCACTCAAAAGGAGACAAGAGATAGCAATGCAATGCTAAAAAGGGGAGCATGCAACCATACACTTCGGAATTGGAGACCACAGAAAAAAGAACAAAAGCAAAAGGATGAGAACAGTAAGAACGAGCGAGCCATGATACAAACGACAACCTGACCCATTTAACTTTCTACAGGAAATTATTTGGGTTCTAGACCCGATGGTGGCCCACTTATGAGTTGGATCTATCCCATCTCATGGATTTGGTCGGCCCCATTCGTCTACCATTTTGAATTTATATACACATGGATAAAAAGAGAAGTTGGATGTAAAAGAAAGAATTTACCTATATTTAATTAGTGATTTATTTTTTAGTACAAAGGGAGAAATCTTCCCCAAAAGGTTAGATTAGTTTTCCTAAAACTATTATTCGGGTGAGGTCTCGCACCCACATAGGATAGTCACTTGTTAACGGTAAAGGGACTCAAACTCACAACCTCTCATTTTCTGAGATGAGAAGTTACCCATTGAACTATCCCATATTGAAAGATCATATATGTTAGAAGATCACTATGATTCGCCTGAATTCACCCGTTAAGTAATGTGCAGTGGTGGAGAAAAGCGGGGTTCATCATCCAAAGCTTTTGCTGCTTCTTTTTTTTACCCTGAAGAGTCTAGATTCACTCCTAGCAGTGGTGAAAGCATTTTTTTCGCCAGGAAGAGAATCACCACAATGATGATGGGTCACACTAAAGAAACAGTCTACACATGAACTCTCTAGCACTGATGCATTAGAAGATTTAGTCTTGAGGAATCTTGGGTTTTGCATTGTGCCATTTTTTACACTGGACACTGAAAAAGGAGATTGAATTGTCTGATAAACTATAAGCAGTATATGATTTCACCTCACTAATCTTGTTTGAAACCCATCTATCACCTGTCCGGACGCAAGCTACAACGCACTAATGTGTTGCAGCCGATATTTTTCCACTACATTACAACCCATACACAACATTCTTTTATATTTTTTAAATGTTAAATGCGAATATAAAAGGACTATTGGTGTTAAAAGTATTCTATTGTGTGGTGTCTCCGAATAGGTTTCAATCATTTGTTGCACATCTATCACATTAATGAGATTTTGATTCCTTAATTTTTTCACATCATATAGCATTCTAATCACGAAATAGAAAATAATGATGTCTCAGAATTTTATTGATGTAGCAGATAACCATCGCATCATTGATGGCATTAATTTTGAGAACGAGATACAAAATTTGATGGTAAGATTAAGACTTAAATAGATTTTGAGCCCTACATAGCAATAATTTTTGTAGAGAGTATATGAATTTTTATTCTCATCTCACATTTATTATCATTATTATTTAAGTTTTTTTGAATTTATGTGTGGAAAACCGTGGGATACCACGCGTAAAACCCCTACGAGTGAGCCCACTACCCCTAGGGCACACTAAGGTTAGGACATGGGGGCTCGAACCCGTAACCTCCCGCTGCTTGAGGCGGGAGACAACCAGTTGAGCTACACCCATGTGGGTTATTATTATTTAAGTTAATGACTTATATTCATTAAAACTTAAAAGTTTAAAATTATTTAGTTAAGATAATTATTTAGTGATGAAAATTTATATACTCGATGATCGCTGTTTTTCTACGGTAACTCTTCCATAAAAGGGTTCTAAATCTGATATGTCCCAATGCTTGAAATATAAGAAATATAGATCAGTGCAACCATCTTTGCTTTACAGCTCCAAATATCTTGAGTTTGCCAACTCTCCAAAACCAAGAACAAATACCATATATAATTTATATTATGTTAGAAAAAAAGAGAGTAGAGAATGGTTGGCATACATACCTTGCAGATGATGGATATGCACAAGATCCATAGCCTGAAACAGGAAAGAAACCCACAAATCTAAATAACAAAATAAATAAATGATAATAATAGAAAATAAAGAAGAAGAAGACGAAGGAAATAAAAGGAAAGAAGAAACAATTGTTGCGTTCATTGTTTTAAAAACTAAATCGTTGATCTATCCATGTTTGGTCATTGTTCAATCGTATTAGGATCAATATTATAAAAAATAGATAATCACATTATAACTATAGTACATTAGCAGTAATGAAATTGATATTTTGAAAAGTAAAATAAAATAAAGAAAAATTATAATAGTTCTTGAATAAACTGAAACATTTTAAAAACAGAATACTCTGTTTTGAACTCTTGTTCACTCCCATTCTCTTAAAACATTAAAAAGAAAGAAAGAAGACGAAAGACAAAATGGGTATTTCTGCATTGTCTGTTTTGAACTCTCACTCACTTGGATCTGACATGGCAATGGCAGCAGTGCCAGCAAAATCGCAAGAACCAGGCGCCATGGCCTTCCTCTGGTAAAAGCTGTTGAAAGCATAGGAGGCGTGGGACTGTACGGTATTGGGCAGATAACACAGTCCGTTGGGTTGGATCGGAGCACAGTCGGCGCCGGCACCGCATGCATAATCCATTGCCGATTGCAGAATAGAGTCGCTAACGTTCGTCCGGGCTACACACCAGCTGGTGGCGCCGGTGGTGGCTCGGACCATGAGTGCAACAGAGGCAAGAGAAAGCAATAAGCTTCGAGCCAAAGGGCAGAGGAACAGAGGAGAGGAGGAAGCCATGGCGTTTGGTGTGACCCAATTGGAAATAATTTGAAGAAAAGGAGAAGAAAGGTAAAGCTGAAATTAAAGCAGGAGAGAGAGAGAGATACAGAGAGCATGCAAAGCCGTATAAGAAGAGAGAGAGTACAATACAAGCGATGATGTCCTTTCCTTCGGATCAAGTTCACTTTAAATAATAAATAAATCAAACACAATCACAAATAAAGATTACCTGTTTTAACAATGGGGTATTTTATTTAAAGAGAAAAAATATATGAATCACAAAATACAAGAGAATAATCAATGAATTAAAAATTTAAATTCAAACTTTGTTTATAGAGTCGGACTTCTCCACCTTATCTTTTTCTTATACAGTTTATTCCTCATCTTTAAATCTTTTTCTCTAATCGAGAACAAAATCAAACACAAAAACCTATTCCGGATTCTCCAATTCTTTAAATTTCATTCCCTCTACTCTTTTCTTTTCCCTCAATCTGTTTAGTCATTCTTACATGCACCTAAGCCTCTTGGGGGATTCATGATATTATTGTGTTTCATTGATCTAACTCAAAAAATACAATAAATTTTGTAGATTCACTTCAATCAAATTCATAATGTCAACTAAGTTTTGACTCACCCAAATTATTCTGAGTGTTCAAAATTTTGATGAGACCTTAGAAGTGGTAATTAAGATCTCTCTTTGCAATGACATCATGCACGACAAAAATTAGCTACAATACAGTGAGGGCACTATCGTCATTTTAAAATTATATACTAAGAGAGAGAAATGGCATGCTAACCCACTTATCTTTGAAATAGAATGCGATGACCAAAATGCCCATGCTGATGTGGCATATATAATTCTTGAAATCTCAAGAGAATTGTTTCCAACACACTTTCTATTATAGCGTTATTTTTACTAACACTTGATATCATGTAGTGATAAATTGCAAATTTCATGTTTTTACATTAATTTATTAGGATAAATTGAAAGTTAAATGATAAAAATGAAAGTTTCAATTTATTGCGAGATGATGCTCATTTATTCTTTAAAAAATATAATGATGAAGATGACGATGTTGATGTCTCGTATTACTTTATCTTATAAAACCATCCATGTTTGCCACTTGAACATCGAGATAGAGGTAGACAGAGACAAAGATACTTTTTTTTACATCCAAAATAATACATGTATGATAGATATTTACTATGCATTAATAAAACATCAATATTTCACGTAAATAATAAGGAAGAGACATGACGATTTATATCTTTCAAATCTTTTATGTTCTCTTCAAATGTTGTTGCTCATTGATTGGACATCCGAATCACCGTGACAATGAAGCATTTTCTTGCAACCACGAACATATTTTTTGGCAAGCTTGCTAGAAATCCCTTCACTATTGGAAGTGGTTCTGGATTTTAACTCTTGTACTTCCACAATGCAACATTCATTGTCGAGAAGGACAAAGCTTACAAGAAACAAGCTCACCATCTACAGATGATCTTTCCCCTTGCCATTTCTCAACCTTTACTTTCTTTAAATCTCTGTTGTCTTGTTTTTTTCTTTTTTTTGTTTTTAAGGGAGCATTGAATTGCTTATTTTATAGGCTTTTGTTATGACTTAATAAGAGAGTTTTTGATTAAAAGACTACTAAAGGTAGAACTAATTTTAGTGGAGATTTGTTAGTCGCCCATTTCTACCTAAACATATTGCTTCAAAGTTGAAAAAGGTGAAGATTTTATTTTAATCTTGGAAAATGATTTGTGCACCCCCATCTTTTATCCATTGTACACTCCCCCCTACGTAAAATTACAATTTATGCCCAAAAAAACAAGGAAAGAGAGAGAAAAGAGGAATTTTGAATTTGGGCAAAATTGTAATTTCACATCGGGGGAGTGCACAATGGGTAAAAGATGGGGTGCACAAATCATTTCCCTTAATCTTTTGTTTTTTATTTTCTTCTCTCTCATTTGGGTGGTTAGCAATCTTATAGAGCTAGAAGAAATAAAAGAAGAAAAAATTCATATGTATACTTAGATCAAGTGTGACTGAATACATGGGTTGCACTTGGTCTCATTCCCTTTTTTATTTTTATTTTTTTGAAATTCATTAAAAATAAATCTCCTACCTTTGAATTTTTTTTTTTACAAATTGAAGTCTCAGGCCCATACGTCCATTGTGTATTATCCTTTGGCAAATTCCAGCCACGTGGTTATTGCTACTTTATAATTATTATTTTTTTTTTTAAATCAAAGGTGGGGACCATATGGATCATTGACGTTGAACTCAAAGTGGGCACCTCTCTTTCCTCCGTCTATCCAATCATAAATTCGGAGAACAAATTCGTCAATTTTATCCAATCGAATTTATCAAATCCAAAGCCCGCATCAGATTTAGATTCTCGAGAGTCAAATTCCTAGTATAAGTGAAAATGCAATGTAGCTTCGTGTTCTTAATTCATTTCTATGAGACTTAGAAAGTTCTAAGAGAAATACAGTTTGATAGGAACATTATAAGAATTCTTAGATTGAATTATTAGCTGAATTTTAAAATTAAAATTTAACATCTCCATTCTCATCAATGGTATTTTCCTTTTCATGCATTTAAAAAAAGTTCATGAGAAGAAAAAAAAATTATCATCATCATCTAACTTATTTTTTATTTATTTGCAGTAAATTTTTTAAACTTTATATCTTAAGATATATTTAGATTATTTTTTTTATTATTGCTTTCTAATATTGCATTTCCTAATTCAGTAATTTTTCAAATTTAAAGCTTCTCTCTTTTATTTATTTATCTTCCAAATTTATATTACATTTTCTCTATAAATAAGATTTCACAGCCACTCCTTAATGAAGAAAAACACCAATATTATTTTACAGGGTGGCCATTTAGACACCATGTTTTTCTGCCAAGAGACACTATTTTTCAAAATATGGTGTGAAATTACCATTTTGTCCTTCTGTTAAAAAAAACTTATTCTAAAGGGCAAAATGGTAATTTCACGCCATATTTTGAAAAAAGGTGTCTCCTGACAGAAAAAACACGGTGTCTAAATGGACACCCTTATTTTACATTATATTTCTATACCCTCTCATCAAAAATAATCTTTTGACTGTCTATATATTTTAACATGCTTTTTCTTATTGATATAAAGGTCCAAGTTTTTAAAAAGTCTCACTCTTCTCCTACTATTTGTATTCTTTGTAGGGCAATTATATATTTTTACTCATGATATCCTCTCTATCGTCTCATCCTCCATGTAAACTTGCTGCTTATGGTTCATTTGACTGAAATGGCAAAATCTCATCATACTTGGTTATTCGACTCATTTACTTGATTTGAACTCGACCATTTTAAATAAGTGATTTTTTTCCGATTTATTAAATTGATAAATCCAACTTGATTCCATTTATAAATTATTTAGATTGAAATTTTACTTGATAAACTACAAAGATACCAACTTTCAATTAAAACTTAATTTCTAGCCACTCGATTTTAATAGTCAAAATCATCACATATAATCAAAGTATGAATGATATAGTTAGAATGTTTTCAACTTATATTTCAACAATGAAATTTTAGTTATTTTAATTGGTCGAGGGAGAGTCTCCACAAAGAGAGTTAGAAGGTAGGTTTGATAGCGCTGGTTGAATGAGAATGGCCCTTGTTAAAGTATGAAGGCATATTTGAAGTCAAGAGTAAAGTTTTAAATATTGCCTGTAGACTCTAATTATATAGAGGTTACTGAGTTTGGGTTGTATTGACTCAGTCATACAAAAATTGTTCAGAAATTGTTAAAAATGTTTAATCCCTGATTAATACATCTTCACATTGGCACAAAGAGAGACTGAAACAGAGTCTACGACCAACCCAAATTGCTTTGAAATCAAGTTTCGTCATCACAAGCAGGGGTCCCAATATCAGATGATATAATACGTATCGGCCGATATTTACAATATCGGCAGATATCACAGCCGTATCATATCGACATTTTTAAAAAAAAAAAAGAAAAAAAAATATCGACCGATAGTGAATTTTGAACTCCTAATCACATGAGAGAACGAGAGATATGATAATGAATCAAAATGCCTTAGATTACTTAATTTTCTGATGTAGGGGTACAATGAGAGACTAAAACTTTATTGTAAAATTAAGAAATATAGCTATTGCAATAAACAGGAGTTAGCATAACGCCTGGTGTGCCAGCCAAAAAAGAAATGAAAAAACAATACAATATATAGAGGAAGGAGAGTTTCAAGACTGTTTATTATCCATCCATTCATGTCTTCTTCAAGTGTTGTCGTTCACCGGCGGCTTGTGGATTCATCGTCATGACAACCCTTAAATTTGCTGCACCCACGTTTATATTCATTGACGGGCGTGCCAAGAACAGCCTCTCCCGTAGTATGTAAACTGTTAGATTCTTCTGCTTCCACAACGGAAATCTCATTATTGAGAAGAACCATGCTTACAAGGGCCAAGCCTATTATCCACAGATGAATCTTCCCCATTGCCATTTTTCTCTCTCTGCTTCTCTCTTTTATCTTTCTACCTTTCTTCTTCTTCTTCTTCTTCTTCTTTTCCTTGTGTTCTTTAGGGAACAATGTGTCGGTACTTATATATTTGTTTCTTATGACTTGGTAAAGGAGAGTTTGTTAAAGGGCTTAATAAAAGAGAGGTCCAAATTTAGTGCCCAAACTCTTGAACGGTGCATTAAGATTCGGTCACTGTTTTTGTGCTCTTCTCTCTCTCTCTAAATGAAATACTCTCGGCGAGTCTAAGTCAGTTCAGATAAAAATTGGACCTCAAAAATAGTTAGAGCATCAAAGATCTGAGCTTTTCATGGATCGAGTTGTTGAGAAAAAACCAGAGGACAAGAGACATAATTGGGAATATTTTGAATAATATATAATTTTACATAATTACATAAAAATATTTTATAAATTCTAGTTGTCTCTCCCATGTAATCATATATAAAGATGTTTTATTTGTTTAATTTTAGACATTCATTTTCAATTTTTTGTGGGACTTTTTTCTTTTATTTCCATTTTGTAGATCTATCTTAGATATTAATTTGCCTCCAGGGTTGTAAACTTATGATCTTTTGGCAATCTATTAAACATGTAGGATTCTCAATGTGGGACTTGAGTCTCCATTACTATTCTATGTTTGGCTATGATTTTCAAAATGCAGGTATTTTGGATATCTTGAGTCGAGTCAGGTTTATATATAAAAATCTTGATCCACATTGAGTTCACTGCAACTATATTTTACATGAGACAAGGGAGAGACCATCTTCTCCTCCTATGGGTGAAGAGCACTCTATTACCTCTTGTATATCTGATATGAAGTCCTACTGAAAGAGGAAATAGAATTTTATCATGGTGTGAATTGTTACCAACAAATACTAATAATTTCCAAATATAACTTGACTTTTAGTCAACGTTATCAGCTAGTTTTGGGTCCTTTTTCAAATATTGTCATAAATTAGAGATTTTGGGTTCCACTCTTTCTAGGGTTACCTAATAAACAAAGCTTACATGTAGTTTTGTTTATCTGTGAGATTAGTTTCACCTCTAATATAGAGAGGAGATACCTATATTATAAAAAAAAAAAAGTTAGAGATTCTTTCAGCTATATAAAAAATATGGGGTCCTCTTTTAAATAAATTTGAAAGAAGAAATTCTATGAAAAATGGGTTAAAGAGAATGGCCTCAAAATTTGTTGATTGGCTTACCGAGAACACCCCCTTAGTATTTAAATTGCTATCTTGTGTGGTTTTCACGATGCAAATCCATTATTCAGAAGAACACGATGCTTACAAGGGCTAACCCTATTATCCACAAATGAATCTTCCACATTGCCATTTCTCTATCTCTGCTTCTCCATTGTCTAAATGGGTAGACTCAAATTAGATTCAATTTGAACTCGAGTGAGATATAATTTGACTGGCCCATTTAATAAATAAGTAGTGTTCATGACCCTAACCCAAATTAGACCAAACGCAACCGATTGTGAGGTCTCTATCCTTAGCACAAATGTTGTTAAATATATTTAGGATTTACTTAATATTGTATTTCTCTAATTAGAGATTTCCTTCTTTATTTACTTTTCATATATGTATTGCATAATCTATATAAATAAGATTTAAGGGTCTCTTATTGATTAAGGAAGACACACTAAATCTTGTGTGTATAATTCTACAAAATTTTAAAATTTTAATAAATTTAAAGTCAAATTTTAGAAAGTGTATTGATTTGTCCTTTTACAAATTTTAGTTGATATCATTGATATGACAAAAATATTGGTCGAAATCTTCCAATCCATCATTAAATTTAATTTTTGATTTGGACTGAAATTTGTAGCAAAGTCTATGACCAACCAAACTGCTTTGAAATCAAGTTTGATGATGAAGAATCAACATTGATGAAACCCGATTACTACACAGAAGCTTATTAACAACTTGATTACAAATCTCATAACCCGGTTGTATAAATCGATAGTCAGAAAGATTTATCTTAAACAAAGGATCAATCTACCTGGTTTCAAAACCGGCAAAACAAGGTGCAATAGGGCCAACTCTCCCGGGTCTGTTGCAAACTGCCGTCGCTGGGGAATACAGTCCAAACAGTACAGTTCTAAAACGCAGCTACTGTAGAACTTTCTGGGCAGAGGCGTTGAGTATCTTCAACTTCTCAAACCTCCTGCAGAAATCACCGCAAGCTGGGCAACTTGCAGAAACTGCTGTATGTAGCAGAGGACAACAAATAGGTCCTGGGCTCTGCACAAGATCTGCTGGCTGTTTGCAGCAGTCAAGAAACAAGCAAACTTGATGATGCTTGAAAGGAAGAAAGTATTATCTTCTAAAGGCTAGAAAGATAAACATTTTTTATTGCTCAAAAGCGTCTTCTCAAATCTGCTTCTTCAGAACTCACCAAACAAACAACCCACTGTTGTTAAGGGAAATAAACTAAAATTTTACTCATTAAAAAAAATCCATAATCTCCCCCTAATTGTCAATGTTACAGAATTGGAGCCGCTCCAAATTAATTCAAAATTAAGTAAAGTTCTAATAATGCTACATCAAAGTCCTAAATCTAGTATGTAAAAGAAACGGATATTCCTAATCTAATGTCACCCAACGTTGCTGCTTGTTGCCTAAAGGCTTTAGGACTGTTATTCCCAACTGAAGTGGGACTCTACACCGATGGTATTGTTAGACTTCCATCTGAACCGATTGAATCTGCTTCACACCCCATGGTTGGGCTTTACACTAGTGTTGGGCCTGTTGTTTTGGGCCCAGAGCGAAAATAAAATTATCAGCTTTATACAAATTATTAATGTACCCGTCTGGGTCAAAATTAAAATTTTGATCACTCACATTGGCATAGAGAGAGACTGAAACAGAGTCTATGACCAATCCAAATTGCTTCGAAATCAAGTTTGGTCATCACAAGAGAGAACGAGAGATGTGATAATGAATCAAAATGTCTCACATTACTTAATTTTCTGATGTAGGGGTACAAAGAGAGACTAAAACTTTATTGTAAAATTAAGAAATATAGCTATTGCAGTAAACAAGAGGTATGCTAACTCCTGGTGCGCCAGCCAAAAAAGAAATGAAAAAACAATACAATATATAGAGGAAGGAGAGTTCCAAAACTCTTTATTATCCATCCATTCATGTCTTCTTCAAGTGTTGTCGTTCACCGGCGGCTTACGGAATCGTCATCACGACAACCCTTAAATTTGCTGCACCCACGTTTATATTCATTGACGGGCGGGCCAAGAACAGCCTCTCCCGTAGTATGTAAACTGCTAGATTCTTCTGCTTCCACAAAGGATATCTCATTATTGAGAAGAACCATGCTTACAAGGGCCAAGCCTATTATCCACAAATGAATCTTCCCCATTGCCATTTCTCTCTCTCTGCTTCTCTCTTCTTCTTCTTCTTCTTCTTCTTCTTCTTCTTCTTCTTCTTCTTTTCCTTGTGTTCTTTAGGGAACAATGTGTTGGTACTTATATATGTGTTTCTTATGACTCGGTAAAGGAGAGTTTGTTAAAAGGCTTAATAAAAGAGAGGTCCAAATTTAGTGCCCAATCACTTGGAACGGTGCATTAAGATTCGGCTTCTCTCCCTCTAAATGAAATACCATGGCGAGTGTAAGTCGATTTAGATAAAATTTGGACCTAAAAAATAGCTAGAGCATCAATGGTCTGAGCTTTTCATGGATCGAGTTGTTAAGAAAAAACCATAGGACAAGAGATATAATTGGGAATATTTTGAATAATATATAATTTTACATAATTACATAAAAATATTTTATAAATTCTAGTTGTCTCTCCCATGTAATCATATATAAAGTTGTTTTATTTGTTTCAGTTTAGACATTCATTTTCAATTTTTTTGTGGGACTTTTTTAATTGTATTTCTATTTTAGATATTAATTTGCCTCCAGATTTGTAAACTTATGATCTTTTGGCAATCTATTAAACATGTAGGATTCTCAATGTGGGTCTTGAGTCTCCATTACTTTTCTATGTTGCACCACTATTTTCTCCTCTGCTAATGCTTGCAGTTCAGATCTGTGTCACTGTCCCTTAGCCAGTACCCCCTTGAATTGTAGTTTCACTTGGAAATAAATCATTGGACTCAATGCCATTCAATCTGCTGATGACTGTCCTCACGAAGATGGGTGGCAGTAATCTCTACAACTTCTTCGGTGTCGTCCTCTCATTTGCATTTCCAGTTTCCAGTGGACTTGCAAATGGGCTCTTCATTGGGGTTTATTTTCCATGGAATTTTAAATATTTATTTCTCCACTTACATTGAATTCTATATTGTATTGAAATAATCCAAACTCTCGTAAATGGATTTGGAATATGCAAGTTATAATAAAAACTCTAAAATATTATAAAAAAATTATTAAAAGAATCCAGGCTTTTTAAATTTAACACTTTCAACCTAAAAGTTGCACTTTTTTTTTCAGAATTCTTTTCATATATTGTATTTTCTTAATTTATCTGCAAAACTCCAAAAATCACATTAAATGTAGGGTAGCGATCCTCCCATGAGCATTTTGTATAACCCGACAAGGAATTAGTAGATTTTCTATTTTGTCCTTCACCTTCCGAACCGGAAAATAAAAAAGAATGGAATGTCAGAAACCCGCTCGCCAAAATGGGAAATCAGCTCGTGAAAGTGAGAAACCGGCTCGCCAAAAAATATTGCCGGCGAGCCGGGTTCGTTCATCACCTATGGGTTTGACTTGGATTTTCAAAAGAGATCGTTCATCAACCGATTTCTACAAACAAGGTATCAAAATTTATCTACTCTGAATTTTATGAACTCCGAGATTGATTTTAAGTGAAAAGGGTATAGTTTTGAACTTCAAAAGTCGTACCCAGAGAATTTAAGAAAAATGGTCTTCCCTCTTAATTATTTGGGTACGATTTTTTAAGCCCGAAGCTATACTCTTTCACTTAAAATCAGTCCCGGAGTTCATAAAATTCAAAGTAGATGAAGTTTGATACCTTGTTTGTAGAAATCGATCGAGAAACGGCCTCGTTTGAAAACCCGAGCGAAAACTCACATTTGATGAAGGAACCCGGCTCACTGTTTGGGAGCCGGGTTCATTTATCACCTATAGGTTTTTCGCTCGGGTTTTCAAACGAGATCATTTCTCGACCGATTTCTACAAACAAGGTATCAAAATTCATCTACTCTGAATTTCATGAGCTCCAGGACTGATTTGAAGTGAAAAAATGTATAGTTTTGGGTTTAAAAGTCGTACCCAAAGAATTTAAGAAAAATTATTTTTCCCTCTTAATTTTTTGGGTACTATTTTTTAAGCCCAAAATTATACAATTTTCACTTAAAATCAGTCCCGGAGTTCATAAAATTCAGAGTAAATGAATTTTGATACCTTATTTGTAGAAATCAGTCGAGAAACGGCCTTGTTTGAAAACCCGAGCCAAACGTAGGAAAAACCCACGGCTCGCTACTGAGTGATCGGCTCGCCGACACAGATTTTTTTACTTTTTTAAGTTATCCGTACGGCAGGGGTGAAGGGTAAAGTGGAAAATTCACTCATTCCCATGGCTAATTACAAAGAAATCCCGTGTGAAAATCGCTACAAATTTATTTGAAAGGTTCCTCTTATATTTTTCATAATCTAGAAGGCCTCTTTTTTAATAAAAAATTCAAAAGAAACCCCTTGACATGCTAAAAATGATAAATTGATATTTTTTCTTTGACATTTGTAGATGTATAGTTTGGAACTAATTTGGAGATCAAAAGAGTAAGGTGGCCAACAGTATTTTTTAGTGATTAGTAACGTCTTAAAATAAAATGTATTAAATGATCTCTAGATTTGAAATTTAAGATTTAAGAATAAAAGATGATAAGGAAATTTTCTCATGGTGTGATTTGTTACCAACAAATACTAATAATTTCCAAATAAAACTTGAATTTTAGCCGACATTATCAACTAGTTTTGGGTCCTTTCTCAAATATTATGAGAAGTTAGAGATTTTAAATTCGACTACCTAATATAGAAATATACAAGGCTTACATGTGGTTTTGTTTATCCGTGAGATTAATTTTACCACCAATATAGAGTGGGGATACCTATATTATAAAAAAAGTTAGAGATTCTTTTAGATATATAAGAAATATGGGATCCTCTTTCAAATAAATTTAAAAGAGAAATTCTATGGAGAATGGCCTTGAAAATTATTGACTAGGTTACCGAGAACAACCCCTTCTAAAGAAGAAACCCCTTCTAAAGAAGAGCCATGCTTACAAGGGCCAACCTATTATCCACAAATGAATCTTCCCCATTGACATTTCTCTACCTCGCTTCTCCATTGTCTAAATGGTTAGACTCAAATTAGATTCAATTTGAACCTGAGTGAGACATAATCTGACTGACCCATTTAATAAACAAGTAGGGTTGATGACCCTAACTCGAATTAGAACCAACACAACCTATTGTGAGGTCTCTATCCTTGGCACAAATTTCGTTGGCCGAAATTCTTTAGCGTGAGCAATCGAAACATAAATATAGAAAATCATATTAATTTAAATTTGAAAGTTTTAGATGAAATTTTGAATTAAATTTTAATAAATTTAAAGTCAAATTTTAGAAAGTTTAGTGATTTCTCCTTTTTTACAAATTTCAGTTGATATCATTGATATGACCAAAATATTGGTCGAAATTTTCAACTCCCTCTTTAAATTTTATTTTTGATTTCGACTGAAATCTGTAACAAAGTCTATGACCAACCAAACTTCTTTGAAATCAAGTTTGCTCATCACACGCACACACACAGAGATGATAATGAATCAACATTCCTCACATTGGCACAAAGAGAGACTGAAACAGAGTCTATGACCAGCCCAACCTGCTTCGAAATCAAGTTTGGTCATCACAAGAGAGAACGAGAGATATGATAATGAATCAAAATGCCTCACATTACTTAATTTTCTGATGTAGGGGTACAAAGAGAGACTAAAACTTTATTGTAAAATTAAGAAATATAGCTATTGCAGTAAACAGGAGTTATGCTAACTCCTGGTGTGCCAGCCAAAAAAGAAATGAAAAAACAATACAATATATAGAGGAAGGAGAGTTTCAAAACTCTTTATTATCCATCCATTCATGTCTTCTTCAAGTGTTGTTGTTCACCGGCGGCTTATGGATTCGTCATCACGACAACCCTTAAATTTGCTGCACCCACGTTTATATTCGTTGACGGGCGGGCCAAGAACAGCCTCTCCCGTAGTATGTAAACTGTTAGATTCTTCTGCTTCCACAACGGATATCTCATTATTGAGAAGAACCATGCTTACAAGGGCCAAGCTTATTATCCACAAATGAATCTTCCCCATTACCATTTCTCTCTCTCTCTGCTTCTCTCTTTCTTCTTCTTCTTCTTCTTCTTCTTCTTGTGTTCTTTAGGGAACAATGTGTTGGTTCTTATATATGTGTTTCTTATGACTTGGTAAAGGAGAGTTTGTTAAAAGGCTAAATAAAATAGAGATCCAAATTTAGTGCCCGATCACTTGTACCGTGCATTAAGATTAGGTCACTATTTTTGTGCTCTTCTCTCTCCCAATGAATACTCTCGGCGAATCTAACTCAGTTCAGATAACAATTGGACCTAAAAAATAGCTAAAGCATCAATGGTTTGTGCTTTTCACCTCTAATATAAAGTGGAAATATCTATATTGTAAAAAAAAGTTAGAGGTCGTTTTAGATATATAAAAAATCTGAGATCCTCTTTCAAATAAATTTTGAAGGAGAAATTCTATGGAGAATGGGTTAAAGAGTGGCTTAAAAATTGACTAGGGACCCATATGATGGGATAAAATGTGTAGGAGATGAATAAATAGGATATGTGTGAAATTATACATCTATTTGATCATTTAAAGTTTGTGAACTTGATCTTTAAAAATTGCAATACTGTAAGCCATATATGTTTCTTTACACATCCTATCCAATTATATGTTTTAATGATCATCTTTTAGGACCATTCTTCTTATTCATTCTCCTTGAACCCATTCTCTTTAGACGTGCTCATTTAGAACATAGGGATATTGGTCATCACCCGCCTAGTTGTATTACACCGAACATTTAGGTATTTATTCCATCAAATAGAGTGGTAGTCTTTAAATATGTGGTCTATCAAAAAACAACTTCACTGGATCAATCAAACCACAGTTTTTTAAACTCTCTAAAAGTTAATCTGTTCAAATTATTTCTTTAATCTTTGAAGGTTATGATTTTTAAAAATATGATTTTATCAATTCAATCAAAGATAATTTTTCATGAACTACATCTTTAATAAAAACCTTTCCGACTCATCCATCACTACTTTATTTAATAAACTTTATATCTAAGTGGACGGGTGATAAAAATCTCAAAAAGATAAAATTCCATAATTATGTCAATGAGGTTTCGTGGAATCCATATGTGTCAAAACTCAAAACTGCTTCTTCCCATTAGAATCCAATGAATGTGAACGCCCTCTTATTAGAGTAATTGAGTGTTGTAAACTGGTTCACAAAAATCCGTTGTAAAGTTTCATGCTTTTCAGCAGAGATTTGTGGGCTGGCTTGGGCTTTACGTGCTTAAAGGCCCAACCTTGTTGGGTAAGAAACCAATTGGGCTTCTTCAAGCTTCAGACTAGCCCAGTTTGACCCATTTGTAACTATATGTTTGATAGAGATTCCACAAAACTGCTACAATGAACCTAGGGCTGCAACTCAGGTCGGGCGGGTTTGATTTCTTAAAATCCAACCTGACCCGAGTTGATATATATAGAGTCCGACCTAACCCGACCCAAATTCGCAACCCTAAATCTAGAACCCGACCTGACCCAAATTCTAACCCGAATTAACTTGAATTCTGACCCGACCCGTATTCTGAACCCATTTTAGCCTAATTTTAGCTAGGTCAGGTCGGGTTAACTTGTAAAATCCTCAACCCGACCCGACCTAAATTTCATGTTGGTTTTTATCTTCTCAACCAGACCCGACCTGCTGGCCCGAAATTCTTGACCCGACCCGCATGATTTCTCGGGTGGGGTCATGCAGGTCGGGCTGCTGCAGCCCTACTGAAACCTGGTTTTTTTTTTATTTATTCTGCATCAGCATTGAATGAGGTTTCTGGTTCGATTTCAATACATGTTCACAAACGACATAGTCCCTTACATGTTCACAAACATAATTCATTAACAATATCAAAGAATAATAGATAGTAGTAGTTGTAATTCATTTGAATTAGGATCGAAGTTGAGCAACTAATTTCTTATCCACTTGAAAGGCCTTGGCCAGAATATCATCAGCTATCAACGGGTTTGATCCGAAGACAGAATTAGCTATGGTGATGACACCGGGATTTTGGCTGCTAAGAGCGGCAATGGCGACCGCATTGCCATGTCCGGCATTGCGCTGGTAGTGAACGAGGCTTTCTGGGAAGACAAACACATCACCCCTCTGGAGGACCTTTGTAATTTGACGGTTTTCCGGGTTAGAGGTTACGAAGCCAACCTCGAGAGTGCCTTCAAGGACTGTCAAGATCTCTGTGGCTCGAGGGTGAGTGTGGGGAGGATTGAGACCCCATGCTGCGTAGTCAATACGGACCATGGAGATGCCCAGTGTGTTGAGTCCTGCTATCTGGACCACATTGACTGGGGTAACCCTCGCCCCAACTGGGTTGGATGTGTTGCCTGCTTGATGAAGCCCACCAAAGTGGAAATCGCTGGCTTGAACGACCGTCGGATCCTTGCAAGCTAAACCATTCACTACAACTGCCAAGTTAAATGCAAAGGGATATTAATATACAAATTTGAGGCTTCAAATTAGGTAATATTATGATCAACATTTCAAAAAAAAAAGAGGAATTGTTGGTAAAATAAAGAGGAAACCAGTCAACCTGGGCTACTGGGCAGTGCAACACAGAAATCTTGCAAGGGGCTGTGGTCAGCAGCAATGGCAAATGAGGAAGTGAGTGCAAGGACTGCTGCAAGGAGAAAGCCTGTGTCCATCATCTTAAAGTCTCTCTAATATGAACAACTCACTGACTTATCTGTTCTGAGTTAGGGAGAAGAAGCCTGGCTGTTATTTATACCCTGCTTGGGGCTCTAGATTAGACCTAGCCTTCATTGAAATAGTTTAATCAATTCATCCTGCTCTCTGCCTGCATAAAAAAGGACAACAGGAAAACATTAAATAAATACTGGGTGTAAAGGGAAAAGGGTCAAATGTTCATTTCCTGGAGATCCCAATCTTAAAGTTGGACGGACATTGCCAAACATGACCATTTCAACATGTCTTCTGTTTGTCTCAAAACCCCATGGCTTTGGCTTACCCTTTGATTTCTTCCATTTGTTCACTTAACTCATTGAGTCATTTAACTCAAACTCAAATTGACTCACCTGAGTCATTTCGTGCTTTTAAACAATGATTTCTTCCTACCATAGGATTGCAACTCAAGCGAGTTGAGTTGAGTTTTAATAAATCCAACTCAATTCATATAAAAATTTATTGGATTCAACTTGAATTGTTCTACCCAACTTGACTTGAATTGCTAACCACCCGATGATAAAGTCTTTGTAGAACTTCAGGGGTTAACGACAATCGTTCCTTTGTCTCAACTCGAGAATCATCGTCGTTATTATTATTATTATCATCATTATCTATTTTTCCGATTGACAATGTCAACAAAATAGCTTGATCAAAGACATCAACGATACTTCACAGCAGATGTATATACCGAATCGACCAGAGAAAAAAAAAATCGGCCGATTTCTTTTTAAAAAAAAAAAAAAACAAGCAAACAAATATCGGTTGTGGGCCTGGTCAATATCTCATCCGATACGGGTGAATATCAACCAATATTTATATTTTTTTATTTTTTTTAAAAAAAACAGCCTTTTTATTTTTTTTAATGAAATTTTTTCAAAAAAAAAAAAGTCACCAAAATTTCTGAAAAAAAAAGTATTTTAAAGAGAAAAAAATTCGGCCAAGATCTCGGCCGAACTGACACCAAATTTTTGGCCCCTGCTTTACAGTGATTAAAAAAAGGATCAGGAGTTGATCATGGTTGGATTTAGACCAGGCCCATGCGAACCTAATTACCCAAACCATATCTCATATGATAGAGATCCAGGGGTTGAAAATTCGGGGTGTCCGAATTTTCAGCCGATATTTCATCTAGGACGAGATCTCGGCCGAGATTTTCTCTCCTCATTTTTTTTTTTTTTGAAAATCTCACTGACTTTTTTTTTTTGAAAAAAATCATTTAAAAAAATAAAAAAGGCTATTTTAAAAAATATATATAGATATCGACCATGCCCATGCCGATATTTGTATTTTTTTTTAAAATAAAAATAAAAATCGGCCGAGATTTCGGTCGTATCGGCTGAATTTTTTATCTCCGACCAATAAGCACAGTATCAGCCGAGATTTCGACCCCTGTAGAGATCAAAACTACCAAGCACAAGCCCAAATATCGCCGAGATCGAGCTCTTGGGCGGGCGATATTCCATATCGGCCGAGATTTTTTCTCTCCTCAAAAAAAAAAATTTTGAAAATGTCGATGGCTTTTTTATACAAAAAATCATTTAATAAATAAAAAAGGTTGTTTATATATATATATATATATATATATCGGCCGAGATATCGGCCAGGCCCACAACTGATATTCTTTTTAAAAAGAAAAAAAGAAATCGGCCAAATTTCTTTTCCTTTGGCCGATACTGTGCGTATCGACCGAGATATCTCGATCCTCAAAAACCCGATTTATACCCCTGCACTAATGTGAACAACTACACATTGCCTAAATTGGCCTTGAACTGTGCCACAATTTATGCTTAAATTGAAGCTCAAATTTTAAACAGTGTCTCCAAGTTTTACTCAACAATCCAAATATTATATATCATTGGACTTGGGTCTTCTGACTTTAAAACGTTTAGAAAGGCCACAATTAGTTGGGCCATATTTTTAAATTGTCTCTTTTTAAATTTGAACTGTAATCTCGCAATGAAAATTGTTTTAAATATAATTAGTACTTGCGATTTAAACATTCCCATTTTAATCTGAAGAGACACTTTGTCATGTTGCACACGTATAACCATTTGAATGTGGAAAGCATAAAAAATGTCTGGAGCACTTCAATATCAATTTCCTAATGACATCTAACATTAAGATTATATAGCTAAAAATTGAATTGTAAACTGATAGTTTGATCCACTTAGAGCTTATTAAATTTACATTTAATCTATAGTCAGATGTATTATCTAACAAATGAAAATTGGATAGTAATCCTCCCACAGATGTTTTGTGTAACCAGACACGAATTTTAAAATATTCTCGATTTTACCCGTCCACTACCGTACCAAAGAAAAAATAATGTTATTTCGACTAGCCAAAACCAAATCTGTCATCATTTGCCATTTCGGCTAGCCAAAATCGAATATGTCATCTCGGTTAGCTGAATCTACCATTTCGACTAGCCAAAACCGAATCTATCATCCGAACTTGACATTTCGACTAGTCGAAACCGAATATGCCATCTGAATTTGTCATTTCGGCTAGCCAAATCTGTCATTTCAACTAGCCGATTTATATTGCAGTGGAAGGGTCAGTGATTTAGTCAGTGATCTGGTGAGCCGATCACTGAGCCAATTTATATTGCAGTAGAAGGGTATAATGGATAATACCCTAAATCTCGTGTCTTGTTACACAAAACACCCGTGGGAGGATCACTATCCATGAAAATTAAGTAACAGAGTGAAACTTTAAAAACATGACTTTTCTACTCCAACTAAAATAAAAAAATTTAGGTATCTTATTCAAACAATGACTTTTTTAACTTACCCACATGAGCTTATATAAGCCCTATATAAAAGCATCATAAAGAACCATAAAGAGGATAATTTGAAAGTGTATTCTAGATTTAAGACGAAGAGCACCTACTTAAAAAAGATTTTTACCATCTACTTATTAGTCTTCACTCTCAATCACAGTTGTGGCCTTTTCTTCTTTATTTTCTTCCTTGTAGTGTCTGACTCAACTAGGACTGACTCTTCTCAGTTCTTTTGGATTTTTAAACTACGCTTTACAGTGTCCTAAATCTCAATTCAAGCACGATTAAGGAACCATACCCTGTTTGAGAAACCAAATTTTAGTAGAAGAGATGCACTCAGTAAGAGAAATGGGAACTGTTCCTTTTTCTGAATCTCTATGATCATGCAATTTATTATAAGCAGAAAAGAGAGCAAAATAAATCATGCAAGCCAGCATTTTTTTCAGAACCTCAATAATCAAGCAGTTCATTAACAATGGAAAAATACTTCATCAACAAAAAATCACAAAAGGTTTTGAACAGGTACATCTCATATTCCTTTGGACAAAAGTCGGAACCACAGCTTTCTATGTACTGATGGTACCTGTTACAATGTCTTCTGGGATAAAATGTTGTAAATGAATTGTTCAGCTCCAATAGTGTTGTTCTATCGATCTTGTGGCTGGCTCTCTGCTAGTTCACAAAGCCTGTTGAAAAAGACCAGATCTTGAAAACTCTCATGTTTATAACATAAAACCATCAAACCAACCATTTCCAGATCTGAACAAGGTAATTGCATTTAAGGATATCTGCACAAATCACCTGAAAAGGCAAGCCCTGCAGAAAAATAAGCACAGAGGTCACCTTGAGTTTTAGAAGGTAGGAGGACAGTTCCACCCCTTGAGCATGCAAGCCAAGCACTTCTGTTTCATACTGCTGCCTTTACCATCTAGATTCAAAACTAAGTCGATGTAGAATTCCGCTACATACTAGTTATCTACAAATAATATAAATACGTAAATTGTAGGGCAGATGGAAATTGGGACTGAAGGCAAACCTCCCTATACAGTAGATACAAATGCATAACATGAAGCGAGGTTCAGGTAAGAATGTCAACAAACAAGGGTAACTACAGTGGCATTGACAGAAAAGAGGAACAGAGAATGCATTGGTACAATGAGGAAGGAATTTGCTTCCATTTAAGTAGATCAGATCCAGGATAGAAGTGAATCTAAAATAAAAAAGATGGGCCTTTCAGAACAGATGAGATTTTTTTTCCAATTGGTTGGCCAGAAATGTGATACTACATTCAGATTTACAAGATGAAGGCAAAGTGAAATTCAGAAGCCTTGTGTTTGCTGTGAAGTGAAATGCATCTCCAGCCGAAAAAGGCCGACTCATAATTAAAGCCTGTACATCTCCAAAATGGGGACCTCAACTCGTAGTTGAATCCTTCATGTTAAAAAAGGCTAGGAAAAGGTTGAAACAGGGCCAATGCTAGAAGAATGTGATCCTTCTCCCTCTATGTTTTCATCACTAGAAGGCATCTGCCGCATGTCTGATAGCGACAGTCGCCTAGACTTTCCTGGACCTGCTTCTCCAGGCCCTTCGGATGAGGGAGGCAGTGCAGCAGTTCCTGAAGAAGATCCTAATAAACGCCGAACAACTGGGACATCTGTTGAAGACGATGAAGAAAAACCATATGCAAAGGTCCCCATAGGATGGTCAAATTTGCAATTTGGGCCAAACTTGCAGATACCATATCGAGAATAAAAGATACATAAAGGTTCACCCTGTTGAAAAAAGAAAACAAGCACTATCAATAGATGACTCAAAAATAAAATGAAAAAAGCTTGGTAATCAGCTTTAAAATTAACAATATGAGGATCTAATAGCTATTCAAGGTGTGCATCTTTGTGTAATGATCTACTAACAAAATACAGGTGACTTTTTCTGTGTACATTATGAACATTACAACCATTTCTCCATCTATTTGGGACTTTTTTCCATGTACTTGGTGAAGCTAATGTCAAAAGAAGGCAGCACTTTAGAATCTCTTTGTTACACAAACTGCTATAGGTCAAGAAAAATAAATAAATAAGACCATGTAAAATGTAATTTCTTTATTGCGATGCATTTGTTGGCTGTCTGAGTCACAGAAGGTATAGCCCTCTTCTCTTCAGCTAATGCAAAAGGCTTTAGAATGACAACATTGACCAATGTTCTTCATCTCTCCAACAACTATATGCTGTTGGATGTTAGAAAGGTCAAACAGGTTAGTCATGACACATTTCTGAATCAACTATTCAAGAGTCAATATGGCTTTCATAAAGGGAACCATGAAAGTTTCAGATTAATATAATTTAATGACTGAGTAGGAGACAGGTTATTTATTATGGGCATAACTTTTGTTTTCTTAGTGACAGGAAGACACAGCTCCATGAATATATTTTAACTAGTTTAAGGAGATAATGTCCATAACTTTATGAACAAACAAAAACAACTCTAAATTTCTCACACAAGAATAAAAAAAAATTGTCCTTTTAGTTTAGTTTTTTTTTTTTTTTTAAGATTTAAGATTAAGAGACAAGCATGCAAAAGACCTAATTACAAGAACTTAGTTTAGGAGAAACACTCAATACAATTTCATATGTACCGTAATTTAAATGTTGCTCTGGGGAAAGGTGGTTCAACAATAGACATGTATTTTGTTTTCTTACCAAGAAAGAAATAGCAGCAAGCATAACATTTTAATAGCTTAAGAAGAAAACATCCAAACTTCATGAATGATCAAAAAGTTGACTATGTTATGTCACCCAAAAGAAGAAGGAAAAAAAAAAAGCTAATGCATCCAACCACAGAAACCTAGTTTAGGAGAAACACGTAACTAATATTTAGGATGATCCTGAATAAGATCTCATTTCTTTCCTGAAACAAATTAAACATGTCATTGCATTTTTCTAAGTTAAAGAGAGAGGATTGTTTTTTCAGTAGAAAATAAAGAAACAACTATGCAAATGTTTGCATGCCACATCCACATTAAATCATCCGGGGAAATGAATGGTCAATGAACTTACAGGGCGTATTGGAAGGCCCATCGGACTCAATACACAGTTTGGAACAGGAATCAACCTCTCTCTAGGATGATGGAACCTGCACATCGCACCAAACTTACAATCCCCAGTCTTCATGTAAAATTGGCATTCTGGTTGATCAGGTCTCTCAGGAAATACATTCTCCCTCTGCAACGCGTAAAGACCCACGGGAACAGAACCAGAGCGATATGAAGAAAATGTCCCTTGAACACCTGGACTTGAACTTTCACTTTGGCGTGGAGTCCCATAATATTGCCCAGTTCCCAATGTTTGCTGCTGGTTTTCTGATGATGAAACTGATCCCAACTGCCCCTGAAAAGATATCCCAAAAATAAAATAATTGATGGTGCTCAAAATGTACATACAACACAGAATAAAATTATGATACACTCCAAAGATAGAGAATGACTTGTAATTCAGCCTAACTATAAAATTATAATTGATCTTGTATTTACCACTTTAAGAATAACTTAATACCTCAAGCCTACATATCAAACACAAACATGTAGGCAGTCCTCAAATTTACATGAAACATATAAGCAACATATGATATCATGTCAACTTAGATCAGGCAAGAACGTGAGAGAGAGAGAGAATAGAAGCAACTTGCTATGTCAAGTAATTCCCAATCACAGATAGATTTGCAGTGTTCAAATTCATTTAGACCATGGACTAGAGCAATGCTCACATAATAAAAAAAATAAAGAGGTGGGGTGGGGATGGTTTGGAAACCAATGTGTGCAACCTAAAAATATGAGCAAATGTGGAAAATTTTGTGTAATTTGTGGAAATGAAAAAGTAATCATCGGAATAAGCAAGCTGTAGACATCTAGGGTCGAGGGTGATTCTTATAGTACCATGAATGTACTTAGAAGGGTCTTGTTCCCTTAGAGGCTGATAAAAGATATGAGAGAGAGAATAATGGATGCTATTCTAGAAATTAAATCTATAATCTAGGAGGGATCATTGAAGAAAAGATGATAGAACATCATTTAAAATTGATTTGGTCAGATAGGCAAAAGAATAGAAACAACCTCATAAGAAAAAATTACAAGTAGAAGGTGACAAGAGAAAAGGGACGCTATTAAAGACTTGGACTGATTTGATGCAAAAGGACATAATAGATTATTGAGTAACAGAGAACATGTGATAAGTGGTTTTGATAAAGATGATGATAGACCTAGTTGTAGATTGCTCTTTGCATCATGTCCCAGGAGGCCTTGTGAGATCATCTTTTCTTCTTTTTTAGCAAAACTCTTCTCCAAAACCATTACATTTGCAAATGAAAAATAGAATTATCATGCGACTCTCTCTCATTGAATGGAATGGTTTTACCTAACTACCTAGTCTTGCTCTGTATTTGCATCATTCACAATATTCATGAGCCTCAATCCTTAGCACAAAATATCGTCACTAGACAAAAGTTATGGCAAATGAACTTCAATCCCTCAACGAAATGTGGATGTTGCTCCTCATTAATGAAAGGAGACAGATTTATTCTCCTTTTTGGATTTCGTTGGTCACTTATTCACTGACTGCCCCTTTCCCTACCCCGTTTTGATAAATGTCCTTTTTATGGCCATTACTCAACTTTTTCTATTCACCTGCAGATAGATGGGGCATGGGCCTTTCTCCAAGAGAGGTTAAGTAATTTGGAAAATGGCACCACCAGCCATCGCACAGGAAATGTGGAAGGGAACAATAGAAAGAGCGTAAAGATGTTTTAAGAGAGGCCTCATTGCGGTCTTCATTGATGGCAAGCACCATATCTTAATTGATCCAGTGAGTCTCGCATTCAGAGAGATAATTGGAACGCAGCAACAGACCTTCTAAATAATTGGGGATCTATTGTTTTGAAAGGTTAATGAAGACATTTGTAACCACTGACACTCCTGTCCTAGTGAATCATGATTATGCTGCTAAGTCTATTAGTTTTGTAAAGTTTTCGTTGTTTATTTGTGTTGATCACCTTTATGAAATGAAAAAAAAAAAAAAGAATATGTTGTATATATTTCTTCTTTAATAAATTGTCAGTTACTTCTCATAAAAAAAATGCAAGAATACAGACTAGAAATGAGCAGTCGAAGTAAAAACTCATGGTGCTCTTGGATGCTATAAAAGCACACCCTGTTGCTAAATGATATTCTTAGGAATAAAAAATTGGATAGTCAGGTAATATTTGCTACCATTGCAATCATATCACCTTGTTCTTTCGTTACTTTTATTGCCTATATTCTAGGTTGCAATGGCACGTGTACGAGTGTCAAGGTCCAACATGGATGCAAGGTGTTGGACTCTACAAATCAAAAAAGATACTCGGGACTTAGCACCATATTTAAATAAACTTAAATTTAGATTTACTTAAGATCAAAAAAATGTTTGAGAATAATACTAACAAAAATGATGTACTAATTTTACTCTAAACAATTAAATGATAAACATGTCAATATTTTAATTAGATTTCAAGAGGAGAAAGGTATGGTAATATTTTAGTTATCTTGGAAAACAATATTAAAAAGTACTAGAAGAGTTTGATACGTGTGAGAGGTCCTACATGGGTGGGAGTGTCCAACATAGGTACGTAACATATTTTGAACAGTCCATGCAACGTAGCTTGCATTCTATGCTGGGATATTTTTCATATGGTGCGAAAATCTTTATAAATGGGTCCATGTGGATCTATCGTCAGCTCTTTCCCACCTTGTCCAGTTATGTTCATTGGCTTCATGTGCTCTTTATGGTATCAAGTGAGCTCCCTAAGCATGGTGTTGGAAGTTCAGTTCAATTGTTCTTTTACTTTGAATATAAGGCAAGTGCATTTACCATGCTCTATCACTTCCATTCCAAAACAAGTGTACTGTTATGCAATGTGTTGGTGGTATGATTACAATAGACACCTCTCAAACGAAAAATAAAAATAGCAAGAGGATATGACTATAAGAGGAAATGACTGGTTAAGAAACCAAGTCAGTATATTGTCAAGTGAAGTATAGAGCGACGAAACATACTAATAATAATTTTATGTATTTATTTACTTATTTATTGGTTTGGTTGCTTTAAAATAAGATGGTTGTATTGCTTTCTTCTTTACCTGCATTACAATGTGAAAACAAAAATGTAAGTCAAGTTCCTCATATTTCTATTTTTCATGCAAAGAAACATAATTGATTACCATATCGTTTATCATCAGTTTCAGGAAAGATCAGTATCACTCCCATGATCTTCTTTACAGATTAAATTGTTGATTTCCTTAAATGGAGGAGGAGGAACTCAAGCCTTCAAGTACTCCAATTTTCCATTTCCCGAACTCACAATGGTTGATCCTACATGGGGCTTATAGTACAAGAATATAGAATGTAGTTCATTAGGGTATTTTGGAATCTTTTTACACAGTTTCTCATCTTACTTTGTTATAACAGCATTTTAGGCCTTATGGTTATTGTTATAGTTTCATTAGGTGGGAAAGACCTAGCAGTCTCCTCTATAAAACCATGTGCCGCCTCCTCCTTTTTTCCTCCCATGAATGTCCATGTACATATGAAGCTCTTAATGTTTTTTGCAATTTCTCTTTATACAACCTTCTTCTCCATGCACAAGTTTTTTTCACGAATGCATGCATAATAACTGACCTGGTCTAACAATCAGTTGTTGATCCAAACAATGGATGAGGGAGTGCAAAATGTTCACATTGAACAAATGATCCCAATTGTCTAATCAATCAGTTATAGATCATATCTTTCAATATATATGTGTGTGTGTGTGCGCGCGCGCGCGCGCATGTGTGTGTGTGTTTTGTAGATCATCCACAACACAACCTTCTTGATGAACAGTAAGACCAACTACGGCCGTTGTGGATCACTTACCAGGGAGAGAGAGGATAGATGTTGGGGATCTCCATCTCTAAACTATTCCCCTTACATATAGTGAGTGTTGGGAGATTAATGCCTTGTCAATATGAATGAGGGACATGCTTTTCTTCCAAGTGATTTTGCAACTCCAGAGTTGTCCAGGGACTGTAGAGGTTTTAAAAACCTTTGTCTTTACACTTTTCTTTTAGTTTTTCAATGGGTAAGTATAATACTTATTTGAGAGAGAGAGAGGTAAATAAATATTTTGATAAAAGTAGAGTGACACAGGAAATGGATTCTGACACTATGCATAGCAAATGCTAAAACACGTACCTTTATGCCTATATCCAATTTCTTGAATTCCCATATCGATTAAAAAGTTAACATATAGAAGTATATGAATGTATGAAAAAATCAAGTACTAATCTTTGGCAGGCCATTGATTCAAACAATTGATAGTTTGATAGAATGCATAATAAAGGGTTTAAATAAGTTTCTTTGAAAACTCCGTTTGAGGCCCAGAAGAAAGGAAGAAACGAAGTTTTATGATATATGCACTCAGAATATGATAAAAAGCCAAACAGACCATGTTCAAGCATATGACAAGGAACTTTCAGAAAGAGTAGAAGAGAGAGAACATGCAGGACTTACAGGGTATGCATTCCAACCAGGAACTGGTACCACACCTTGGGGAAGAATCAACTGAGTATAACTTGAAGGACCTTGCCAACGTGGGCTTGCTACGAAAGAGGCTCTTGACAAGGGCCAGTTTGTCAATCCTCCTGGATAAGATTGCTGACCAGGAGTTGTTGGAGAATGTACAGGAGGATAAACAGGAGAGCCACGCAATGAGACCATTGCGCCAGATGGCTGTGGGTGGTGAAATTTACAAGTGCTCCCAAACTTGCACTGTCCAGTTCTTAGATAATAAGCGCACTCCTTTTCATTCTACAGGGAGAAATGGAGTGTCATGTAACAGTATTTTCTCCGGATGAAAATGATTGAAACATAACAAAGAAAATAAAATCTTGAAGAGAAAGTAGGAAAAAAATAAACCATATTTTTATGAGCAATTGATTATAGTCTATGCAAATAAAGATATGATGATAAAGCGAATGAGAAGTACAAACCTGACGGAGTGGATAGCCTAACATATTTAATAGAACTCTTCCAGCAATGCCAGCCTTATCCCTAGGATGATCAAACTTGCATGTGGCTCCAAATTTGCATGTTCCTGTCTTCAAGTAGTACTGTAAACGGATCCAACAAATAAAACTTTCAGTGTCAATATTGAAGAAACTAAAAAGAATAAAGATAAATGCTCCCATTGGGGGAAGAGAAAATTTGACAAAAAGTGACAACTCTGCATGAAAGGTTCAAGGAAAAGATATTGGGGCACATCCTTCCACATGCATGCAAGCCAACAAGCCTATTCAGAGATCCTTTTTTCCAAAGATCTTTTACTTCAAAATTTTCAATTCAATACAAACTCAGTTTGAATATGATTGTCCATCTCTTCTCTATCAGAGCACTAAGAAGATCTTTTTTATTACAATGAGTTTACTTTTAAAATAAAAAAACAAGAAGAAGATGAAGAAGAAGAGATAGAAGAAAGTAGGGACCAACAGAGACATGGAAGGGCTCCCCAATGAACAGCAGTACAAAGGAAAGATTAATGAACCTCCCAATGAACAGAACCACAAAGAACTTCTCTAACCTGTATTTAGGATGCAAAGTGGTTGGTCAACCATGTACAATGATAATCAGGTGAACACAATGCATGAACCAAACCACCCCCCACCCCACCTTCTCTCTCTCTGCACACACACAGTGCTATCATTGTGCAGCCAGGTGGAACCTAGACCAGCTGCAATCTGTAATTTGCCCTCTTTTTCACAGATTTTTGGAGCCCTTAAGTTGATGCAATCTGTCTGTAGAAATGGATGATGTGATATTTTGCCAAAACTAATCAATTCAAGAACAGAATCAAATGACACATGCATCTTGCTATCTGACTGCCATTGTTTGGGTATCCACGCACCATGCTTTATTTCTTTTTGCAGTAGAATTGGTAACAATTAAAAAAAAATCCAGTTAAGCATCAAAACATGGGAGGAAATAAAGTTATGAAGGATGTAGCACCAACGCCACTTGTACTTATAAGTGCATGTATAAAGTATGACAACAATAAAGAAGTCCTGTCTAAACCCAAAAATAAAAAAGTGAAAATACATTACCTGGCACTCAGGCTGCCCTATTCTTTCAGGGTATCCTCCCTTCATCCTTGCAGCAGCAACAGCCTGGCAATTAACAGGGCCTAATCTAATTCATCAATTCTAATTAAAGCTTTAGAACATGTGAGTGAATCCCAAATAAACATGAGATTTAAAGTTATTTTCTGTAACAATAATTTGATTACTTGAAAATTAAAAAAATCAAAAAACCTAGAGATACAAGGGGAAGCATCAGGCACAGACAAACAGAACAAACATCATTGAAGCTCACATACGCCAAACATCCACCATCATGAATTTATACTTCATGTAAGATAAGAACCACAAATAAAATCACAAGAGAGGGAGCAAATAGAGACAGATAGAAGTTTATGGTGATCTGCAAAAGCTGATAGCTTCTTATTGTGTTAATGTTGTACAGGATTTGAATGAAACATTTTGCAGCAAATGAAAAATGTTAAATTCAAAAGATGCCTATCAAACATGGGTATTCCAGAAAATTTAGATGAATTTTGAATAATGAAGTAGCTCCCTGACCATGCTATCGATATTGAGGTTTTAAGCAATTGTAATAGCAGGTAGATACTTAAATGCAGGTCAAGAGGTAAGGATCCAAACAAATAAATATATATGCATAGAATTACACCTTTGTTATAAGTAGTTAAGTTGATCTAGTTTATAAGGACATGCAAGAAGATATTTCAGACAAGTACTGGGGCTTACCAACTTCCTGTTGGGAGGATGGTTGAATCGGCATGTCATCCCAAATCTACATAGCCCGGTCCTAAGGTAATAAGCACAGTCTTGTTCACCTGGACGCTCTGGATAGGGCCCAGTTTCCACACTTTCATTAGGTCTCAAGTTCATTTGCCACATTGAATCTGTGAGAACAGAAACAGGTCCTTCTGAGACACACTGCTAAACTATTATGGCAACTCAGAAACCTCTCAAAAAAAGGAAAATAAACGACACACACACACACACACAGGGAGAAAGAGAGTTTGAGAAGTATCATACATGGAAACCCATTTTGGACAGAAATGAAAGAGAATGGATGTCTCATGGCAAAATTTAGAAATTGCTGGATGCAGACTTTAGAAACTTTAAATAATAATGATGATGATTTGAAAAAATATATATATCTAGAACAAAAGCATGGCAGTGCTGGGCAGGAAAAATGTTAAAAGAAAATGGCGTGATGACCAAAGAGAGGTTCAAGAAATAATAACAACAATAAAAATAACAGCAATACTAAATAATAGCATAGTTCTTTGCATGTCCAAAGAATATGTTTATGCAAAGGGCAGAGAATCCAACATTTCCATGTTCCAACCCCAATTATATATATGAAAGGAGCATAAACATAATCTATGAATTATGATAACATTATGCAGCATGATCCCTCCCGGTAGAGCCAGGAAGAAACGGTCCCATTCACTGTACATGCTCATATATAAAGATAAGAGACAGCCCACAATTGGACCTCATTTACTTTTCGTTACTGCATCATCCTATGACTTTGTATTACCAGTACATAATTGATCCAGACTGTACGTGTTCACACGTGCATTCATATAGTCAAGCAAAATAAATGGCATTCACACTATGCAGTTTTCAAGACAATAATCCCAAAGCACCTACATTCAAAATGCTCCATTGGAGCCAAACACGTTTAGAACTAATAATTGATTCATTTCCTTCAAAAACCCAATCTTCTGCTGAATCGAACTGAGAATGATCAATATTGGGAGTAACAATTCAATACCAAAAATGCTGCTATAAACAGGCTTAAGAATAAAGATACAATTCGCTTCAACCCCAATCATATATATGAAAGGAGTACAAATATAATCTATGAAATATGATAAAAATATGCAGAATGATCCATCCCGAACTCCAGATAGAGCCAGGGACAAACAGTCCCAATCACTGTACATGCTCATATGTAAAGATAAGAGACAGCCCCCAATTGGACCTCATTTACTTTTCGTTACTGCATTATCTTATGACTTTGTATTACCATTACATGATTGATCCAGGCTGCACGCCTTCTCCATGTGTTCACACGTGCATTCATATAGTCAAGCAAAATAAATCGCATTCACAGTATGCAGTTTTCAAGAAAATAATCTCAAAGCACCTACATTCAAAATGCTCCATTGGAACCAAACATGTTTAGAACTAATAATTTATTCATTTTCTTCAAAAACCCAATCTTCTACTGAATCGAACAGTGAATGATCAATATTGGGAGCAACAATTCAATATCATTGGAACCAAACATGTTTAGAACTAATAATTTATTCATTTTCTTCAAAAACCCGATCTTCTACTGAATCGAACAGAGAATGATCAATATTGGGAGCAACAATTCAATACCATAATGCTGCTATAAACAGGCTTAAGAATAAAGACACAATTCGCTTCAACCCCATCGATTGTAACTCCCCACAAACAATCATTGGTTTATTTCCTTCAAAAACCCAATCTTCTATTGAGAACCAAGAAGGATCAACGTTGGAAGTAACAATTCAATACCAGAATTTATAATATTAACAAGCTTCATAATAAAGACACAATTTGCTTGGTCTCCATCGATTGTAGTTCTCCACAAAATAACACATAAAAATTACAAATTTATAATGAAAATGTAATTAGAAAACAATGCACCCTGACAGATTCACACTCACTATGAATCAGAAACTAGCACAGGAATTGCAGATCAGAGAGCAAAAACGGACTCCTAACTGGGAATTACCATGTGAGCGCCAGATTTAAGAAGAAAAAATGAAACTTCAAAAAAAAAAAAAAACGAATTTAACTATTAAATGAGGAAAAAACATATCAATTCCAAAAAGGCAGAATTTTGCCAAAACTGGGCAATTTACCATGTGATCACTGATCAAAATTTACAAAACAAGTGATAATAAAAACCAAAAGAAATTCAAATTTAAGCCCTCCATATGATTGCCAGATTTAATAAAAATGAAAAGGAAAACAAAAAACCGAACTTAAGCCAAAGAAAAAGCAAAAAAAAAAAAACAATCAATTAGAAAAAAAAACCAGAATTTTTCGAGATCATCAAAGTTCAAGGCAAATTCACGAAGCGGCATTGGTTTTTCCAACTCGAATTGCCACAAAGTTTCCGAATTCTCCCCAATTCACGCACAATTCGCAATGTTCGATCCAAAATCCCCAAATCCAATGCTCCGATCCATCAGGCAATGCTGAATTTTAGGAGAGATGGAAACCAGAATAGAAATTGGGAAACCCTGACCTCCGTTGAGCTGAGGTGCAAGAGAAGACCCATCTCTTGACATTTGAATCCCGCTTTCGTACTCCATCCGAAAACAGGCATCAGCTAACCCTAGCTCGGAATCGCATTTCCTTGGAAAAAAAATTTCGCGGAAATTGAGTTTCCTTTCCTAGGTTTGAGTGAATTCCAATCGAGATCGAGAGAGAGAGAGAGAGAGAGATTAGTCCTCTCCACAAAAGGGAAGACGAATAAAAACCAGTCATCCACCAGACAGCCAGTCGTTTGTTGCTCTTTTCACCCGCGTAATAGGAAAAAATCCGGACACCGGAAACCGCTTTTGTGGAAAAATGAGAACTGCTTCCAAGGGCAAAACCGACGGTTTGGATTTTATTTTTTATTTCTCTTTTCAGCGTTGGAAGTAAAGTGCTCCTGCCGATTATTTTATAAGTTTAGTCCTTCACGCATTCCACCACGTGGCTCTATCAGCAAACAGGGATTTCCTGCCGTACTTCTATGTTTCTTGGGTTGAATTTTAACATGACCCACGTGACCCGAGCTAAAAAATTATTGAGTTTGGATTATGTTTTGTATATCTCAGGTCAGATTGGATTGAAAAAAAATAAATTCGTATGAAATTTATGTTGAATCGGATTAAGAAATTTAAAAACAATTCAATCCGAATGCACCAAGTTATAAAACATCACTTTGGTTAACTTGAGTCAGAAATTCAAGTCAGATTAATTTGAATCACTTAGGTCAGCAATTTGGATCGGATTGTTCAATAATTTTTAACAGCATTGAATTGAATTTATTAAAGTCTCAGTAGACCCAAGTTTCAGCCCTACAATAAAATATAATACTCTAAAGTCTATAAACTTTTATAATTCAACATCATTATACTCATACAGTCTTTTTTATATGACACTTGACTATATCAGGCTCAATAATCAAATGAAAGTTTATATTATTAAGAATGAACAGCAAGTTAATGATGCCAATACAACAATGAATTACAATCTCACTGCAAAGCTTAATTTCTTTTAACCAAAAAAAAAAACACTGCAGAGCTTACATTGAAGTTGGCTCAAATGGAATTGTGAAAAAGCCTACCTATGATCAATTCAAAATCTCAACTTAATTTGAGTTTTTTTTTTTTTAAGTTTACACCAAACTAAGCAAACATCCGTCAAAGCGATTTCATTACTTAATAGCTAGAAGTATTTATAAATAATATAAATTATGGAATCACAAATTTAAAAGTTAAGGTAATGAAATTGTAATTTTGATGATGACCATGAAAGTTTAATGTTAAAATAATTTGATGTTATATAATTTTAGTAGACTTTTAATTTGTATGATTTTATATTCATCTAATCCCATATAGTTTTCATGAAAATCTTAAAAACTCTCCTTGACCATTAGTCAATAACAAAAATACTTTCAAAGAATTATAATCATTATTTATCATAAAAATAAAAATCATGAAAATCAATAAAATGAAAAATTAGGGTTGAGTCTAAGCACAAAAAAAAAGAAGTGAAGGACAACTATACAAATATTTTAACAATCTCATGGATATTTACAAGAACTTCACAAATGTATGAAAAATAATAATATAAACAAAATAAAATAATAAAATTATGGGGTGTTGCTTGTCCAATAATAAATTGATATTGGGACCAAAAAGCAATGAATAAGTAGTTTTTTTTTTAATATAAACAAAATTAAGTAGTTTTTTAATATAATTAAAATTTTGTTATTTTTGTTCATAGGGGCATTTTTATCATTTTGAACATTTCAAAGAGCAAGTAATTGAGAATTTAACTTTGACTTTTAGACAATTAAGTGTTTTTTTTAGTAGTATGAGAAAATATCGGCCAATATCAGTTGAGATATCATCTGGATTCATGATCGATACTCAATTTTTTTTAAAAAAAAAACACTGATATAAACTGTATACAAGCGATACGGAACTAATTCCAACAAGACCTTTTATATTTATGAATTGTAAATTTTTTAAAAAAAATACCTTTAATAAAAGAGGTCTAAAAAGATGATTGAGCTAACTTTTACTCAACCATATAATGTGATGAAATTCATTTAATAATAAATTCAAATTATTATATCTTACTTTACCTCATTTGAGATTCCAGATGAAACTATTGTCCAAGGTGAAATATTAGTAAATTATATTATATTAAAATTATTAATTCAATTAATAATAAATCAGTAAATATATTTTTAACACCATATGATATTATTATATTAAGCCAGAAAACAAAGACCTTGCAACCAATATCCAAAGCATGCATAAAATAGGACATAGACATGAATTAAAAAGGTCCTTAGGAGCACGAGGAAATGGCTTTCTGAGGCGTTATAACCGGGTCACCACTTCGACTCCGGCGGAGGGGCATTTAAGGCGCCAAAACCACGCGTGCAGTGTCCTGAAAGTGGGGCCGCTACCTTTGCTTTGTAAGAAGAAGGGACGCTCCAGAATTCGCCACGTGTTTGATTCTGATACGATTGTCAGAAACCCTCTCCTCTTTTCTTACAACAGTCACACATCCCTCCTGACGTCTCTTTCTCTTCTTCTCCCGTTTAAATTGACCAAAATGCCCCTATGCGAGAATTTCTAAATTGACAGACATACCCCTGTAATGTGGGGGCAGGCACGGGAGGTGTGAGGGGCAAGTAGTGACGCACGGAGAAAAGCCGATCCTTGATTCTCCTTCCTTTCGACCCTCTTCACCACGTGACACGTAACACGTGCCCCATGCATTTAACTCCTACCAGACTCCAGTGGGTCCCACCAGGCATGCCACCAATGGGGGCCACAAATCGACCTAAATGGCTGTGGTGCATTTCTTTCTTGCGTTACATAGAAATAGGAGAATTTTAGTCTATTATCTCTTCGAATCACTTGTATCAAACAATTTGACGAGTCAATTTAAAAAATAAAATAAATAATACAGTACAATGTATGTTTGAATTATATAAAATATTCATAGTAGGGTCACTACCCTAATAATATAGTATTGAAGTTGAGATAGATCAGTAATTTGAATTAACAATTTAGGTTGAATTGAGTTTATTAAACTATGATATTAATCAAAATTAAATTTTCTAACTAAATAAATTTAAAATATACAATGTACCGTTAAAAACATGTAAAATAATCTTAGACACTTAAACCATTTATCATTTGAAGTCTTCCAAAAAGTCTTTCACCACTTTGTTGAACAATTATAGAAAGCGATGTTTTTCCAACCATGTTGGCCACAAATCAGTGGTTAAGTCAAATGAATTCAGTTGGAAAAGCAGCAAACTTAGTGAAGCCAACATCTCCATGATTTTGTGTAGTCTCTCTCTCCATGGCCAAACATTTCTATAATCTGTTAGGTTGAATATTTATGGGTTATAATAATCTAATCTATTTAAGGACTTATAATTATAGTCGGGCATTGAGTAGGATATTTTTAGGTTTTTATTTTAAATAACAAAATACTTTTTCAAATATAATAATAACCTTTCTATGCTCTATTTTTTTACTAAAATTACTAAAGTATTTCTTAAAATAAGTGGGTGTCTCAAAAGTGAAAGAAAGAAGCAAAATTATTTAAATAATTGCCTAGAAGAGACAACTAGAATTTATAAACCTGTTCTTATAATAGAATATTATATACTACTTAAAAATATTTTGAGTCGGGTCTTAAATCTTGAGAGTTTCTAGATAATACAACCCAAGTTAAAAATATTAAATTTACAAAACTTAAACTCAAATTTTTGTATGATATTTGATCTAACTATTTTTATGTTAGTGTCTACATGGGTCTCATTTTTAATTGGGCCGGATAAATTTACTACTTATAAATACGGGTGAATAAATTAAGTAGATGCCCGAGTTGAAAAGGCCGATGTTCTGATGAATCATGTCAGTTGGCAATTCTGTCTAATGATAAAAAAATTATATGGATGGATAAATTATTATATTTATTATGAGAATGTATTAAATGAAGATTCTAAAAAATTAAATAAAAAATAAAATTAATTTTAATCACCAAATTTAGTATAAAGTTTTATAAAGGAACAAAAACGTGCAAAGGTTTTGCTAATAGAAGACGCCCACTTTTGTGAACGTAGGAAATATTTATCTAATTTGAGTGAGCCTCGTTGGTCATATAGATACCACATTTTTCTATTAGGAGACACCTCTTTTTATTTTTACGTATGAAATTATAATTTTACCCTTCCATATTTTGATAGTTCAATTGAACCTCCTGTGTATTATCGTCCGATCGAACGATTTCATCCGAACAAATGTTATGGAGGGAGATTTTCAATAGAAGTCGTTTCTCCGATTTTTACAAACAATATATCAAAATTCATCTACTCTAAATTTTATGAACTCGATAACTGATTTTAAGTAAAAAGGGTATAATATTGGACTTCAAAATCGTATTCAAAGAATTAAGAAAAAATGACATTCCTGCTTAATTATTTGGGTGCGATTTTTTAAATCCAAAACTTACCCTTTTTCACTTAAAATCAATGTCGGAGTTCATAAAATTCAGAGTAGATGAATTTTGATACATTGTTTGTAGAAATAGGTTGAGAAACTGTCTCGTTTGAAAATTCGAGTAAAACGCTCAAAGGTTACAGTCATTAGGGAGGTCGTTTATCGACCAATTTTTAAAAACAAGGTATCCAAAATTCATTTATTTTGAATTTTATGAACTCTATGACTGATTTTAAGTGAAAAATGTATAGTTTTGGACTTAAAAAATCGTAGTCAAAGAATTAAGAAGGAATGTCATTTTTCTTAATTATTTGGGTACGATTTTTTAAGTCCAAAACTATACCACTTAAAATCAGTCACAGAGTTCATAAAATTCAAAATAGATGAATTTTGATACATTGTTTGTTAAAATTGGTTGAAAAATGACTTCTTTGCCTACTGTAACATTTGTGCGTTTTGCTTAAGTTTTCAAACGAGGCGGTTTCTCAACCTATTTGTACAAATAGTATATCAAAATTCATCTATTCTAAATTTTATGAACTCCGGGATTGATTTTAAGTGAAAAGGGTATAGTTTTGGGTTTAAAAAATTGTATCTAAAGAATTAAGAAGGAATGCTATTTTTTCTTAATTCTTTCGGTGCGATTTTGAAGTCCAAAACTATACATTTTTCACTTAAAATCAGTCTCGAAGTTTATAAAATTTAGAATAGATGAATTTTGATATATTGTTTGCAAAAACCGGTCAAAAAATGAAATCCCTCTCTACAACATTCATTCGGACGATTCTTAGAATCGTCTGATGGAACGTTCTCTCTACGATCTTCAATCGGATGATAATATACGGGTAGTTCAATCAAACTATCAAAATATAGAAGGATAAATTGATAATTTCATACTTAAAAATGAAAAGATAGAATCTAATAGAAAATTGTGGTGAATATATGACATTTTTAAAATATAATTATAGATGATTACAGGTGGAGAAGTATTTAAATAAAAATAGGTTCATAGACACCATTTCTTTAGCTGACTTTTTCTTAAATACCCCATGCACCGCCACATGTGTCATGGGGATCTGGAGTGCCCTTGGATTTCCTTTCCTTTGCCACGTGTACCATGGGGGGTTTTGGAGTGTCCTTGGATATCCTTTCCTTTGCCACGTGTACCATGGGGGTTGGAGTGCCCTTGGATTTCCTTTCCTTGAGGTATGTTGGCTTAATCCAATTTAAAATTGGGGTTGGATCTGCTTTTAGTAGGTCCTAAGTAGATTTTATATCCTAAGAAAATGCCAATTTTTTTTATTGCGGAAGAAATGGCTAAACTTGAGTTTAAAGTTTTGTCCTTATGTGGAATTTTACTATTTTTAATATTTTTTTCTCTAGAAATGAACTCAAAATCAATATACCCAAAATTTTAGGTATAATAAGTTTTTCTTTTTTAATTTATGTGTGGAAAACTGTGAGAAACTCAGTGTAAAATCACATGAGTGATACTAACTGTCCTTAATAAGCATTTTACTAAATTTAAAAAACTAGATGTGGAATGGGCCAAAATATCAACTGAGCCTGAATTTCATCAGCCCATTACTTTGGAATATCGGTGAAATTCCAGACTCACTCTATTCCACTTGGGCTTAAAAAAAAACAAATCCTTGAAGCCCATACAGTCGAGCCATTGTGGGTTCTAAATCGGTTCTCAAAACATTCATGGTTATACGTTAGTCAGCAAAGGCCATGGTCCTGTACATATATGGGCTCAAGAAGTTTCAATGCTGGGCTGCCTGTGGGGTGCAAATTGGGTCAGGTTTGACCCACACCGACCCAAACCTAGCGAGAAAAGTTAGACTCAGGTCAACTTGTCCAGGGCTGAGTTCAATTCAAACTAAAAAATAGGGCCCCATTTAGAATTGGGCCAGCCTAGTGCGTTATATGAGCCCAACACCGACCCCAAAGATCTATTTAAACCGAAGGACCCATCATATACAATATGTAATTTTTTTATTAATATATTTATCTTAAACTAAATATTATGAGATGTTATTCAAAATCCTAATATTTATTTTTCACCTTAATAAATTCATTCACTGTTTCTGCTAAAAAATTCTAATAATTCAATTCTTGATTCAACCTCATTCCTAATATAAATCCACTCAAATAAACCACTTCCATTTATATCTCTAAATAGAACTTGGAATTACGTCTAAATTATAGGTAAACTAGTTTTGTCATATTTTAAAATGGCCCTTAGCAATAATAGGAGCCAAAAAAAGGTAAATGGAGAAAAGGCCCATTTAGGTTATGATTTAGGACGCACATCTTAACATGGGTAAAATTTGTTAGGAGACAAGGAATGGAGTGAAATTCTCATTTTATCCATACCGGTCTACTGCATATCAAGTACCGGTCTATCAATATGCAAAACATATACATGCATAGCGGCGTGTTATCGGTACACCAGTAATTAATGAGCGGTACACCGGTAGGGATAAAATAGGAATTTCACTCTATCCTGTGTCTCCTAATAGATTTTGCCTATGTTAGAATGGCTAGCCATTTTATTTTTAAGATGAAACCAATTTAAAATAGTAAAGACCAGGGGTCGAAAATTCGGCTGGTAATCTCGGCCGAGATCTTTCTCTCTCCTCTATTTTTTTTGAAAAAAAACTCTCGGTGGTTTTTTTTTTTAAAAAAAATCATTTTAAAAAATAAAAGGCTATTTTTTAATATATATATATATATATATCCAAGCCGATATTTGTTTTTTTAAAAAAAAAAAAAAAATCGACCGATATTCAGCCGAACTTTTCTCTTTCTGGCCAATACTATACGTTTCGGCTGAGATACATCGGTGTTCGAAAACTCGATACAGTTCGGCCAATACGCACACTATCAGCCGAAATTTTGATCCCTGATAAAGACCCACTTGACCTTAATTTAAGTTCAGGCCTTAGAATTGCAACTCTTGGACCCTTGTCCAAATTGTCAACGCCCAACCCAGCCCACCCGACTTGCACCCCTAATCCAAGTTGGTCGGGTCCAGTTCAAGCCCGTGATTAGCCCAACATAAACATATACTAAAATAGTTATTTTAGTATTTCTGGTCTGAATCAGGGTCACTGTCATATATTTTCTTATTTTCAGCATTGCGCCCTACTGCATGCAGTCCAATATATTCCCCAAATTTGGACTAAGAACAGATATTTCGAGTTGCAGTCTAGACTGGGCTTGTCTCATATCCAAGTTCAAACTTCAAAGTATATCTCAGGACTCTTGCTGGGCTTCTCATGGTGTCTGTTCGGCCCAAAAGTCACAGGCCCACCAATTCAAAATTCGAGTTTAGCGGTCCATTTAATCATCCTTAACATAAATGCATTGACACAGATTAATTCTCAAGTCAAATTTAAATATAAAAATAAAAATATTTGAACAATATCCAAAGCATAGAGTACATCTTTAGAACTCTTTTTCTGTATAAAGTTGGTAAAAAAGTTTGCAAGATTATTAAAGTTAAAGTCTACATTCAACATATGGTTTCATCATCATTAGTACAAGTTTTTAATTATCAATTATTATCATAATCATTTATTGTTCTTGCAATACAATTAAATATTTTTGTCAAATTACCATTGTCCTTAAATAACAAAAATAATAATAATAATCAATCATTGTGACATCATTATGAGATTGTTTAAGTTGAAATAGGTAGCAATATTCATCATCAAACTCACCATATGTTTTGCGGACAACTTCCAAAAGGAAACTAAAAAGAAGTGGGTTTTTTTTCAAAGAGACGAGGGTTCTAACTTCAATACTGGGCCTAGTTTACAGTGATTCTAAACTTTTAAAATTATTATTTTCTTTCTTTAATTTAGATTCAATCTCTTATAATATTCATTTTGTGCATTCTCGATCGTGAAAAATATTTATCAAATAGTTTATTTTTTAGCTTAAAAAAATAAAAATTAAGATGATTAATTGGTCTCAATTTTGATAGTCTGACTGCCCTTGTGAAAAATATATCTATTCATATCAATATTTTATCATAAGGTGAGATATACCATCTGACACAACTATCAAAATGGGAATCTCTATAGTCAAAATATTAGTCCAATTTATTGATGCATTGACATCTTAACAATCAATTTTTCCAATATTAATGAAATTTAAACTCAAAGCATACTCGACTCTAAAAATGAACCTCAATGGATCCTTTAAACTATAAAATTGTACATGTTTAGGGGAAAAAGGACACCCAAAATGGCTGTGAAAATGCCCCTCGAAATTATGTTGCTTGTAGAAAATAAGTCACCCAAACGGAAGACTATCATGATCATCTATTAGATTTGAGACTTTTAAAGATTCTAAGATTAACTATCAAAATGAAATCAATTTTAGATAATTTTTAATTCAAAAGTGTGATACCCTAATCCAACTGATATGGGAAGAGTCCCACGTCAATTTGGAGGGAAGAGGGGTAAGGAGTTATAAGAGGTCACCCCCTTGTACTCTTTTACGAGGCCTTTTGGACCTGGTCATGTGGGCCAGGACTCAGGAACAAAATCGTGTAGGTTCGAGCTTGTGTGCGAGACCCAAAACGGACAATATCATACTGAATCAAGCCCTAAACCCTATATTCAGATCGAGTCGTTACAAAAAATGAAATTAACTTGAAATATGTTCAAATTGGACACACATACAAAGAGCAAAGAGTACACGGCGTAGAGTGTGTTTTAAAACTCGGGTGACCCTACATTGGAGCCCAAGGAAACATGTTGCAAAAATGGGCATGGTACCCTTGTTGGTTAGAATTAAAATGATCACCTAAAAACTAATTTACCATACGCATTTTGTCCACATCTAAGAGTGAGGTCCACCATTTGTAGAGGTGATGGTTTTATTGAAAATATTTACATTTGAGTGCGTATTTAAAAAAATTACTTTGATTAATTCAGTCAAATAATAATTTTAGATGTTAAAAAAAGTAATGATCAAGAGTATAATTAAAATAAAAAAAAATTGAGAAGCATAAAAAAAACATAATTTATTTTATTTTATTATAATATTTTCACTCTCATAAAAGACATCTATGTCGGTAATACATGCACTTCGAGCTTGAGTGGTTAACTTTCACATTTCAAACCAGATTATGTGACTCAAAAAGGTTGCCTTCCATATCTGTCTATTTCTTGATTACTTGATCAAGAAAAATGTCATTTTTAATTATATTTATATTATAAAGATAAATATAAGATCATTTATTTATTTAAGATAAATAAAGGTAGTTGACATGTTTCCTGGTGAATGAGTGTTAACATTTGGCTAATAAGTGTTTTTTTTGAAAAATAATTATTAGATTTATTATTGGATGAATTAAATGACAAATATTTTATTAAAAAATTATGAAGTTTATTATACTCTCATTTGATTAATCAATTGTGAGTCCACTAATTCCATAAGATTTAAAAATAAATATATATATCCTTATATTTAAGAATTAATGACGGTTTTACATTTTTAATATGTGGTAAAATGAGAAGATATATTAATTTCTCAAGATGAATATAAAATATATGGCATCATACCATTATTCAACTTTAATGCATTATTATGTAATTGTTTGTAAAAAAATTATAATTATTTAATTAATTTTAAAAGGTGACAGGTGGATGGTCTTTATTAACTATCCACTTGAATAATTCATTTAACGGTTATTCTATCCTATTTAATAAAAGGAAGATAGTTGACTTTAACTTCTTTATTAACTATCCATATTATAGAACTGAAAAAGATAGAATAACCCTTAAATGTGTGAATGATATTTGTTCTTTGTACTTGGCATATGAGTAGATCTCCAACCTATGAAATGCTATATATTACTTAAAAGAGCTCGCGTTGTGAAATAAAAAGATTATTATAGAGATTATTAAATTATTTAAAATAAAATTATTAAATATTTTTTTAATTTACATGTGAGAAATTGTGGGATACACAGCGTAAAACTTCCAGCCCACTACCCGTAGGACACACCAAAATTAGATAATGGGTCTGAAAGCCACAACTTCTCACTTCTTGAAGCAAGATACAACTAATTAAACTACATATCAAAATTTATTAGTAGCATGTCTCCTTAGAACCTAAGGATATAAAAGTACGATCCTATAGAACAAATCACTTCCAGGTAAGGTTGTAATTATTAAATTATTTTAATCTTTGATTTTTTAAAATATAATAGGTTATTTGATAAATACTTTCATTAAATGAATATGAGAAAAAAATAATAATAATAATTTAAATGACTTAGATTTATCATTAAATGATTTTCACTTGAAGTAATGCGTGAGTGTTTTTGTAATTTTTAATTTTTTTAATAGAGGTGATACCCAAATTTTGTGAAATATTTATTTTAGAATACTTATATTTTGATAGGTTAAAAAATTTAGATTGAAAGGGGAAAATTTTAGTTCATTTTGATTTGAAAAAAAATTATAATTCAGCTACCAATAATTTAGAAAAATGAAATAAGTATTTTGGTTTAAAATAATATAATATTATGTTATGAAATTGTTTCGTCAATCAATAATAGTGTAATGCATTGTCAGAATCTGACTGGGTCATGTCCAATCGGACAAGGTCCGATCCTAACATGCTATGAATGTATCCCACTGCCGTCTCAATCTCTGACCAACACTATTCACAATTGGACCCACCAAGTTGTCCACATGGTGTGGAGCCCATCACGTGCGAGAGGACCGTGCATTCAATTAATTTTTTCAACAAGCGAGGGCTTGTACGGAACTACGATAAGTAGACTAAGACGTGAATTTTTTTTTTTCCTTATACAGTTAAATTTATGAAAAATGAATTTTGCCGTGAAATGAAAATGAAATTCATTTCTATTATTTATAAGACGGGTTCTTGGTTATCACTTCAATTTCTTCAAGTTATACAAAAGAATGAAAGTGATAAACTTGGAATAGATATAGCTTGAGTTTGCATGGGAGTCTTAAATAGCTCGGATTTAAGTTAATTTGGGCCTGAGTTAGATTTGAAAATTAAAAATTGAGTCATAATTTATAAAATCTAGCTCTCTTTAATTATTGTTATGTATAAATATAAAATTTATGTAATAAATAATTTATATTTTAATATAATAATACAAAAAAAAAAGATCCAAATAGGTTGGTAACTTGGTATATATATATAATTCAAATTTGAAGTTGACTTACGTTTTCTACAAATACAATTTGAGTTGGATCGAGATTTGACTGGTTCCAATTGATCTAAACTTGATGTTACATCTTTTAATTGCATCTTAAGCTCAAATTAAACCCGACTCAATCTACCCAAGTTGTAGCTCTAATCCTCTAGCTAGATCATAGTCATTGGTTCACTTTGTGTAGATTATGGATTAGACTTTTCTAAAGATTCCAACTTAAAAATGAGATGGTTAAATTTTTGAAACATCTAATTTACTAACCATGGTTCCTTAGTCCCATGTCGTAGATCACTTAATTCATTGAATTCAAATTCACAAATAGTGAATCAATTCGCTCATATAATTTTATAAGGGTTGTGTCAATGTTCCATAATATTTTAAGATTACACAAAATGTTATATTTTTTAAGATCAAGGTGCCTAGACCTCTTAGCATTAACAATTATTTATATATAATATAAATTATAAAGTAGGTTAGTAGATCTCGTGGTATGAATATTGAATTATGAGGTATCTCATTATAAAATATAAGAGCCAAAAAAGTGGTTGTTGACCATCTCAACTAAATGCATTATTATATTGTTGAATGACTTATTTAAATTTGATGGCTAAAAATAATATTTAATTTTTTTAATAATATAAAATTATATATTTAATATAAAAAGAATATGTTATAGTGCTAAAGTAACAAAATTCTGGTACTTCAGTATTTCACATATAATTAAGATATCATTTATTACAACTAAATTTTGTTTCTAATACCTAGTTCAGGCATATGGTTCAACTTGATTGCACCTCAATTAATTACTATAAAGGTTTAAACAATAGTTCAGCGTTATTCAAGGACCTACTGTAATTCTTATTTATTTTATTTTTCTTTTTACATTTTCAAAAAATCATTCCGCTACAAATATTAAATACTACTCTCTCCATCCTATTTTAGTTGTCTAATTTAAAATATTTATATTTTTTAAAGAATTCTCTATATAAGTCTAACCTTTTATGTGATCTCATACATTTTCATTACACTCTATGCTACTACAATATGAATAAGACAACTATTTTGGGACAATCCCAAAATCTATATCAAATAACTAAATTGGGACAGAGTGAGTATGATTTTATGTGAATTTTCATTTTTTTTCATAATCTTTAGAAATTTCTTTTTCATCTTTAATAATTATTGTCATTATGATCTTTTATTAAAATTTATAGTGGAAGTAGTTCGATCCTATAGTTACACCTAATTACACCAAATCATTACAAAAAAAATGATTGAATAGTTTAGTTTTTAAAACATTGCTAATAACTTTGGATAATTGTATTATTTTTTATTGAACTAAAATACAAATTATTTTTTCCTCAATTATATTTTAAATTTTTATAAATATGTTTCAATCAAGATTTTTATCCAACTCAAGCTTCCATGAATTAGACTTGCATTCTAATCGAGACTGAATATTTTAAATTTAAAAGTGAGTCAGACTTGAATCTAAGCCAACTCATTTCTTTTTCTAAATTTTTCATATAAGTTTAAATTAAACCCGGCTCATCCGTGGATTATGAAGTTGCGAGTTCGAGCTCCCATAACTTAATTTTAGTGTGTTTTAGGGGTATTGGACTCACGTGTCGGAGTTTTATGTTGGGTATCCTGCGGTTTTCCATAAGTAAATAAAAAAAATAAAAAGAAATTAAAAAAACTTGGCTCAAGTTACACTTGAAAAAAAGTTAGGAAATAACATTTATCAAAAATAAAAGTAAAATGATGAGTTTCACAACTTAGGCCTGCCAAATGATATGACGATAAATTTATTAAAAATTTCTCTCATTAAATATATGACAGTATGACACATAAAAATTTTCTTAATTGAAAGAATTTAAAAAATATAACTTTAATTGAGTTGATTAAAATAATTTTCTTTACTTGGCAATCTTAAAATTTAAATTTCTCATTTACAATTAAAATTATTTTAAACGGATACTTTTGCAATCTTACCTGGCAGTCAATCGATGATGAAATCCATTGGGACAAAGCAAGTGGCCAAGTGTGCATTCCCGTACCCTTTCCCTCCTCTCTTCGAAGACTGGACCTCTTTCGTGTCGTCGTCGTCCTTTTTTGTACTCTAGCCACGCGTCAACTCCTCCGCCACATGTCTCATAAACAATCCCAAATCTTGAGCAGTATGACCGGACCAAGTCAGAATGATTCCTGACTTGCTTTCAATTGCTCGACATTGGCCGTTTTTCCCTCTTGCGGTCCCCACCAAACTCCATAAGAGATTTGGAGTATCCAATTAAAAATCTCATCCATTCGATCCAATTAAAATAGCTCTTATTTACAATGTAAACAATTTTATCCGTTAATATTTTTACTCTTAGATGAAGTGGCTTAAAATTAAATATTGATTTAAAATTTTCCCTATCTATAATCCAGTATTTTTATTAGCGATAAATTTATAAAAAAATAGTTTTATTATAAAAATTATAAGATTAAAGTTGAACTGAAAATGGAGAAATAGAGTTGGAGAAGAAATGGGAGAAACGAGAGAGAATGAAGTACCAGCAATCAGAGATCCCCATTTCTCGAAACGACTGAGGTGTCGTTTAGTAGTGGGTGGGGGCCATCTGTCCTTACGCATTTCTATCCTTACCCTAAATGGTAAAAACGTAAAAAGATCGATATCTTCTGTTGTACACCACCGTAATTTTCTGCCTTTAATCCCATTCACCTTTAAAGGGCTTCTACCCTCTCCGTTTTATTTATTTATTCTTCCCATGCCGCTCTTCTCCTCTCCAGTCCACCACTCTCTCTCTCTGTCGCTTCGCTTTTTACCTTTTGGACTTCTTTTCCTCCTGAGATTTCCATAGGTATGCTTTATTATCCATTCGAGTTTGAGATTTTCCATTTTTATTTTCGTTTTTATTTTATTTATAATTTCCACAGCGATTTGCTGGAAAAGATTGAAAATCTGCTGATAACTGGAGTCTGTCATTTTGTTGATTTTTTTTTTCAAGAAATTTTCGTTTCGAAAGTTATGCTTTTTATCAGTTCTCGTTCGAGAGTTTCTAATTTTATTTTCAATATACACGGCGATTTGCTGGAAATTATTGAAATCTGTTGAAAACTGGACTGTTGATGTTGTTAGTATCATTTTTTTTTTGAATTTTTCCCAGTAGTTTTCGTTTTTATCCGATTTCCAAAAGTATGCTTTTTACTAAATTTTTTAATGAATCTCCGCGGCGTTTCTCTTGAGTTTATGCAAATCTGTTGAAAACTGGATTCTTGATGTTGTCGGTCTCTCTCTCTCTCTCTCACTCTCTCTTTGAATTTTGACGAAGCTTTCGTTTTTATTCGATTTCCAAAGTTTTTTTTTAATCTCCACAGCAGTTTTCTTGAGGTCATGCAAATCCATCGTAAACTGGATTCTCTATATTGTTAGTATCATTTTTAATTTTTTTTTGAAAAAGATTACATTTTTTTAGTGGAAATGGTAATGGTAGTGGGATTACATCAGTAGATGCTTTATGTTTTTAACAAAAAATGTGATTTCTTTAATTTCATTTTCTTTGAATCCATTTTTCAGATCTACTGAAGATCTCTGCGATTTTCAGTTTTTCCATTCCCTTTTCTTTTTTATTATTGTCTTGCTACGTTGGCTGGGTAGGGCTTTAGATCTTGGATTCTGGAAGGAACAAAAGTTTTCTGGAATGCGTATTTTCCAGATTTGGAATCTCCGTTTCATAGTCTCGAGTGAGTGCAGGTCCCTTTTGCCATTTCTGAACATACCAAGATTTGCATGCTAGTAAGAAGAGAAAGGGTTTTTGGAATTTTCTTTTTCTTTTCTTTGTTTTATAATTTTGATCTTGGACTCGATTGTTGAATGGCTTGCAGGTTTTGGAGTTTGTGTTGTTTGTGCTTTGTATCGAGACATATTGCTTGACAACGAGAGAGAGCACGGTTGTCGGCATCCATGGGAGTGGCCGTGATTGTTTACGGCCGTGCTCTCTCTCGTTGCCATACATTTTGCTTAGTAAAGCTGTCCTGTTCAACACAATACAAGCATGGAATGCTGGAGCTAACAGGCCTGTTTTTCCGTTAAAGGAGTAAGTATGTTTTCTCTTCTTCCTTGCCATCTCTTGAACTCATGCTCTTGCCTGGCTTTTATTTTATGAGTATTTCATTCAGTCTTTAATAAGTAGATGATTTATGATATTGTAATATTAATTCCACAGCATTCAAAGCACTAACCTGCAACCTATTGTTTTAGATTATGGTCAATATTTTGTATCTCTAGTAACAAAATATGATTGTATGGAAATAATTTCTAATAGGGTAGTTCAGTTGGCGTGAGCTTATGGAAATTGATTAGAGGTCTCATCTTTGACCCCTCCCAGAGTCACCTAGTACACAAGGCTTGGCATCAGTTTTTGGTATACGAGGAATTAGTCTTACCTCGAAGTGGGGTGGGCATACTCGTTATAAAAAAATAAATTCCAATTTTAACAAAATTCGTTAAACTTTTAGCATCTTTAGATAACTTCCTTGTGAACCAGTTAAAGTTTAGGGGGGGAAGTTAACAATTTCCTTATGGGCCAACCTTCTAAGGCTCAAGTAAATGGTTAAAGTAATTGAGAAACCAATTTAAGGTCCTCAACTTGTGGTTTGGCCTGTTTCACTCAATCTGGGACTGTTTCACACAGCCTTAATAGCAAGAAGTAGAGTTGAAGTGTGTTTTCTCTAATCTCCCTTTAGATCTATAAACGAAGTCTCTCCACACAAAAGAAGGAAGTGAATATAGGAGAACATGAAGAGATAATAGAGCAATCAACTAAGGAGAACTCAGTGACCTAAAACTAAAAAGAGAAATTCTAGGTCTCTAAAAGCCTAAGTCAGCAACATAAAATTCTTTTTAGTTCAACCTTAATGTAAGTTGTTCCAAGTAATCGTGCAACTTGAAGAGGAGAGTTTCCTCAAAATCTACTATAAAAGAAAATCTGAACTCCTTTTCATATTCTTCAATAAGCACATAAATTAATCAACAAGTAGAACTTACCATTACCTGTGAAGGACAATGCGAATTGGAAGCCTATAATCCAAATCTTCCCCTTAAAGCATCGCACCTCAAGGCGATGGTTCAGAATTTTATGCATCAACACAATAAAATAACTAAATAAGCAAAGTTAACCAATTGTCATGTGCTTGAACTCATTGCATCAAACCATATCAAAATCACAGGATTCACACCCAAGAATTAGTGGATGCTCAAATTCCTCATATAAATAAATAATTCAACTTCCTTGATGTTCAGCCTCATTGTTGTTTATATACATCCAAACTGTAATTACATCCATATAGCTACCAATTTAGAGGAGATGTTATAATTTCACCCATTATATTCTATGATTGAACTGGGACACGCTATCTTACTCCTATTGGAAAAAAAAACACTTTCAATTTTCTTAACCATATGATGCTGGGCCCATAAGTTCATAACTTCCAAAATCTTGTTTATCAAAATCATGTAAATTTGGGCTTGTTCAACGGATAGTCCAATGTGCAAACAAGCGACACCAAGTTCATAGCATTTTGATGGCCATATGATGCTCAATGGTAACCCTTGAACTAGAAAAAGAGGATTAAGCCTATGGCTATATATAAACCTACTAAAACCATTCTTATGTGCTACTATCTTGTTGTCTTACAGCATCCTATCATAATATGTCCAAGAATTGAACACAAGTTTTGGGTTTGTTGGGTAGGTAAGTAAACTACTTGTGCACTGATCCAATTTGCTGTAATTCTAACATTATATCATATTGTACCAAAAGTAAGACCATAATTTTAGAACATGGAGAAAATACTCAAACCTCACCCTAAATAAATTAAAATTCCATCAGCAGAACATGAAGAATAGAAGTGATTTAGTATATATTTTGCAACCCTGAAGCTTGTGGGTTTAAATCGTCTTACCAATCGTTTTTGACATCCCACTCTAGAAAGGTGGTGAGGCATTCCATGCTATATAGTGCTTTGCACTGGTGGGCCATGTGCCCAATATTTTGGGTTTCATTTAACTTCAGCGTCAATATTACCTTTTTATTGGTGGTTTTTACCAATCGCTTTTGTCAATGTACAATTTGAAATGGTAGCGCATCATTTCTTTTTCTAGAAATGGTAGCATGATTGGAATATATAACCTTTGTGGTTGTGATAGGAAGCATCTTGCTAATGCACTTTGCATTTTGTTAGTGATTAAGCATTCTTGCTAATTGTTTCTACCACCAAAAACTAACTATTGCTACTAAAAGAAAATTACTTAAAAATATGTTTATGTGCTTTGAGATTGTAGTTTACTTGAATATTCATGTTTTATTGACACATCTACTTTGACATTATAATATCAATAGGAGATGAATTGAAGAAAACTTTATAGATATAGATTAATCTCATTTTATGCTTGAATTGAATTGCTTCAATCAAATGACAAAGGTATCACACTATCACCCACTTGATGGATAAATTGACTTGTTGCTTCAATCACCAAATAGGTTGATTCATAGCTTCAATTTATTTGCATTTTCAACTAAAAAGTAGGAGAAAAAATGTGTATATTCAAACCAATATTTATATCCATTTTACTTTTATCTAAGTCAATATTTATATATAACGTGAGAAAGAAAAATGTGTCATAAACTTGTCCATGTATGTCTATTTTACTTCCATGTGGACAAACTTTGGTACGTTGGGACCTGAACACACTAGGCTGAACATAGTATTGTATGTCAATGTCACTGATAAACAAATTGATGAATCTCATTCCCAAGCACCAAAATCAACGTCAATTGTAGAAAGTTTGAAATTAGATTTTTTTTTTTTTTCAGTCATGAGTTGTAGTAATCAAATAATGCTAGTTAAATAAGAAAATAAGCATAAAAGAGAGGTAATGGACTAGACTAAGAAATAAAATGATTGAGAAGCCAAAGTCAAAGTTACAAGATCAAATGATTTTCAATTGCGCCTAATGCATGCCATTCTCAAGTCAGCTAGCATAGATATTTAGATAAGAATAAGACATAATAAAATTGATCACATATTAAACTAGTGCTATTTCCATGGTGCAACAGCAACGTTAGTCATTCATTACCATTTAAAAGAAATGCTCGATAATAGCACAATATGACTTGCTTTATATGTTCAACTTCCTTGAGACTGCCTTGCATCCAATAATCAACAAGCAAATGTAGCAACTCTTGTATGCATGTTTGTTGTAGTCAGCCACATTCATTAAAGAATGAAGATTCCTTTTCCTAATTCTTAACTGAAGGAAGCATGAGTTATGATAGTTTCAGGGAGTCGTCATTTTGAATGATTTTGTGGCATGCTAGGTGAATTTGAATTATGTGAGGGCACCCTTTTATTTAATTAATTTCATATTTGATAACACCTACAACCCCCACCACACAACCCCCACCACCCTTCCTTCCCCCCTCGTCCCAAAAAAAGAGAAAGAAAAGAAAATTAGTTATATGGTAGAAAAGGCATCTCTCCTTAATGAGGACAAAGGAAACCTTTCCAATCTACACTAATATATGTATGTATGGGCAAATGATTTAAAAGCGGAAGGTTATATTGGAGGAATCTCATATGGCATCAACTATTAAGAAGTTTTTCCTTTTAATGATAGGCATAGTAGTTGAAATTGTACCTTAACTATGTCTGGGCCCTTCGACTAGTCTCTCAGAAACTTTTTTATATAGTAAGTTTTTTTGGGTAGTACCTAGTAATATTAAAGTGAAGATGGAGGAATTGTTAGTAATACTTAATTATTAGATAATATACTTGCACATTGTATGATGTGCTGGGAAACTTAATTATTAGATAAAATGCTTGTGCTCTAAGACCCCTTGGTGCTTTTATTGCACCTTGCGCTTTGACTATTATGATGACAAGTGGAAACTTACGGACTTGCTAATGTTAGGTGGTAGATTTATGTGGTTGAATAACTTGGATAGTCTATCATTCATCTTTTCAATAGAAACAAGGGTTTGAGCGTGGGTGAAACTTGAGAGCATATTAAATTGATGCGGTGTCTAGTTTTGAAGTGGAAAATAGGGGGGGATAATGGTATCATACTTACAATTTGATGATGATATACTCTTGTTTTGTGAAACTTATATGGATGTTGAAGAAATCAATATTGTGTTTAATTATTACAAAATGGTGCCAGGATTGAAGATAAATTTGGGAAGAAATTTTGTAGTTGGAATTGACGTTTTTATATGATTAGAGTCTTGTTGATTTTGAGGTTGTTCATGACATTTTGGTTAGATATCATGAAACCAATGAAGATGATGCAATTTTTTTTTTTCTTTTGTCTAATAATGTCTTCTCTCCATCCATGTGCATTGTTGTAGAAGTAGTTAGTCAAAGGTGAAAGTCAAGGTTGGGGCAAGAGATGAATGAGGAGGTAAGGGTTTAAGACACATGGACGGATTTAAGCATATATATATACTTATAAATGTGTATGCATACATCAAGTTTGCACAAAATTTTGGTGAAATGGCCCGATGGATCCACTTGAGTTCATACGGATGGATGGGTTTGAAAGGCCTCAACTTGTATATGATGCATATAAAATTTCATCTTGATTAGATAAATTAAATCATATTTTTTAAGGACCTCAGAATCTCATATTTATTTAATAGTGGAAATTCATCAGGTTAGATCAATGGACTTTAAAAGTCAAATTGGGCATAATACAATTCACGGGTTAGGTGGGCCTAAGAGGGAGAATAGTCCATTGTAGGTCTCATAAACCAAAGTTTGCACAAACTTCATTCAAATTGGTTTGGAGAGAGAGAGAGAGAGAGAACGAGGAAACTCATCAGGTTAGATCCATGGGATTTAAAATTCAAATTGGTGTTAGATTGGGTATGGCCCCAATTCATGGGGGTTAGCCTCAGCATTTGCCTCTGGTCCACTCTATCTTAAACACCTCTTCTCCAACCCCCTCAAGTAACCGTTTATGTGCAAACCTGGCATAGCCAAGTATTGACCATTTTGTTGATGGGAGATTGATCCAATCCATGCTCTTGTCTAGCTCATCCTTGCCCAGGATGGAGGTCACCCTTTTGGGTCTCCCAAGCTCTCTTTGCTACCTTCGTTGTTTGACACTTCTCTAGGCCTCTCCAGACCTCTGGTCTCTTACCCATTGGACGGAGGTTCAACTTCTGAGTTAGACTGCTCCTATTCAGGGTTGTGTGTCGGTTTCTACAGTTTTGACCTTGCCTAATCCAACAACTCCTATGGTTTTTGCTCATCATGCTGAGTGGATTGATCAAAGAATGCCTGAGGTTGGTAAGAAGCTTCGTTTGATCAACAATGGCCAGGAAAGCGTACTGCCCTCTTACCTCATTGCTGTAAGGGACCTCGAATCCACTCCAAAGAAGGTTAGAAGAAAATATAGAACCGCCAGAGAATTAACTCGATTGAATTCTTCTATTAAATACTCTAGTTGTCAAAAGATAAAAGACCAGTGCTGATGCATGTGGACGCATTCATGGTGATAAATAGGATTTCTATGTCTAACATTTTGCGCAATTGGATAGAATGTGTTGATTTTGCCTGAGCCCTTAGTGTTTCATTTCTTTTTCAATTCTTAGGGATAGTTGTTTTATCTGTTTTATCTTTATGTATTTGCACCTCTGGGTCTCTTTATCTATTAATATATGACTCATTTCAAAAAAAAAATGTAGGGAGAATCGGATCCATTATGATGTAGAACAGGTAGCCGATAAATTTTTGAAGACATACTCACGACGGATCGACAAGACGCTATGCCCACGAGCTTAATCTCGAATTGGGTCCATGTCCTAATATTTTAATTGCTATTTTACTTTTATTTCGTATGTTAATCTTATTTGGAATTCTAGTTTTAGTAGGAATCTATTGTGGAAGTCATAGAAAACTTCTGGAGTTATAAGTCCACCTTAGGTGGAATTTCAGTCAGTTTAGGAGTCTTGTAATAGTCGGTAGCTTAAGTTATAAATAAGATTCGAAAGGTGAAGAAAGACACACCTTTATTTCCGAAAATCAAATCAGATTGATATCCGAGGTTACCTTGTTACTTTTCCTTCTCTGCCTTTGCTGTAGGCTAGTTTCGTTGGTTCTAATACATCCTTGGTCATCCAGATTTCTGGTCAAATCTGGGCATAATTCCAGAGGAGATCCCCTGGGGCTGCAGTTTGGGCTTTATCCCAAACTTTCGCTGCCACTGGTCTTCCCATCTGCTGCTCTAGTTTCCACCTCCAAGATGTGCAGCCAGATCTGAGTTTTACCCCCTTTTTGCTGCTTTATTCTTGGTAGATCAGGTACCTCACACATATGTCCTTCTCCATCTATTCCTTCATCTTCTTCTCCCCTTCGATTCTCTTCTTCTTTCTCTGCTCCTCTTTCCGCCGCCATTCCTCTCTCTTCCGCTGCCTCCCTGTCTCGATTTTTCCCTTTCTTTCTTTTCCCCATTGAATTTACCCTAATCCAGCCCTAAGACTTACTCCCACACATGCCAAGCATCGGTCCATTTAAGTTACTTTTTTCATGTGCGGCAAGTTGCGCTTATGTGACCCGAAAATTGTTGAAATTGATAAGTTATCTGATTTTGTCCCCGCTTCCACTACATTAAGTGGATTGGAGCTAAAGTTTCTTGCATTCAGTGATCTGAAAAAAAAAAAGAAAAAGAAAATTTCATATGGCATCCAACAACGATCAGTTTGTCATCACTGCTCAGTTTGATACATTTAAAGCAGAGATGAAAGAATTGTTCACCGAGTTCCGTGCACTCATGATTGTAGATTTCGCTGACAGAAACACCTACAAGAATACAAAAGAGCTACCACATCGGAAAGATTGGGATGATGAGGACGTTGAGCAACTGGTTCTCAACACCCACCCACCCACCCACCCACCCAATCCCAATACATAGAATTCTAGCGCTTCTCATTGCTCATTTGACAACAATGATTATCGACCCAAGGTTGAGCTTCCCTCCTTCAATGGCCTTCTATGAAATTCCGTTACTAGAAGTATGCAAGACCTAGAGGGGGGGTGAATAGGTCTGATCCGATTTTATTTTCCTTTTTAATAATTTATCAATTTAACAATATTTGCAGCGGAATAAATGTGATTGCAAGTAATAAACAAATGAATTAAACCATTAAAGCAAATCACACAAGCACAACAATATATAGTGGTGCGGTTCACTCGAACCTACATCCACTGTTGGACTCACCCTCTCTAGGGTTATCCCAAATCCACTATGTATGGGAGTCACACCTAAACATTACAACCTAGTTTGGAAAGGTTGGATTGCCCTGGTCTAATCCTTTACACCTATTTTTTAAGGTGGTTCAATCACACTGATCTAATCCACCGTACAAAGTAAACAAAGTAAACAAAGAACACTTGCTTTGGGCCTTAATAATTCTTCAAAATGTGTGTTCTTCTTGTAAATGTCTCTGCACCTTCTTCCTTTAGATCAGGTCCATTTTTGTTGAGTATTGGCACAACGAAACATGGGTACTAGGACATGGATATGACTGATTTTGGTCTTAGAGAAACATCATCATCTTCATCATTAATGAAGTATTGAATACATGATTATATCCTTGTTAAAGGATAATGAAGGTGGAGTGACAAGGGGCTGACAGCTCTCTGATAATTGTTCTGTATTTTTCAATGTTCAGGACTGTATTTTGAAATCAGCCAGCCGAAAATTTATAAGACTGTTTTGGAATAGTTTAGTCTTGAGGCCTCCGAATTTCCTTTGAGGCCTCGAGGCTGTATAAGGCAATACAACACACTAGATTCTCAGATTTCAAACTTTAATTTTAATGATATTTAGTCAATGACCAGCTCACTAATTTGCTACCTGTCCATGATTGCCAATAACAATATTTAAATAACAAATCCGCAAAAAGATTTTCCATAATCTTTTTCAACTCAAGAGGAGCCTCTAAAAGTTTTCATTTTTTTTCATGTGCTAGCAAATCACAGTGATGCTTATCCTTTATAGAATGAGGAGCCTTCAAAAGATTCTTTTATCAGTGTGAAATGGCAAATTGATTATTCATAATCTCATCATATCCATAGGAGTCTTCTAGGATCTTCTTATATCCACAAATATGCCAACCATGATGTGGCAAAAGATCACGAGGAGCCTTTCCCACTTTTTCGTAAGTTCTTTACCATATTTGTGAGATATTTGGTTAAAGGACAGATGGCACTAAGAGCACACGCTGAAATCTAGCTGTCTCGATCTTGGCTCAGATGTGGACAGTCTTTGAGGCCTTTACAGAATGCTTGAGGCCTCGATGCTGAGACTAAACATTTTTAAGATTTCTAATTTATTAACCATTGATTTCTAGGATGTTTAGGCTTGACCTAAGGTCCACTATAGTCTACTTACCTGTGTGCGAATCACATGTTTGGTGTAGATTCTTCTATGCATGGTAGAACTTCTTATATCTTCACATTCTTCCAAGGCAAGGTCCAACACACAAGGTCATGCTTGGTCACGGAATTGACAATACACAGACTCGGTCAAACCGATGTCCTAACATTCTCCACATCGAAGAGTTTATGGAATGGGTCACCAAGATTGAGCGTTTCTTTGAATACATGGGAGTCCCAGAAGCAAAGCAAATTCCATTGGTTGCTTTCAAACTCACTGGAGATGCTGCTTCTTGGTGGGAGCAAACTCAACAGGACAGATTAAGACAAAATTTGACTCCTGTTCGTACATGGTTTCACATGAAGCAACTTTTGAAAAGTCGGTATCTGCCTCCTTATTATTCGCAGGTCTTATTCAACAAACTCTAGGATTGTTGTCAAGGTACCCGATCTGTTCAGGAATATGTTGATTACTTCCGTCGCCTTGTCTCTCTTGATGATCTCCATGAGACAGAAGAGTAAAAGATTGCCCACTTTCTACGTGATCTGAGATGAGAGAGTCGCAAAACACTTGCTTCTCATAACCACTTCGTTTTGACATTAGCTATTAGTGCCGCTTTAAACGTGGAAGAATTCATTGATACCTCTCCACTCAGGTACCAAGCTAATTCCCGCCCCAACTCATCCTGCCCATCTTTCCCGTAAAACCACTCCCAGAAGCTCAATAATAACCACCAACCAGCATCTACCCAACCTCCCCCCAACCCCAACTCCCAATACTCTAAACCTCAATCATCCAATAATTCCCACCCTACAATAATAACCGTCCACCACCCCAACGATCCACCTACTCTTCACAAAGTCAGCCTGGTCAATCATCCTCATCCTCATCCTCATCCTCAAACCCTTATTCTCTCCCAAACATGGACAAGTGCTTCAAGTGTGGAAAAGTTGGCCATCAATTTCATGAGTGTCGCAATCGTTTGGCATTGATCGACTCTGAGACACCCGAGCAAGATCTTATTGATCCTCATGATAAATGAGATAGCGGATGACTATCCAGTTGATGATGATCCATATATTGGTGATCTAGGTGAAGAGCTTGATTGCTCTCTTATGGTTCGCCCGCTCTTGCTTGCTCCGCATGTGCCGCATCAACCATAGCACAAACACGTCTTTCGCACTACATGCGCCTTCAAAGGGAAAATTTGTTTTCTTATTATAGACAGTGGTAGCTGCGACAATATGGTCTCTCAATTTTTGGTTGATAAGCTTCAACTTCCGGTTCGACCACACCCCAATTCATACTATGTTGGTTGGATTGATGATGCATGTCGCCACCAAGTCACCTCTCAATGTAAGGTTCCATTCTCTATTGGTAAGTATCAAGATACAGTTCTATGTGACGTGCTTCGCATGAATGTCTGCCACTTGATACTTGGCCGGCCTTGGCAATTTGACGTTCACTCCTTACATGATGGCAATTCCAATACATATACTTTCATGCACAATGGCTAGAAGATTATTTTGGCTTCTCCTACACGTCCTCTACAGCAGTCACGTGAGACGCACACATGCCTTCTCTCCGATGACATCATCAAAGATTCCAGAGAAACAGGTCGTATTTATGCACTTATGGTCCGTCCTGCCCCACATGATACTTATGATGTTCCTCGTAGATGCAGCCCCTATTGGATGAGTTTTCTTGTCTTTTACCTAACGACACCCCAGATTCTCTTCCTCCTATGCGCAATATTCAGCATCATATTGATTTCATTCCTGGAGCCAACTTCTCCAATCTTGCACATTACAGGTTGATCCCTAAAGAACATGCCATTTTGCAGGAAGAGGTTGAGGACCTATTAGCCAAAGGACTCATTCGCCCTAGCATGAGCCCTTGTGCAGTCCCGGCTTTGCTCGTGTCCAAGAAAGATGGTTCATGGCGTATGTGCATTGATAGTCGAGCAGTCAACAAAATTACCATCAGGTACCGTTTTCATATTCCACGTTTAGATGACACGCTTGACATGCTTTCTGGTTCAGTTATCTTCTCCAAACTTGATATTAAAAGTGGTTATCATCAAATCCGTATCCGGCTTTGTGACAAATGGAAAACCGCCTTTATGACCAAAGATGGACTCTATGAATGGCTTGTTATGCCTTTTGGTCTCTCCAATGCACCGAGTACTTTTATGAGGCTGATGAATCAAGTCCTGCAGCCTTTCATTGGCAAGTTTGTTGTGGTGTATTTCGATGATATCTTCATCTACAGCCGCAGTTCGGATGCTTACATGTCCCACCTGCGGGAGGTTCTCAATGTTCTTAAAGTCAACATGTTGTACCTCAAATCTTCAGAAGTGTCACTTTATGACTCCGAAGATTCTCTTTGTGGGCTATGTTGTTTCTGCCTCTGATATTCATGTGGACAGTGCAAAAATTCAGGCAATCCGAGATTGGCCCGTACCACGTTCTATGCAAGAAGTACGCAGTTTTCACGGCCTTGCTTCATTTTATCGGCGTTTTATTCGTAACTTCCAACTCCATTGCAGCCCCTATGACAGATTCCTCAAGCATTATCTGTTCGTCTAGACTGATGACGCCGACAAGAGTTTTACCCTTTTGAAAGAGAAGCTGACCACAACCCCTGTGCTTTCATTACCCAACTTTGACAAACTATTTCAAGTTGATTGTGATGCTTCTATTATGGGTATTGGTGTTGTGCTATCTCAAGATGGTCGCCCTGTTGCATATTACAGTGAAAAGCTCTCAGATGCCAAACGCAAATGGACTACTTATGCTTTGGAGCTCTATGCCATTGTCCAATCCTTAAAGTATTGGAGACATTATCTCATTCAACGTGAGTTCGTACTATTTTCAGTTCATCAAGCATTGAAGTTCATTCAAAGCGAATGTTCCTCCATTCGTTTGCATGCTCGTTGGATCACTACTCTCCACGAATTTACATTCATTTTGAAACATAAATCGGGACAACAAAACAAAGTTGCCGATGCACTAAGTCGTTCTTCTTCTTTACTTGTCAATGTGCGCAGTGAGATTGTGGCTTTTGATTATTTGAAAGAGCTTTATCCCGATGATTCCAATTTTGCTGAAATATGGGCCAAGTGTTCCACTAGTCGACAAGATTTCTTACTTCATGAAGGTTTCTTGTTTAAAGGGAATCGTCTCTGTATTCCGCAAGGTTCTCTTCGTGACCACGTCATTCGCGAACTTCATGGCGGTGGCCTCAGTGGTCATATGGGTCGTGATAAGACCATCTTTCTTGTTGAAGACCGTTATTATTGACTTTCTTTGAAACGTGATGTCACTTCCTATGTTCGTCGACGTTTTATCTGTCAGTAAGGAAAATGTTCTTTACAAAACATTGGCTTATATACTCCTTTACTTGTGCTTGACGGCCCGTGGATTGATCTCTTTATGGACTTCATCTTGGGTCTCCCTCGTACCCAGTGCGCCAATGATTTTGTTTTCCTTTTTGTTGATCGGTACTCCAAAATGGCACATTTCATCCCTTGTAAGAAGACTATGGATGCAGTCAATAATGCGAACCCCTTCTTTCGGGAAGTCGTTCGCCTTCATGGTGTCCCTAAGTCCATCACTTCAGATCGTGATCCAAAGTTTCTTAGTCATTTTTGGCTAACTCTTTGGAAACGCCTTGACACATCTTTGAAGTTCAGTAGCACCGCCCATTCGTAGACAGACGACCAAACTGAAGTGGTGAACCGCACTCTTGGCAACCTTATTCGATGTCTTTCAAGTGAGAAACCGCGCTAGTGGGATCTTGCCCTTGCTCAAGTAGAGCTTGCATACAGTGCCTCACCTAACAGGTCCACAGACCTTCCTCCATTCAAGATTGTGTATTCTAAAGTGCCTAATCACACTTTAGACCTTGTGGCCTTACCTCCACTGCCGGACTCCAATGTTACTGCCGATGAGATGATTGACTTAGTTATCGAACTTCATGACACAGTAAAAAAGCGCCTTGCTGACTCCAATGATAAATATAAGTACATGCTGATAAGCATCGGCGTGCCCAAACTTTTGAAGAAGGTGACTTTGTTATGGTCTTCCTACGAAAGGAGCAGTTCCCCGTCGGTACTTACAACAAGCTCAAGATGAAGAAGATTGGTCCCTTGCGCATTCTTAAGAAAATAAGTGACAACACTTAACGTCGTTGACTTCCCTCCGGAAGTGCATCTCTCTCCTACTTTCAACGTGAAAGACATCTTTCCCTATTATGATGGAGATCCAGTACATCTGCCAAATATCAACTCGGGGATGAGTTCTTTTCAAGAGAGGGGGAATGATGTAGAACAGGTGGCTGATAAATTTTTAAAGATGTATTCACGACGGGTCGACAAGACGCTAGGCCCACGAGCTTAATCTCAAATTGGGTCCATGTCCTAATATTTTAATTGCTATTTTACTTTTATTTCGTATGTTAATCCTATTTTGAAATTCTAGTTTTAGTAGGAATCTAATGTGTAAGTCATAGACAACTTCTGGAGTTAGAAGTCCACCTTAGGTGGAATTTTAGTTGGTTTAAGAGTCTTGTAAGTTGGTAACATGAGTTATAAATAAGATTCGAAAGGTGAAGAAAGACACACCTTTATTTCCGAAAATCAAATCAGATTGATATCCGAGGTTACCTTGTTACTTTTCCTTCTCTGCCTTTGCTGCAGGCTAGTTTCACTGGTTCTAATCCAGCCTTGGTCATCCAGATTTCTGGGCATAATTCCAGAGGAGATCCCCCGTTGCAGTTTGGGCTTTATCCCAAACTTTCGTTGCACTGGTCTTCCCATCTGCTTCCCATCTGCTGCTCGAGTTTCCGCCTACAAGACGTGCAGCCAGATCTGAGTTTTGCCTCCTTTTCGCTGCTTTATTCTTGGTAGATCAGGTACCCTACACATCTGTCCTTATTCTCCATCTATTCCTTCATCTTCTTCTTCTTCTCCCCTTCGATTCTCTTTTTCTTTCTCTGCTCCTCTTTCCGCCGCCATTCCTCTCTCTTCTGCTGCCTCCCTGTCTCGATTTTTCCCTTTCTTTTCCCCTTTGAATTTACCCTAATCCAGCCCTAAGAGTTACTCCCACATGTGCCAAGCATCAATCCATTTAAGTTACTTTTCACACGTCTTTACTTATAATTTTGTTAGCGGCTTTTCGTGCAATCTAGTAATTCTCCCAATCTATCGTCTTCTTTGTTTTCTATTATAACTTAAATTATTTTTCCTCTCACCTATAGTGATAGGAACCCATGTGGTGTGCTATATGGGACCTAGAGTGATTCACTTGGGGCACCTTAGATGTGCACACAATTGAGTGATTTGGTTCTTGAGAATCCAGAGTGATGCAGGACTCTCTCTGTATGAGTTAGGATAAAGTTTTAACAAGGCCAGCTATGTTGGATTCTAGAGTAGATTGCTAGAATTTAGGATTGGTAATTTATAATTCTTATATGTATTTTTGTTTTCTATAATGAATGAATTATTGAGCAATCTTTTTACCCAAAATTTGCACGAGGCAGGATCACCTAGAATGAGTCCAATTGATCCAACTTTGTTTGGTGGGACTCCATCATCATGGAATAATCCTATCATATAGCTCTTTCCACCTCAGCATTCCATCACCATGTGTCATTTCGCATACCTATTCTCTTTCCCTTTGTTTTACCCAAAACCTCTTTGGTTATTTCTTTAATGAGCTTAGATATGTTACCCTACATCTCATTAAGGTTCAAATCATTCTCCCATGCCCTATTACTGAGAGCACCTTGTCTTTCTATAATTTTGATTTTTCTCTCAAATTCCACCACCTAATTTTTGGAGGATTCTTTTGTTTCTATTTTTTTTGTAATTTATTCTTAATAAGTAAGTTCGAAACTAGGAGTCTGTGTTGTTGTGAGGCTTTCTCTAAGAATGAGTTTGCAATCTTTGCGTCGAGTCACTTCTCTACCTCTAAGTAGAAAGAGATCTATTTGAGACCTATACTGCCTACTCCTAACAATAATAATATGATCCTCTTTCTTTTGAAACAAGGTATTAGCAAAATCAAGAATTGGTTCCCTATATAATTTCTTTCTCCATAACCATTCCTTCCATGTGTGGTTCTGATGTAGGACATGGGATAGGGTAACCCTAAATGCCTAATTTGGTTCCCTAAAAATTAAAAGGGTATGAAAATAATGAACTCCAAGACTAATATGGGCTGAAATTAAAATCTAAATTAATACATGCAATCAATTAATATAAATTTATAACAATTAATTATGCAAAAAGTAAGGAAGGATCTTTTAATGAAGGGTCAAAACTAGAGGGGCCCACGAGAAATCTGAATAAAGGTGAAATTGGGTTTGCTGATTGGTAAATAAAGAAAAGGACATGGGAGTATTAACGATGGTGGGAGTAGGGTCTTAAATAAGGTGAAGGACTCACGAAAGCAAAGGGATGGATTAAGGTGCTCACGGAAACAAGGTGATGGGCTACAGTGAGGGGTCCAGGAAGGGTAAAGGCAAAGAGAGGAAGGCTAGGGATTGCAAGCAGCAAGGCGATGGCTAAAGAGAAGGCGGCATCCAAGGGTACGGGTCTTTGGGGTTTTGGGCGAAACTGGTTTAGGAGGGCTATGAGGAGTGGCGACAGCGGTGAGGGGTTAAATGGGTTGGCGGAAGATGAGACTGGGTTTGGAAAGAGGTTAAGACAACAACAATGGAAAATAGGAAGAAGAAGAGAAGAAAAAGAGAACAGAAGAAGAAGATTTACTCGTACCTGGGAGATGGCCTCACACCGTGGCCTCACGCCCTTGTAATCTCTCCAAATTCGTAATCGCAGCAGGTTTGTCGAAACTCAAGACTTTATTCATATCGATCATGTATTTGCCTCATGGAGGCTACAACTTATATAAGCTTTGTCCTTACTAAAAATAAAATAGAACACTAATTACCAAACTACCCTAGCTAAACATAAAACACACGGAAATAGCAAAATACAAAAGTGGAAGGTGCTGGAGATGCACCGCATCAGGTTCTATATCCATCGTTGCTACGTCCTACTGTCCATTTAGGTTGTCCCCAATATTCTACTCTCATCTAAAGGTATACTAGTTCCAACATGTCCATTTTGGTCGTCCCCAATATACTACTCTCATCTAAAGGTATACTACACACTGATTCATCCATAGATCTCCAAAAGTTTTCTCTTGCAGTCTCACCTAACCCGGGTTGGGGTGCATAAGTGCTAAAATATTTAGGATTTCACAATCGCAAAAAAAATGATCACAATAATTCTATTGGTTTTTCTTTGAACTTCAATGATATTTTCTTTAATAGTACCACTAACCACTACGCTTACACAATTTCTAGAATTACATTTCCTTACATGGAATAGCTTAAACCCATGCCCTAAATCTCTAGCTTGGCTACCTTTCTACTTAGTCTTTTGCAAACAGGCTATGCTTATTTATCTTCTTTTCATAACATCTACTAGATCTAAACTCTTCCTACTTAGGTTGCCTAAATTCCAAGATGCTAACTTTAATTTTGAGGTACCATCCATTCTGTATATCCTATTGATCCAATTTTAATAACAAATAATTGCACGAATGCCCTCAATGTGTAACTCCTTTTCCATATATGTATGTTGATCTTTTGTGCTTAATATTAGAATGGCAAATTCATGGGCCCATTGGATTTGTACTTTGGTAAGTCAACCAATGACACAACTAACATATTCATTCTATTTGGACATTGAAAGGTTGACATCTTAAATAAAAGTCTAAATCATAGGCCTTCAAAATAGTTAAAAGTCACAAAAGGTTCTAGCAATAATAGAACTAAACCCCCCCTCCACCACCCCCCCCCTCCCCCCTCCCCCTCTTCTTCTCCCCCCCTCTCTCTCTCTCTCTCTCTCCCCTCCCTCTTTTGTGTGTGTGATCCTTATTTAGGGGCCAGGCTAATCTAAGTATGTTCCATGCTGTCTCCTCTTCCTTTTCTTTTTCTTCCATTTGAGTTTTTTCGTGGTTGGGTCCTTTGGATTTTAGATTGATGGTATTATATGTCTTTGTTATGAATCTATGTTATTTTAGAAAGCTTGTTGATGGTGGAGTTCTACCTAAGATTTATTCATTTAGATTTTGTTTTAGTAAGATTTGATTTCTTTTACTTATGTAGGGGTGGCCTATCACTTTCCTGTCTCCTATTTCTACTTACCTCCTTTTTCTCTTTACAATTTCTGTAACTCTTTCCGTCATTGTTAGTCATTGTTGTCATCACGATCAGACCTATACTGTCTTCTCTGCAAAATTTAATTCATGGTACCATATGAGGAGTTGTGCTGCTTCATTTACTGTGTCATTGGCACTGCTTGAATAAAAGTTTTTTTATTTATTTGAAACCATGTTGTTTAAATATGCAAGTCTGTGCCATTTATTTTTGTGGATCACGTGCAATAATATGTCAAAGCCAAGTTGCTCTATGAAGTAATTGAAACAACTCAAACAAGCCATGTTGATTCTTGGGGGCTATGTTGGACAAAATGCCACAGCAAGTCACTTGTTTGGTTTCATATAGTGCATAATTTGAGCATTTATATTTGTTCAAAAAGTCATTTTAGAAATAGGGCACAAAATGAACTGAGCAACCTCTATAATATGGCTACTTGATCTGGAAGTACTTGAGTAATGCATCAAATCGGGATACAAATTGGAATCTAATAACTCATACAAGGGTATGATGCAGATGATCAATTGGTCTAAAAGATGGGGCACTACAACTTAGGATAAGAGATGTGGGAGATATGTTTTTGGTGAAACATAATGGTGTTTACAGCAAAAAATTCTCATGTCTTAACTAAATGAGGAATTAAAATATAAAAAGAGGATGGAGGGAAATGATCTCATGGCTTTAGAGGACTTGATGGATTCTTTTAGTAATCTAACCTAGCTATTAGAATCTTTTTGCCATTTGAAAACAGCATTCACACTGTTGTAAATGTAGTAGTAGTAAACACTGTAAGTGATCAGTTCATTGTTGCTCAAAGGGCACAAGTACATGCCTTTTTATAACAGAGAAACTAGTAAGAGGTTGCTAGTTCGAGTCCCAGTGGCGTAAACTGGGGGCGGGTGTCCTGTGTGGGTGTGGGGCGCCCCCCTAAAGGAGAAAATGAAACTTACAAAAAAGTTACTTCTCAAGAAGAGGTTAGCTTGGCAAGTTAACAAATCAATGTTAGAAGTTACTGATGTAATACTTACAAAGGAACTAAGTTACTTCTAGAAAGTTCTCCTATACTGACAGACTTTAGAGCAAGTCAAAGACCTACACCTAAAAATCCATGCCGGGGCTTATGTAATTTGGCTAGGTGGTGGCCACTTTTCATCACCACTTCCAAAAGTTCAATAGATTGGTTGAAAAAAATTGCTGCAAGGGGTAATGTCAGGAAATTGAGAGAAATTAATTCCTTCTGGCCAAGAATTTTTTTTTGGGTGGGGGTGGGGAATTTGGGGAAGAATCTTGGGGCTTTGTGGAGACATGTCATTAAGGTAAAAATATGGGGAATATGGGGAATATGATAGAGGATAGTCAGCGGGTTGTGTGGGGAAGTTGCTTGGGGAAGGAACCTTTTGGATTTTAAGGTTGCTAGTCTTGAGGAAGTTGGAAAAAAGAAAACAACGGTATCACCCCTAAAATAGGTATGGACGATATGAGAATTTGGAGAAAGGAATCTAATGGGATCTTTTGTTGCAGATCTTTTTTTCTCTCCCTCTTCTATCACTTCTTATCCCTTGCCCTTTCCAAAGTAAAAACATTTTACTGTCTGGCTTACTTGTACAAAATCCTCACGTTGGACAATCTCAAGTCCCACAATTTTGCTTTTTGTAGCATTTGTTATTCATGATGGAACAATTTATATAATCATGGTTATTTCATTTTTTATTTTACTTTCAGAAATTTTGGATTTGTATGGAGGATGAATATGTTAAATTGAAAATGAGTTAATGTCTTGGTTATTTCAATTTTTATTTTATTTTTAGAAAACTTGGGTTTGTATGGAGGATGAATATGTTAAAATTTAAAATGAGTTAATGTCATGCTTGGGAGCAAGTTGGGCAAGTGTATTCAAGCTATTGGAGTGTTGTGTGAACAAGAAGTTCCATATCAGTTAAATAGGCATTTTTATAAAGCAGCTCCTAGATCTGAAGTAGTATATGGAGTTGAAGTAGTATAAACCTTTAAGGTTGAGTAGACATGCTCTATAATGCTTGGACATGGCATGTTATGGCAAGGACACCACCGATATGATAAGGAAATGGATTTTACACAAAAAAAAATGAAGTGTCTGACAAGGATGCAGTGTCTAACTTGAAGTCTCCGTGCATCATAGGACATTTTAAGTGATTTTGACACGTTTTTGGATTGAAAAACCTAAGAGGCTATTTGCTATGTCTCAGTTGATGGAAAATAATGAACAAAGAAAATGAAACCATTCCCTCTTCTTCTGTGGAATAGAAGATCTTTGCCAAGAGCTTAAAAGGAGTGATATGAAAATTTAATAAGGAAAAGATGAAGGTTTCCATTGATTGACAAGACAACATCTCATTCATTTACAATGAAAACAACAAAAACATTAGGTTTCCACAACCTGACATTGCACAAGCTTATACAGTGCTTATATGATGTTGATTGCAACCAAAAACAATTTCTTTGCAGTTCCAGTCTCCTACCTGTCTTCAAAACTTAGGGACATGATAAATATAAACGCTTTATAATTGTACACAAGAAAGTTTATTACGCAAAAAGGTGGGGCTTCTAAGGATGGAAAACAAAAGGTAAAGGAGGACATCCTACAATGTGGAGTGGTGGATAAAATACATTGTGAAAGCGTTGAGCAGAAAAGAATTTAAAGTTGGGTGTTCTCTCATAATTTGTGTGCTCTCTCTCTCTCTCTCTCTCTCTCACTCTCTCTCACACACACACACACGCACACACACTCTGCTCTCTCTCTCACACATATGTGCATACACACACAAAAACATTAAGGTTGATTGGACATGTTAGGTGATTTGCGCACTTTTTAGGATCCAAAAACTTGCTGGAAAAAGGAGTGAAATCCCAATTTACGTGCAAATGCTTCATAGTTTTCTTTATAGAGTTGTGGAAAGGTAGGAGGTAGGCAACATAAGTGTCTTGTAAAGGGTGGGGCTTTTGAAGATGAGATTTGATGGCACCTTGTCTATCTTGCTACTGAAGGTTAAACAACAAATTGGACTTGGGCTTAGAATGTGGCCTTGTAGAACTTAGGGTGTTGGCAGCCTAGAGTTTTGGGCTTGGGTTTGGATTAAGTGCAAATAGTAGCACATTTAGGTGAATAAATATGAAAGTAACTTCATAGGGAGGTGGGACTACAAGCACTAAAGAATAGGGGTATCATAATGAGGGAGGGAACTAAAATGTTGAGGATAGGCAAGATGATGGGGATTGAATTTAAGAATGAAGATGGTAAAAATGTGGCCTCAAAATGGTTGGAGGCAACTTTTTCTAAGAAACAATTGTTCAATAAACTCGTCCATTTCACTTCATTTAGGAAGAAAGGTGGAAAAAAGGGTAAGGATAAGGGCCAAGCAATATGTTAGATGTTGGAGGGGTCTTCATTAGGTGAAGGGTTTGTGGGGCCTTTAAGTTTATACTTTTAGATTGTTTTATTTTTATTAATAAAATCTTTTTTACCATTCCTATATTTAATAGTGGATCCATCAAGAAATTTCATGGGCATTATAGCTTCAATTGAAAGAAAAAAAATTCTCAATGAGTTTAGAAAGAAAAACTACACTTTAAACTTCGGAACATTATGAAGAGACAACTAGTGTAAATTAGATGAAATTGGGGGAGATAAAGAAAGAAACAAAGTTTTATTAATGAGATTCAATTGTTTGATGGTAAGGATGATGACCATCCCCTATCCTTAGATGACTTTTTACAGAAGCTATTGTTCCAGAAAAAAGCTTGAGGATATGCTTAGGAGGGAGGAGTCTCGGAGGCAGCAATCACGGGCAACCTGATTGAAAGAGAGGAAAAAAAAAAAACTTTCTTTCATAGGTTAGCCAATCATCATCAACAATGGAGTTATTTATCAGATCAATTTGAGATTGGAAATTGCAATTGGATTTAGTAAATCTTTTATGGGTTGACCACCTTTTTTTCATAGGTTAGTCAATGTTACACTTACAAGAGAGAAATTACATAACGAGATTCAAAGATGGGGATGAAATCACTGAAGACAATTAGAGAATATCCATGGAGGTAGTTGATTTTTTTCAAAAGCTAAATTCCCATGAGAATTACTTGAGGTCTTGACTAGATGGTGTTGATTTTCTTGGTTACCTGAGGGACAGAGCCTTTTTGGCTCAAAAGAGCCTTTTGAGGAGGAAGTTCACATTTCTATTGTGGAAGTGGCAATAGATAAGCACTTGAAGCAAATGGTTTCTCTATGGTCTTTTATCAACACCACTGGGAAATTACTAAGGAGGATTTAATATTGTTGTTTAGTGGGTTCCATCAAAGGAGTAAGTTTCATAAAAGCATAAATGCAACTTTTGTTATGATAATTTTTAAGATTGATGGGACAAAGTACGCTTCAGAAAAACATGAATTCATAAAAATATGAATGCAACTTTTGTTATGATAATTCTCACAATTGACGGGTCAATGGAACTCACTAGGTTCAGAGTTTTAGACCTGTTAGTCTAGTTATATAAGGTTATTGCCAAAGTTCTCACTAATAGGTTGGATCAATATCATCATCATCAACAAGTATCACATCTATCTTGGGTTGACTTTATAAGTTATTTTCTTCCAATTGATCCTATAAAAAATCATGTCATCCGTCACTCTATAGCCTAGCATATCCTTTTTTATCCCTTCCCTACATGTTTTCAATGGTCATGACGCTTTCCTCCTAGTTCCTTCAAACTGTAGCCTGTCAACCCTATGCACTGGGGTTGTGCTTGGTCTTCTACTAATATGGTCAAATCATTTTAAACGAGTTTCTCACAATTTGTCATCTATCAGAGCTATCTGTAAACTGTCCCTAATTTGTTCATTTCTAACTCTATCCTTTAGAGTTACATCACAGATTCATGGAAGCATAATCCTATTTTATTTATTTTATCTTTTCTTCATTGGCCAACACTCTACACTATAAAGCATCGCAGATTTAACAACTGTTTTATAAAATCCTTCTTTTAGGCGATGGAGGATTCTTTTATCAAACAAGACCCTGCTAGTTTATTTGTATTTTGCCCACTCCACTCCTATCATATTTGTAATCTCTAACTTGAAACCTCTTTGCGATTTTACCATAGAGCCCAAGCATTTGAATTTATTACAATGTGCAAATTGTTTCATTTCCTATCTTCACCAAGTAACCCTCACTATCGTCTAACCCACTAAAGTTGCATTCTATGTCTCTGTTTTAGTTTTAGTAATTCTCAAGCCATTTGACTCCAACATTCTCCTCCAAAATAAAAACCTATCGTTGAGTACTTGATTTGTCCCACTAATTAGTAATACACCATCTGCAAAATGATTCCTGATGTTAAGTTGTCAATGACTAATATAGGTTTAAAAGCAGATTTTTGATGGAGTCCTACTCCAACAGGAAACTTCGCAATCTGACTACAAACAGTTCTAACGTTAGTAATTGCACCCTTTTATATATCTTAAATAATCTCCACATCTCTTTCTCAAGGTTCTTCAAATTAAATTCCTTGGTACTCTATCATAGCCATTTCTAGATCAAGTCTTAAATGCAAATGAATTATGAATACCTTGATTCCAAAGAGAGTTTGGGTTAGTCAGTAGTCAAGCGTGGTGTGTAAGGTTGACTTGGAAAAAGCCTATGACCATGTGGATTGGTTTTATTTGAGTTACATGCATCATTGTTTTAGTTTTGGTGCAAAATGGTTATCCTGGATGAATTTTTTGTGTTGGTGAAAGGTCCACTGTAAGGCTATTTCAAAGGTGAAAGTGGTCTTGCACAAGGTGATCCTCTCCGTGTCTCTTTCATTCTTCTTTTTTTCTTGACCACCATATAACCCCCACCCACCACCACCACACCATCTGGATGGTTTAAGCGATCTCTCTTTCAAAAAAGCAAAAGGAGAAAGGAGATTAGGTGATTCCCAGTAACCTCTCGCCTTAACATCAACATTGCAAAGTGTGGCATTATAGGTGATAATGCACCTGTTAAAAGGGACTCAAGCTGTACTAAATGCCACCAGGTGCGCAAAACTAAGTTCTCTTTTTCCTCATCTTGGTCTTCTTCTTGGAGTGAACCTGAAATCCCTATGCTCTATTGCGAGATTCCACTAAGAGCTAACCTCTTGGAAGAAATCCTACCTTTCTTTTGGTGGTTATGTGGTTTCAAGAAAGTCTACCTTTAATAATCCTTTGTGGTTTATTGTGAGGTCGAGGGTAGGTGGATTTCAAGAGATGTATATCATTGGGGTGGTACACAAATTTGGAAAGAAAATTCTAAGATTGGTCAAGAAAACCATTGAGTGATTCTCTCATGAATGAATTTTTAGAGCTAGGGTGGGAGGAAGGCAAAAATTAAATTTTCGGAAGAGTTGTTGGGGAGTAACCTTTAATGGCTTCCTTTCCCAGATTATATTCAATTTCTAACAAAATATTTAAAAACAAACAAATCAAGAAGACGGTGGTGGGGGAAGAATAGTTTGCACTTTAACATTTAGGAGAAATCTTATGGATCATGAGATTCCTTCATTTGAAGAGCTAATCTCAAATTTAGAGAGGTGCTTTCCAATAGAAGGTTACGAGGATAAGAGGGTGTGGAAAAATGAACCCAATGGTATCTTTTCATGCAATCTTTGTTCTTGTTGCTAAAACCTTTCTCCAATTCAAGCTTCCCCACCTCTCTCCAATACAAGCTTCCCCTTTAAAGCCATTTGGAAACCTATTGTTCTGTCCAAGGTTAAGGGTTTCTGCTGGTTAGCCTTTCTAAACAAAGGTTTGACCATTGATAATCTTAAATTATGGAATTTTTCTATCTTAAACGTGCATTACCTGTGTTGTAGAAATGAGGAAACGATTTGGTTACCTCTTCATTCATTTCTCGTTTGTGCCATCCATTTGGTTGTATTTCTTCTCTCTTTCCCTAAGTAAGGATGCTACCCTCCTGCCTTTTGGCTCTCATTTCTAGATGGGGTTCAGGCCTTTTCCCAAAGTGAAGCCCCTTTGGAAAATGATATCTTTGGCAATCATTTGGTTCATTTGGCTGGAGAGGAATATGAGGATTTTATTGACGAAGCTGAGTCTATTGATGAGATTACTCGATAGGCAACGGTACTCTGTTCATTTGGAGGCATTTTGTCATCATAGCTAAATGGATAGCTTGAAATCCTCGTCTTGAGGTTTTTCTTACATATCGTGTTCTTTCTTGATTTTATTTTAATGATCGAAGGTATTCAAGCGTCTTACTCAACTAGTCCTTCGGGACATGTGAAAACCTTCCAATTCGCACACACGGGTAAGTCTACGGGGAGCTTCATTGGAGTTGAGCGTGAATCAAAATTCAAGACCTCGCTTCCTTGACCGCCAAGCCAACCCCTTAGGGGTTTCTTTCTTGATATTTAACCTTTAGTTTTATATATTGTTTTTGGGCCCGCCACTCATGGGACCGCCACTCATGGGACCCTTCCTTCCTTGCTTTAATACTTATTTTGCAATGATACTTCCATTATTTCTGTAGCCATTTGGTCCCATTTTGTCCCCTTTCCAGAAAAAAAAAGAAGGGGGAGAAGAAAAAGAGACAAAAAGGTTTTTAGCAATATATCCTTATGATCAATAAAGAAAAGAAATATCTTACAGGATAGCTAGAATGGCCACTCGTATTTCACTTCATGGATTTAACTGTTTGCAGCAGGCATCTGTGCAACAAGGTGATGGATGAATCAAGACCTGCCGGTCATCCATAACTGCAAATATGAAGTTGCAATCAGCTCTATGGTCTCGTTTTGCCAAGGTTTTCTTTTCTTTTTTTCTCGTTTCTTACAGAATTGGCTCTGCATTTGGTGTGAAGGTTGGGCGTATTTCATCACGATGAAGAGCACACTGCTAAGGAGGACTACATTTTATTCCCAGAAACTCGTGCTTGAGTATGTTTCAAATTTTATATTATATACATTCCTTGGAATATCCCAATCCCATTGAGTTCATATCCTCATCATAGCCAACCCATTTTCTACCAAAATAGTCGAGATATGTTTCTCCCCAATTTTTTTTTTCATTGCACATTTAATTTTACCAACAATAATTTCCTGTAAATACATGTAACTAGTATAGATTATCCACTCAAATCATAGGAAAAAGAACCAAAATTGTGATTTTCTCCCAGTTACTTTACCATACATGAATTTTTCCCATTGGAGAAACATCTTTCTCCTAGCTTTTCACCTTAATATGTAGCTGCAATGTGCCCCAATTTGTGATTCCCTCCCCAACAAGCACTGGATACAGGTCCCAATTTGTGAAGTGGTTGCTTTCAACTAAAAGATTCCTAAACCTGATTCTAAAGATGCCAAACCAAATCTTTCTCAGCTCAATATTCCCAAGCATTGTGGATGATGACTCGTCTACTGCATTTGTGGAGCAGCAAGTTCTGCAAATAAAAGTGAAAAAAAAAATGATAATACCTTTGAAAAATAAAAAATGATGGCATTCGTAATATATTTTAAAATTAAATAAATTGAAAAACCATTGATATTGTTCTCATAACAATCAACACATGAAGGTTCAAAATCTCAAGAAACAATAGATCACATCTTATCATCAATGATTGTTCATATATTTTTTTTTTTGAATTTATGTGTGGGAAATCGTGGGATACCCATAGTGAAACTCTCACAGAGTGAATCCACTGTCTTTAGGGCATATTAAAGTTAGACCATGGGAGTTCAAACCTGCGACCTCCCATTTCTTTAAGATGATTGTTCATCTTAAATTCCTAATATTGTTCATCATTAACAGCGTGGGTTTCTCTGGCCTTTTCCCCTCTCAAATATAATTCTTGACCAGCTTTGCTCAATTTTTAAAGCTTTTGCGTGTATAATCCCAACCCTTTGATCCAATAACAGGTGCTGAATTGATATAACTGGTAGTTAGGTCTTACTTCTATAGCCCACAAACAGACCAAATATCGTAGTAGGAAAACCGTCTGTCTTCAGGTGTAAAAATCAGTACCGTGTAACTCAGATTTGTTGAAAATCTTAGTTATTCCAAATTGATGTGCGTTGCCAAAATGAAACACTGTTCCTAAACAGGATTAAAAATTAGAGATGCGCTCTCACATTTTCTTAAGCTTTATGACCTAATAATATTATCTAGAATCAGCATAGGAATTGTAATTTTTTTTTTGAATTTACGAGTGAAATTCATAAACAGTTCTACTAAAAGTTCTACGGGTGAGTCTACTATCTCAAGGCGCACTGAGATTAAGTCATGGAGGCTGGAACATATAACTTTTCACTTTTTGAGGTGGGAGGTAATTAGTTGAATTACACCATGTGGGTAAATAATTACTTACTTTAGAGTTAGAAATGAATGCACATTGTTTAGTTTAAAGATATTTTAATTGATGACGAATGGTAAGAAATTCATTTCAGGCACTTGAAGAAGAAGGCGGTTTTAAAAAATATAGTGGGAAAAGGATAAAATTATAAAAAATAATATTATTAGACAATATAATTGTTTATGATAGTCCATTGAAGAATTAGAACTGGTAAGACTTAGATGAGTTCTCAAAAAATATGATGATGAATTGCACTTTGGAAGAAACTCTCAAGAACTTATTTTATTTTAATGAAATAAAGTCCGTCATTCTTTTTAAAATATTGAATTTCAGTATTTTACACATCCTGCCGGGCCCACTATTGGGCAATATATTTGCAGATTGCACCCTTAGGAAAGATCAGAGATGAGACTGTTTGAGAAACGAAAGATAAAAAAAAAAAAATGGATCGGCCAAATCGAAAAAGCAAAATAAATTATTTCCATTTCTCAAGAATTACTTATAGAATTAATACTTTCTTTTCCAAATCATGGATCCTGTAGTACGCCAATTAGGGTTCCATTTGTCACTTTAAGGCCCATGTTCGATACAAACCATTGTCACAAACTCACAAATATCATTTTTTGCAATATTAATGATGACTCATAATATTAAAATGTTTTTAAATTCTTGAGTTTTTTTCAGAAAATCAATAGGAAAATTTGGCAAAATCACAAGAATTAAAAAAGAATCAAGAGTTTTATGATCAAGATAACCAGATTGCCCAAGCAAGTTAAAGCCAAATGTTTATTTCTCATAACCATGTGCATCTCATAATCCCATTTTCATCATTCATTTCATGCTTCATAGAATCTAGATAAATACCATATAAAAAAATGTTAAAAGTCAGTTCTGCATTGTCTGCCCGTGTAAAGCTCATTAATTAATATCTGCACCAAACAATTTGAATTTCTTCTTTGCCTTTGTGTGCGCCAATTCCTTCTCTTCTTCTTCATTAGACCCACATCCAAATTGCCACCCCAAACAAAGCTGCAGCTCTACAGTCCCTCCATTTCCTTCATTTCTCACATTACCACAACTCTCTTCTTTACGTGTCAATCTTATTTTCTTCTTCACTTGTATGTCTGCCCATTCCTCCTTATCATCATCACCGCCCTTGCCTTCACCATCAGACCCAGTTCCATAATTCCGTCCCAAACAAAGTTGCACTTCCAAATTTCCTCTGTTTTCCACATTGTTCTTTTTGTTTACTACATTTTCACCACCTTCATTGTATGCCACTTCAATCGTGGAAAATGACTTCCTCTCATTAGTATTAGCCCTTTCTTTATACTCACATTTGTAAAATGTAATCGTATCCTTGGCCTTCAAATCCTTGTCTTTGACGAATCGATTCCAACCCCTAGTAAACACAAAGCTTTGGCTACTCTTCCAGTAGCAATATCGGAACTTCCACGGCCGCATCTTATTGTCAAAGAACACCAACTCCACCTCCTCCTCTTCGCTGCTGCCGTGTTCCCCATTGTTATTCTCTTCTCGTTCCTCACTAGCTTCCGGAAGCACAGGGAAGTATCTCAACGCGTGCTTCTTTGGGATCACTAACCTGTTCAGCTTTCCAACGTCACTTGGAGTGAGCTCTTTCTGAAAGAGCTGTTGACACAATATACCTTCTTGGTTGATAAAGCTCCTCGTCGCCGAGTCCAATAGGCCTTCGACTGTTGCCTTTGTTGATTGACTTCTAAGGTAATCTGTGAATTTCGATTCGTAAGATCCATCTTTGATCATGTCCAGCACTGCTTCTGTACTGTACTGATCCTGGAAACCTGGTTCTTGAATGGTGACATTGGTCCATTGGAAGTTGCGGTGGGAGTCTCCGCTCCGAAGTTTGATTGCCGCGCTGTCATACGCCATCGCTGCTTCCTTCTCCGACTTGAATGTCCCAAGCCAGATTCGCTGGTGGTTTGCGTAAATCTGCGCACCCCAGTGGCCATTTTGTTGCAGGACTACACCTTTGAATCTCACCGATGAAGTCGGGTTCTCCATTCTTGGCCGTATTTTAGGCCAGTAGAAGTTGCTGCTGCTATTTGAATCTGAACCATCTGTGTTCATTTCTGTGCTTGACATCTCACTCATCACCTGTTGTACTGCAATCCTTAGAACAACCAAGATAATGGAAATTTAATCAAAGATATTTATATATAACAATGTTAAATTTTAAATAATTATCAACTCATCCAAGCAGAGTACTCTCTGAATATGTAGACCAATTTCAAAGCTCTACATTAATACATGTATTTGATTGTCTCTGTCATTTCTAGTTGTCCAACTTTTTTATTTTGATTCCTAACGGTGATGATTTATCTCATTAATATCATAAGATTTTTTTTATTAGAATCATTTAATCTCATTTATTTGAGTTTGACATTGATAAGTTGTTGTATAAGTTAGATGATTTATTTGATAATGATATAACTCAACCCTGCAATCTTTTATGATTATAACAATAAACATTTATTAATTATCTGATTAATACTGTGACATCGTTAATGTCAATGGAAGCCACAAATGATTTCCAAGAAGAGAAAATAGAAATGATGGTATTGTGTAGTAATTATTATGTGAACAAAACTATAATGAATAATGATCATTAGTGAAACAAGTGAAGGTGTATACACGAATAAATTGTTTTAACCAATGGATCTTATAGAACGGATTTTATAATCAGGTTTTGGGTTGATTTGATTACATGTAATAACAGATTAGATTTTTCCACAAATCGATTTGACCTTAGTTTTTAATAAAAATTAGATATAATGAAAACTTAAATATAAAAAATTTAATAGATAATGAAAGGGAGCTGGGCTTTTTTTTTCCTTGGGTTGATATAGGGTTCACTTTATAAAATCTACATTAATGAATCTTCTCTTTTTTTTAATTATAAATTTCATTTTTATGTATTTTAATCATTAAATTGAGTCATAAGTAAAAATATTTATCTAATCATTTTATTACGATATTAAAAATCAAGTGCTTGAATAATTTGATGAACTATATTTTAGATTGTCTTGTAATCTCCATAATATTCTAGTAGAATCCAAGTGTTCTAATAAATCAAGCAAAGGGTAGATACCATCCTATAAAAAAAAAAAAAAAAAAAAAATAGATAGATAGAATATCAAGGGTTTTCTTTTTCAAAATGTGGAAAATAAATTTTACTAAATTACCCTAACTCTTATCTAATAGATAAATATTTTGAGACCAATCTAACAGTAGAGATGCATTAAACGAACATTAAAAATAATTAAATAAATAAAAAAATTAATGTTTGAATTTACCCCAATATAATCTCTACATCGATATCCTGTGGCTGGCTGATAAGAATACTCGGCCTTTTCTCTTCTTCCCAGGATAGGAAAGCTCTAAACAAGGACCCTAACATCTAATTACGATGCAAGATCATTTAATTTAGAAGCCAAAGATCCGAGCATGATTGGATCATCATACCATCCACGGAAAAGTCGGTTTACACTTTGTTAGTAATTTCAAAATTAATAAAAATAAAAAAGGTGCACTTAAAGAAATTATTGATTAAAATTTTGAAATATTCAGATAAGTAATCAATCACAGCTCCTTTTTTAGTGTTTTTTTTTATATTTTTAAAAATTTAGTCAATTCTTCCGACTCAATGAGATTTCAAATTGAGTCTAAATTTTAAATTTTTGAACACAGAAATAACACAAGAATCAGAATTCTCACAAAATATACATGAGAAAATTCAGATGAAGAAAGAAATTAAAAATAAGTGAACGACTGTGGTGAACTTGCAATATAAAAATAACTTTTTAATTAATAAATATAATTTGGAGTTAAAACTTTTATGATTTAACAGTGAACACCTATATTTCAAACGTATTATAGTTGCAAAGAATGGATTTCTCAATTCTCATCAAGAAGTAGGAAGTATTTTGTTACTATTAGAAAAACATGAACGAGTCTGTTAGATTGTTGCCATGAGATAAAAGCTACAAGCAAGGAAGATTAAATTAGAAAAAGAAATAGAAAAAAAATTGAAAACTCAAAACTGAGATTCAACTCGAAATCTCGTAGACTAAGAAACTTAGTTGAGTTTTAAAAAAAAATTAAAAGAACAACTCAAAGTATCTTGTCAACTAACTCGACTCAAAATCTCATCGACTCATCGATTCAAGTAGAGTGTTAGACTCATAAGGGTTCATTCAAGTGATTTTGGGTTTTTAAACAATGATTAAATTTGCTAAGATGATAAACCTTTCAGTTATCACCTGCAAAAATATGAAATAAATATATTTGTAATAATAATGATGATGAATAATAAACCCTTTAATTTGATTATTTAAAACAACTGAGTATAAGTCCAGGAAGGATGCAATGAATATCATACTTTCATATTCAAGATAATCAAATATAAGTATCTAACATCAATGCAACAGATTTTATGATGACTGGAAAGATTAATAATAATAGCAAATATTTTTTTATTTTTTATTATCAGCCAAACTGAATCTGATATCTATATATTAAATATATTGATAAATATGACAATATATCTAATATAAACAAAAATTAAAATCGTATGGAGGGACTTACATTGGATCTTCTGCTGATGAAGGGAAAAAAAAAAAAGTAGAGAAGGGTTGAAGGGAAGAAGAAAGGCTTTTATGTATTATAGAAAGTCAGAAACCTTCCATTCAAATAAATTGAAATTAGAAGGCATCGGAACTGAAGTATAGGGTGCCCATTCCCTCCTCTCTCTATTTCTTGGCTCTTAGATAGCAAAATCAAACAATATAATAATAATTTAAACCATATAATAATGTAACAGAGATAATTAAAATAAAATAATACTAGTCTTAACTCTTGTGGGTATTAAAACTTTGAAAAATTCTAAAAAAAAAACTTTATTAGTTAATATATTTCATCATGTAAAATAGCAAGAAAATCTTTTATATGAAGATAAAAGAGAAAAATATTATAATCAAGCAATGATTTCGTGAAAATTAGCCAAAAAAAATGAGGGATGTCCATGAAATATTATAGAATAATGTGAGTATTGAAGAAAACTTCAAAAAATCCATAAAAATTATAATTCAAAAGATAATAAAAATATAGAGTACTACTCGTTTGAAAAAGAAGAATATTAATTTAGTCCAATCTAAATCAGGTGGCCCAAATTAAAAATAAGTTGGGCTACAGGCAATGTAAAAAAAAAAAAGATGAAATATCAATTGAGCCAAAAATAATAATTCAAATTTAATATGGCTTGTGTTTACACCCAAATTTTGTAAACCATAAAAATAGGATTTAGAAGTGGCAATGGGTCAACTCAAGTTGGTAGCATGAAAAAGAAAATTCTGATTTAACTCAAATTTTAATTTACTTAATTTGACTTGACCCAAGCTGTTTATAAAACAAATAAAAATTGAAAATAATTAAAAAATATTTTTAATTAGAAAAAAAAAAAAGTGAGGCAGCAAGCTAGCATCATTAGGATTTAGAGGTGAGAAAAATGGACAAAAATCATTTTGCTACTAAAGTATGTTCCAATTTTATCTAAAAAAAAAATTGAATTTGATGAAGTAGAATTTAATTATATTTTTTTAGAAATATTTGACTAAACTGATAAATTAGGTTGGAAATTACCATCTGGCCCTGATTGGCCAATGACTTCAAAATATAGAATAAAAATTCACATTTATAGACTGTTGGATATCTAATGGCATCCCTAGAATTAAGAGTAATAGGCTTTATTCATGGCCTTTCCTGTACCACTTATCGCTGGAAGAAACAGATATTGTAAAAGGTAAGAAGGTTTTCTCTATTGGAATGGAAACAGAGATATTTTAGCAAAATAAAATATAAAAGAGAGAGATTTTAGCAGCAAGAAATTATGTCTTAGTAAATCATATTTTGCAATTTGCACTATTTTAGCAGAAAGTCTTTCTTTCTTTATAATTGTTTTCTATTTATTTCATTTTTGTTGTATTAAAACACGGGCATTTCCATCAGATATTGGATCAATAATTTATTTTGATTTTGTTTGCACGGAATTGTAAAAGATATTTTTAGAAATCCTCTCATTTTGTTTGCATTATCTGCTATCTTTTATATATATAACACATAATCTCGTGCAATTTTCATTCAAACTTTGATTTGTAATGTGAATTGCATTTGTAATTTAAAATCTATTGATTTAATCCTATGAATTTCGTTGTTGAATAAATGAGAAATTTTAAGATCTTTAAGGAACATGATTATCCTATCTAATTACGATAAACATTATACAAAAGCCAAGACTTTTCAAACCCACTTATCAATGAGTTCAAGTGACACATATTAACTGTTTGTGTCGAACTTGATGCAAACTTCTTGCTATTAGCGAGAACTTATATATAATTTAGGCCCGATAAGAAAAAAGTTAGGTATTTTTATATTATGAAAATATTGAAAACTTGAAATTACTATTGTAGATTGATATTTTAGCTAAAATTTCAAAAATCCCAATTCATTCTAAACCAAAATTCAAATGATTAGATACTTTACATTGATATATAATCTCCTCTCATTTAATGGACAATCATAGACATATACAACTTGGGCTGGTTTAATCTGGGCCTCTAAAAAATATTGAGTTCAGTTGACTCGGCTCAATATGTCATCTTCAAATTAGAATTTGGTTTGGAGTTTGGACCAATACATGAAAGTCTGAGTTTGAAAAAAAAAAATCTAAATTTGAATTATAACTTAGAAAATCTGTTTTTATTTAATTGATATTGTGTATAATAATATTTTGTATATAATATATACGTTATATTTTATAAAATAATATAAAAATTATAATAAGCTAGTAAAAAACAGTTAAGTTCGTGTTTACCAAAGTGTACATGTCACTACAATTATACAATAAATGAGTTTGATTTTTGAATTTTGTTACATGCTAAATTGCTTGTGTACATTCATTTAATATTATCCCATAAAAAAGTGGCTGGACCAAACTAACATCTCCAATTATCTTTCTATCTAAAGAAAATAAGTGTTCAATATTAATTTTTTTTTAAAAAATATTCAGTATTTTTTTTAAAAAAAATTATGCATGGAAAATCACGAGAAATTCAACATAATTTACTTTCCTTAGAACACATTAAATAAAACTATGAGAATTCGAACTTGGTACCTCTTATTTTATGAGACAGAAGATTATGAGTTAATTTATACCTATGTGGGTTTTCCGAGACATCCCATACCCACGTATCTCCGATTTACTCAGTAAGGACTCGAACCATCGACCACTCACAGACAGAAGGTAACCGATTCAATATTTACTTCAAAATACTCTGCATGTTTTGTAATGTGGACCCATTTTTATAAATATTGGATGACACATTTGTACAATTTGCAGTGAACTACCATTAATTGACCTATTGCAAAGTTTAATAGAGGGACAAGACCCCTACAATTTAGCATCTAACTATGTCTGTGCCCAACTGTATGTGGACCAATGGCTTTGATTTGCCATTTACGGCTCATTGATTAGGTCCCGTATATTTGTCTGACAGGAGAGGAAAATGCCATATGTTACTCTGGTGAAATAATAAAAATTAGTTTTTATATAATATATTTTATAAATCAGTTGACCGTATCATATTGAACATAAAGTTGTAAAGGACTATTTTTAGACATAAATTTCGATTCATCAAAATTAATATTAAAATAGTAATTAATTTGGATGCGTTCTAATTAAATAATTAATAGTCACTTTTGATCTTAATTTTGATATCTATAAATATATTTTCAGTAAGTTTAAGATGTTTCTGAACAAACATAAGCCCATAAAATAACAGATGTTTCTGAACAAACATAAGCCCATGAAAGCCCACGGTCTCAAAATATCCACTCAAATATAGTCCAATTAGAGGCTTATTCTGTTTAAAACCCTAGATCCAGAGTCCAAATGGCACATCAAAATTGCAAAAAGAACGGCTATCAGTGACCCTCATGATGGGGCCCATTATGTTGGAACGCAAAATGCAAAATTTTGACTGTTGAGGTTTGACGATTCACTTCTCGTACGACGACTCACCTGAGAAATTACTAGTCGAGGACAGTAGTCGGGTCGCCCTCACTGCACAAGTCCATGGCCTGAAGATAAGTTTATGAGCTAAGTAAGGTGAGAGCCATTGAAGTTATGATTAGAAGGGTTGATTAGATGCTGGTTGAAGGTCATCTGAGATCAGGTCATATGTCGCCGGGCTGAGAGTTTAAGCATGACCAGCACATTAGTAAATTATTAGGCCCATTTACATTATGCCCAATGGGACAAGCTGGGAGGAATAAGTCAGGGCATAAAACACCAATTAGTAGGGCTATTCATGAGCTCAACCCGAGCCTAAGTCTAGCTTGGACCCAATGTAAATGAGTGGGCTTGAACATGTGTATTTGTTTGAAAGTTCAAATCCAAGTTCATTTTTTAACTTGTTTTATAAATGGGAGGGCTAAAGCCCTTAAATAAAGGCCATGGAAGCCCATTGAGCCTTTAGCCTGTTTAACCAACTATATGTAGAGTTTTTCTTGGGCTCAAACGTATGTATATCACCAATAGACTAGGCTCTGGCTCATTTTTTAGCCCATTAATAAATGGGCTGGATCGGAGTTTTTTTTAAAAAGGGCCTTTGAAAACCTGCTAGTTTTTTCACTTGTGTAGCCAATTATAACTATATAATAATTACATATATTATTATTATTGCTTTGTTAAATTAGGCTCCATATTTACATTGTGATCCCCTCTCTCACTAAAATAGCAAAATTATCTCATTGAAATCTGAAACTTGACCTTAATGTGAGCTTTCCATTTTGTCCAATTTAAATGTGAAATTGGACCTTGAAGTAGAATTCAGACATGCGGGCTTGAGGTTTTCATCTATCCCAATATGCAGGTTGTGGACAGATCTTGGACTTTAATGGTTTAAAGACTAGAGCTCAAATAGAGGGAAGCCCATCCCAAAGTGGCCTGTGAATAGCCCTATGAATAAGCACATTTAAGACTACTAGGCTTTCCAGTAAGACAATGAGGCCAGGGATGACACCATGGGCCAAAAATAGCCCATTCCCAGTCCAAATAAAGCGCTACTCCATTTAGATTGGTCTAGGTTTGAGTGTCTGATTTAGGGGCAGAGGTTAAGAAAAAAAAAATTGAGTTTACTGAGATATCGGCGTCTTGGTCGGTATCTCAATTTCTAAGATTTCAGCCGATATCCCTAAATTTTTGAGATCTCAACCGATATCTCACTAATTCAATTGATACAATACGTATCACTGAGATATCTTGATGTCCAAAAATCCAAATAGGTATGCACCAAGATTTATGACCATGTTTATGAACAACCCTAGAACAAAAGTACATATTATAAAACTGTAACCTGTAATAAAGACAAGAAAAAGCAGCAGTGCAGGGACCACTTCAATCATTGAAATAGATTACATTATTAATTATCATCAATTCTTTTTTATTTCAACTGTAAATGTGATTAAAAAATGAGGTAGTAATTCATGCCTGTCGGTAGGAATGTTTTGATCCTAATAAGTTACTCTTGGAGTTATCATTAAAAAAATAAAAATAAAAATTACTTTTGGAGTTTGAAGAGGGCTCAAGGTGGTAGATATGTGTGTTGATCAGATCGGGTAAAAAGGGGTCTTATATTAATCTAAAAATAATTAGCATTGGGTAAGATTAGATTTAAGTTGGGTCAGTTCTAAATTTTAAAATTCCAATATTTTCTTTCTTATATTGGGTTGAGTTAAGTTGAAAAGAAAATTATAAAATATATGACATATAATTACATAAAATTATTTTTATAAAATTTTAGATGTCTCTCTCATGTAATTATAACATAATTTTATTTCTTACATTTTGATTTTCTTTATTTTCAATTGTGTGGCACCTTTTTCCTTTTTTTCTTTTTTTTTTGGGGGATTTTTTTCTTTTTTTTTTGCAATTTATTATAAATGTCAAATTTTCAAGTTCGAATCTTAAGTCTTGATTTTGAAAATAACGATTTTGGATCTCATATCTTTTTTAATTTGATTTTTTTTAAAAGGTGGATATTTTAAATATAAGTATCACATAGATTTATATTTCAAATTTTATTTTAAAGTAAATTAATATAAGTTTGACGTGACTTACCACTTTACTTTTAAGGACTGTCAATAAAGTGAGAAATTATTAATAATCCTATTCAACCATGCTTTCTTTTTTTTGGGAAATGAAACAACAATAAATTAATAATAAAAGCAGTACTTGAAAGAGTATAGTACTGTTCGGCGGCATTTAATTACAAAATACAAATATTAATTAAGCTTTTCTTACGTGGATGCCGCCGAGATGAGGATAGTGGGGGGAATTAATTTATTCATTGGTAGTTTTTATCTTTTATTTTATTATAACAAATTAAAAATTAAATAATAGAATAAAATATCTTAAGTTTATTGTAATAAAATAATGATAAAATAGATAGAATGAACCATTTAAGAAAAAAAAAGATATCCAATTCAATCCCCTATTTCTGTAATTTTCTCTTTGGGTGGGCCCTTGTGGGCTCAGTTCTTTGTGTTTTGATTGGTTGGCTAAGAATCCATTATTTTGTTGCATGAAGAAAATAATGCCATTTTTGTATTAAAGACAGCTACGACATAAATCATGATTTATATGATCCATCTTAACTATTGATTCTAATTTAAGTCAAATTAGATCTCTGTAATTTACATTTTTAAATTGATATAAAATATAAAAAAAATATAAAATAATCTCTTAATACAATCTAATTAAATTTAGATTTTTAAAAATCCACCATCTAAGTTATAAGTTGAAGATTAGAGGACTTCGTTTTCTTGTTAAGCCCATTGAGCTAAAAAAAATAGATGCAATTGGCTAAGATTTTCAAACATAGGATGAATAGATAAGCTAAATCTAAACTTAAATGATAGTTTTTTTAATTTCAATTAGGTCAAGTTCTGATCTGATACTTATCAATGCAACTTTACTTGGTTTTATTTTGAATCAAGTTGAGTCATTTTTCAAGACATCTAAGCTCATATTTTGAGTTGAATGGAAAATTACTAACTCCTAACATATTGAATTACAAGTTGAGTCCCACGTACAAATGATATAAGTGGCTACTTAGAGTTCATATTTAGATTGAGCTAAGTCAATTTACATTTTTTTTTTTAATATATGAATGACTCAAACTTATATTTTTCAGCTCCATTTATGAGTTAGGTAAAAAATTGTCATCCTTTAAAATATGAACCCACATACAAATCATATAAATGACTATTGAGAATTCGAACCGAGTTGAATCAGGTCTATTTTAATTTATTAAAAATACAAATGACTCAAACTCAGAATTTTAAAGTTGAATCGAGTCAGATTGGCGAGTCGGGTCATAATGCCAGCCTGGAGCATTGAATCTGGCATAGGCTCCACACACAGGATTAAATATCTCATATAAACGGCTATTGAGAGTTCAAAAACTAGAGCTGAAATTTCTAGGCAGCAGCAAAATTGTACCGTTTCATTTAAAATTTTCAGTATCATAAAATCAGTGAAGGGCGAAAGCAAAGACGAATAAATCACAATTTTTGGACTCTGGTTTCATCCTTTCATCTGCTTCATTAAATACCCCTTCGTGCGAAAAAAATAAACCAACTTATTTGATGTCAGAGACTCATTTCCTCCCTATTCACTCTCATTTAAATCTCTCATTCTCTCTCTCCCCACAAATACTGCACCTTTTTCACAGAAATTCATCAATTTCTATGATGGGTGCTTATTCCCCTTTATTGAACTCTGCAACTTGCACAAAACCCACCTCAATCTTGTAGTATTAATGGCCTCCGTCTCTTTGTCTGGGCATTTCCGTTGGCCTCAGTGCTCTGTAGATGAATGGGTACCATTTTTCATTCTGGAGAAAGCACCCAACCATACAAAACAAGCGAAAACTTCTGTGGCTTCTTTCTTTCCAGGTTTATGAAGTTTATACGCATTTGTATTTTGATTTCTGAGTTCTGAACAAGGTGAGGGAGTAAAGGTAGTTTTATCACTTGAGGGATTTATATTCTTTAAGAGAAAAATATTGGTTGTGTATTTGGTAATTGATAGATTAAAGATGGGTTTTTAACTGAATATACATATTTGAAAAGTGTTATTTTAGTTCAAAATCTCTATCTCTGAACATGTTTGTGCATACTCTACTATTTACCGGCCAACATCTCTGTTTTCTGTTTTAAATCTAAAAATTCATAGCCTTTTGGGGTTTCTTTCAGAGGGATTTGCTTCTAGTATCTGACTGCTGAATAAGGTAAGAGAGAAGGAAGAGGGGGGGTTTGCGTGCCTTGGTTTTTCTTTTTCTTTTCTATTATTTTTTTTCATTGGCTGAGATTGCAGGCTTCTTTTTTGAAGGGACTTGCTCTTACTTTTACTTTTCTATTATTATTATTTTTCCCATTGGCTGAGATTGCAGGTTTCTTCTTTGAAGGGACTCAGCATCTCTTTGTTGGATTCTTTCAAGAGACTTTTTTTCTTCTTCTTTGTGATGTTTATTATCTGTTATTTTTTGGTTTGTCTTTTGCATGACAGATTTTCTTCCTTGATGCTTTGGGCTCTGCATTGTGATTGGATGAAGATTTAAGTTGTTCCTTCAACGGTAAGAGAAGCATCTTGAAAAGCTCTTGTTTGTATGTAGCTTTTTCTTTTCCTTGCCTCCTCTCTCTCTCCCGCCCTCTTTCTATTAGCCCAACAAGATGCAAAAACAGGGAAAAATGGGAACTTTTTTCTCTCTCAGATGGGCTTGTTCCTTAGACATTTCTTCTTCTATCTTTTTAACCGTTGGTTCTTTTTTTCTTTTTTTTAATCATATTTTTTTTAGTGGGCTGGTGAACTTCTCATACTCTCTTGTTTCTGGGTTTTATATTTTGGTCTCTAGATTCCTCACTCATTCTTCAGAGATAAGCAGAGTCTGTTTTCTTAGATTTACCCAAAAGATTTTCTTTTCTGGGTCCTTAGCAGAGCTAGAAGAGTAGAAAACAAATTCAGTTGATGAAGAATCTGAATCATGGGATTGTTTTTTTCAGAGAAATAACTGAAGTATCATTGAAGGGATGCAATGTTCAAAGGTATTAGCTGCCCAGTAAAAAGAATCAAGGATTTTTTTTTCAAGGTCCAAATGAAACAAATGAAAAATATAGGAGCTTTTTTCCACAACAGGCTTGCTTCTTAAACATTTCTTCTTCTCTCTTTTTTACTGTTGATTCTTTCTTTTACATACATCCTTAGCGGGTGATAGTGATCTAACAATCTCTTGCTCCTACGTTCTGTGGAACCAGAGAAGCTTTTGCAGTTTTGGGCTCTAGATTCTTCTCTAAGGATTTAGTCCCTTGGATTTGCCCAAAAAATTTGCTCGTGTTTTCGGGGTCTGTAGCAGAGTTTGAAACACATTATTCAGTTCATGAAAAGACTAAATCATGGGATTTTTTTTATAAAGGATTAGCTAAAGTGTTATTGTAGTAATGCAATGTGTATAAAGAGAATAATTGCCCAATAGGAGAATGTTAGGAGATCGTTGTTGATGGGCTTTACATGATTGGTTTATCTATAGAAGTTTTCTTTGCTACAGAAAGCATTGATTGGTTCCAGTGGTTTGAAGTCAGTGGGCGCCATGGGAGACATCACTCACCCTCCAGAGGAGCAGCTACAGGACCTTGAATTTTGCATCGACTCAAACCCACCTTGGGGTAAGTTTGTGTCAGAATTTCTCTGTTATATGATAATCTGTCCTGCCCCATATCTTTATTTTTTATTGATATCAATTCATGTTGTTTGAATTCATAAGTTGAAGTTATTTGATGTAAGAGCAGAGGTTTAGAATTCTCAGAAGCAGTTTCCACAAAAATGCTATAAAACACCGAGTTTTATAGCTTATTATAGAATCCACAATTCTTAAATTTGCTGGAAGTCTGGAACTATCAGCCTTGGGTCTTTTCATAGCCAAACAATAACTCTGATCTGTTTCTCGACAAAAAAAAAAAAAAAAAACACCTCTGATCTGCTGTTCGAAATACAAATGAAGTTTCTTGTCAAGAAGTTAAACTGTTACCAAATAAACAGAAACGATGATCTCATTGCAGAATTTTATGTTTTTCCAGAAAGGCTGAAAAGATCAGAACTACGCCCCTCTGGATCCTCATTACTTCTACTGTTTCGAGAAACTAACCCAATCAAATGACTTGATTGCATTAAAAAAATTTGCAAGACAAAAAATTGGATTAGATTATTAAAAGTGACTTGGTAATAGAAATCAAAATTTGAATTCCTTACTAAATAGTTGAGGAATAGTAACTACAGAAGGCGCAAACAAAAAAATTATTAGTATCTCCACCATCCATTTACCTTGGATTGGGCCTACCAATGGTGATGGGTCCATTGGAAAAGTCTATGTTTGAATATGTGGTCCACCAAAAATCATCTTCATTGGATCAATGAAGTCATGTTTTTTAAACTTTCCAAAATTTATCACTTTAGGAATTATACTCTCTTAATCCCTAAACTTTTGTGGCCTTCAAAAACAAGGGTTGATTGATCTAATCATGATCATTTCTGGTGGGTCTCGTATTCAAACGTGAACCTTTCCAAGGGATCCTTATCCATCATCAGTGGGCCCACATAGGGAGCGCACTGTATTATCCTGCATCCATGTGCACAGGGAATCATCACTCGATTGATTAAATGCAATTAATTTTTGTTGAAGCTGAGGATCAAGTTTTTCTCACATATTGTTGTTTATATGCATTAAAACATATAAGTTTGCCTTTTATGCTATCATTTACTAACATTTGCTTGAATGCATATAAGGTGACCCATCCGTAGGTTGATATGATTATAATTCTCAGCTAAATTCTTTTGCAGATCAGACCGTGATTCTGGGTTTTCAAAACTACATTCTGATGCTCGGAATGTCGGTGATGATCCCGTCAATTTTAGTCCCTTTGATGGGAGGAAGCAATGTAAGTTGATTTGTATGAATGGCTACAAGTTGTGCAAGTAGTGATGATGCTTTTGGGCTTTTCTGGTCAGGTCTTGATGGGATTCTTAACCCCTTTTTTTTCATTTGCTAATGCACGGTATGAATGCAATTCAGGGTGACAAAGCTAGAGTAATACAGACACTTTTGTTCGTAGCTGGCATTAAGACATTACTTCAGACATTGTTTGGAACTCGGCTTCCTGTGATAGTTGGTGGATCTTTTGCTTATGTCATACCTGCCCTCTCAATAGTAGGCGATTCAACACTCAAGCAGATTCCTGACTCTAATGAAGTAAGGTCACAAAGCAAGCCTTTTAGGTGATATATTTACTCACAACAGTCACATTTTTCTCATCAGTAACTGGCATCATTCCCTTTTATGTTGCAGAGATTCCTACAAACCATGCGTGCAATTCAAGGAGCAGTAATTGTGGCATCAACTTTGCAGATTGTCCTTGGTTTTAGTCGGACTTGGGGACTTTTCTCAAGGTAGATCACAATTTTGAATTATGTTTAAATCTTGGAATGAAAAGAAAATGAAGCTAACGGTTGTGCTGAATTATCCTTGTAGATTTTTGAGCCCACTAAACATGTCGCCTGTAATATGTCTAATTGGTTTGGGGCTTTTGGAACGGGGCTTCCCTGAGGTGCTACTTCTATTTCCTTTCACCAAGTTTATCCGTCAAGCTTTCCACGCCCTATTCAAGTGATATGCTTTTGTAGGTGGGACAATGTGTGGAGATTGGCATTCCGATGCTTCTTATGGTTATTGGGTTTTGCCTGGTATTCTCTCTTAACAGTTAAAATAGTTTTGATATTTCTAGATGAATCGGATAGTACTTGTTGATTCCTCTCAAATCAGGACAGTTACCATACTCAGTTACTCAGAGCTTGTTTTGTTAAAATTCAGTATCTCAAGCATATCAAGACATGGAAAGACACACCCATATTCGAGCGTTTCAATGTTCTAATAAGCATCACAATTATCTGGACATATTCCCATATCTTGACTGTTGGTGGAGCTTACAGACATGTACCTGAAAAAACTAAGTTTCACTGTCGCACTGATCGAGCTCACCTCATATCCTCAGCTCCTTGGTATGCAAATTTAACCACAAAACCCATTGATTTTCATGATAAAAAATTCTAAGGACAACTTGTATAGCACCAAATATACTGTCCTGCGATTTGGATTTTTTAACCGAAAGTTTTTTAATGTTGCCTGCAGGATTAAATTCCCGTATCCTTTACAATGGGGTGCTCCAACTTTTAGTGCAGGCCATTCATTTGCTATGATGGGAGCAGTTCTTGTTTCACAGATAGAGGTGATCATGATCTTAGTTTCTCGTAGAAGGTTTCTTAATTTAAATAAAATGTCAGGTCATCTTCGCTGCCATTTTCTCATGTTCATATTTTGTATTTATTGCAGTCAACTGGTGCATACATTGCAGCATCACGGTTTGCCATGGCTACCCCTCCACCTGCTTCTGTTCTTAGTCGAGGGATCGGCTGGCAGGTAAAATACCAACAGGTTATACTGACCATAGTTGCATAGTTTCATCAAACTGCCCCCATTTGACATCCAGCGAACTGCAACCTGTATCGTGGGTAGATCACAATCCAGGCAATCTCAAACAAAGTCATATTTAAAAAATATATATTCTAATGTATTTTTTATTTTGTTGAAAAACAACTGAAATGTCAATTTAGATGAAAATTTTGCATACAAATACTCATACACTGGTTAATAAATTTTACAATATATAATAAATATTTAATATTAGGAGAAAAAAGAATCCTACCCTAGCAAGTCAGGATCCTTCGCAGGTAGCATTCTATGAACTGTAAACCCATGATCTTAGATGCAGTGATACATGTAACTCAAGTACTGAAAATAGAATCTCTAAAGCCATCTATTTTTTCATGATTGTTTATCTTTTATTTGGCATTTCCTTGTGCTATTGAGTTTTATAGGATTGCATCGGCAACCATTTTAGACAACATGCTGTTCTTAACTTTCCAAGCTTGCAGGGAATCGGTGTGCTACTCGATGGTCTCTATGGGACAGTGACCGGATCAACTGTGTCTGTGTAAGAACTTCTTTTCCAAGTGAAATTTTCTCTGTACTTTGGGATTATGATTGATAATCTCAACTTCATTTCAGAGAAAATGTTGGGTTGCTTGGGCTATCTCGGGTTGGAAGCCGCAGGGTGGTTCAAGTATCAGCTGGCTTCATGATTTTCTTCTCAATGTTAGGTTGGTGGGGGATTCAATCCTGAAGTAACACTGCATTTCTTTGTTGATTTCTCCTGTGGACAGTAACCATATTTCTGCAGGAAAATTTGGAGCTTTGTTCGCGTCTATACCATTCCCAATATTTGCTGCACTCTACTGTGTCCTTTTTGGTCTAATAAGTACGTGAACTCCTATTGATTACACTGCCTTGATAATCTCTTACAAGGCATAAGTGATAATATATCATCATGTTTGTCGTCATTATCGTTAAGCATTACATATATTTGAGTTGGTTAAACATGATATTATAATAATGGTAATACTGTAATAAGCGACATTGCTTTGTTTTCCTCCTCTTGCACGTCATTTGCCAACGTTATCTCTTGTCGACTCCAAACATCTGTTTTCATTCCACCACATTATCTTATTCTTTTTTCTTCCTTGCTCAACATTCAGCCTCGTATAATGAAAAATGCCCCTTCAATTGGAGTGACATTCAAGGAAGATTCATAAGGACCCAAATTCCCATTTGAAAAAATCCACTCATTTTCTTGAGAGATAAAGACTGAATGGTGGAGAATTAAGTCTAGTTTTCAATCAAAATTTTCACTACAATCAAGAACTAACAGATGCTTCCTTTTGTCATTCAAACCCACACATGAAGGAGCTCCTTAAGTTATGAATTCAAAATGATGTGTTTGGTTGGTTTTGACAACCACAGTGTATCAGCAAGTAGCACCAATTGCCAAGAAGTGAGGTCTGATGGTCAAGATGCTCGCCTCATGACCAAACTTAGAAGGGTTGCCCTGATGGTCAAGACGTTCGCCTCATGAAGTGAGGTCCTGAGTTTGATTCATGCTCAACTCCTCCGGACCACTCTCCATAGGGTTACTCCGCAATCCCCATCAACTAAACTAGCGTGTGTGGATTGGGAAGTTTACACATACTCGAGGGATTAATCTCACCTCCAATGTGGGGTGGAGATACCCACGTTACCGAAAAAAATGCCAAGAAGTGATGTTAGATATAATCTCCAACTTGAAGGTCACAACCAAATATAAGTGTTGTAATTGTTATAGGACTTTTTTTTTTGCTGTGAAAATAGTAATCAAATCCACTTTTTATTTTCCCTTATTAGTTAGAAGTTGAAAATTTCAAAAAACAATGTGCATAAATAAGTGTGGAAAGTGTAAATGCTGGATATTCTCATCTTGTGTGGGAGGTCTTGCCTTCAAACTCTTGGGGCGCCTAACTTGATCCATGATGCTTTAGGGTGGTGTCATGGATACGAGGTTTTACATCTGATCACCATAAAGTAGGGTCGGCGGGTTTCCACGTATTTAAAAAAAAAAAAAGTAATTTTTTCTATCTAAGGGATCATTTTCAAATAAACCATTTTCTTTTAGGGAGAAAGAAAAAAGTTGGTTTTAATCTCGACTTTGTTACGTGTAGAAACACATAAACAAACCCCCAGGTGGAGCCTACTTCTGTCACAGTTACACTATTGCTTTACCATAATGTAGTCTGCTCTCAAATCTCTCTTCTAATGCACCATTTTTGCTCACATGGCCCATGTCTGATAGATGCATCCATTGTGGCTGATGTTAAAGACGATAATTTCATTTTCCAATATGTCTGGGAATCAAATGCAGAAGTTTTTTTCCCATGAGAGCTGGAGCCCAAAAGGCAAGAGTTATCTGTAGTCCATGCCTTGGTTTCTTTTTGCTGGGTCCATGCCTTGGTTTCTTTTTCTGTTTCCATCATCCTGTTGTATTTTGGGTCCCTTGCATGCATTTTCTGCTCCATCATTATTCTTGAATATTTCATTACTATTAAAAACAAAAAGTTTAATCAATCATACTTCACATTACGGGTTCAAAATTACACTGCACATGCGCATATACAAACATGCTCGTAGAGGAATTAATAACCTCGAGCTCTCTCTCTCTTTTCACAGCCTCCCTAGGAATATCATTTCTCCAGTTCACAAACATGAATTCAATGAGAAACCTGTATGTCAGTGGCCTCTCGCTTTTCCTTGGGTTATCTGTTGCTCAGTACTTCAGCCAGTTTTGGGCATCTTCTGGACATTTGCCCGTGAACACAGGAGCAAGTTGGGTAAGTTACTAAACCTCCTTTTTCATCTTTCCAGAACAAGTCTTACAGGGAAGCACATGTCTGAGATTGCCTCTTTTTTTTTTTCAGTTTGATGGTTTCCTCAATACCGTGTTTTCTTCAGCACCAACAGTGGCGCTAATGGTTGCAGTTTTGTTGGACAACACTCTGGATGTTGATGTGTCAAAAAAGGCGAGGGGAATGCCATGGTGGGCTAAGTTCAGAGACTTCAGAGGAGACATCAGGAACGAGGAGTTCTACACACTTCCCTTCAATCTCAACAGGTTCTTCCCCTCGACTTGACCATTGTGGCTGTGTTTCTCAAATGTTAGAAACAAAATGAGAGAATGTAAAAAAGTATTCAAAACATTTTTTTGTTGGCCTAAATGTGGAAATTTGTGGAACCTCTCTCTCTCTCTCTCTACTTGTGTTTGTATGCAGTATGCAATTGTGGGCGTTTACTAGGTACCCGAGGATCAAACATCGTTAAAGGTGTTAGGACAACTAGCCTTTTGCGCTGGATACTCAATCCTAATAAGTAGTAGTATCAGAGCTATATCTCCAAGCCAAAACATTTAGACTTAGGGGATCCCCTAGCCAAACAAGATGGCCGGCAATGTTCTATCCGCCGGATAGCCTGGTTCGAGGGACGATTGTTGTTGGGACAGCAAATGGTTGTGAAGGGAGAAATTTAAAAACTTGAATAACTTGGGTCATTTTACTTAATGGATTAGCCTTTTGGACTAGATATTCAGTCCTAACAAAGAGAGATCTCAAGTTTTGCCTTTTCATGCGCCTAAAAGATCAAACATATCAACCAATTGAATGCTACCAAGTCTAAGTATCTCATTCCACATGTGAACCAAGTTTTCTAACGTAGTTCTCTTGTTCACAATGAATCAGCAATTGGCTCAATGCTCTAATATCGAAGTTGAGGATAAAAATGAAGACAAACAAATCAGGGAAAATTTTGAAATTAAAAAAATTATTTCATCTTTAAAGATTTAAAAAAAAAAAAAAAAATTGAAGGTGTTTGGCAAGAGATTATATGAATTTAGGAGATCATGAGGAAATCTACTTAATTAAAATCTTGTTGTTTGGTCATCATTAGATGACAGGGATATGGATGCTACTGTGGAAAAAGTCTAAAAATTAAGACTTTTTTATAGAATATTCAGAGTCAAGAGATAGAGATTCACTATTGACAATTCTAAATTGTGGAGATTTTGAGTTGTTAAATAAAGAAACATATGGGAAATTTGTAGTATGCTCAATGCTTTTAAAACCGGCTCAGCCTCGGTTGAACCGTCAGTTTAATTCTGACCTACAAGCTGGTTTTCTCAAAAACCTTCCCTAGGAAAAAATCGGTCACCGGTTTTCATAAAAAAACCACAAACTATGACCCTTAAAAACCTGTTTCAAAAAATTAAACTTTACTTCATAAGTTAATATATGTATAAATAATATTTATGGAATGGGTTTGACCATAGTCTGACGGTGTTTGACTACGGTTGAAACTCATTTAATCTGACCTTCCACTGAGACAGTTCGATTCCATCAAATTAATTCAAGCATTCACTTATTTAATAGTTGTGATTTACTTACATATAAATAAATAAATAAAAGGTAAAATTCTTCAAAAATAGTTGAATGATAAGAAAAAAAAATTAATTGAGAGTTAGGTGAGTTGGAATGACTTGGTTCAACTACTCTTTTATTATTTAAAAGTGGAGAACATTCATGTAAAAATTTACTAAAATAGAAAAAATATTTTTATAATTAAATTTAGTGATTTTGAATAATATGCTTGATATTCTTTTATATTAATATTTAAAAATAGATTTTTTATAAAAAGTTGTAAATTAAAAAAAAAAATCTATATAAATTTGTTATCCATGTTACTCGCGTGAAACACATACTTTCTATTGGTATATATAAACTATAAAGGTATACAATGAAACAAGATAGGAGGAGAGTTCTTTCAATATTTTAAAAATTAGTGAAGTTTGAGTTGACTCAATCGATATAAGTCATGTTCATTATAATGGCATAAGACTTTAATTTTCAGTTGAATTTTGTCCAAGCGATACACACTAATGAGACATGTTATTAGATCAATCGTAAGTCTTACAAATTTAGATTAATAGGTGATTACATGAGTATGAGTATATAAATTCAGTAACAATTGATGATCCAATATATATAATTTTAGCCTTTAAATTTTGATGAGTATAGTGTTAGCATTAACAGCGGAAATAAGAAAATTCGAATGGAAAAATAAAGCACACCATAACACCAGATTTTACGTGGTTCGGCCCACCTAGCCTACGTCCACGGAGTGACTGTAAAATTCACTATATGAAAGAAATAATATATGTACATAATAAAGACTCCTTTGAGTCTTGAGGCTAAACCCGAAGTCCCGAGCCTCTTTGTACGCTATCCCACTATCTCACTCTCAAATCCAAGAAAGTGAACCCAACTTCTGACTCACTCCACTTTTTGCTTCCTACGTTCTACGAGCATATCCCGACATGCTTCACGAACGTGAGCATCTCCAATAGGTTGCTGCAACAACTCAGGCACCTCGTTCTGGAGCCTCTCTGCGCATATAGCCAAGAGGACATCTCCATGCAAAGGCCGTGCCTCCACGTCTCGGCTACATCTTCCTTGCCGTGTCTATCTCTCCACACACGGGCACCCATGTAGCCTCTTCATCATTAGCAAAATAGCAACTTACCTAATATAAAGACTGTCCCAATATATGAAGTGTTGTGTACATCACTTGCCAATAATATGAATATTCTAATTAGGAGTCCTACTCAATTTAGGATTCGAGCCACACACAATCCCAATATATAGATCATTAACTTTTAAAAGTTTAAAAAATAAGAAATAAGGTCATCAAATTGAGGTGAAACTTCATATAAGAACTATTCATATTGTTCTTACATCAGATCCAATAAAATGAGCTTTAAAAATCTATTTTCACTGAGTATCTCACTAGCAACCCAGACACCGTAGAAATTTTCAATTCCATCCATTAATATCAGTCTCAGAACCTTATACATAGATGGGAATCTTTATTAAAAAAAACTTTATCTAATAAATATATAAACATTTGGTTAAACGGGATAGGATTTATGAATGTATTAAATTTGCATGTTTAATTAAAAAAGTTAAAAATAGCCTAAATCTGATGTCAATTACAAATTTCAGTCCAAATTTCTCAATTTAGACTTAGGCAGCCAATAAAGCTGAAAATATCAGCCCAAAATTTTTTTCCCATCCTTAACCAAAATTATAATTCATAACCTGACCCTTCAGGCGATATATATTTCAAGCCCGTTCCTCTGTGATGAATTCGGGCCGGGCTTAAGCCCATCAACAGGTTGTGTAGTCGGTGTGGGCGGCGAAAAACAGAGATTCATAAGAGAGAGGTGGGTTGCCCTAAATATATTGTTCCTCTCGGCTTCTGCTGTTCTGCGCCTTAGGAGCTTCTCTCTCGAAACCCCAACAGCAGTTGCAGTAGCAGCAGCAGCAGAAAAAAAGGATGGCGAACAGTTTGTTCTCTCAACCTTTCTGCTGTCCTTCTTCTTAATTTTCTTTTTTTATCCTTTTTATTTTATTTTTACGATCCGAAGAAGGAGGAATTTCCATTTTGTCTTCTAAACTATTTTTTAATTCCCTGAATTTTTCTCAAACCCTTCTTCTTCTTCTTCTTATTCTTTTTTTTTTTTTGGGTTTTTAATGCAGCAATGGCACGTTCTTTTCTCCAAGTCGCGGCTACTGAAGAGGTCGCTTCGCCGCTTCGAGTAGTCCAGATCGAAGGGCTGGTATTTCTCTCCTTCCCTCCTATTCTCTTACCCATGTTGTCTTTTCTACTAAATTGGTTTTATCCATCGTTTTTAGGCCCACGCGCAAATTGGGTTTTCGTGGTTAGTCACAATATTATCCGAATTGGCTGACTAAGTTAGTTGCAGAGATTTCCTTTCATTGCATTGCTATATCTGTAGAGGTCGTACAGAGACAGTGAATCTAAGTAATTTTAGTTAGAATAATTGTACAGTAATTGGAAAGGATTTATTGGGTTGAATTTTTTGTGCACAATACCAATTCAGATTCCAGACTCCCTGAATTGCCCAAATTGGGTTTTCTTGGTTATTCACAATAATGCCTGAATTGAGTCTTCTCAATTAGTTACAGACGTTCGCTGTCTTTAAATCTCTCTCTCTATTGTAATGGTGCACGTACTGCTGATCTGAGTAATGTTTGTTAAAGTAAATTTAGAATAATCAGAAAGGATTTATTGGGTCACACTGTTGCTCACAGTAGAAATCCAGACTGTTGAAATTGTTAACATTGTAATCAACTGCAGATGGCTGAATGATTTTTGCCTGTCGAATAATGTCTAAATTCTGGCTTTTTCTATTAGACACAGTAGTGTTCAATTTTTTCCCTATTAGTTACAGAAATTTCCTGTTGTAAACTCACTATCACTTTAGACTTGGAATGGGTTCAACTAATCTGCAAAGCTAGTTAGAGTGGTTGTTCAATAATTTGAAAGACTTCGTTAGATCACATTGTTGAACTTATGCCTACCTGGAGCATCCAAAATGTCAGCTTTGTCATCAGTGTGTCATGGGCAGATTGTTATGGTGACTGACTGATTTTAGCCACTCAATTTGTACCTATTGGAGGATTCTGAATAGGATTCACTTCATTATATGATCAAGCTGAGTGCACCCCTTTGAATTGCTGCTCTAAATTCTGCATATTGCAGGTTATTTTGAAGATAATCAAGCACTGCAAGGAGTTCTCCCCTGCTCTGGTCACTGGACAACTTCTTGGGTTGGATGTTGGAAGCATTCTTGAAGTTACCAACTGTTTTCCTTTCCCGGTACGCTTCACTGTTGTTTTTGTTTTCAGCTTGAGTTGAGCCTGTGCAGCACATGTCTTGTGTTTAATATTCATGCTTTCTCATCATGAACGTGAAAAATTGCAGATTAGAGAGGAGGATGAAGAAATAGAAGCAGATGGGGCTAATTATCAGCTTGAAATGATGAGATGCTTGAGAGAGGTTAATGTGGATAATAACACAGTTGGGTGGTATGTTCTCTCTTATTGTTAAAATGCCTCAAGTTGACTTCTTGATAAAAGCTAGTGTAAAAATCTATTTTGTGCATCCTTTTATACTCTCATTTTTTTCCTTGTATTTGATAAACTAAAAAGGCTTTCAAATTTGACAAAAACATAAGAGGAATCTGTTAGGCACAAATTCTAATTGTTGGGCACCCGATGCACCAAGTTTAAGCTGTTACAATCTCCCAAAGGGTGTGGCTCTTCGTTGGATGTTATAGCTTTACGACTTTAACATTGATCTTTTGTGGATGAGATTTCTGTGCTCCTTAACGTATGTTTTATGCGGTAGGAGGTGGAGGGATCCATGGATTGCCTTCTCCCTTTCTTGATGCACAAAATAAATGGTTGGTTGCGGCAGACATTTGTGTTAATCAACTTCTCCTTGAACTTTGACAGGTATCAATCAACTCTATTAGGATCTTTCCAAACAGTTGAATTGATAGAGACCTTCATGAATTATCAGGTAATTATTATCTTTGCATGTAAAGTTTTATGTTTGCATACATTCTATGTTTTGGTTTCTATGATATACTTATGGATCTGGCTGGAGTTGCACTCTGATTTTAATGTTTGGAAGAAAAATACTGTATCTTTTGGAAAAAAATGTTTTTTTCTGATAGTTATATCCATAGTCAACATATGGACACACCTTGCTACTCTTAACAATGAAGAGAAAAAGGTCCTACAAATAATCACCATATCACATAATTCATTTTATTCTTTTGTTTTAGTATCATATATATAGCTACTTTCATCCTTTAGATATATTTTACGATATATGTGAAAAAAAAAGACGATTTTTATAAATCAATTATTAGACTTGCGATGCTTTATGGAGCAGATTGTTGAGCAATGAAAAAAAAAGACAACAAAGTCAGGGTAGCGGAGATGTGTATGTTACGTTGGATGAGTGATTTAACTCTAAATGATAAAGTTAGAAATGAATGCATTATGGATAGTCTAAAGATAATTTCAATGTATGACAAATTGAGAGAGACTCATTTGAGATGGTTTGGTCATGTTAGTAGAAGACTAAGCACAACCCCAATATATAGGGTGGAGAGGTTAGAGATTGAAGGCACTAGAAGAGAAGGGATAAAAAATGTCATGCTAGAATGGAGAGTAACTGATGGAATGATTTACGATAGTGCTGATTGGAGAAGAAGATCTCATAAAGCCGACCTCAGATAAATGAGATAACTAGCTAACGATGATGATGATGATGATGATGATGATGATGTGATACTGAAATCCATCTTCAACAAATTGTCATTTTGTAATATTGCATCAACCAAAAGGCACGCATAAACAATGTATTGCTAAACATTTCCCCCCCTCTCCCCCCTCCCTTCTCTTTTTCTTTCCTTTTAAGAAAGGGCCTTGATAACACTGAATTCAGCTGTACCCCATTTTAGATAAATTGGAAGAAGAAATATGTTTCAGCTGTAAGGTTGAATTCAAAGTTTGGTGCCTTATTTTGTCGTCTTTATTACATCGCTAATGATTGATTGTTACTAATGATTTCTCCAATTTCAATACTTAAAAATTTTACTCGCTAAGGTCAATACATAAAAAATTACAAATAAGATTTTACACCGTCAAAATTAGATCATTCGTTGTTGCTTGCAGAACAAGAGCATGTAATTGATAGTTGGTTGCATTTGTGGCTTCTTAATCCCATGTTGGCTTCATTTCTGCATTTATCCCTGCTAATGCATACTCTAATTTTTTTCCTCTTGCTGCTTTATGATTTATGTGATTCAGGAGAACATTAGACGATGTGTTTGCATTATATATGATCCATCAAGATCCAGTCAAGGAGTTTTAGCTCTCAAGGCCTTGAAGCTTTCAGATTCGTTCATGGATCTTTACCGTAGCAACAATTTTACTGGAGAGAAGTATGGAGTTTTCTTTTTTCTTTAGCAAGATATAGTTTATGAATATTTCCTTTTTCTCTCCATCTGATACTATGTTCTGTTTCAATAGGTTGAGAGAGAAAAATTTGTCATGGGTGGATATCTTTGAGGAAATACCTGTATGTTTTTCAGCCTCTTATTACTGCTTTAAATTAATATGGTATAAGATCTTCTATTTGCTATTGGATTAGTTATGCCCTGATCCTTCACTACATGCTATGTATATCATGCTTTGCGCTTGAGTTTGTCACCATGGTCGTGTAAGTTGGTTATCCAATCCAAATAATCTGATGGTCCTCATGTGGGCCATTGTTTTATTTCTTTCCCAATCTTTTCTTTTGATCATGCTATTTACTGAGGGTAGGGTGCTCTATTATGTCTGTGTGTACATGTGTGTTTTAGTGATTTGGGGCCTGGAACCCATCATAGCGTAAGTTTAGATTACAGAACCATGGTCCAAGTGTCCATTCTTATGCCCAATGGCATGTTGCATGTTGCAAGATCATCCTGCTTACACGCAATATTCTTTGCATTTTACTCTTTTAGAATAGGTTCTTTGCTGTTCGTCGAAGTGGTCCTTACTAGATCAAGCATGTGTCATGTTCATTTTTGGTGCTAATATTTTTCCGTTCTGTACTTGACAGATTAAAGTGTCCAATTCTGCTTTAATCAGTGCTTTTATGACAGAGCTAGAAGCTGATTCACCTGTTACCCAGGTTCTATTTATTATGCATTGTCTGGAATTTATCTATTTGTTATTTATTTATTGCTGAAACCTAAGCTTTTCTCTTTCAACCTCATGTGCAGTGTGATTATGATCGCCTGTCATTGTCGACCAATCCATTCATGGAGCGGAATGTTGAATTTCTGATTGACTGTATGGATGATCTTTCAATGGAACAACAGAAGGTTAGTTTTATTTTATTTTGCTTTGGTTGATTTGTCATTAATGATATTAGCTAATACAGTATATAATCCTTTTTCTTTCAGTTCCAATTCTATTACCGAAACCTCTCACGGCAGCAAGCCCAACAACAATCATGGCTTCAAAAACGAAGGTAAGCCATCGTCACAGGTGATCCAATTTGTTTCTGCTATTTGGTTGGTTTATGGTTTTTTTTTTGCTTTCCTCAAATTCCCCGTCAATTGCAGAAATTCTCCATATTGAGAAACTGATTTTACATTCTAATATCCATGTTCATCTTTTTAATGAGTTCATTTAACCATATCAAATTCATGTACACCACTATTTTACTTGTTTTATTTTTCTGAATAATTGCCGTTCAAAATTGTGACCAAGTTACTGGAATCAATTTGGATTCTCACGCAGCTGCATCATTCTTTCATATTTTCCAAGCATGTTTGAGAGGCAAGAAATAGAAAATATTAGATCATTACATTTGTTCTGGCCTGAATGTGCCATCACTTTTTCTCTTACAACTGTTGTGATGGTCACTTTTTATTTTTATTTTAAAAAATCATATCAGATTCATATTGCTATGTGAATTCCTATTGGACAGAAGTATAGATTTATGGATTTTGATTCAAACCATTGTGCAGTTAATATATTTTTTTTCACCATACACTTTCTAGGGCGGAGAACATGGCACGGAAAGCTGCAGGCGAAGAACCATTGCCTGAGGAGGATCCCACAAATCCCATCTTTAAGCCAGTTCCTGAGCCATCACGATTGGACAGCTTTCTCATAACGAATCAGATTTCCAACTACTGCAACCAAATCAATGGGTATTGTAAATTCTCAATTATTAAATCTGAGGTCATATCATATGCATTTCCCTTTTCCTAATGGATAATAAAACATGCTTACTGTATCCTTCAAAATTCACATGGTATCTGTGACACCAATTTCTTTTCTTGAATTAGGATGATTTACAAAATTGAAGCAATACATAGAATCTAAGAATTTGTATTTTTTTCTGCAAAAGATGACAGAAAATATGAAACGAGAAGCGAAGGTTTATAAAAGTAATAATATGAGCAAGTTCCCAATTTTCTTTCTGTATTAAAGGACTACATATATATTTTTCAAATAATGGATTATATAACTATTTCGTTGAAGTTAAAATTTCAATATTCTAAATTCCAAATGCAAAGGCCCTAAGCTCCCTTAACAATCAAGCCAAAATACCCATTAAAACCATTACTTCTGTACTTAATACCAAATAGTGACAAAGTTCTTGATGCATGAATCAATCCTTGTGTTATTATACAGATTGTATGGCATGAATTGCATATTGTGCTATTTTAATTGCACTGTTGTATGCTTTCAAACATACTTCATGTCTCCATTGAATGGTAAATCAGTGATTCTTCTACTTTAATTTTCATCATCATCATAACTATTTTCAATTGAATTTTCAGGGTTGCTGGTCAGAGTTTCAGCAGATTATATTTAACGAAGGCATTGCATGAGAATTGATTTGAGGTCGGCTGAGTGAACTCCCAAGTTAGCATGCATCATGGTCCTATTCTGAGTTTTTAAGGTTTTGCCTGGCAAGAGTAGTGTATTTTGTCACACAATTTTGGAGGTTTTAACCATGACATGGAATGCTTAAGGAAATGGTTTGTTCTAATTCCCCTTGATTTATTAATAGACTAGTGCCTGCCAAAAAGTATAAGCCACAAAAGACTTGGATTGTGCATGTTTCTTATGGTCTTACAGGAATAATTTGGAATAGGAGTAGTTTAAAAAATTTATTTTGGGTGATAGGCAATCGGCTCATGAAAATAATTTATTAAATTCAAATATAAAAGTTAAAAGTAAGATGGTGATGATGAGCTTGAAAATTTCACCGAGTTGTAGATATTTTAGAGACCTAGATTTGGAGATCAAAGTCTTGTACTCTTATGCCCAATTATCAAATATTTTTTCAGACCAACATTTATGTGACTTGGGAATTTTTACATTTGATGGTGTTATGAAAACAATATGGAAATTGGATCTTTCTCCAGTCATAGTAACCTCTAATAATTGTAATTTAGATAAGAGACAATCTAAGTGCCTATGGTTGATAGGCTACAAAGAGTATATAAGAGGAGGAATGTTAGATCAATGAAAATATAGTGCGATAGATAAAGAAAATCATTTTAGATAGTGAAGTGATTCATGATGGGTCAGATGGAGAAGTAAAATTGAAAATGTCAAACTCTAGATGAATGGGATTTTAGCTTTAACGATGATGATAATGACGACGACTTTAATGTTTAGTTCTATTTTTTAAAAGGTTGATATTGTGTTCATCCAAATAGAGCATTTATGAATTTATAGACTAATTATAGTAATCTAAAAATATTTGGAAAATTGGCAGCATGAATCAATCTTCTCTTTTTTGTCTTCATCTTTTGCTTTTTTTTTAGCGGTAACAAAGCTCGATTACCTCGATTGTACCAATAGAGATATTATACACTAATACATATGAGAGGTATAAGAGATTTAGACTCTGAAATAGAAAAAGAGACTGACAAGAATTGTTTCACCCAACGGTAGAACACAGGGGTTGAGATATCGACCGATACGATATGTATAAGTCGATATTAATATGTTTTTTGAAAAAAAGGAAAAAAAATTAAGAAAGAAAAATATCAGCTGATACCGAATTTTAAACTCCTGGTACTTAAACATAATTAAACCAAATTGGTGTGGAGCACTTTTATCAACAGTTCAGTTTTTGGATATCGGTCTTTTAATAAGATTTTTTTTTTTTTTTTTTGTGTTTTTGTGAATGTATGTACATCTATAATATAATGCACCCAATTAGAGGTGCTGCATGACAATAGTATTTATTATTGATGTCTGCCAACAATAAAGGAGAATTATATACATGTATGATACATCTAGTGATATCAACTTGATTTATATAGACTTAGCAGCAGGTCGGATTGACTCTTATTCGGTTTGAGTTTATTTTGGATCTTGTTAAATGGCTTAAGTCGATTCAGGTGTATTTTGAGTTCAAGTCGGGTTAATCTATTTAGTTGACTAAACAGACTTTTCTATTGAGATACATATTAAGATTTAAGACTGCTCCTTAAAATAGGTGCAGTCTTCGTATTATTGGATGTATTGTATATAAGATGTGACAATAGTTGGGTCAATCGGACCATCCATTTATGAATGGATTCGGTCACGTTGAGTTAATTCAATCAAATTTTATCAAGTCTAAATATACTCATAGAATACATTGCACATAGCATCCGAAATCATGTCTATGCCAAGATCCTATTTGGATCAAGAGTTCTAATGTTGGGTATTGCCGTGTTGTTTTTTTAAAAAGTCTAGGAAAAAATTTAAAATACAAAAAAAAAAAATGGAAAAACTCATATCCCAGATTCCATATTTAAATTTCAATGGTCTTCGTAACATAATGTTGCTTATAAGTCGAACTTTTCAATATTTTCTAAAGTATCATAGAAAGTCTTGAAAAACATATACGAAAATTCAAAAAAAAAAAAAGGAAAAAAAGAAAAATATATATGACAAACAGTTTATACATATTTCACCGTGTTTGAATGGTCTTATCACACTTTATATTCAAAAAGTCAAATTACAAATATTAAGAAAAAATAAGAAAATTTTGAAAAAAAATAGCAAAATAATTAAATCACACCTCCATTTAACTCCAAAAAACCTCAAATGCTTGACCTAAGGTCCTAGAATTTAGGAAAAAATGAAAGTAAAATACCCTGTATTGGGCTCATTTAGCTTATAGTCGACATCTATCAGTCTATTATACTTTATCAACATATCCGTGAATATTATGTAAAACTGAGATAATCATGCTTATTTACAAGCAAGCAATTACTAATTAACAGACCGTACACTAGCAGTGCATCAAAGATACAATCATCAATTCTCATAAGAGCCACGATTGCCATATTAATGACGAGAACATATTTTTGTTATGCTACTAATATTTGTATTTGGTCTCTTATTTTACCGAAACCTAATTTAGAGCTATATATATCGACTAATACATATTGATGTAACTAAATTGATACATATCAACTAATATATATGAAATTGACTGATATTTATAACTATGATTTAGTCATAGAAACCAAGAAATCCTAAGAAATTACAGATCCATTAGCATGATCCGAATAGAATTTAAAGTATTCTTCCATCAAATATACAATCTCTAGGGCCTTCCCTGAATAAACACAGACAACATGTAATCATGCAAAGCTTTGGAACAATGGAATTGATCTACTTAACGTAGTAAGGAAGGTTGAGGACATAGAGAAGAAAATAAGCCCAGGTGACTCCAGAGATCCCGCCGAAGAAGAATCCGCCCGTGAACTTGGCCCAACCGTCGGCGGTTTGCAACTTGTCAGCTTCCTTCTTCCTTCCTGTCAATGTTAACGATGGGGCGGTCGATGGCTCACCTTCTTTGAACGAGGCAATTCCGTACATGGTCAGGCAGATGCTGAGGATTAAGACGAGGCCACCGGCTGCAAGTGACCCAGCCCCTGCGGCATAAGGCGTATCTCTCAATGGGCCTGTCTTAACAAAGGGGCCCACAAGGAAGAAACCATGGGCCAGGCCCACCTCAATGCCTCTAAGAAGTGGGCTTACTGCTGTCCGGTAGGCGGGCAGGTTGGAGAGGTACCAGGCAATTAATGGGCTTGATGTTACAGGGGTCTCAAGGCTGCCGATGAACGGGTCCCCGTTAATGGGCTGGATAACTTGGTAAGTTGGCTGCAGAAAGAGGATGAATGTGAAATTAAATGGGCCAATTAATGAGATCATTGTAACATAATTTGTTAGTATTTTACAGCTCTAGTTTCTACAACTCTGAATGGAAAATGCTAGCCCAACTGGTTTGAGTGGGCCAGCCCAGTAAAAAACAATTAGGGTGCGATTTCTATATAAACCACTTAATTCCTATGTGCCATAACTCTATTTCTTTATCAATTCAACTGGACAAAAGGAGCTATCTGCGTAAACGAAATTTAAAGAAGTTAGAGTAATGATCAAAAATCTGTCTCAGGAAGAAGAAATCCTACGTTCAGTTTCACTTCATCTGAAAGGGCCACTCCCTATAGAATTATCCGTGTAAGTAGAGAGACATGCAGATGCTCCAAAAATTAATCGAGTGCTCTAAGAAGCCTGAACACCTTAATCATCAAAATATATATAACACACAAATTTGAAACACGATTAATTTCAACTTAATTTCGACCTAGTCGATCACAAATGGGTGTTTCTTCCCTTTCTAACTTTTGGGTCATAGGTGTTTAAGAGAATACAAAATGTATTTATATTTTTTAGGCAAAAAAAGAAAAAGAGGAAACAGTCTCTTATGCTGATACAGGCTCAGTCGAAATGGACCAAAACTTCTGAAATTTCAGCATTTGAAATTTTGGCCAATTTTTTTCTTAAATAAGGTTTGACCCGACAAATATCGACCGATATATTGGATTTCAATCTTTAGTGACTCACCTTTTCTGCCTGCACTGCTTTGATGGTGAAACATGGTCTTCTTTTGGAAGGCAAAACTGTCAATGGAGATCCTGAAATCCCCCTTGGAATGATCAGACCTCTTGTGAAGGAAGAAGGAAGGCACTTAGCAGAAGCTGAGGCTGTAGCCATTGCTAGAAATTCTAATTCTATTGCAAGAAAAATGAAATAACAAGTAAGTATATAAGTCTATGTTTATATTAAAAAGGGTGAAAAATATAAGCCTTGAGAATGGGATGTGTGGGGATGAGATTCTAAATTCTAAACTTCTCATTGGATGGTTGGTGTATCTTGCCTTATCTCTTATCCAAACTATGTCCAATGTGGATCCTTTCAAATTTGGAGTCCAACAAAACCCGATCCGGACACATGGATCGATTTTCGGTGAATCCAAACCGTCCATCTTGTGGGTCCTATTATGAATGGCCCGTGTTATAAAGATCACACTAGATGGATGGCTTTTGGATTTCGATTTGATGGATTTTTGGCCTGTAAATTTGGGCCTTGGATCTTGTAATCTTTATCTGTTTAAACTTTAAAACGCCCAAGATCCAGTGGTGGGGATTGGATAACATTGTAGATTAAGTTGGCCTTTTATATTCTATATATATTTTTTATATTAATCCTACAGTGAACAGTATAATCTAAAAAGTTCGGAAAAAGATGAGTTGAGTTAAATTGAGTCATTTCTACTGAGTTGAATCTTGAGTTGATAGTGTCAAGTTCAGATACTGAGGAGAAAAAATGAGTTGATAGTGTCAAGTTCAGATACTGAGGAGAAAAAATGTTAAATTACTTGATGTGAATGAATTTTGAGTTGAGTCTGAATTTCTAATTTTTAATGATGAGTAATCGGATCGAAAATTATTGATTTGTAAGAAGTAGTAGAAATCCGCTTTATAGAACTATTGTATTCTTTGGATATTTTTAAGATCCTATTTGGATTTGAATTTTGAAGTAAAAGTGACTACTTTTACAAAAGAATAATTAGAAAAGCTCGATCTTATTGTAAATATGGGAAAAATTTACTTAACTTAGCACATGGAGATTTCACTTTCATTAAAAGTAATTGAATGTAAATAGCTTTTTTATACAGTATAAAATAAATTGGTGATCTCCCGTTTTAGAAAGCAGAAGATGTGAGGTTCGATCCCCCATGACTTTATCTGGTGTGCCCTAATAGCAGTAGGTATCACTCGTGGAAGTTTTACGTTGGATTATCCACCGTTTTCCACACATGAATTAAAAAAAAAAAAAAATAAAGAGGCTCTATATTATATCTCAATTCAACCATAAAGGCCTTTGGATTTTTACTATGCATATGTGAAATTTGAAAATTTGAAAATAGAAAGATATTAAAGTAGATGAATGATATAGAATCTCACCGCATTATAGTAAAGTCTCATACACATGATCATTTCTCATGTATAGGGGTGAAACTCGGGTCGGGTTTTGGCCCGAACCCGCATGACTCGACACGAAAATCATGTTGGTCAGATTATGAAAGTTGGGTCAATGGGTCGGGTTGAGAAGTCAGAAACCCGCATTGAATTCGGATCGGGTTGGGTTGAGAGATTTTTAAGTTAACCCAATCAAATCTGACCCGACCTGGTAAAAAGTAGGTTCAAAATGCAGGTCGGGTCAGATTTCGAGCTGATTCAGGTTATAGTTCGGGTCGGGTTGAGGCAGATCAAGACATCTGGGTCAAAAGTTCGGATTGGGTCGGATCGGATTCTATATATTAGGTAACTCGGGTAGGGTTTTTTAAAACTCGACTCGACCCAGGCCGATTTCAGCCCTACTCGTGTGCTAAAAGCCTAAATGATGATCTTAAACCATGAGTTGACCTTTAATAACCTCCAATCTCCGCTAATTGGATGTTTCGATCTTCCTATCGGTTGTAAAAAAATAATTAATAGTATGTGTGGTAAATGAGAGATTCAACAAGAAGTTTTAAGGGTTCACTATTCATTCATTTAAAATTTTAAGAAGAAGAGGAATAATCAAGTGTTGGAAATTTGACCGTAATAAAACTATTATAATATTTTACATTCATCATTCATTTGTAGAATTCAAAATTTTAAAAATATCAATGATTTTAATAAAGGATAGACATATGATTTAGTTCCCTTGAGTGACCTCTGTGTCCTTTGGCCTTCTCTTCCTCTTCTTTATTTCATCTAAACTTTAACTCTCTTATTCTCTCTCGCCCAAATTTACTGCTGGAACTCAGAGCAGGCCAGACCGAGTTTTAGATATGTCTGAGTCTTAACCTAAATTGCAATTAAAGGATTGATTTAAGCCCTACTTAAATTTGTTATATAGAAAGTCGTTAATCAAGTTTCAAATCATTCTTTTGTAAAGTCACTTCTTAATATGTGATTATTTCATAATTCAAACTCTGTACATTTTATTTTTCTTTTTCAAATAAAAATGACAAATAACTTCTAAAGTTATCTTTGAAATGACCCTACCTCAACTTTCCAGTGTGATATTGTCCGCTTTGAACCCACTATGCCCTCACAGTTTTACTTTGGGCCCTGTCCCACGTGGCCTGGGCCAAAAGGCTTCACACATAGGAGAGGGAGGTTTCCCTTATATTAATCCCCAACCCACCGGCCTCACTGCCGATGTCGAACTTTCTTTGAGGTGGGTGGGAGTACGACAATCTTTCCTTTCTTATCCTAAAAAAACAAAAATGCAAATTACAAAAATTTGTAGATGTAGAACACATCAAACTTAAGCTCTATTTTTAATTCAATCTAGATGTTCCGACCTACACACAAAAATATTTAATATCAGAATAAAAAAGAAAAAAATATAAAGAAAAGGGAATATAAAGATTGATGGAAGAAAAATAAGGGTAGAAATGGCAAGAAAAAAAAATATTAAACAGAGCAAAAAAATGAGAAGAGAGAGCTTAAGAAAAGAAGTAGTCTGTAATTAAGAAATCTGCCCATGTCACTCAACTATTTTTTTTTTTAATTTCACGTTCTTATTTAAAAACCACACAATTGAAAGTAGATTTGGATACTTAATAAGTTTGTAATTTTTCAAAGTCTTAGTCTTGACCTCAATTTTTATTCACTAAATTTTAATAGTTAAAATTACCAGATATCTTTGAATTTTTTCAAAGATGCTTGATGATTTTAACCTTAAAAAATTAATCTAAATTTGAGTTGAAAGCTCATTTTTTAGCACCTATCACTTGTTATATTTCTTTTCAATCCGTATGATTTTTTTTTATAAAATAAAGTAAAAAAAACATAAAAATAGACCAAATACAACGTCATTTCTCTCTTTATATAAAAAATACACCAATTTTTTAGTATATCCAATCGTCAAGGTAGACTTGTTTACCTGTCATTGGCCCAATTTAAGTAAACAACTCCAAATCTGCATTCAAATGTGATGGCCCAATTTAATTTTAAAAGTTTTTTAACATGTAAATCAATACCTTCATACTATATTCCTATCAAATTATCTTAATTCTTAAAGATAATGTTAATATATCTAATGTTGGATAGCTAAATTAGTTATTTTCCGTTTCATAGAGTGAGAGGTAACCGGTTCGAATCCTTGCAGTCAAATTTAGGAGAGTCCGATATACGACATTCTTCCGAGGGATTTAGAGGCCCTTGACTTATGATTCCCCTCATTATAATAAGAAAAAAAGAAAAAGATGATGCTGACATCATATTTCAATTTAATTAAATATTTTTTTAGTTAAATGTGATTCTTTAACTTAAAAAAATTATACAAGAATTGTAAAAAAAAAATCACGAAGCACATATAATTACCTAATTTAAATTGAATAAAATTAAAAAAATTAAACAAAACCTTCTCTTCAAATAATAAAGACGTTTGGGCTGTTTTTTTTTTAATGATCAATATACTAATTTTCTAATATTTTATTTTTGGAAGTTAATATATTCTTTAAGTGCCGTCATCTCTCTCTGTCCGTGCCTTTTGAAGTTAGTCAAACTCGAACAACAGAGCTGCCTTTGACTAGACACGTGTCGGCTTATATTGACCAAGAACCTTCAAAAAGTAGAAGTCAGAATCTGAGAAGAGAAATAAAAAACGTCCGAGACGGGGAGTACCAATTCTCGTGAGGCAGTTATGTCAGCGTAACTAGTCCAGTGGACCGAATCGTGGACATCCTTGATGCAAGGCTGTTTGGACGAGGGATAAATTTTATTGGAATTATGAGTTATCTTTATTCAGGGATTATCTTTGTAAGGGGTTATCATATGCAGGTATTATTCTTATCTTTTTTTTTTTTGAAAAATTTACTTATAAATTTATTTACATATTGATGGCACTACAAATTGTATGGTGATGCAACCAAAGGATATTGAATGATGGAGTCTACACATCAATCTTACCTTTTAAACAAATCTTAGAACTTGTATAAGAGGGTAACATAAATGAACTATATAAGTATGACGTGTGTAAAATTTCACCTCATTTCATACTTTTATCTATCAATTTTAAATTTTAAAATCAATTAAATTTATATTCATGACATTTTTAAAAAGTCAACATTATTTAGGCCCATTTATTGCAAAACATTATACATTGTATATTAATGTAATCACATATCAAATGCATCAAAATATTTGGAGGCCATCATTACCCATTTGATAGGAAGTCTCACCTTAGAATCCATAGGGGTGCAACTTGAGTTAGGTTCAACAAGAGTTTTATTTAACTTGATTAAAAATTTAAAAAACTTAATCCGTTTTTAATCTAAGACGGTATTAAAGTCATGCTTTGTATAATTTTTTTTTAAAACTAATATATTCAAATCTCTTACAGCACCTGAGTAATTCTTGAAGCATCTGCAAACCTCTCTATTCACATACACCGAGTAACATCATGGAGAGTAGTCTTTTTATGTTGAGAGTGACTTGAATCTAAGATCTCCCACATATAAGGTGAGGTTCTTAATCATGAAACCAACACTCACAAATTATACTTTGTATAACTTGACCCACTCTTTATTTTTATTTCTTCATTTAGTATTTTTATAGTCTTTACTATTTTTATTTTACATTGATTATATTTTTAATAGTAGAAACTTGTTTTATGGACTTGAAAAATATATCAATACATTATGAATTCAATTATCTACTTAATTATGCTACTCAACTTAATCCAAACTTAATTAGTTAGCCTGAATAAAAAATAAGTTTAGATTGTAAAATTGATGAGTTAGAAGAAAGCTAAAATAATAATTTAAATTGAATATAAACGAACTAAAATTAAACTCTCATCCTAACGATTCTTGAGACATGGATCATGGACCACAGGATTTTTCCGTAGGCCGGAAGGACACAGAACATTCTCCGAGCCCCTTTTTAATCGCGAGTTTTGACGAAAAATGAAAGTGAAATTGAAGATCCCTTCTTCTCTTTTCCGCCCTTTTTAGGAATATCCAGCGTAGATGAGATTCACCAAATCCATTCAAGCCTCGATTTTCAGTTTCCCTCCTTCCCTCGAATTCCTCCGCTCTATCTTTCCTACTTTCTCTAGAATTTCCCCATTTGGTGTTTTCCTCAAACACCCGAATTCCAATCTTCTTCTTCTTTCCCTTTGGGCTTTGCTTCGATTGAAATGATTCTGGAATTGAAGGGGAAAGGAGAGGAGATGAGGGTGGAAGCGGTTAAAGATAATGGCGACGGTGACGGCCTCTTCAATCCGCCTCCGAATTTCGCCATGGTCGAGAGGGGGATCTACAGATCTGGTATCCCCAGCGCTTCTAATTTCGGATTCCTCCAGACTCTCAAGCTTCGCTCCATCATGTGAGCTTTTCCTTTTCCTTCTCCTTTTCCTTTTTCTTTTTATTTTTTATTTTTAAATTAAAGAACCGTTATAACGTTGCTGACGGCAGAATTAGAATCTGAGTTAGGGTTTTGGATCGCGGATTTGCTAAATCTAGACCGTTCATCGTCGAATTTGTTGAATATGGACCCTTCATCACATTTCTGACTCTAGGCATCAGGATTTGAATTAGGGCTTTGGACCGGAATTTGCTGAATCTGGATCATTCATTGTATTGCAATGATTGCGATTCCTCTCTCTCTCTCTCTCTCTCTCTTGCTTTTTTAATGTTATAAACCTTATAGCTTGTTGACGGCATAATTTAGGATTCATGTCTTTAGTGTCGTGTAGATGGTCCTGATTGGTGCCATATCCATTTTATGAGGAATAGTTTTTAATGTCGTGTAGACCTTTCATCATATGCCAATACTTAGGAATATTTCTTTATTCTTCCTTTTTTTGTTCTTAAATTCAAGATCCATTATAGCATTGCTATATCGGCAGGATGTAGGGTTTGAGGAGCTAGCATCATTTGGAAGCATTAGAGTCTTTGGATTGAGAATTACTGATTTTCATCTGATGGGCCATCGTGTGATGGGTTCATATCTTGAAAGTTGCTCTGATTTTTCAGCTCTGGCTGCCTGATTATGTGATTTTTTGCTTGCTGAATCTGGGCAATTCATCATATTACAGCACTTGGGATTATTATTCCTCACTCTTGACCTTTTTTTTTCGAAATAAAAGAAATCTAGATCTTTTGTAAGTTTTGTAACAGAAGGGTTTAGGTTGGGGGTTAGGAATCTTAGAGAGTATTAGGGTTTTATAATTTAGATCAACAATTTGCAGCAACTGGTGTTAAACCCATCGATTTCATTGATCTACATCTCATCGGTAACTGTGCCAACTCTGTGGCCCTGGTTTCCTGGTTTGTGTATTTTTACTTGTAAAATCTGGACCGTTCATCATTTGCAATGATAGAGATACAGGATGACTACATTGGGGTCCTGGATTTAATGGTCCCAATCAAGTTATAGATGCATTTGCTGCACTGGAATTATTCTGGATTTGAAAATGTGATTTCTGGATCCCAATTCTGGATAGGTGGAGCATTGTCCTTGATGTGTAGTTGTTTTGTCTGGTGTGGAAGATCACTTTTGATTTCTCTTATAAATTTGTAATGTCGTACAAATTATATAATTCCTCTGAGACACTGGGAAGGCCTTGAAAAAAAGTGATGTATATGGTTTGTTGATTATTTTCCTTTCTTATCTTGATTAATTTAGATGGTTGTGTGATTATTACTGAATGGAATTTGCATACAGATACCTATGCCCCGAGCCATATCCAGAAGCTAACTTGAAGTTCCTTCAATCTCATGGAATTCAGTTGTTTCAATTTGGCATTGAAGGAAAGAAGGTAACTTAGTTTGACTTTTAATTGTCTCTTAATCATGTGTGGCATATTTTCCATTTCTAAACATTATTGTTTAGCATAGTTTCTGCTGCAACTACTTGTATGATTCTATACATGATCATTGTTATTATTTTGTTGTAAGGTAAGCCGAGAAATTTGCAACCTTGCGGTTTTGACAAATGAAAACACCTACCAAGTGTGTTATCATCTATGGACTCATCTTCTATTGAGTTGATTTTACCTTTCAAAATTAGTGTAAGCACACTTTGGAGTTTTCCTTTTTATTTTTATTTTTCAATGTATGAAGTAAACATGCACCGTGTTTCAATTAAAAAAGTTTTTCTTTGACTTAACTGCTAATTTTGTTATTTAAAAAATGTCAAAATCTACTGTTATTGGTACATAAAGAGGTGTAAATTAAAATGGTAATGACTTATGGGAACACATGTTGAATTTTTGAAACCACTTATTTCCTAGTCTGTCAAATACATTGTTGAATTTAAATTCAGATGCACACAAAACACATTATATTTTGAGAGTGAAAACATGGCAAAAATAACCTTTTATGGTAAAGTTTGTATACTTTAGCAATTTACTACTTGGGTCGCTCATCATTATCATCATCATTGAAGCCAAAATCCCATCTATCTAGGGACCTAAAACTTAGGTTGCTGAATTTTTCAAACTACCCATGCTACCTAGTTTGCCAAAAGGTTAATGTTACTTCAATTCAAATGAACAAAAGTAATGTTTTGAGGGTGCAAGCATATACAAAAATCTACTTTTACTAATACATGAAAATTCACATGGTTTGGCAACATAACACTTAGGGTATGATGGCGAATTTTTTAGTATGCCCATTTTTAAACTTTGTTAAATCACTTGATTGAATTTCAGTTCAAATAACAGTAATGTTTTCAATTCAAACGACAGCAATGTTTTGAGGGTGAAACACATGCCAAAATCAACTTTTACTAGTATGTGAAAATTTGTATAGTTTGAGCGTTTTAACTGAGCACTAAAGTTTCAACTTTATTACCTAATTTGTAGAAAAACTTGATATAATTTAACTTGAAATGAACAAAAGTGAAGTTTTGAGGTAACACTGGGAAATTCTACTTTTACTAGTATGTAAAAATTTTCATTGCCATACAACCTATCAGTCTCAACTGTTGCATAAAGTGTTGTAAGGATCCTACCTTTATTCGTCTGATTGTTTTCCATCATGTTTGTTTTTAGATACATGTTTGTCTCCCTATTTTAAATACTGTGGCTCTTAACATTAAATGGGTCCAATGTAGGGTTCCCTAGTGATTCTTGACATGATTGGGGCACATTGTGGTCTTTTACTTAGAAGGTTTTTATTTCGAACAGTTTATTGGACATGTCTGTGGTGTCTATTGTTGCACGGTCCCATTATGATTTGAGACAAAGGTTAATGTTGCTATTTTGCCTAATGATGGTACTATGGTGCTACTACTACTGCTACTACTACTACTACTACTACTAACACTAAGCTATTCTTGATTGTGAGCTAATTTATTTGATGGATTCTGGGTAGTTTATGCCCCATGTTCCTTAAATGTCCATTGATGCAGGAGCCCTTTGTGACAATCCCTGTTGATACCATCATGGAGGCCCTTAGAGTCTTGCTTGGTAATAAAATCAAACAACAATCTGAAAGCAACTTATACTTGAAATTTAGGCCTTCAATTGCTTATTAAGTTAGTTACTTTGCCTTATGGTCTTTCCAGATGTCAGGAATCATCCGGTTCTAATCCACTGCAAGCAGGGAAAGGTATATAAGATGTAGCTTTACTTGCTTGGTCTTTGAATACTGAGTACTTCTTTAAGCATGTTTGGTGTACCACAATGGCAAGCAGTTTGAGTATTTTCTCAGATTGGGTGGTTATCTGTAATATATGCACTTTCGTTTTATATACGGATCAGTGTTTGTTTTCTCTGCCCTAAGTCACAATTGGCAGTAATAGCTGGTGTTGGTTTGGAGCAGAAAGTTGTAGAAACCATCTGAGCTATGTGACTGATTTCTAAGTTACCCCTGTATACTGTGGAATACGGTAATCTGTTCCACCATGGTTTGCAATTGTGGGATGCCCAAATGCAGGCTTGACTTAACAGAACTCCATTTTTTTATTATACCTTCAGATTTGAGAAAAGCTAATGCTGTTGTCTATATCATATTTGAACTTGTACAGCATCGGACTGGTTGCCTTGTCGGCTGTTTGAGGAAGTTGCAAAATTGGTGCCTGTCATCTGTCTTTGAGGAATATCAGCGTTTTGCCGGTGCCAAAGTCAGAATGACGGACTTGAGGTTTATCGAGCTGTTTGATGTCTCGTGCTTGAGAGACTGCGTCTACGGGATAATATATAGGTATCATGGATATGCTTCACACTCTAGGCGTCTCATCTACAGAGAGAAGTGCGATACACGTCCCGAATGATGACTAAATAGTGGGGGTATGCATAGTCTTTCCGCCTTGCCGCATTTGTCGACTTCACAACAGTACAGCATTTTCATTTAACTGCATTTGTCTTTGCTCTTTGGTTGTATCTCTCATCCATAGTTTGATAACTTTTGTACATTTTTTCTTGGAGTCTCATCTTCGTTCAACCATCCCAATCAAGAGGAGGCAAGTTACCTGAGTGAAAACAGTTTTTGAGCATGCTTGGGTGTACACGAATTATCAGATATATGAAAATTTAGAAGAATGCAAGGGCCATTCATTTTGTTAGAAGAATTGGGTATGTTTGCACTGTTTTTCTGGTTTATTAACCAAATTATTTTTGCTGCCATTAATTTGGAGAAGACTTGTATAATCCCACCAAATGCGACCATTGATTTCAGAATTCAATCAAACACCCAAGATAATTGTTAGGACATTGTCCTTTTCTTTCATTGTTTGTCGTTATTTTTAAATGTGGGCTCACTCGGAAGTCAGTGTATTTTTGAATGTGGAAATTTTTATTGAGTTCTAATTTTTAAATGAATAAATAACCAGTACTATTGGATGTCTGATAGTGTGTCAGAAGGTGAAACTTAATCTATGATTAAAAAATTATATACATTGATAGATTGTTAGAGGATTGAATTGTAAAAAAATGAACTCATTAGATCACTTCAATTTTTAATTTTTTAATATTGAAAATAAATTATTGATTAAATTTTTTTATTTATCATGATCAATTCAATAATGAAATGTAGATCAAATTTCAAAAATAACTAATAATTTCAATTGGCTTAATTTATTTCTTTGTAGAAGAGCTTATTTTTGCAGTGAATTACTATATATATATATATATATATATATATATATATATATATATATATATATATATATATATATATATGTATTTTTTTTTTGGTTAATGAGAGGTATCACCCAAGTCCACGAAATCGGCTTCAGTAACTCAGGTTGTAGCACCAAGAATCGATTACTGGAGCAAATCCACACCCGGTGATCACTGACCTACACGCCTTATGGGTAGTTCTGATGTTATGAAAGCTTTTATGGTTGCTTTGCAACTCAATATAAGATCAAGAGAAAAAAAACCTTCTAAAATTTCTTGATCGGTTCTCTAACTTATTAAACGGATTGCTTTTTAAATTTTTAATCGGGTTACACTTTTTTTATTGAAAGTTTTAAAAAATGGACAACAATAATGAGTAAGGACATAATCTAAAGGAGTTAAAATGATAGTTAATAATCTACGTCAAGAATTAAGAATCCAAAGTTAAATTCTCACTCTAATTCAAAAGATCACTCTCTGTAGAGTTGATATATAAGTAGAGAGGTTTACAAATGCCTCGAAAACTAATTGCAAGTAAAACATATTTAATCATCTTTACTTTTAATTTGGACTTTAAAATTTTAACATAATTTATTGATTTTCATTTCACATTTTATAAAAATACAAAAGCATCCTCCAATTCGTATAACTCTACGCATTTTATTCTCCAATTTGTATGGTCCTCTTCATACTCCTCCCATGTGGGTCTATTCCACAATAAACTTGTCAAGATAGAGAATTCATGAAATAGCTTCTTTTAAAATTACACATTGATATAATGTTTTTGAATTTATGCAGAAATTTTATTATTTTATTTGTATAAAATTGACATCTACTATATGATTTGACTGTTTTTTAATGGACTGATTGTCTGTTCGATGTCAACGAGACTAAAGACCTGCTATATTCAATATTTGAAAAAATAATCAACTTCGAGTTGAGTCAAACAATATAACTTGAACATGCTTGATATTGACACACTCACACACTTCAAACTTGATTGTATTGATTAGAAATTTACTTTTTTTATCTAATTTTTAAGATTCTTAACCGATTTTTATTCAACTCAATTGATACGACTCAAATTTAGATTCAAACTGAATTTTAATGAATTATAGAAAGACTTCAAGATTTAAAACTTTGATTGCATATGGAATGCAACTTGAGTTAGGCCTAACACGAGATTGCAAGAAAAAAAAAAAAAGCTAAACAAGTTTGGTTTCTAACCTAGACTTGGATTGGACTCATTTTGTGTTCAAACATTAAGTCCAAATTAGAATTTGACTTGAATTGGATCTAGTATATGACACCTGAATTTGACCAATGACTCATAATATTTAGATAGAATTGATTTGGCAATAAATTGATGTTTTTATAGTTTTATCTTTTCACTTTAAACTTTACTTTTTTTATTTGTTGTGCTAAAATAAAGGAAAATGATCAAATTTAATTATTGTAATATAAGCCCAATTTTAATAAAAGTACCAGTACTCGGATCAATTCCCAATATAAATTCCTTAGTCAATATTTTTAAATAAATATAAAATTTATATAATTTGTAATTTATAGACTGATAGAAAATCCATTTTGGGAAAAAAAAGGAAGAGCATGGAAAAAAATTGCATATACATTTTGGAACGGACCTTAGATCTTACACACATAATTTAAGTCAAACTCAAACTTGATCAAACTTAGTCAACCCAGGCTCGAGCCCTATATTTGCTATTTGGGCCAGGGTGGCCCAAAACTGCCTGCTCCATCTGAGTTGCAGCCCGAAATATTCTACAATTCTATTTCTAATTTCTGTTATTTATTATTATTATTATTATCTAAAACCAAGTTCCTGAATCACAAAACCTTGCTCAATTTGCAGTTATTACAGTAATCACCACAATGACAAGTAGAAAAGGGGTAGACCCTTCTCTTTCGTTCTCCTTTTACCCTTCTGTTTCCAACACCGTCTATTGGGAACGGGTGGTGCGCACGCTTTAAAATGTGCACCCCATTTTCCCATATTTCTATCCTAATTCATGCCTTCCGATGATGCAAACCGATCGAGGCCTCTCTAATCTCTCTCGATTTCTTCTCCTACGGATTTTTTAGGTAAGGAGTTGTTCAGTCTTCCTTGTTTTCCAGTGCATCCCATCTGTTTGATGAATTGCTCCTCACACATTCTTTCTGCAGTTTCATCTTTTTTAAGCTCAGAATCCGATCTGGGTACTTCCAAAACAGGAATTCTTATGTAGTTTTTTCGTATCCCTGCAAAAATGAGTTGCCTTTTCTTTGTTTGAGATGCGGGTCTTGTACTATTATTATTTTTTGACGAGTTTTTGATAGGATTTTTCCACTACTTGATTACTTTCGGTTTTTATGTTGCTGTGTTACTGCAAAATGCAATCTGGGCTATCCCCAAAGACACGAATTCGTTGGTGGGTTTGTCGAATTTCTACATATTTAGCAGAAAATCAGTTGTTGATTGGTTTTTGTCCCTTCCTTCTTTGCATATTTATATCTATGATATTTTTATGATGAGTTTTGTCTTTTTCAGTAGATTTTTGCTTTCGTTTGATTGCTTCTGGGATTTTTGTTTTGCAATTTGACTGAAAAATACAATCTAGTTTACTATTGAGACATGGGTTCTTTGGTGGGTTTTGGAATATCTACGTATTTCAGCAGAGAGGTGGTCATAGGATTGTGATTTGCATGTTTTCTATGGTTGTTATATGAGGTTCGAGGAGTTTATTCTAGAAATTATTCATTGTGACCGCTTCTTGTGAACTAGATAACTATCTTTATGTTGAGCTTATGCTTAACTGTTTTTTCTCCCTCGTGCTCACTACTGTTTCATGTATTGGATTTGTGCCCAAATTGAACTCATTTATTGGTTGACGTTTGATTAAGCTCAAATCTTATGGATGGTTAGAATATTGTAGCCTTTGAAACCATACTTACAATGATTTCCTTGAGTTGAATTTCACCACACTTCCTACAAGTGGATAGAATTTCAAACAAACTCATCCTCATCATCTAAAATCAGCTATATAGAAAGAAAGCTATATGAGTTACAATGGATAACTTCTTGAGTGTATTTAGCATTTTCTTTCTTTATGCCTTCTCTTCCTAAAATTTTGGTAGCTTTGGATTGTAGTGTTTTCTTTCCCTGTATAACATTGATTTCTTTTTGAGGCATGAATTTGTTAGTATGTTTTTCAGTGAGAGCATGCTATGATTTGCAATCAATCATGGCATACACCTTTATTATTTTTGTGTGTTTTTTTAGGATGAATGTCTTGTCATTTCTATCACTTGTGCATTTTACTGCAAAAAATGGTCTGGCCTCATGTTGAAAGTTGAAAAATGAATCCTTATGCTTTTAGCAATCATTTGGTGATTGATCACTCCAAAAACGATTATTATGTGATTGTTTATACGAGTTTGCGGACAAGAGCTTTCTAGGACTAGTTGTAATAGGTACTGTACAACCTTTAGGCTGTCGGTTCAAGAGGTCTTACTAGTTTAAAAGAAGGGGATTAGCTTTTTAGGACTAGTCATAACTGTCTAATGATTTGGGCGTTTTGTAATTTTCTTATGGAGCCTTTTTTCTTCTTATTCCAGTGAATACAGTCTAGGGTGTTTCATGAAGACATATGATTGGTAGGTTATTCAATGATTGTTTACTTGCTTTGCATTTACTTATTAGATATGTGGAGATTTTTCTTTTAGTGGTTTGATGTTCTTTTACTTTGTGTCTTAAGGCTTTTGGTGAATACTATTTTATTGGAGTGGTAATTGATGGGGAAGAAAATAAAAAAGAAGCCACGGAGTGCACACAAGGAGAAGCGAGTCACTTCAAGCTCACTTCGCAATGTTTCAGAGCATTCAAATCCCATGGTTGAAATTGAGAAAGAGCAAGTCTCAGCTGTAAAGGAGAGAAAATCATGTAATCATATTGATAAAAGTATCGACTTGGTTAATATTTCATCAAAAATAGGGTCTGCGAGTGCTGTTAAGTGTGAAGATTGTAGGGATGGGCCTGCTGGAGGTAGGAGGGTGGGTAAGGGAAGGGGCAAACAGAGTAGGAAGAAGGAAATGGGATTGGCTGATTTGAAGTCAGATCCAAAATGCATTTGGATTTGTTTGGAATGTGGGCATTTTTCTTGTGGGGGCACCGTAGGTGATTCAATGCCCCAAAACCATGCTGTTTTACACTTCAAACGTGCCCGTCATCCATGCGTAGTTAAGTTCGACAACCCTCTCTGCAGCTGGTGTTTTTCTTGCAATTCTATCATTTCCACTGGAACAAAAGAAAACACTGAAAGAAATGATATTTTATCTGAAGTTCAAGAATTGGTAAAGGGGATTTCATTCAAAAGTGGTGTGATGGATGTTGAGGATATTTGGTTTAGTGAAAATGTTGAAGGGGGAAGGAAGATAGAAAATGGGGAATCTTCAGTTTCAAATGTAAGAGGCTATTCGGTTGGAGGTTTGGTTAACCTTGGAAATACTTGTTTTTTTAATTCAGTCTTGCAGAATCTTCTGGCGTTGGATCTTTTACGGGCTTACTTTATGAATTTAGAACTGTCGGTTGGACCATTAACCATGGCCTTGAAGAAGCTCTATGGTGAAACAAGTGTGGAGTTGGATGCAAAGAACTGCATAAATCCCAAGGCCCTTTTTGGGGGCATATGTTCCAAGGCACCCCAATTTAGGGGATACCAGCAACAGGACAGCCATGAGTTTCTCCGTTATTTACTTGATGGGTTGCATACTGAGGAGTTGAGTGCAAGAAAGGCACATGGTTCATCTAGTGAAGATGAAGTAGCTTCAGATTCATGCTCGGGCCATACAGTTGTGGATGTGATGTTTGGTGGTCAACTCTCTAGTACTGTATGTTGTGTAGAATGTGGGCACTCATCAATAGTTTATGAGCCTTTTTTGGATCTTTCCTTACCTCTCCCCACAAAGAAGCCACTGTCTAGAAAAGCTCATGTTACTTGTGCAAAGAAGGCAAAGTTACCTTTGAAGGAAGGTAATAAAGGTGGCAGGTTTCGAGAAAGGAGGAATGCCAATGTAGCTTCAGTGTCAACTCAATCCACGACAAAAGTTCGTTTGCAGTCAGAATGCATTGAATCTTCCTGCGTGACTGTTCCTGACAAACTTGAGACTGAACAAACAATTGCTTTAGCAAGTTTGCAGTTGGAACACAGTGAATCTTCGTCCGTGACTGTTCCTAACAAACTTGAGACTGAACAAACTGTTTTTGCCGAGGCTAATTATTCATGGATGGATTACATTGAACCAGCAGAACTGTTGGACAGTGCCAGTTCTATTTCTCAAAATTATGATAGTTCAGCCATTGAAGAAACTGGAAGTATTCAGTTTTTTCAGAATGAGGGTGCTGTACTAGGAACCTCTGAATTTTTGAGTGATGCTTGTTCACTGAATCGAGAGAAGCAATTTGAGGATGAGTTTCCTCTACATGTTCAAGACTCTGAAGTTTTATTGCTTCCCTATAAAGAAGAGGTTGCACCTACTAAAGAGATCGTTGAAGTTCCAGGAGATCCCCAAAACCCAGTGATTTTGGCATTTAATGATACCTCATTGAATGATGCCAATGCATCATCTTCATCTATCAATGGCTGGGAAGAAACTGAACTTGAGTTTGATGGCTTGGGTGACTTGTTTAATGAGCCAGAGACTAGTGCTGATATCAAGACAGAACTTGGGTTGGGTGGTTTGAACCTTGAAGCAAATGATGAGATGGAAATGACTTTATTAGCTGGAAACAGTAGCGAGTCTAATCAAGATGAGGTCGATAATACGGATGCTCAATTATCAATCGATAGTTGCTTGGCTTTTTTCACAAAACCAGAGCGTCTTTCTGATGAACATGCATGGCATTGTGAGAATTGTTCTAAGATTTTACGATTCCAAATGGTGAAAGCTAGAGATGGCATGAAGCAAGCTGTTACAACAGATAAACAGTCAAACTCGTTGAAATGTCAGGCCAATGGAGGTCAACAAATGGCATTAGAGAATGGAAAGTTGGCAAGTGGTCTTGCTTCTGCAAATGCCTTGGGAAGCTCAAAACCACATCCAGAGAGACTTGATACTGCACAAAAGCTTCTCAATTCTAATGACAACTGTGCTTCATGTGAATTTGGACATGAAAATGAGAGGGATGGAGGATTTTTAAACCCTGTGTGCAATGGTCTGGCCCAATATCCTGAAGTTCCCCAGACAGGTGAAGATCTTGGTGAGTCAAACTGCAGTCAAGATGCATCATGCATTTCGGTTTGTGATAAAACTAGCATCCTAGTGAACTCAGGTGACTTATATGGTGAAAACGTCCAACCTAGTCCCAAAGATGATGGGAATGAATTGGCTGTCAATGAGTCTGAGGAAATTGATTTGGAAAGCACAAAAGTCAAGAGGGATGCAACAAAAAGGATTCTCATCAGTAAGGCCCCATCTATTCTAACAGTCCATCTGAAGAGGTTCAGCCAAGATGCTCGTGGTCGCTTGAATAAGCTGGGTGGTCATGTTAGCTTCAGAGATACACTTGATCTTTGGCCATATATGGACCCCAAGTACCCATTCCAACCTTTTCTAGTTTTGTTTGTAGTCATGTGCCATAACCTTACTTTTGATTCTCTTATACGTTTCTTTCTTCCTGTAAAAAAAATTGTAGTTTATTTTCACATCTTTTTTTTCCTAAAAAACCAGCAATCTACATTACCTTTCATTGGCGACACATGATCTCACACGATTACACGAATCATCATTCTGACAGGTCATATGATTCTCAGCCCAAACTATCTAGCTAGACTAATGCACACACATGCTATGATCCCCACACGCACACATTGTGGTCCCAAGAACCACAGGCAACGTATTAGGCAGTGAGCTTTGGATTCCATCCAAGAAAAAAAAAACAATTACAAAGACAGCCTGTCGGTATCATTCTGTCAGAAACCCTTTAATATTATATGGAGTCCATATTGCCAGCAAGCCTCCAGAATTCCACCATAGCTACAGTAAACCAACCATCATCCCTATTCTCTCAAATCCCTCCCCTCCCCCCTCTGTTTAAAGTCTCCTCTTTTTGTTTCATTCAACAATAATATGTCTATAATCCTTTCTCTCTCACCAACCCCCTGTTGGCCAGTTGGATTTGGTAGCCTGAATATGAAAAAAGTAGAGCTACTGTACTTACAAAATGACAAGGGTGGCTTTGGCAATAGGGGTCTGAGGGGGTGTTCTTCATGGCAACAAAAGTAAGGTGTCATTGATTTTACTGGGGCCAACAGAGTATTTGGATTCCAATGAGCATAAATTTCGAGCAACAAAAGAAACATTTAGGCCTTTTAAGGATTTCCTTTGTTGGCATCTTGTCATGTGGTTGATTCTCTTGACATGATTAGTTGTATGTTGACACATGTAGGGCAGATTTTTTTTTTTTAATGGTAATTGTGTTTTGCATGTTAAGAGGTATGTGGATTTAGAAGTGGATCCATTGGCAGAGGTGGGGTTGTAGGGATTTTCCTTCTTTTGGTTGGAGATGGATCCTACCATGTACTATTCTCAACATTAATTGGGATACATGCTTGTAAGAGTAATGATCAGGTGCAAGAGTCCCAATCATAATAAGGTCAAGTACTGCATCTTCACCATTCATTTTAAGGTATTTTAAAATTTTAAATATCAAATGTGGATGGTGGAGATGCAGGGCCTAACCTTATTATGATTGGGGCTCTTGCACCCAGTCATTTCATTTCTCATACTTGTAAAACTTCAATACTTCATTAATATAGTGCCTTTTCTTAAGCGATACGAAGTTTGTTGTTATACTCATCCCTGAAGTTAAATTGTTGCAGGCTAAATACATGGTTCTCTTCTCTAAGAAAATGCAAGTGTTCAAATTTATCATTCTGTTTCAAGTTCCAATTAATGTATTATTGATGGTTCATATATTGGTGAACAACAACTTATATTGAATTTGAGATTTTTACTCCACTAAATAACATGTTTTCTTGTTGGTAACTGCATGCATGGAGAGTTTGCAGAAGTCATCTGTATCTCTTTCAATTGTTCAGTGCATTGCTAAACAAGAAATCTACTCCTTGTAGATCATTTTCTCATAATCTGCCAGAAAGAAAAAAAACACTTTTTTTCAACTACCATTAATTCAGTCTTACTACTCACTCACAAAGAAACAAGAAATCATTCTTACCATTTCAATGTAAAAGAAAGAGAAAGAAAAAGAAAGAAATATCTCATTGTTGATTTTATCATTCATTCTTGAATGTTTTTCTAGTGCACAGATGCTGACCCTGCCCCTTTGATTACTGCCGTGTGTGTGCGTGCGTGCGTGCGCGGGCGGGCGGGGTGCGTGCCCCCGTGCGCGCGCGTCCTTTGCCTCTCCCGGGGCTCGATCCGCATGACAACGTTAACTTGATGAGAGGACGAGACCGCAGATCCACCAGGTGCAAAACACCCTTTTACCCAAAACCCAGCCAAGCAATGAGTGGGAAAGGACGTCCCGCGTGTGCGCGTGCGCGCGCGCGCGTGCGTGTGTGCGTTGCTTTTCTTGTTCTTGCTCCGTCCATTGCTTCAACTTCATCATGTATTTGAACTTAATTGTGACATTTACTTGATCCTTGGATATGTGCAAATTTTCTCCTCCCAAGTGTAGATTAGGGTTTGGTTGACATTTGGTTCTTCCATGACCCCAAGAATCTTTTTCTCTATCTGTCTCACCAATAAGTTGTTTGCATCAACTCCTAGGGACACTTGAAGAAGATTCTACATTTTCCTCTTCTTTTGTTATTACTATTTTATTTTTGGACATATGGGATCATTGGTCGGATGATTTTGTATTTTCCTTTCTTTTTCATTGGGTTCATTACTCTTGAACCCATGTTTTTTCTCTTCTCCTTTTGTACCTTATTTCTTTTTTAATGAAAATTCATGTTACTGCTCCAAAAAAAAAAAAATACATTTTCCTCTGTGGTGGATCTCTCTCAAATCTCAATAGAATTAAAGATGGGGATCCAAATTAGGAGGGTGAAGATATGAATGAGAGTGGACCAAAGATCCTAGTTGTACCCTTTTCAGCAAATCCATTCCTTCTCCTTTGAAACCCATGTCACACTTTTGTTGCCCGGTCAAATCTATTTGGAAATCCTTTGCCCTGCTGAGACTTGGGTCATTGGTTTGGTAGCCACCTTAAATAATATTCTTACATTGGATAACCTTACAGCTAGACATATTGCTACCCCAAACCTTTTTCTTTTTCGATTGCGTAGACCATTTACCTCTTGTTCATGATCTATGCCTCTATGGAGCCTACCATTAAATGAGATGGCTGGATTGTCATCATGATGAGTTTGCATTTTTTTAACCTTTCCCAGGGAAGGTGACTAAAGACTAGAGGAAGGGGAGTGACCTTTGTATCTTAATATTTTTTGTCGCATGCTAAACTTCCATTGCTAGTGTAATCAACCTGTACTGTATTCCATATCAGTGCTCTTCATGGTTTTTTTTGGAGCTGTTAAATATTTATTTTTTCTTCATGTGATAAATGATTGGTTTTTTTTTTTTTTTTTTTTTGAGGAGAGACTGGTATATGCCTCAAATTTTTTTCAAAAAGAATCACTGATATTGGAAATACCAATATTGTGCTTTCAGTACATGCATGCATTTATACTTGTGTAATGACTTTCAATGCCTGTGATTCTCTGTTTCTCAGAGGGGGTTGTGTGAGAGAGAAGTGTCGATATCATCTTGTTGGTGTGGTGGAGCATTCTGGGACTATGAGAGGAGGTCACTATGTAGCTTATGTCAAAGGCCAGAGAAGCAGGGGGAAAGCCGAAAAAGAGGAAGGAAACTCTATGTGGTTTTACACCAGCGACGCCTACGTGCGCGAGGTTTCTTTGACGGACGTCCTTCAGTCCGAGGCCTATATTCTATTCTATGAGAAAGTGTAGCATTGAAGTATACATACACAATATTCATATCCCACCACTCATTTCCATTGATCTGAGCTGGGGTGATTCAGCTTTATGTTTGATTGATGGGAAATCCAGAAAAGAACATGGGTGTGTTGTTTCACCATACCCAAGTCAATGAAGAAACAGAGATGCTGAGGCACAGACGGCGAAAATGTAAACTGAGGTGGGGATTGCCTTCTTTCTCTCTTTTTTGTTTTTAGAGGAAGAGCTCTTTAGAGATATAAACTGAAGGCAGGTGCAAATTTAACGTGTTCTATTGGGTCTTGAGATGCCCATTCTTTGTTGTATTTATGCCCAATTAGGGTATTTCATGTTTTTTTGTCTGTCTACTCTACTGGGTTCTTTCTTTTTTCTTTTGGCTGTCACTGGAAGATGTCATGGAGGAGCCACGGCCAGGTATTTCACATCAAACAGTTATGTTGGATCCATCAATGGATCAATATGAGTTAAGGTTTTATTTTTATATTTATTATTTTTTTGGAGTATATATGGTTCCTGGCGGCCCCATAATTCAAAACTTTGTTAGACATGGATTTCAAATTTAAAAGACGATACTTTCTCTCCTTAATTTGGTTGAATGCTTTGAATCAATTGAATCTGGCTCAAGAAACTGTTACTGAGTTTTTGAGCTATGTTTGATCTGGCATGCCGTTGATCCGGTCAACTCGCCTGAGTTGAGTCGAGTTTTTGAACTATGGATCCTTCACCTGGACATATTGGTTTGCTAAAAGACTCGTGTTCTGGCCTTGTTGACCCAATGGTACAAGGGCGGTAGCCACTGCTTAAAGAATACTAGCATCAATACCAACTGTAAATCTGAGTTGGCCGAGGTTGTTGATGAGTCCGATCCCGGTGGGTGCGACTCTGGTTGCGAATTCCAAAAGTTTATCCAACTCAGTGGAAGGCATTGGAGATCCCCAAGACTGGAAGCTGGAGATTATGATATCACATGTTCAGATGCGCGAGAGATTGCTTTTATTCTTTCCTTTGTAATAAACCATGACCAGTGTATTTATGAAATTTGATATAAACAAGCTTTGAGTTAGTTTCTTGGAGCCAATAAACTTTATCTACTTTCCAGTGTTATGTAACTCGAATTTACATCATAAATACCTTTGATTCAATTATTCCGCTATTTGAAATTGGTTATTTTAACATTCATTTGATTTACTCTGGTGGTTGAAATCATTATCTGTTATGAAACTTTTTATTGATTATTAACTCTGAGGGTAAGGCCTAACGGTCAAGAAGCTTGTATCATAAAGTCGGGTCTTGGGTTCTATCACCCTCAACTCCAACGGGTCACCTCTCTCAAACTCAACTGGTGTGTATGGATTAGGTTTACACATGTCTATGGGATTAATATTACCTCTAATGCGGGGTGGGATACTCATGCTATTCAAAAAATATTAAATTTAAAATTATAACATTAAATGTTAAGATGATTTAACCATTATGAGATTTAACATCCTAAACTGCTGAGCTCCAAGAGTAAACATTTAGGTGAAAGAAACAAAGACAATAGAAATGTTTGAGAGATTTGAAACAAGTATATTTTCAGAGTTGCTAAGTACTAAATGTTATTATAAAAGTTATACATGTGTTCCATTAGTAATTGATGGCTGAAAAAATATCATCAAAGTCAATATATATAAATTTAATAAAATTCAAACAAATTTTTAAAAAAAATGTATGCCAAAGAACCTGTAGTCGTTGAATTCAGGAGCGTTGGATGCGAGAGATCTTGGGTTCAAGTCACTCTCAATATAATAGGGTCACTTTTCGGTCTCCATAGTGTTACTCTGTGTACACGAATAGAGATATTTGCACATGTTTTAAAGATTATTCAGGTGCTCTAAGAGGTCTGACACCTCCGTCTTTAAAAAAATAAAATTGAGCCGTTGGATATTTGAATTATTTATAAAATTGAGCCGTTGGATATTTGAATTATTTATGCCATTACTCGATATTCAATATCTTCATTGCAGTGTTATACTAAAGTAGATGAGTTTAAATTTAATCCAACACCAAGTAATCAAACTTATTAAGAATTCTAACACGTCTGTTGAATGAAAAAAAAAAAATAACGAGCGATACTAAATTTATCATTTTATCGCTTTGTCATTGGAGAAGACGTAGAATTTGGAAAGCTGAAACTTGGAAAACTAAGCTCATATAAAATAGATGAGATTATGATTTTGTGGGTGACCGTTGGAAATTCAATTTAGTGATGATCATCGTTAGAAGTTCAGATTGGATAAATTCACATCAAAAGTTAGTGGTTTAGTTGACAATGGAAAATTTCTGGTACCCGAAAACACGGCCAATCGTTGGCTGTTTTACATTTCTTCCCAGAAGACTCGCTCCTTTCACGTTTACAATTAGAAAATCCAGAAAAATCGAAAGATTAGACCCAGAAACAAAGACAGAAAAGAGAGAGAGAGAGAGAAGAGAAGAAATTACAGAGCCTCCTAGCGATTCCTGCATTTCCATTTCGAAGATTGGAAGGAAGAAGAAGGGAAGATGGACGACGGAAGGAGGAGGCCGAAGCTCTCTTCTCAGATGTCGATAGTGAGAACCACCTCCGTCCGCAACAACAACTTCGTCGTAGAAAACGAAGAAGAAAAAAAAGAAGAAGAAGAAGAAGAAGAGGAGGAGGAGGAGGAGGAAAATGAAGCTGACGGCACGTCTCTTTCCGGCGGCAAGGAACCCGACATACCCACTTCCCATAAGACCACTAGGAAGCCCTTCAGGGACGAGCCCCGCATGCCTCTCAGCAGCGCCTCTTTCTCCTCCTCTTCCACTAGCAGCCGAGCACCCTCCGCCACTCCAGAGGCGGAAGCGGCAGCGCCGGCGAAGGTTTCGCTGATGACGCTGCTGGATTTAACGGAGAGTCAGGTGCAAGGGACGGAGGCAGAGGAAGAGGACGAGGACGAGGAGGAGGAAGCAGCAGAGGAGGAAGGAGGGGATGAGCACTTCTGCTGCGTCTGTATGGTACGGCACAAGGGAGCAGCGTTCATACCGTGCGGTCACACGTTTTGCAGGTCAGCATTTAAAAATTTCAGTTTTTATATACATATTAATATTTATATTAATAGAAAAATTAAATAGAAAGAGTATGAGGATCTTCAAATTTTTTTTAAATATTTTAATTTGGTCTAATTGATTCAACAATTTTATATATTTTTAATATATATATATATCAATAAACAATTTAATTTTTTAACATATAAACTCTATAGTAGTGGTGCAAATATCAAATGGCTTGAGATATTGCCCGATTTCTTGGTGATACATTTTTCTCTCCTATTTTTTTCTTCAAAATATTGACATTTTTTATTTTTTCTCTATTCAAAAAAATTGAGAGAAGATCTGTTTTTGTAAAAGAAAAAAAAAAGTTAAATTAGGCCATGTTTGACATAGAGTTTTTTTTTTTAATGAAAGGGCAATTATAGTCGATATATCGGCGCCGATATCAATATTGTATGATTGATACATATTGTATCGGACGATATCTATTAGTCATTATTTAAAGCCATACACTATATATTTTAAATACTTTCATTTGACATCATCCTTATTATTATTAGAACACTCTCAATTATTTAGTTCTTAAGATGGTTTATTGTCTAAATCTATTATAATTTTTATTCATCTTACGTTTTTGATAAAACTATGATTACAATGTAATTTTCAAAAATTTTAACAAATTATTTAAATATATAATTTATCATATTATTACGAAGTTATACTAACATTATAATTTAAAACACTTCAACATGGTTGGACTTAGTTTTAAATATAATAAAATTGATTATGATACAAAAATAATTTAATTAGCGGTTTATTTTTAAAATATTGTTGCAGGATGTGCTCGCGGGAGCTCTATGTCAGCAGGGGAAATTGCCCACTCTGCAATCAATATATTTTGGAGATTCTCCACATCTTCTGATCAATCCCAGATCAACGGCTGGATGATGATTTTGCAGTGCATTATATAATTTTTTTTATTATTATAAAAATACAATAATTTTTAACCAGTGATAAAGATGCTGGAAATTTTTATTAAAAGGGGCATCAATTTGTTTTTCCAGCTCTTGAATGGTAACACATGTAAAAAAGAAAAAAAAAAATTGATGTCTTTTATAATCAAAATTTTGATATCTCTTATAATTAAGATTCTGATATTTATCACTACCTTTTCCTAGACTTTCCCTTATATTTTTTCAAAGTTTGTATTATGATTATTTTGTTTTGTGGGTATGTAATATATAATCTTGAGAGACATCCAAATTTATGGTATGTAAATGAAATGAGTTATAATATTTTCTTTTTTCTCTGAAAGAGATTTTAGGTTTTATTGTAATGCAATAGATAAAATAATTTTTGACACGTGGCATGATATTAAAAGTAATTGTTAGTCATACAATCTAAATTTATTAAAATTAATCATTATCACACCAATAATTTTAAATTATCTAAATTTAAGCATGGACCAAATCAAAGTAAAAGCCAGTCTCATATTAACCATTTAATCTAATGCCAATAAATTAAATGTTCAAATTAGAATTTTATTTCAATTGCCAATTTCATTTATTTAGACGGCTGGAAATATCTAATAAAGCTAATTTTTTTTTTTTTAGATTAACACGTGAGAAACTCATACACAATAGGCTGAGTTGAGTTGACTATGGCCCAAGTTCAATTTGAATTAAAATATAGGCCTGATTTAAAAATCAGTTCGGTCTGGGCCCTGCATTTTAAGGGCCCACTTAAAACATTCATACTTTGGGGGCTATCATAAATTTAATTATATTTATGTTAATAGTCTATTATGATATTTTAGTTAAAAATTCTAACTTTTAATTTAAATAATTTAAAGTCTTAATCATTAACTTCTAAAGTTGATCTGTTCACTCAAATCAACCATTCCCACAAATAGAACTTGGAATTAAATCCATACTCATGTGTAAGCAAGTCTTTATCATATCTTAGCAATATTGGGATGTAATATGAAAAATAGAGAGAATAAAAAAGTCCTCCATGCAATGAATGATCTTAGTAGTATCTACATCTTAATATATCTTAATATATGTATAATTTTCTTTTCATTTCAGATTTTTATCGTTATTATCTCATTTATCTAGAGTCAACTTTTTTCAAGTTCTGTTTTATCATTTGACGATATTATCATCATTAACAACCAATATTCCATTTATCTGAGATCAATTTAATGAGTTGTTCTCCAATTGATCATATTATAAATCATACCATCATTCACTCTAACATGTACTTTTGACCATATAATAAATCATAATTCCGGCACACCTTTTCTTTTGCCTTTGATTTGTAACCTTCCAACTTGACATTTTGAGTCCCAATGTAATATTCCTATCAACATGACCAAACCACTTTAAATAAGGTTCTTTCTATTTATGTTATGATCTACTAAAACTATTTTAAAGTCTTTTGAATAGTCATTTCCATCCTATGATCTATTAAGGTTATCTTTTAGAATTATTCCGCTTATCCTACAAAAGAATGCCTTATATCCATTTTCAATTCTACAATAATAGATGTTCCCACTTGTCGTCATCGTCGTCGTCATCATCATTGTTATACTACTGATTCCATCTAATATATATGGAGCACTGTCCCATCATTATACCATTCATCCCATCAAATACGACATGAGCACCGTTGACCTGATGTCCTACAAAATAATTCTTCATAGAAGTGGCACTTCAGAGTCTATTTGCCAATTGCCACTAACTCAATACTTGTTTGTGTCAGTCAGTCCGAGGGGTTTGGTTTGTCCATCAGTAATTTTACTAAACGGAAGCATCTGAATGATGTAAAAAAGGTTTTTTTGCTCTCATTTTTACAGCTGGTGCACCCTTTAAGAAAAGTACCGGTGTACATGGGCAATTTCAATGCCAGATTACAGATTATGAGTTCAAGTAGCCATACAAATCTGATTGAGGTAGATTAAAAATAAGGGCATGAAACAGCCACCCAAATTAGCACAAGAGAACCACTGAGATCTCCCTGTTGCTCTTTTTGACAATAGTGCAAGTTCATCCAAGAGCTTATTGCTCATCCCAACTGCAAATATGCATGTTATGAAAGCAAGGAACAGAAAAATAATGAACAGTTTAATTACCAGGCATTGGCTCTTTTCTTCCCTTTGATCAGTCACAACGATGTCATGTTGAAAATTATGAAGTTTCAGAGACAAATCAATAGGTCGGAGCTCTCCCATGCAATGAGTCATCATTATCGTCATTATCAAAGCAACTAATCTCATCTATTTGGGAGTCGGTTTCTAAGTTCTCTATCACTCTATCCCATCAAAGACCATAGTCGTTATTATCCCAAAATCCCTGCATATCTTTCCTTTTGCTCGAGGTCAAAAAAATATCACAGGGGCTGTATCTAGTCTTCCACTTGTGTGCTCGAACCACCTCTTTAATGGTTTTCTTGCATTTTCTCGTCTATTAGGCTATTTTCTCTCATTCAATAAGTAATCTCAGTAAATCCTTTCTCTAGCCACTAGCCCATTTGATGAACCAAATGAGATACAATATTCCTATCAGTAACTCAATATGGGAAACTAGTGTCGAATAACCATTTTGCATTGGGATTGAATGCATAGGGACTGCTCAACATAAACAGAAATAGATGTAGCATAACCAGAATTCACTAAATTGAGAGGGGGGGGGGGTTGGGGGATGGGATATTTTAGCTGATCAGATGTATCATAAAAATGAGTCATATACAACTTTCAAAAACAGCCCCAGTAACATGATATTTTAACTACAAAAAGTCCAAGAGCAATATGTAGCAACAACTGAACATTGTATGGGAATACCTTAAAGCCACTAGATGTTCTAAACCAGTTGGCTAAAGCATAAAATGAAAAACCTTCAAGACTCTAGAAAGATATACATGGGAGAGCGAGAGAGAGAGAGAGAGAGAGAGAGAGAGAGAGAGAGAGATGGCTGTCTTTCCATCTTTGACTGTGATGCTTATCTCCTCACCCTTTGGTTCTAAAAAGTTAAAGAGGAACTGATCTACTCACCCTTTGGTTCTCATGATTGTGATGCTTCCCTTTCCCCCTTCAGTGCTGATTTTGGTTTTGATGACTACAGGCTTCCCTGAGAAAGCTGAAGTAGGATATGGTGTAGTTTCTTTCTTCTTGTGCTTGGATGGTGGCAGCATATGTATACGCTGATTAATGTCCTTCAATGTCACATCTCCTTGAACACCACTGGGCTTGATGAGAGCAAAGGGGTAAGCAACAGAAGTAGCCAACTTTGGAGTCTGGATGTAGGATTTCCTACCTGATATGACTGGAAGAGGGTCAAAACATTAGGAAAGGAGAAATTTAATTGGGTTGGACAGGAGAAGATTAGGGACGCATTGGATGTACGCCCCATATAGATTTTGGTAGAACAAATGGTTTTCCCATCTAACTTTCTTTAGGGAAATGCATAAACCAGAAACTGCATTAATGAGGTACTGTTTTTCTAACTTTTCCACCAAAATCAATGTCGATAAAAACCATTTCCGCCGGATATTTTTATGATAACTATTGCACCCAAATACAAAAAAAAGCAACTCCCCAAATGCCAGATGCAAGTTTAACATCCAAATGCACCACCATAAACAACAAAAGCAGCAAAACAATTGAAGACACCAGCACATATACCTTTAAAAATACTGTGAGGAGCAGGGGTCAAGGGCTCTTGCAAGGGACCAGGTCGCATTGCTGGAGATATGTTGGGTGGCTCTGGAAGAAACAATCCAAGAGTGAAAAATTTATCACATAAGGAAGTGAAAGAACAGAGAATCCAACAGCAATTTATCTCCACACCCCTAAAATCTCAACTTCATGATCATATGATGGTTGAGAAACATTCCTGCGAGTCCACATAGATAAAACAATCAGACTATTGCAAAAACATTTCAAGGTTGCATCTGGATGCGCCATATATGTTTGGCAACTGGTATTCTTGATTCCACCGTGCAGAATTAGTAACCCAGTTAGGTGCATTGCATTTCCACCCTAAATCACAATCAGAACCTTTCATGGGCATTCACTGGGCATAAAAATTTGGAATAGAAGTATGGCACTGGCATTATTTGTGATTTTCAAACCATCCAAATGCATACGGTAACAGAAGACCATCCATTCTGCCCAAGATTTTTTTTTTCTTTGAAAAAAAGAAAGGTGCTGACACATATAATGAGAGAAGGGGTGAAATTCATCCACGTGCCAAGATTTGGGGTACATCCAGAAGCACTCAAAGATTATAGAAGTTCTGTATTCTTGATTATATTTAGAAGAAGCATACATTTCATCAGGACTGAAATTCATCTGAGTCTCATTAAAGCAGGTTGCAAGAAATCTTTCTGGTGATCGATCAAATACCTCATAACCAGAGGTACATCTATTGTCTTCAATGCACCTATCATGTTCTAACACAGATGTAGAATTAGACTTTCTATTTCAGAGATGTATTGAAGAATGAGCAACCTTGATGCAAATCAATACAGAAAAATAATCCTTGTTGGGGCCCATTTTTGCAAACCTATATCTGTGCCAGGCAGTTGGATAGAAAGGGCTAGCCACAGACCACATATAGATCAAATGTCTATGATCAGCTCATTGGGCATCATTTGGGCCATACTTGATATTTTGAATGGGATTTCTTATCCAATTATCTGCCATTCACATAAGCAAGGCGAACTATATGGATAGCATTGCATCATAATTAATTGGACTGCATTCAATCATTCCTTTCAAATAAAACAATAGCAAAACAAGAGGAGCTCTGACAAGAAGCCAACCAGAAAAACTTTGAATATCCTGCATATTTTCAGGCACGGTGTTTTCCATCAGGTCCTCCCCATCCTAAACATGGAATGTTAAACACAAAACAAAGAAAGTGAGAGACCTTTCTATTTCCCAAATGTTCATTTGATAATGCATATAATAGAAAAAACAATTCTCCAAAACAGAACGAAGTTTCACCAACCTTTGATTCTAACAATGCAGAGGGGATTTGCTCATTGCAAAAGAAAGGATCGGTAACATCAGAATCAAACTGTAACATGCGTCGTATTTTCAATTGTTTAGGCACTAGACATTCTTCTGGTCCTTCATTTGTGTTTTCTGAATCACACTCTTTTCAAATCACAAAATGAGAATGCTATGCAATTTCATGAACAATATAAAAATAGTTTTTCTCATAAAAGTAATAATATTTTACTGATAATACACAAAGCAGTAGAATGGTTGAAGGAGGTAGAGAAAACCATAGTCATTATCAGAAACATGATAGTTGAAATCCAAACAATCCTTCTCTGGAGTCATTTGATCAAACATACAAAGCATACCATCTTCATGGTTTACTTCATCCCATAGGGAAAGAGAGATATCTGTTCATAGAAAAGGACTAGAATCAGATAAGCAAACCAATGCAGGAATATACTGACAAGGTGCATTTTGATGTATCAAATTCCAAGTTGTTGGGATACTTGGGCAGAATGAATGATTATCTATTTAACAGTGTATGGCACACATCAAGAGGGATATTTTTCTACTTTTTCCACCACAAATCATTATACCTTTCCAATTATCGATACATGTTGGAGCCAAAAACTGGAAAAATAGAATGTCCTTGATGCAATTTTTGACATTCAAAAGATTTAGTTTATATACAAATGCACCTAAAGGAAACATATAGTCAAGAGTACCAAGATGGGAATCTCTCTGCGGATAATAATTGTCACCTCGCCATTCCATTTCCCACAGCTCACAGCTATTTTAGAGAGACATCAAACAATTTTATGGTTAATTTGCATTATAAAAAATGAAAATGAATTGCAAGACAGATTACAATGAAAGAATGAATGTGACAAATGCAAAAGATAGTGAATATCGAAGTAATTCAGTTCCAAAAAGGTGTGCTTCTATCTCAACTAAATAATGAATTCCACGACTAAGGAGGTAGCACATAAACTGGAACAGCATCAGGTGAATGTCTTTTCCAATTTTCCTTCTCTGCTACTCAAATCGTCTTCGGACACAATGATTTTGATATCAATTAGAAGTAGAAAATTTGGAAAGTTGGGCGAATGGCAATAATACAAAACTCAGATTTGTGATTGGCCATAATGCACAGATGAACCAACAATTACCATTAAACCAAAACTTACAAAATTAGTTACAAATTTGGGCAGATTGTACAACCCAAAGGGGTTGAGTGATGGAGAGGAACCCGCCTCTCGAAGCGGGAGTCTTGAGTTCAATTCGCACTCCACTCCAAAGTGCCACTCCCCTTAGAGTTACTCGGTGTGTAGGTAGGGAGGCTTGCACAAGTCCCGAGGATCAGGCAATAGCTCTTTCAGGCCCTCGACACCTTGGTGATAAAAAAAAATTTGGGCAGATTGTATACTACATTTTCTAAAATTCATGCACATTCACAATCGCACAAGGGCAATGAAAATTAGAAGAAATAAAGGTAGGTCTAATCTCCACAAACAAACAGAACAAACAATAGGAGGAGGAGCAAGAACGAAAACTATTTTCTAGGATCTAAAACATCCAGAAAAATTGTAGGATAATAAGAAGGAGCTAATCATTGTTAATTAAAACAGGAAATAGGGAATGGAATCCAAATAAACAGAAAAACTTGAGAGATGCATCAATCCAAGCATAACCAGTCAATAATTTCATTGAAGACTCAAGACCCATTTACATTTCTCAATGAAAATGGACGTACTAATTGTCTAAAGAAGATGATAGAAAAGGACCCGTCATATAAAAACCACACAAGAGTCTGTCACTTCCCCAAAAGGCTCCCAAAATCCCAAATTTAAAGGATGTAAAGCACTGCAAAGAGCATCTCCAACTTACTTATTATTGTCTGCGTTATCCATATAAACCTCTTCAGTGTTAGATGAACCGGGTCTTAGTCAAAGAAGATTTCTTTCCACACCATAAAAAATAAAAATAGCCGTTAGAACACAGGAGAGAGAGAGAGCTGGAACTTTTATTGCTGTGAAGAAAGAGAAATGGACTAAAGGTCTCTCTCCCTCTCTGCTTTGTCATCGGCCATCTTATTTTAGGGTTGCCATCTTTCCACGGATATTTATGGTAATCTGACGCAAATTTTAATAAATTCTTAATTTTATCCTTTTCTACAATTTTTACTCTTTATATAAATTTCGGTGAGTCGATTTGTATTGTTCATTGATTTTGACGAGCTGATTTGCACGGTTCTGACCTTTCTTTTTTTTTCTTCACGACAATGAATGATAAAATTGAGAATTCATTAAAATCCGTGTAGAATTACAAAAAAATGCCGGAAGGAAGATGGCATAAGGCACGCATGGAAAGGGGGAGGGGCAGGTTCCGTTACTTGTGGTACAGAGGATCGTGATTAGATTAATCTAATCTACCATTTAGTTAATTAAAGAAGACTTGATATCGTCTCTACAGACTAGAAAAATTTAATGGTTTAAATTTTTAAAATGAATTTTAAATCATTTTAAAATTGATATTTTGAGGTCTAATTCAGGTCAGGGCCAATTGACACCTGACCAATCTGAGCTAAAATATAGGGGGCAGATTTAATTTATTTAATATTATGAGTTTGGACTTCGGATTCCTTGTATATAAGTACATTGCATGCTATTCAACATATGCCAATTATTATTTGTATACGACTTTCTTTATTAAGGGTAGCCATCCTCCCATTGATATTTCTTATAATCTGACATAGGTTTGAGTGAATTTTCGATTTTACCCTTCACATAAATAATAAAATTTTGACGACATGACTTTTACTGCTAATGCAAATTTCGACGAGTTGATTTGCACTTTTTATGAATTTTAGCGAGCCAATTTGTACTATTTATGAATTTCGGCAAATCAATTTGTACTGTTCTAGCCTTCTTTTTTCTTAAATACAGCAGTGAAAAGGTAAAATCGAGAATCCACTAAAATCCGTGTCGGATTAGAAGAAATGTCTATGGGAAGATGACTACCATTTATTAATAAGTAATGTCCAAGTTAAAATGTAAATTTGTGCAATGTACAAAGAAAAATATAAAATATAGATAGACGTGTAAAGAAAAATGTCAAATTTGAAATATTGAGAAGAAAATGTAAAATGCAAATCAGTGTGTAAATGAAAATGTAAAATATAAAATAGCAACATAATAGAATTCAAATTAAAATGTGACATATTCTGATTGGTCTGCTTATTAATGTGCATATTAATGCAAAAGAACTTGACATATTTGTACACATGGAATCCATACGCAGTTAAAAAAGACTTGTAAGTCTACGTTGACTAGGAATTATTACTAGTTAAAGATTTTTAACATAATTTTATAAAATAATTTTTAAAATAGATATTGATGGAACTTGGATTTGGATCAATCCTACCAAAAATATAGGATAGTTAACCCAAAGTATTTAAAATATAGGTAGCCATTTTCCCACACGGGTTTCTATGTAATACCCACTTTACCTTTCCACTTTCTACAAATCGGCGCATGGACAAGATACTAGAGTACAGATAACCCCACTAAAACCTACTTTCCTAATCGGCGAGCCATCCCTTGCTGTACACTTGGCGAACCGATTTGTACGGAAGTACAGTCGGCGCAGTAACCCACTCAAAAACGGCAACCCCCGTTCCAAATCGGCGAGCCGTCCACTCGGCGAACCGATTTTTACGGGAGTACAGTCGGCACGCTAGCCCACTAAAAAACGGCATCCCCATTTCCAAATCGCGAGCCGTCCCTCTAAAAAACGGTACCCACCTAGGGGATCATTATATTTTCTTTTGAATTTCTGGTGACGCAGTGTCGGTACTGTAACGGACGAACAGAGGAGGCAGTCTGTCGACACGCGGAAGTTCGGCTGGGACGACAGTTATGTCGAAACAGTGAGACTGAGAAAATTTTGTCAAGCACCGTAGGCAGAATGTGGAACTCCACGACGAGTCACAGGATGGAAGGAGGCATGTCCTGCGATCACCGTCGCTGAACGGGACTCGATGTTGGAACTACAACAGGGAAGAAGAGAGGAAGAAGAAGAGAAAAAGAGACGGAGAAGAGAAGAATAGAAAACGAAGGCGAACACCCTAACGACCACTCGGTGTGTTGAATGGGTGAGAGGAAAAAAAAAGGGAGAGAGGTGTGAGGAAGCATGATTTTTTTACGGCTCTCTCTTCGTGTGTGGGATCAAATAGGTTCGCCGGCGCCTCACGAGCGGCTCACCGATTTCTTTAAGTTCATTTTTTTTTTAATATTCTGTACGGAGAATGGAAGGGTAAAGTGGATATTCCACTAAATCCCTTACGATAAAAAAAAATAAAAAATATTTGTGAGAGAATAACTACTCTAAAATATGTGTTTGGTTTGAAAAAAAATGAACTTTGACTTTGGTTTTAATTTGGATTAGGCTAAGATCAAGCTTTGCATATACTGATGCACAAAAAATTACTCGAAGTATGAAACTTTGCTAAACTGGCTTAAAATATAGGAGGGCTAGTCAAGGCTAGCCAACCAATTAAAATTTGAGTTCAGTTTAGGTCAAAACACATGACCCATTTTTAATTTACACTAATGACTAAATCACTAAAGGTGGCTAGTTCAAGTTCTAATGGCGTAAATTTGGAGTGTCCTACTGGTGCCTTCCAAGGGGTTTAGGGGTCCCTTGCCTCGTGATTTCATCTGTTATAAAAAAAAAAAAATAAGGTTAAATTTTACATATCCTAGCCTTGAGCCTTGAAATACACAAAATATCTATATTCCTCATTATGACTTTTTAAAACATAATTCTACAACCCAAGTATACTTTTATGATAAAGTCTTATTTTTAAGAATACCCGTTCTGGTTAAAATAAGTCAATACAATATAAATTATATAATATATATAAATAATTATATATTTAATTACAAAGGTTACCCTTCATGAAATTTAAACCGTTTTAAACTTTTGACCCAAATTGAAAATAAATTTGGATTTTAGAAATCAATTAGGTAAAGGACGCCAATGTCACAAATATTTTCAAATGTATCACGTTTTTATCTGCAAAATACCAATCATCTTTAATATTTCAAGATTTATCGACACTAATGTAAATTTTCGATAAAATCACAATAATGGTAGTATCGCGATAATATCTTGATAAATTTTTGATAAATTATTCATTGATATATTATTTTATTATTTTTTAGATATTAAACTTTCCAATTAGTTTTTCACTAAAATTCAAAAATTTGAAAATAATCTAATATTATCAATTGCCATTAATATTCTCGGAACGATATTTTTGACAAATATGAATGCACGAAAAGCCATAATATTAGATTAAGTCAAAACAATAATTAATTTTAAGTTTAATATGAATGGCTAGGGCTAAGTGTCAATCTAACTCACTTCCAGCACCTTATAAATATTGGTGGACAATTTCTCAAGTTTAATTTAAATTAATTGTTAAATTGGTTGAAACTTGAAAACATTTGAATTCTAAGTATTGAAGTCCTCTGACGGTTGGCCTAGCTAAAAAAAAAAAAGTCCAGTACTTGAGCAAAGTCCTACAGTATTTCTTAGCTTTTTGACTTTATTAGCCATTTTCAGACTTATTTAGGTCTATCGGTGCCAACCAATTGGATGTCAAATTAGGCCGAGTCAAGCAATGTGTCAATCGAGTCAACCTACATCATCCAATGCAACTCACCTTTTCACATTACCCAAGTCAATCCTCGCACTGAGTTTTACTTTCCTCGCTCAAATAATGATTAATAAAAAAATAACTCATATAATATTTTAAATATAAATTTAAAGAGGATTATGTGTCCATCTTTATGAGTGGAAAGACAAGTTACACGAGAGCTCATAAAGAATTGCTAACCTCTCATTAAAAAAAAAAAGTTGAAGGATTTGAGTGACAATGACAACAAAAAGTTATAAAGGAATTTAATATATTTTTTATAAATTATTTTGATTAGATGAGATATTCAAGATGTTTCAATTCGAAAAGTGATTGATCTATTGGAATAATTTTTAGTTAATATATTATTTACTGCATATTAACAATTTATATATTTTATTTAATAATTTGATAAATTATCAGTTTTCTTCTATATAATGATGATGTTAGAAAAGTAATTCTAATCAAGGCTACACTGTTGATTTTTTTAAGAGACTTAACATTTATTATGGATCAGGCCTTTCATGATCGAGTGGAATAAGTAAAAGACTTTATAAATAATATAATTTTAAAAAAAAATTCTATCTAATCATTATTATTGCATGAGATCAAATATAAAAATCAACAATTTATAATAATTAAATTTTTAAAATTTAAAATCATAAAACTAAAATAATCATATAAAGATTAAATTTTATAAGATAGAATAAGATTTAAAAATATAATTTTTGGCAAATAGAAAAATAACTCTCATTTTAATCAAAAGAGACACAATCTTTATCATGCGTAACATATATAACCATTTGAATGATGAAAAGTAAAAAAAAAAATAGTGTTATACAAAATGAGAGCACTTCAATATCAATTTTCTAATGATATCTATCGTTAAGTTTAAGTGACTAAAAATTGAATTTGAAATTAAAATGTGATCCACTTATACCTTATTAAATTTGTATTTAATTTGTGCAGTTTTAAATTTGACTTTTTCTCCTTATTTTCTTCCTTGTAGTGTCTGACTCAACTAGGACTGATTCTTGGAAGTTCTTTCGAATATTAAATCTCAATTCAAGCTGGATTAAGGAACCAAACCCTGTTTGAAAACCCAAATCATTTAGTAAAAGAGATACACTCCGAAAGAGAAATGGGAAGAATGTTCCTTTTTCTGAACCTCTGTGATCAAAATAAATCTTGTAAGCCAACATTTTTTCAGAACCTCAATAATCAAGCAGTACATGGACAAAAGTCAGAACCAACAAATTTCTGTGTACTGAATTGTTAAGCTGCAGTAGTGTTCTAATGGGATAAAATGTTGTAAATGAATTGTTCAGCTGCTCCAGAATGGGGACCTCAACTCGTAGTTGAATCAATCATGCTCAAAAAGGCGAGGAAAAGGTTTAAACATGGCCAATGCTAGAAGATTGTGAACAATTCAACGGTCTCCTATTGTAAAAATAAAACAAGCACAATATCAATCAATGAATCAAAAAATAAAAAGAATAAATAAATAAATAAGACCATGTAGAATGCATAATAAAGGGTTTAAATAAGTTTCTGTTGAAGGACAAAAATAAAGGCAAAAACGAAGGTTTGTGATAAATATGATAAGAAGCCAAACAAAATTTCAAGCATATCACAAGGAACTTTCAGAAAGAGCAGAAGATAAAGAACATTCAGGACTAAAGTTTTTTATTTTTATTTTTTATGAGTGATTTGAGGTTTTGTAGAGGTGATGGGAAAGTTTGTTTAGCAAGAAAATTAAAAAAGGAGTAAGAAAATTCAATGCTAATATCACCCTTCTTTTAAATAATTTGGAAATTTATACAAAGATTACCTTTGTTATATGTGTGAAATAGAATGGAGAAGATTCAAGACGATAAGGCAATGGGACCATTGCGCCAGATGGCTGTAGAAATAAAGTCTCTGTGTAACTTAATTTTCTCCAAATGAAAATGATAAAAACATGACCAAGAAAATAAAGTCTTGATAAAGAGAATGAAAAGTACAAACCGAACGAAGTGGATAGCAAACTTCTGTATTTAATGGGAGTCTTCTAGCCATGCCAGCCATACCTGCAGGATGATCATACCTGCATGTGGCTCCATATCTGCACCTCCCTAACAAGTAGTACTGCAAACAGATCCAACAAATAAAACTTTTTCATTGTCAATATTGAAGAAACTATTCCAGTAATGTGTGTGATTATCTCGAGGGTGTGTCGGGTTGGCGTTCTTTTGTATTGCACCCCTAGTGCCTTTTCTTTAGGGGAAGAGAAAAATTGACAACTCTGTGTGAAAGGTACAAGTAATCATTCTAGATCTTTTTTAATATTACAAATAAAAGAGATTAGGACACAGTAGAAGTTACCAGGCATGGATCATGAATCGACATCTCTCTAGGGCATGGAGCAGGAATCGACCTCTCTTTAGGATGATGAAACTTGCACCTTGTACCAAACTTACAGTCCCCAGTCCTCATGTAAATGTCGCATTCTCGTTGACCAAGTCTCTCAGGAAATATATTCTCCCTCTGCTCTTGGAAAGATATCCCAGAACAAACAAATTGGTGGGTGGTGTTCAAAATGTAAAATTAGAAAAAAATTATGTATTTAAAAGATAAAATTAGAAATTACAACGTTGAAAATAACTGGAATAGATGACAAAGTGAAAGAAATCCACTTAAAGTGGTTAATTAGGTAAATAAAATGATAGTGTTCATAGAGTTGAAGTATTACAAATAAAAGAGAGGAGAAGGAGGAGGAGGAGATCATTGAAAAGGTAGAAAGTTGGGATAAAAAAAAAGGTATATTAGATTGTATAGTAACTAATATAACGGTTTATTATAAAGTCAAATGAAAAAATATAACTAAAAAGGTTGACTTAATAGCTGAGATAACAACAAATGATGATGAGTTGATAAAATCTGTTACCTGAATTAGCGGATCGCTTGAGCCAAAATCTGCAAAGGAGAAAAAAAACTAATAAAAACCAACTTCGTGATCCCTCTGGAAGGCAACATACTCTTCATGGGCTCAAAGACAGCCCGCACCCATTGTAACCAAATGGGCTTGAATGAGTGTGTTTGGCCAACAGGGCTCCGGCTCACTTTTAGCCCATATATTGAATGAGTGAGCTCATACTTTTAAACAAAACCTAGTACCCTTTTTAGCTCGTTTGCTCAACCATACATTAAATCTAAAGATCAAGTCCGGCTAGACATCAGTTGAGGCCTAAAGCGAAAAATTTAAACAGGCCTTCTTAATATTTAATTAAAACTTTAATTATTTAATAAAATAAATTTTGAGAGATTTAAAAGTTCAAATTCTCCCAAATCCATCCAATACCCCCACATACATACTTCAACAGATTGTCCACAACCATATCCTTGACATATAGCCAGAGAAAGAGCTCCTCTTGGGAAAAGTGGGAAACGTTGGTCAGAGCGCTGTAGGTGAGATTGGCAGTGACGATGGAGTCATAGTACAACTTGGAGAGAAAAAAAGGTGTGACTTATAGACACCTAGATTTTCTGTCTCTATACACCCGATTTCAGAATTTCGGATGAAATTATCATTATACCCTCGTATTTTTACTCATCCGAATGAACTACCACTTCATTCGGCATTCGTTCGGATGAATGAAGTCATCCGCACGAATGAACGAATGGGCAGAACATTCGTTCGAATGAACCGATGCTATTCATTCATCTGAACGAATGAACAGGGGGCAAAACATTCTTTCGAAGCATTAGTGCATTATTTAAATAATAAAATCTCCTTTAAAACTTTAAAGTTATTTTTTAAGCACTGTATATTTTTAAAATTTCTCAAATTGAATATCCCGACTAATTACAATAACCTGATAAAAATATTTTAAAACTTAAAGGTGTTTTGACACTCCCAAATGCTTAAAACACAGTATTTTACAAATAAGGGTATCCTTCGACTGTGCCCAAATCACATTTGGGAGTGTCAAAAAACTTTGAAGTCTTAAAATATTTTTATCAGGTTATCGTAATTAGCCCGGATATTCAATTTAAGAAATTTTAGAAATAAACAGTGCTTAAAAAATAACGGTTTATGTTTCAAATGCTATAGTAATGCATAGTGAATTAGTTAAATAATAAAATCTCCTTTAAAACTTTAAAATTATTTTTTAAGCACAGTGTATTTCTAAAATTTCTCAAGTTGAATATCCGGACTAATTACGATAACCTGATAAAAATACTTTAGACTTCAAGGTCTTTTGACACTTTCAAATGTGTTTTCGGCACAGCCGAGGGATACCCTTATTTGTAAAACAATGTGTTTTAAGCATTTGAGAGTGTCAAAAGACCTTGAAGTCTTGAAGTATTTTTATCGGGTTATCGTAATTAGTCCAGATATTTAATTTGAGAAATTTTGGGAATACACAGTGCTTAAAAAATAATTTTAAAGTTTTAAAGAAGATTTTATTATTTAAATAATGTACTATGCATTAGTGTAGCATCGTTCATTTGAATGACTGTTCTACCCATTCGTTCATTCGTTCGGATGAATGAATAGCCTCGGTTCATTCGAACGAATGTTTTGCCCATTGGTTCATTCGTTCAATGTCAAATGAACTGATAGTTCGTAAGGAAGAGTAAAAATGCGAAGGTATAATGGTAATTTCATTCAAAAATTTAAAATCGAGTCTGTACAGTTAAAAAATTTAAGTGTCTATAAGTGGCGCCAAAAAAAAGAGCGCTTACGTCTCCAAATGTTGTTGCCCCCAGAGGAGAGGATTCGTTAAAGGGGTTTTGTGGCTTTTAAGACGGGCACACAGATATGCAACTTAAAAGGGGTTGTTAGGGTTTTGCAGAAGGGCTCATTTTCTTTTACGATTTTAAGGCAAATAAAGGGGTTTTGTGGCCAGACAAATAAAGTGGTGTAACTAGAATTTCGGACCTTTCTAAACTCGGGCCTTAAGCAGTGGCTTTTCTTGCTTACTGCTTAAGCAGGCCCTGCTAAAGATATAACTACATCATCATTATTATTGTTATATTATTGAATTAGGCTATATATATATAATCTCCTCCCTGACAAACAAAAATCATTAATTAAAATTTATCATTGGGGCTTAGCTTTACATTATGTTCAATTGAATATAAAAATGAGTCTTGAAGTGGGCCTTAGACACGTAGTCCAAGTATGTTGATCTATAAATGGGCTCCAACATGAGAGCTTGCATTTGTCATCTATTAGCTGAAAGATGGTTGGCCCAAACCCAGCCCATAAACTACCCTACCTCTTCATGATTGCCTCAGAAAATCTGAAATAGCCTAGTTCACTAGTAAAGTAATGTGTTAAACTGTGTTAAAATGAAAACTAAGCCGAAATCCAATCCTGAAGGGTAGAGAATCAGAGAAATTCTCCTCTTCATTACTTCCTGCACAACAGAGTGGCACAAACATCAAACCCGACCCCTACATGACTATTAAAATACCCATTTTCCTATTAAAATATTGAACACAAATAATAAAACAGATAGAACATAAGCTTAAAACAATCAGATTTTCAAATAGCCAAGATAATAAAATTCTATAATGAGAAAGTTGGAAAGCGTATTTAATTCATTAAGGTATATCCAAATATATAGACAGATAATCACACAGGTAAATTCAAACTCTAAATCTAATCTAATTCAATTATATGTATACAGTTTGACTCCAAAAGATAATTTCTATTGTTTGAAAGGGATGGCAATGTCTTGAGAAACAAGAATCTAGTACAACATGTATTGACAGAACACTCCGAAGCAAAACTAACAATCAATGATTCTTTGAGTTAACAAAGCATGATAACTGATATGGCGAATTATCAATATGAGATTCATGACCCACCATCTCCTATTGAATTCACAAACAGATTCAAAAACTAGTTTTAAATCCTAAACTTTACCCAATGATACCTTGGCCTCTGACGTCCAAGTATTCCCATTGGCTCTTAAGAGGATTACAATCACCAGCCCCTAGACAAGGACCGACCTTGAACTGATTGGAAAAGTAAATTTCGAACTCAGTTCCAGAACAGATTTTACAAATGGTATTAAACCCGTTAAATTGGTCACAACGACTGTAAAGGACTACACACGACGAACCCAGTTATCGATTTAACTCTCAGTTTAATCAACAGTTCCTGTGATTTTTCTTTTCAATCAGCAAGTTGACTCAGTTAATTAACCCACAACAATTTCAACTAAATTAAAAGGTTTTATTAACTCAAAAATTTTGATTCAATCAATCTAACAATTAAATGAGTGTAGGCTTACCTAGTTTAAGGAGATTTGATCGCAAATCACCCTCAAAACGTCTTGACTCCACGAGGACTCAATAATCAAATACCACTTGACACAGTACAACCCTTGCCCACGAAATTTGCTAGGAAACAAAGTTTATTTTATTGCTCTCAATGATTTTTAAATAGAAAAGAAACCCTAAAACTTTGGATGAGCCGACCCCATGTTAATTCAAAACCAACTCTTAATTTTTTTTGGAATTCAAAAAATAATTAATTCCTAATCCCAAATCGCCTAAAAGAGTCCTAATTCTGGCCTAATTATGACTTGCAGATGAGCCGATCATGATGAGTCATACCTCAAGTTGGGCCTACACACATGCGGGCCTTTGTTGAGTTGTTGGGCTTAACATGTTGGATTTGGAAAAACAAAACTTTGTTTAGATTCATAGATGTCCACATCAACAAAGCATTATTTATAAATATTTAGAAAAGAGAAGCACATAAACCATATGTAATTATCAAAACAACAACATCATCGCCGAAAGGAAAGAGACTATGGAAGAGTACCAGACAAAGGTGGAGACCAATTCGAAAGAGTCAAAGGACGATTTGAAATCAGTGGTGGAGATGATTGTGTGTCAGCGGTAAGAGTCGAGTCGACCTGATGTGAACATGAAGGCCATTGCGGCGTCTCTGTAGGCTGTGTTTTAGTCATCAAGGTGTGTGCAAGAACAAATTTGTGGCCATCTTTCACAAAAGTGTAAGTATTAGCTTTGCCTCGATAGGTGGCGTCAACATCAAACTGCCAAGGACGACCGAGCAACAAATGGCAAAAATCCATGTCGCAAACATCACAGAGAACTGTATCGTGATAATTATCAATAGAGAAATGAACTTTGCATTGAGAAGTAACCTCTTGTTGACAATTACCTCTCAGCCCCATAGAAGGATAGGGATGAGGGTGTGGCTGAACAGGGAGCTGCAACTTATCAATCAAATAATGAGAGACCACATTCGAAAAGCAACCACTGTCGATAGCTAAAATATAGGATTTCCCTTTAACCACGCATAAGGTTTCAAAGAGTTGAAAGCGCTCACGAAGGGTATGGACATGAGCCATAGCTGAGTCCCTGGTGGCAGGTTTTTGTTTTTTTTCCTTAAGGATAGGCTTAAAAGGATTTTGGAAAATAACTAGGTCGAGTGGTGATGATGGGTCCTACTGTGGACGAAATTGGGGAAAGGAGTCTCGTTTCGGTTGGGTACAACGGGACAAAGAGGGGGTCAAAGGGTCAACAATGGTGGGGAAATAATAAAATAGAAAGAAAAGTGGACAGGGATGATGGTGGTGGGACGAGTCTCTGGCTGGCCGGTTAGTTGCAGACAATTGGTAGATCTAGGGAGAGGCGCTGGCTGCGAATCGGGCACAGATGGCTGAGATCGGAGCAGTGGAATGGGGGCGGCAATCTCAGGTGCACAGCCGACACGGCACAGTGGACTGGAATCCCGTGGACGTTGCAGCGACTGGTTGGAGGCGAGGCAGCAGATTTTGGCGACAATACAGGTATCAGAAGAGGAAGAAAAAGAGAGAATAAGAGGAAAGAGGAATAACAGTATTCGATTGTAAATAGGATTGGCCGACTATGATCTTCGCTTGTGGCAGTCAACAAATCAACTGGAATCGCAGTTTCCTAATACGATACGGCTCACCGTGCATCCCTTTAAAGAAACTTTTAAATTTACTCTTATCTATAGGAATAATGAAAAAAAAAAAAAGAGAGAGAAATAAGTACAAATTTGAAAATTTCTTTTAATAAAATAAAATCGGGTACAAAAATCATTACCCCTCTCACAAGCACAACGTGGTTCAATTAGTTGCCACCCGCATTAGATAGGGCGAGATTGCGAGTTCAAGCCCCATAGTCTATCTTTAGTATGCCTTAGGGGTAGTGGACTCATTCGTAGGAATTTTACGCTGGGTATTTCACAGTTTTTCATATTTTTCATATGTAAATTAAAAAAAAAATTACCGCTTTCTTATAATTTCAATAAATACACGTGGAAGATGAGTTCCGAATGCTAGGCATACCAAGCTCGTCATTCAACTTGGATTACAAATTATTTCAAATTGCATCATTTTATTTTAATAATTTGAATCTTATGCTATACATTGAGACTTATTTTTACATTCATTTTAACACTTCACTAAATGGTACTTGTTCTTAAGGGTGGCAATTTTTTATCCGACTCAATCCAATTTGAGAAAATCAGATTTACTTTTTGAATAAAAAATTTACACACAGTATTTAAAAAATAAAATTAAAGTTTTATATTTCCTTTTAAAATTTTAAAATTATTTTTTAATCACTGTGTATTTTCAAAATTTCTCAAATTAAATTCCGGACTAATTACGATAATCTGATAAAAATACTTTAAGACTTTAAGGTCTTTTGACACTCCCAAATGATTAAAACAGAGTGTTTCACAAATAAGGGTATCCCTAAGCTGTGCCGAAAACACATTTAGGAATGTCAAAAGACCTTAAAGTTTTAAAGTATTTTTATCAGGTTATCGTAATTAATCTGGATATTTAATTTGAGAAATTTTGAAAATACACCGTGATTAAAAAATCACTTTAAAGTCTTAAAAGGAAATATAAAACTTTAACGTTATTTTTTAAGCACTGTGTATTTTCAAAATTTCTCAAATTGAATATTCGGACTAATTATGATAACATGATAAAAATACTTTAAGGCTTTAAGGTCTTTTGAGACTCTCAAATGTGTTTTCGACACAGCCTAGGGATATCCTTATTTGTAAAACACTCTGTTTTAATCATTTGGAAGTGTCAAAAGACCTTAAAGTTTTAAAGTATTTTTATCAGGTTATTGTAATTAGTCCGGATATTGAATTTGAGAAATTTTGAAAATACACAGTGATTAAAAAATAATTTTAAAGCTTTAAAGGAATTTTTTTTATTTTAATAATATAATTACTGTATCACATCACTTTGAATTTTCAAAGCATCAATCGATTGATTAATCGATCGATTTCTTCAGCAAACTCTTTCCCTCGTATTCACGTGAATCGTGAATCAATCGCACGATCGATCGATCGAAGCAAAATGCACTGCGGAATCGATCGCACAATTTCGCACGGAAAGGGCAGAGTGGTAATTTCCAGTGAAATTTCAGAATTCGGTGTCTGCTGGCAGATTTCTGCGGTGTCTATATGGGCACCCTTAATTAATAGAGTCATGTTTTTGAAGCTCTTAAAATTTCATCACTTTAAATTAATTTTTAATCTTTAAACTTATTACCTTTAGAAATATGGATTGATCTATTTTATTATGGTGATTTTTGTGAAAAACATCTTGAAAGAATGACTATTTTAGTTCATCACAACTCAATTATATTCTAGAACCTGATATTGATGGCATACTGAGATTTAAATAATGGCAACATCAATATTTTAGCATGGAAGTTCTTTTAAAAGTATCAACCAATATTTTTTATATTTTCAAGATCTGATTCATAATTTATATCAATTAGGCATAGCAAAAATAAAATAAAATAAATAAATAAAAATATTGTGCAATAGTTGAATAATGTTATAAATATCAATCAATGTTTAAATATAGTGATGGTCAAGAACCTCTGGTTTGGATTCCCACTCCACTCCAAAGAGTCACTTTTTATAGAGTCATCTGGTATGTGAACAGAGAGGCTTAATATCTCGATCAATACTTAAACACTGAAAAATATTTTTATCTAAATTCACATGTTCCTATTCCATTTTCCATTTTGAGACTCCAAAAGATTTTTAATTATTTATATTTTCGGTTAGTGTATATATGTAGAAGGATACACAGTAAATAGCCAACATGCTAATATCAATATATCAAATATATGCCATTTTTTAATGTGGTAAAAATATATTTATTTTTTAAAAAGGAACAAGTAACAAAACTTCCACTCACTTATGACTAATCCACCATTTATGATCTCAATGTTCAAGAAATCCTCCACAATATTTTTTTAATCAAATAAATTAATGCATCCTTATGCTAATATAAAGGAATTAATTGTAAAAAATAATTATTATTAATGATGATGTATATATTTTATAAATTATATGGTTATTATTTATTGGATTATCATGAATATTTCTACAATATATTGGAAATGAGGCCTATTCCATAGATACATAAAATTATCTACCATCCTTGTATATTAGATGAGTTTGTAGAAAGTTAAAAGACATTTGATCTAATCTCAAGAGCTCTAGCAAGTGCTTTAGCCTTAAAGGTCAACATTAAAATAATTTGACAGTGGTGAAACTTTACTTAGATCAAAGCCAATATTTCTTTTATTAATTAAATATTTATTTTATTAATTGTTTGAAATTTTTTTGACACTTCCAAATATATTTTCGGCACACCCTAGGGATACCCTTATTTGTAAAATACTGTGTTTTAAATATTTAAGAGTCTCAGAAGACCTTAAAGTCTTAAAGTATTTTTATCAGGTTATCGTAATTAGTTCGGATATTTAATTTGAGAAATTTTAGAAATACACAGTGCTTAAAAATAAGTGTTTATCTTGCCGATGCTATAAAATATTCTTTAAAACATAGATAATTACTTTTTAACCACTGTGTATTTCTAAAATTTCTCAAATTGAATATCCGAACTAATTACAATAACCTGATAAAAATACTTTAAAACTTAAAGGTCTTTTGACACTTCTAAATGTGTTTTCGGCAGACCCTAGGGATACCCTTATTTGTAAAATACTGTGTTTTAAATATTTAGGAGTCTCAAAAGACCTTAAAGTCTTAAAGTATTTTTATCAGATTATTATAATTAGTCCGGATATTTAATTTGAGAAATTTTGAAAATACACACTGCTCAAAAAATAACTTTAAAGTTTCGAATGATTAGCTCATTTGAATGAATGGGCTAAGCAGCATTCCGTGTTACTGCTCAACCCATTCATTCGAATGAATTAAAATTACACTTCGACATTCATTCGAATGAATGTCAAAATGAACTGGGCATTCATTCGAATGATTGAAAACGCGGGGGTAAAATCATAATTTCACCCTAAAATTCGATTTCGGGTGTATAGAGGCAGGATTTCCGGGTGTGTGTAAGTGCTCCCTTTGACAGAGGTGAAACTTTACTTAGATCAAAGCCAATATTTCTTTTATTAATTGTTTGAAAACTTTTTTTATAATAGATGTGAGAAATTAATTATGTCACAGCCCGACCCAAAGGACACGTGAGAAACAATAATATATATATATATATATATATATATATATTTTTAAACTCTGGAGCATGCATAACTCATAGTTCAAACATGTGACACCTACATGTGTTGAGAGATCCCTATGGATCGTAGGAATTAGTGGACCCTTGATTTGATCGAATTGAATTATCAACTGCCTACGTACTCCAATGGAGATCAGATCATGCGTAGTTCTCAATTCATTTATTTCATGACACTAACCTCGTGCTATTCATGATGTCACATCAAGACATTCTAATTACTTTATCGTGAGTCTCATCAATAGAATAGATCTCATCTATCACGGGTCTAGCCAGGTCTATACCAACCATGGGAACACCGTCAACCCTTGGGTTAATGTCACACATGGGATAACCTCAACTATGGGACCTATACCAAAACATAAATACATCCCTCTTCGGGGACAATACTCTAAATATGGGTCAAATCCTTTATGGAATCAATGCCCTCCGTAGGAGTATCTATCCACGGTATACAATACTGGTCCATGGTCATAAAGCCCTCTATGGGAATAACCATCCATGGAAAAATAATATCTATCTATAGAACCATCACTTCCACTATGAGACCAATACGTTTACCATGAGACCACTATATCTATCATGGGGTCAATATCCCCACCGTATAATCAATATCTAGGCATGAATCCAATATGTCTACCATGGGAACAACATCCATGGGATTCATCATCCATCCCTGGTAACTCTTCATCAGTGAGTATCATCTATCCATGGGTAATAACCATCAATGACTATAATCACTCTATGGGTATAATCTATCTATGGGCATAACTTATACATTCGTAAAACCAATATGTCTATCAAAGGACCAATAGGTCTAACATAAGACCAATATGTCCAACATAATACCAATACATCTACAATGGAACCAATATGTCTATTATGAGACCAACATGTCCACCATGATACCAATACGTCTACCATGGGATAACATAAGACTAATACGTCTACCATTAGACCAATAGGTCTACCCTAAGACCAATATCCAACCACTACCATGGGAACCATCATCCATGGGTATACACATCCATCCCTGCTAACACTCTATCAGTGAGTATCATCTATCCATGGGTAATAACCATCAATGAATATAATCCCTCCATGGGTATAATTCATCCATAGGCATAACTAATCTAGGGGCACATCATCTACCATGAGATGTTCTATCCGTAGGAACAACACTCGAATGAATCACTATGTGACTGTAGCAACAATATCAAATCATCGCATCATATCATAAATATATCACGACCCCTAACAACACTTAGGGCCAATGACTTACTAAGAGGGAAACTTATGACTAGCATGATCAAGTCTACCTCGCCATGCATCCCTTCACCATAAGGGTGATTCAGTCTAGCTCTAAGACAGTTGGACCGCGTCTAACGAAGCTAGCACCACCCCCATGGAGTAAAAAAATATCTAGCTCTGCGCATCAATTGTGCTAAATAGTCGTGAGAGCGCCTATATCTATAATGAGAAAATTGGAAAACGTATTTAATTCATTAAGGTATATCCAAATATATAGACGGATAATCACACAGATAAATTCAAACTCTAAATCTAATCTAATTCAATTATATGTATACAGTTTGACTCCAAAAGATAATTTCTATTGTTTGAAAGGGATGGCAATGTCTTGAGAAACAAGAATCTAGTACAACATGTATTGACAGAAGAATACAATTCTCCTTTCCACATCATGAAGAAATGCAAACTCACATTAATTCGTTTAATTCACATATAAATTGAAATTTAACTCACATTAATTCATTTAATTCACATATAAATTGAAATTTATTAAAAGGTTAAGAGAAAAATAAAAAGAGTATCACTTGTCTTACTGTTACAACACGGCGATTTTCTATTAAAATAGAATGACTCCAGAGCAAAACTAACAATCAATGATTCTTTGAGTTAACAAAGCATGATATCTGACATGGCAAATTATCAATATGAGATTCATGACCCACCATCTCCTATTGAATTCACAAATAGATTCAAAAACTAGTTTTAAATCCTAAACTTTACCCAATGATACCTTGGCCTCTGACGTCCAAGTATTCCCACTGGCTCTTAAGAGGACTACAATCACCAGCCCCTAAACAGGGACCGACCTTGAACTGATTGAAAAAGCAAATTTCGAACTCAGTTCCAGAACATATTTTACAAATGGTATTAAACCCGTTAAATTGGTCACAACGACTGTAAAGGACTACACACGACGAACCCAGTTATCGATTTAACTCTCAGTTTAATCAACAGTTCCTGTGATTTTTCTTTTCAATCAGCAAGTTGACTAAGTTAATTAACCCACAACAATTTCAACCAAATTAAAAGGTTTTATTAACTCAAAAATTTTGATTCAATCAATCTAACAATTAAATGAGTGTAGGCTTACCTAGTTTAAGGAGATTTGATCGCAAATCACCCTCAAAATGTCTTGACTCCACGAGGACTCAATAATCAAATACCACTTGACACAGTACAACCCTTGCCCACGAAATTTGCTAGGAAACAAAGTTTATTTTTGTAGCGACCCTCCCTCTCTCCCTGATTATCAAGTGTTTATTTAATAATAAATTGTACGGGAAGAGAGGGGAGAGCGCCACGACGAGAGTCAAGTCCAAATACATAGATTCGACCCTCTACTGGCCCAACTAAGAGTCCATGTATACTTGACAACACACTAACTTATTATTCTGCAGAATTATGTACATACATTTGATTTAACAAAATACAACCATCTTTAATCCAAAGTAAAGCATAATTATCCCATAAAATTATTTTTCAAATAAAAGGTTTAATAACATCATCTCAAAATTCTCAATCACTTAACTCCTACATAATTATTTAGTCTTCAAAAATGTATACAAAGGAATAATGCCATCTTCTATCTCTAAAAATATTCAAGTGCAAGACTCTACGAAATCCTTCTTCTTGCTTCCATCATCGTCTACGCCTGGCTATTGCTTGGTCCAACCTCGTCATCTTTCTCCCTTCCTGTATTAGTTTCTAAAAGAGAAGAGTTTTGTGGGCTTAGTCAATGCCCAGTAGGAATTCATATATATATAATCGGGGTAAAACATGTATAAGTTCTTCATATCATATAATTCATTTGTAAATCATCTACATCCCATATTTCAAAATCAGTTTATATCTCATACTCATAAAGCATTCAAAACAAATTCATAATCATTTCATAGTTCAAATTATAATCATAATACTTTCAATATACTCTTCAAAACAATACGATGCAAATGCCATGGAAACATGAATTGATGCAAGCCCTTCTCATGCCCATGCATTTCTCCCTATCTTACTCTCATCGAACAGTTATAAACATTGGTCATTATGTCCGTAGCTTTCCTGGGGCACCAACTGGGAGCTACTACCCAATACTAGCATTTAACCGGAATTACCGGGGGAGTACTACACACCCATACTCCTGCGTAGGTTTCGGGACTTCTTCTGACCCTGGAGTTTTTTGCCCAATTAATATGCCATATTTTGTAACCCATGGATGCTGCCATACAGAATAGTTATTTCATTTCAAAGGATGATGTATATTTTGGGGAATGTAATAAATGAGATATTGTTATTTGTAATTAAGTTTTGTATTTTTTACTTATTGTTGGGAACTCCTTATTTTGCTTTGAGATGTGTATTGCTATTTATGCAATGGAATAAATATTTTAAATTTCAGCAGGATAACCAGAGTGTGCAAAATTTTTCATGCACACTCTAGTTGGACCAATCAAGGGTCGAGTCTTTGGACTCGGACTCGGACTTGGACTTAGCTTGCGTCGTGACGCTCGCTTCCCTCTCCACTGATTATTCTCTATATTATACTCTGATAATGGTGGTTAGAAGGAGGGGCGTTACAATTTTATTGCTCTCAATGATTTTTAAATAGAAAAGAAACCCTAAAACTTTGGATGAGCCGACCCTCATTCGAATTCAAAACCAACTCTTAATTCTTTTTGGAATTCAAAAAATAACTAATTCCTATTCCCAAATCGCCTAAGAGAGTCCTAATTCTGGCCTAATTAAGAACTCTCCATGTGACTTGCAGATGAGCCGATCATTATGAGTCACGCCTCAAGTTGGGCCTACACACATGTGGGCCTTTGTTGAGTTGTTGTGCCTAACATGTTGGATTTGGAAAAACAAAACTTTGTTTAGATTCACAGATGTCCACATCAACAAAGCATTATTTATAAATATTTAAAAAAGAGAAGCACATAAACCATATGTAATTATCAAAACAACATCATCGCCGAAGGGAGAGAGACTATTGAAATGTACCAGACAAAGGGGGAGACCAATTCTGAAGAGTCGAACGATGATTTGAAATCAGTGGTTGAGATGATTGTGTGTCAGCGGTAAGAGTCGAGTCGACCTGATGTGAACGTGAAAGCCACTGCGGCATCTCTATAGGCCATATTTCACTTATCAAGATGGGTACAAGAACAAATTTGAGGCCATCTTTCACAAAAGTGTAAGTATTAGCTTTGCCTCGATGGGTGGCGTCAACATCAAACAGCCAAGGGCGACCGAACACCAAATGGAAAAAATCCATATCGACAACATCAAAGAGAACCGTATCTTGATAATTATCAATGGAGAAATGAACTTTGCATTGAGAAGTAACAAGTTGTTGAGCTTTACCTGTCATCCCGCAAAAATAATACGGATGAGGGCGTGGCTGAAAAGGGAGCTGTAACTTATCAACCAAATACTGCGAGACCAAATCCATAGCGCAACCACTGTCGATGACTACAATACAAGATTTCCCTTTAACCACGCATAAGGTTCTAAAGAGTTGAAAGCGCTCACGAAGGGTATCGACATGAGCCATAGCTGAGTCCCTGGTGGCAGTTTTTTTTTTTTCTTAAGGATAGGCTTAAAAGGTTTTTGGAAAATAACTAGGTCGAGTGGTGATGATGGGTCCTACTGTGGACGAAACTGGGGAAAGGAGTCTCGTTTCGGTTGGGTACAACGGGACAAACAGGAGGTCAAAGGGTCAACAATGGTGGGGAAATAATAAAATAGAAAGAAAAGTGAACAGGGATGATGGTGGTGGGACGAGTCTCTGGCTGGCCGGTTAGTTGCAGACAATTGGTGGATCTAGGCAGAGGCGTTGGCTGCGAATCGGGCACAGATGGCTGAGATCGGAGCAGTGGAATGGAGGCGGCAATCTCAGGTGCACAGCCGACACGGCACAGTGGACTGGAATCCCGTGGACGTTGCAGCGACTGGTAGGAGGCGAGGCAGCAGATTTTGGCGACAATACAGGTATAAGAAGAGGAAGAAAAGGAGAGAATAAGAGGAAAGAGAAATAACAGTATTCTATTGTAAATAGGATTGGCCGACCCTGATCTTCGCTTGTGGAAGTCAACAAATCAACTGGAATCGCAGTTCCCTTATACGAAACGGCAGAGATGCTGGGAATGAAATCTCCGTGTTTCTATATTCTTTTTTAAGAAAATGTCTAGGGCGGTGATTTTTGCAATCCATCCATCTATTTCCAAATTTACGAATAATGGGAAAAAAAAGAGGAGAAATAAGTGAAAATTTGAAAATTTCTTTTAGTAAAACAAAATGGGGTACAAAAATCATTACCCCTCTCACAAGCACAAATTCCGGCTTTCTTATTGTAGAAATTATAAAACTATATATTTTTAAATACCTAAACTATTACAAATTACCGCTTTCTTATTGTAGAAATTATAAAACTATATATTTTTAAATACCTAAACTATTACATGTATTTATAACATCTAACCAACCCTAGGACTATCATACTCAAACTCTAAACTAATCATAAATCAAATACACCTCTAAATTAGAGGTAAACCCAAATTAGGAATCCTAATTACATAATTATTTTAATTATTTCAACACGCCCCCGCAAGCTGAAGCGTGGATGAACGTGAAGCTTGGAACGTGAACAAATGGCATGTGAACTGCAAAAGTGGCACACCGACTGGTCACAAAAATTTGTTAAAGCAGCATACTGATTGATTGTAAAACTTGTTGAAGTGGTAGCATTGACTGGCCGCAAATATGTGTTTATATGGCAACGTTGATTGGCTGCAAAATGACAGACGACGAACACTGATGGTGGCCTGAAATAGATAAAGAGGCTCGGACGACGGCTGTGGCCGTAAGACAATTGTCCGGCAAACAATGATCGCAATATGTGATAAATGCAGGCGACGAATAGCCTAAAAAACAAAGGGCTAAAGTCATCACATCGATTAATCAAATCGAAAAAATTAGCATACAATAGCTGAAGTCATAAAGACCAGCAAATTAAAGAATGTACCCATGAAGGTCAGCAAATAAAGGTTGTAGGTTTGAAAGGCCATCAAAAGTGGAGACTAATAAGAGTCTTCCAAATAAATAAGTGGATGAATTCCACAATAATAGATATGTGTTCAAAACATGCTGTCTCATTTTTTATTTCGATAAATACACGTGGAAGATGAGTTCCATCGAATGCTAGGCATACCATGCTCGTCATTCAACTGGGATTACAAATTATTTCAAAGTGCATCATTTTGTTTTAATAATTTGAGTCTTTGCTATACATTGAGACATATTTTTCATTCATTTTAACACTTCACTAAATGATACTTGTTGTTAAGGGTGGGAATTTTTTATCCGACCCAATCCAATTTGAGAAAATCAGATTTGAACCTCATATTTCTTTTTGAATAAAAAAATTATATTGATCTGGACCCAATGCGAAATAAACATGGGTCAAGTTTGGTAGAGAACTCTTGATCCGTATTCCACTCAAATTGAATTAAAATTAATATTTAATTATTTTTTATTATGGGTCAATTGGTTTATCGGTGCCAACCAGGGTACAAATATCAGCCGATATGAAACGGTTAGGCCGATATTCACAATATCGGATGTATCATATCGGCCGATATCGGCCATTTTTTTTTAAAACAAAAAAGAGGAGAGAGAAAAATATCGGCCGATAACGTTTTTTAAACCTCTGGTGCCAACCAATTGTATGTCAAATTAGGCCGAGTCAAGCATGTCTCAATCGAGTTAACCTACATCATCCAATGCAACTCACCTTTTCACATTTTTTATTTTCCCAAATAATGATTAATAAAAATCAACTCATATAATATTTTAAATATAAATTTAAAGAGGATTATGTGTTTATCTTTATGAGTGGAGAGAGAAGTTCCACGAGAGCTAGGAAAATGTTTTTAAAATGACTTGACACGTGTAAAAATTAAAAGGAATTAAAGTAATAACAATTTAAATATTATAAATTAACAATAATGGAGACTATTCAGGATAAATCAGTCACAAATGCCAATCCCAAACTTTACCCAACGACGCCTTGCCTTCTTATGTCCAAATTTCGATTGTGGTGTAAACGGACCCAGGTCCAGCCCGGCCTGTCAAGGTCCGGCCCGCCAGATAAGATAATTGGACAGTCCTTGATCCGGCCCAATGATATAAGGCCCAGTTAACCTTGGATCCGGCCCGGCCAAATCGGGCTGTCGGACTGTTCACAGCCCGATAAGGACCCGCTTGTCCATTTTCAGACCATCATACTTCAAGGCCATTTTTTTTTTTTAATTTTAATTTTTTATCAAACTCAGCACAATAAACCAAATATTTTATTTTAATCTAAAGATCAAAGTTTGAAATTTTGAAATTAAGACTTGATTTGATAGTTCTATCAGAAAAATAATTAATTTTTTAAAATTAAAATAACTTGGTCAACTTGAATTTTTGTTAAGTCAAATAACTCTAACTAAATCAGCTAAAATTTTTAAAAAATAAAATATTAGATGAAAGGCACATCCAATACCTCCCTAAAATAATTTTAAAGGAAAAAAAAATATATTTGAACTTTTCAATTGATAATTTTCAAATTTCAATAAAGACTTTTGAGTATTCAAATTCGTAAAAGAAATTTTTAGCTCGCATCCTTTCCTGGATTGCTTTTAAATTGATATTTAACTTCCACGAGACAAACATATACATGAGATAATAACAGTTCAAAAAAAAATATATACATGAGATAAAAATAATGTTACAATCCACTAAAATTAAATCCAAATAAAAATGTTTTTAAATTGGAACTGTCCTATCCTCTCTTTCATTTCTGAAATTACAAGTCTCAAACATCTCTCCCTCCACCATAAATCAAATTTATCTTCCTCTTCACCTGCAATTCACATGCAAAGCAATTGACAAAGAAGCCAATATGAATTTTCATATTACTTCATATAATAAATACACAACCTCTCCTTAATAAATAAGTAAATTCAAACCTACCTTCAACCCATTTGAATTGTCATCCAGACAGATCAGTCTTCAAAAATGAAAAAATATTCTATGTGATTAAGTGTGAACAATCTAGTGTTTATGGTCAATTTACTGTAATTTGGTGTCTACAAGACCAAAACAGAGAACTAGAGAAAATAGAAATCAAGTCAATGATAAATCACATCAAATGAGTGTAAAAGCATAAAGATAGATTAAATTATGACCAATGACATGGAAATTATGTCATTGGTTTCTAAATCAAAATGTGTACATAGATAATGACTAATGGCCTGCTGATAAGATCAAAATGTTGCTTTCATAACTCATATAGATAGACACTCCCCACATATTTAAGACAGTGTAGACTCATTGGACTCCATTCTTACCACTTGCTACTGTAAAACAACCATAAGTATTTCCCTTGTTAGTGCTGGCACCTGCAAAAATCTTCAGATTTGCAGTGGTTACGAGTGCTTCCCAAGTAGTTAGTCCATGCATGATCAAATTTGTGATGGAATGTACTCCAGAAACTCTTCAAAAGTATTAAAAATTTTGCAGTGGTTTCACCACATAGTTTGTTAAATCCAAAAGCAATGCAATAACTTAGTCTAGACATCTTACTCGAAACCCACATGGAGCACAAGAAAATATTGTATAAAAGTATTAAAAATTAGAAATTTTGAACTCAATCTCTATTGAAAGTTTTCACAGAACATTAGAGACTCTCCAAACTTCCACTGATAGGCAAAATGATCTACAAAATTAAAACAAAACAAATTCAAATTCTAGCCCTTAATTCCACCCTACCCTTACTAACCCACCAGTAACCATCCATCCTGATACATGTTAGAGTAACTTAGTTCATGAGTAAAATGACAATATCGATCTTTTAAAAAATGACAATATATGAAAATGAGAGCAACTGACCTCCATCTTCTTCTATTTTTTTTTCCTTTTTTTTCCAGAAGTGCAAAGAAAACATACATTTGGGAAGGATAGTTTCTTCATTTCAAATGCTTGATGGTTAGTTTTCATTTAAAGAGGCAAACACATAAAATAAATACTATATAAGGGGCCAAGCAGCGGAGAAAGGACCAAAAGCCAAAAACCATGAAGACACAGCCAGCAGCATGGGCGAACTGGCTACCTGTGAAAGCAAATATATACCCACATGAAAACAAATACCCTTTGTTTTGACTTCACTGTGAATTGGGACAGTGACTCTTGAAGCTTCACACTCAAAACGTCTTGACTGTGGGGTATGTTGCAGTTAATAGAATATCAACAAGGCGAAGGCAAGCAAAGGCCCTTGGAAGTTGGAACCTTCACAAAATGTACAAAGAGCACATATCTGAAAGCTCCCAAGCCTCCTCACGTGTCTCATTTAGGATCATTGATCCAAACCCTGGTGCAACCACTGGTTCCATGTCCGTCCCATTATTCGTGACCTACCAATCCAGATCAATATACAAGGACCCATCAAATAAAGGGTAGCGATTCTCCCACAGGTATTTTGTGCATCCCGACACGAGTTTTAGTATATTGTCAATTTTACCTTCGCATGAACAGTAAAATCGGACCATTCGCATGAACAGTAAAACTTCGGGTAACCGATTTACTATTCATGCGAATTTTGACTAGTCGATTTTACTGTTCATGTGAATTTCGTTAGTCGAATTTACTGTTCATGCGAATTTCAGCTAGGCGATTTTATTGTTCATCCGAAGGGTTGGTGAGCCGATTTTACTGTTCGTGGGAGGATCGCTACTTTCAAATAAAACCCCCAAAAAAAAAAAATCACAGAGAGAGAAAAAAATGGTAAGGTGGTGAGAGAGAGACCCACAAAAAACAGCTTGGTAACGACCTTACCCCAACTTCCCTATGTAATATTGCCCGCTTTGGGCCCACTCTACCCTCACGGTTTTGCTTTGGACTTTGGCCCACATGGCCAAGCCCAAAAGGCCTCACACATGGGAGAGGGGGGCTTCTCTCATAATAACACCCACCTCACTATCAATGTGCGACTTTCTTTGTGGTGGGTGGGGGTATTATAATCCACCATCTGAAAACCAGAGCCATCCCCTGCTCTATCACATTATAAAGGTAGAGAGCCCACACAGTCCGAGTATTGAACTATGCTCTGATACCATTTGTAACGACCTTACCATAACTTCTCAATGTGATATTATCCGCTTTGGGCCCACTCTACCATCACGATTTTGCTTTGGACCTTGGCCTGCATGGCCAACCCCAAAAGGCCTCACGCTAGAAGAAGAGGGGGGTTTCCCTCATAATAACACCCACCTCACTATCGATGTGGGATGAGAAAGAGAAGAGGAAAGAGAGCCCTACACGGGAGGAATTAAGTACATTGCATTTTAATGAACATATGCCAATTATTATTTGTACATAACTTTTGATTTTTTTTTTAATTTACGTGTGATAAACTGCAGGGGTAATGTCCTAGTTAAAATATAAATTTTTGCAATGTACAAAGAAAAATATAAAATATAAATAGACATGTAGAAAAAAATGTCAAATTTGAAATAATGTGAAGAAAATGTAAAATGCAAATCCTTGTGTAAATGAAAATGTAAAATATAAAATAACAACATGATAAGGGTAATGATCTTTGTACCAAAAAATTTTGTCATTTTTGCACCGAAATTTTACATTTCCAATTTTACCCTGGAATTTCTCCGAAAGTTTCGACGTAAAAGCTCAAGCTGTACCTCTTCCGTTACTGAAAAGGCGACCTCTCCTTCTCTCTCCTCAATTGTGATTATTCTCTTCTTACATCAATTTTTTAATAAAAATTTGATTTCAATCGATATTAGTCAAAATTGATGAAAACTTAAATTCATTTTCACTGAAATTATGAACATATCTACTTTTAAATATTTTTCATAAAATCCAATATTTTATAATATTTATATATTAATTTTAATCTAAGTATTTTAGATATTTTATGTAAAATTCAATCAAGTCTAAAACTTATTGTGCAACTCAAATTTGTTTTTTCTAGTATTGTATTATTAAGTCTAAAACTTTCCACTTTTCACGATTTTAGTTGGGACAATTTCTTAATTAAGATAAAAATAGCATATTTTTAATTATAATAAAATATAGCATCTAAATGACTTTTGATTTTAATATTATATAAACTTGGTTTTTTTTTTTACGGCACATAATTGTGAGCCTCACATCTAGGAGTAAGAATGGGTCAGATGAATTATAACAGATTTTTTTATCTAATCTGATTTAATTTAATTTTTTTTTACTCAATCTAATTTAATCTGAATTTATATAAAAAATTTAAGAGAAGAATTATTATATTAGAAATTGAAAGATAAAAATTCGAGTGAATACATTGGAATGAAAAGATTAAAGCAGCAGGCTAATTTTTTTTTTTTTTTAATTTGACGATATAGATTAAAATTAATAGATAAAATAAATAACTTAAATAATTTGACTGTACAAGTATCTTGTATTTGACTGTATCACAATGAAATAATTTAAATAATTTGACAACAGAAATATCTTGTATTTGACTGTATCATAATGAAATAATTTAATTTAATTCGAGTTATTTTCAAGTTTTAAAAGGCCCTCTATCTAACCCAACCCATAATATCTATTAATTTTAAGCTATACCACCAAATTAAAAAAGAAAAAAAAATTAGGCTACTGCCTTAATCTTTTATATTCCAATGTATTCAAGTGAAACGAAAGTCTTTTATCTTTCAATTGGTAATACAATAATTCTTCTCTCAATTTTTTTCAAATTCTTTTATATAAATTCAGATTAATTCAGATTGAATAAAATAAAATTTAAATTAAATCAAATTAAATGAAAAACATGTTACTCCCTCCATCCCATTTTAGTTGTCTCATTTGAAATATTTGTATTTTTTAAGGAATTCTCTATATAAGGCTAGCGCACATGTGATCTCATCCATTTTCAACACATTTTATACTACTCAAATACAATTGAAACAACTATTTTGGGACAATTCCAAAATCCATATAGGACAACTAATTTGGGACAGAGGGAGTATTATTTATAGTCAACCTGATCTAAATCTGACTCGACTCATCTGACCAATTCTTACTCCTAGATGTGAGGCTCACAATTATGTGCAGTAAAAAAATAAAAAACCAACTTTATATAATAAGAAAACTGGAAGTCATTTAGATACCATATTTTCTTATAATTAAATGTATGTTATTTTTCTCTTAATTAAAAAATTGTCTCAACTTAAATTGTGAAAAGGTTGTTTCAGAGGGGGGGAAGTTTTAGACTTTATAATACACAACTAGAAAAAAAATGGAGTTAGCACAAGAAGTTTTAGACTTGCCTAGAAGTTTTAGCACATGACACGAACTATCTATAATCCTCATTATGACTTTTTAAAACATAATTCTACAACCCAAGTATACTTTTATGATAAAGTCTTATTTTTAAGAATACCCCTTCTGATTAAAATAAGTCAATAAAATATAAATTATATAATATATTATAAATAATTATATATTTAATTACAAAGGTTACCCTTCATAAAATTTAAACCGTTTTAAACTTTTGACCCAAATTGAAAATAAATTTGGGTTTTAGAAATCAATTAGGTTATGGACGCCAACGTCACAAATATTTTCAAATGTATCACGTTTTTATCGGCAAAATACCAATCGTCTTTAATATTTCAAGATTTATCGACACTAATGTAAATTTCCGATAAAATCACAATAATGGTAGTATCGCGATAATATCCTGATAAATTATTTATTGATATATTACTTTATTATTTTTTAGATATTAAATTTTCCAATTAATTTTTCAGTAAAATTCAAAACTTTGAAAATAATCCAATATTATCAATTGCCATTAATATTCTGGAGAACGATATTTTTGACAAATATGAATGTACGAAAGGCCGTAATATTAGATTAAGTCAAAACAATAATTAATTTAAGTTTAATATGAATGGCTAGGGCTAAGTGTCAATCTAACTCACGTCCAGCACCTTATAAATATTGGTGGACAATTTCTCAAGTTTAATTTAAATTAATTGTTAAATTGGTTGAAACTTGAAAACATTCGAATTCTAAGTATTGAAGTCGCTCTGACGGTTGGCCTAGCTTAAAAAAAGGTCCAGTACTTGAGCAAAGTCCTGCACTATTTCTTAGCTTTTTGACTTTATTAGCCATTTTCAGACGTCTTTAGGTTTATCGGTGCCAACCAATGTATGTCAAATTAGGCCGAGTCAAGCATGTCTCAATCGAGTCAACCTACATCATCCAATGCAACTCACCTTTTCACAGCACCCAAGTCAATCCTCGCACTGAGTTTGATTTTCCTCGCTCAAATAATGATTAATAAAAAAATAACTCATATAATATTTTAAATATAAATTTAAAGAGGACTATGTGTCTGTCTTTATGAGTGGAAAGACAAGTTACACGAGGGCTCATAAAGAATTGCTAACCTCTCATTCAAAAAAATAAAAAGTTGAAGGATTTGAGTGACAATGACAACAAAAAGTTATTAAGGAATTTAATATATTTTTTATAAATTATTTTGATTAGATGAGATATTCAAGATGTTTCAATTCGAAAAGTGATTGATCTATTGGAATAATTTTTAGTTAATATATTATTTACTGAATATTAACAATTTATATATTTTATTTAATAATTTGACAAATTATCAGTTTTCTTTTATATAATGATGATGTTAGAAAAGTAATTCTAATCAAGGCTACACTGTTGATTTTTTTAAGAGACTTAACATTTATTATGGGTCAGGCCTTGATGATTGAGTGGAATAAGTAAAAGACTTTATAATTAATATAATTTTAAAAAAAAATTCTATCTAATCATTATTATTGCATGAGATCAAATATAAAAATCAACAATTTATAGTAATTAAATTTTTAAAATTTAAAATCATAAAACTAAAATAATCATATAAAGATTAAATTTTATAAGATAGAATAAAATTTAAAAATATAGTTTTTAATAAATAGAAAAATAACTCTCATTTTTATCAAAAGAGACACAATCTTTATCATGTTTCACATATATAACCATTTGAATGGTGAAAAGTAAAAAAAAAGTGTTATACAAAATGAGAGCACTTCAATGATATCGTTAAGATTAAGTGGCTAAAAATTAAATCTGAAATTGAAATCTGATCCACTTATACCTTATTAAATTTGTATTTAATTTGTGCAGTTTTAAATTTGACTTTTTCTCCTTATTTTCTTCCTTGTAGTGTCTGACTCAACTAGGACTGATTCTTGGAAGTTCTTTCGAATATTAAATCTCAATTCAAGCTGGATTAAGGAACCAAACCCTGTTTGAAAACCCAAATCATTTAGTAAAAGAGATACACTCCGAAAGAGAAATGGGAAGAATGTTCCTTTTTCTGAACCTCTGTGATCAAAATAAATCTTGTAAGCCAACATTTTTTCAGAACCTCAATAATCAAGCAGTACATGGACAAAAGTCAGAACCAACAAATTTCTGTGTACTGAATTGTTAAGCTGCAGTAGTGTTCTAATGGGATAAAATGTTGTAAATGAATTGTTCAGCTGCTCCAGAATGGGGACCTCAACTCGTAGTTGAATCAATCATGCTCAAAAAGGCGAGGAAAAGGTTTAAACATGGCCAATGCTAGAAGATTGTGAACAATTCAACGGTCTCCTATTGTAAAAATAAAACAAGCACAATATCAATCAATGAATCAAAAAATAAAAAGAATAAATAAATAAATAAGACCATGTAGAATGCATAATAAAGGGTTTAAATAAGTTTCTGTTGAAGGACAAAAATAAAGGCAAAAACGAAGGTTTGTGATAAATATGATAAGAAGCCAAACAAAATTTCAAGCATATCACAAGGAACTTTCAGAAAGAGCAGAAGATAAAGAACATTCAGGACTAAAGTTTTTTATTTTTATTTTTTATGAGTGATTTGAGGTTTTGTAGAGGTGATGGGAAAGTTTGTTTAGCAAGAAAATTAAAAAAGGAGTAAGAAAATTCAATGCTAATATCACCCTTCTTTTAAATAATTTGGAAATTTATACAAAGATTACCTTTGTTATATGTGTGAAATAGAATGGAGAAGATTCAAGACGATAAGGCAATGGGACCATTGCGCCAGATGGCTGTAGAAATAAAGTCTCTGTGTAACTTAATTTTCTCCAAATGAAAATGATAAAAACATGACCAAGAAAATAAATTCTAGATAAAGAGAATGAAAAGTACAAACCGAACGAAGTGGATAGCAAACTTCTGTATTTAATGGGAGTCTTCTAGCCATGCCAGCCATACCTGCAGGATGATCATACCTGCATGTGGCTCCATATCTGCACCTCCCTAACAAGTAGTACTGCAAACAGATCCAACAAATAAAACTTTTTCATTGTCAATATTGAAGAAACTATTCCAGTATGTGTGTGATTATCTCGAGGATGTGTCGGGTTGGCGTTGTTCTTTTGAATTTTTCCTTCTTTTGTATTGCACCTCTAGTGCCTTTTCTTTAGGGGAAGAGAAAAATTGACAACTCTGTGTGAAAGGTACAAGTAATCATTCTAGATCTTTTTTAATATTACAAATAAAAGAGATTAGGACACAGTAGAAGTTACCAGGCATGGATCATGAATGGACATCTCTCTAGGGCATGGAGCAGGAATCGACCTCTCTTTAGGATGATGAAACTTGCACCTTGTACCAAACTTACAGTCCCCAGTCCTCATGTAAATGTCGCATTCTCGTTGACCAAGTCTCTCAGGAAATATATTCTCCCTCTGCTCTTGGAAAGATATCCCAGAACAAACAAATTAGTGGGTGGTGTTCAAAATGTAAAATTAGAAAAAAATTATGTATTTAAAAGATAAAATTAGAAATTACAACATTGAAAATAAATAGAATAGATGACAAAGTGAAAGAAACCCACTTAAAGTGGTTAATCATGCAAATAAAATGATAGTGTTCATAGAGTTGAAATATTATGAATAAAAGAGAGGAGGAGGAGGAGGAGGAGGAGGAAGAGGAGATCATTGAAAAGGTAGAAAGTAGGGATAAAAAAAAAGATATATTAGATTGTATAGTAACTAATATAATGGTTTATTATAAAGTCAAATGGAAAAATATAACTAAAAAGGTTGACTTAATAGCTGTGATAACAACAAATGATGATGAGTTGATAAAATCTGTTACCTGAATTAGCGGATCGCTTGAGCCAAAATCTGCAAAGGAGAAAAAAAACTAATAAAAACCAACTTCGTGATCCCTCTCGAAGGCAACATACTCTTCATGGGCTCAAAGACAGCCCGCACCCATTGTAACCAAATGGGCTTGAATGAGTGTGTTTGGCCAACAGGGCTCAGGCTCACTTTTAGCCCATATATTGAATGAGTGAGCTCATACTTTTAAACAAAGCCTAGTACCCTTTTTAGCTCGTTTACTCAACCATACATTAAATCTAAAGATATAACTACATCATCATTATTATTGTTATATTATTGAATTAGGCTATATATATATAATCTCCTCCCTGACAAACAAAAATCATTAATTAAAATTTATCATTGGGGCTTAGCTTTACATTATGTTCAATTGAATATAAAAATGAGTCTTGAAGTGGGCCTTAGACACGTAGTCCAAGTATGTTGATCTATAAATGGGCTCCAACATGAGAGCTTGCATTTGTCATCTATTAGCTGAAAGATGGTTGGCCCAAACCCAGCCCATAAACTACCCTACCTCTTCATGATTGCCTCAGAAAATCTGAAATAGCCTAGTTCACTAGTAATGTGTTAAACTGTGTTAAAATGAAAACTAAGCCGAAATCCAATCCTGAAGGGTAGAGAATCAGAGAAATTCTCCTCTTCATTACTTCCTGCACAACAGAGTGGCACAAACATCAAACCCGACCCCTACATGACTATTAAAATACCCATTTTCCTATTAAAATATTGAACACAAATAATAAAACAGATAGAACATAAGCTTAAAACAATCAGATTTTCAAATAGCCAAGATAATAAAATTCTATAATGAGAAAGTTGGAAAGCGTATTTAATTCATTAAGGTATATCCAAATATATAGACAGATAATCACACAGGTAAATTCAAACTCTAAATCTAATCTAATTCAATTATATGTATACAGTTTGACTCCAAAAGATAATTTCTATTGTTTGAAAGGGATGGCAATGTCTTGAGAAACAAGAATCTAGTACAACATGTATTGACAGAAGACTCCGAAGCAAAACTAACAATCAATGATTCTTTGAGTTAACAAAGCATGATAATTGATATGGCGAATTATCAATATGAGATTCATGACCCACCATCTCCTATTGAATTCACAAACAGATTCAAAAACTAGTTTTAAATCCTAAACTTTACCCAATGATACCTTGTCCTCTGACGTCCAAGTATTCCCATTGGCTCTTAAGAGGATTACAATCACCAGCCCCTAGACAGGGACCGACCTTGAACTGATTGGAAAAGCAAATTTCGAACTCAGTTCCAGAACAGATTTTACAAATGGTATTAAACCCGTTAAATTGGTCACAACGACTGTAAAGGACTACACACGACGAACCCAATTATCGATTTAACTCTCAATTTAATCAACAGTTCCTGTGATTTTTCTTTTCAATCAGCAAGTTGACTCAGTTAATTAACCCACAACAATTTCAACTAAATTAAAAGGTTTTATTAACTCAAAAATTTTGATTCAATCAATCTAACAATTAAATGAGTGTAGGCTTACCTAGTTTAAGGAGATTTGATCGCAAATCACCCTCAAAACGTCTTGACTCCACGAGGACTCAATAATCAAATACCACTTGACACAGTACAACCCTTGCCCACGAAATTTGCTAGGAAACAAAGTTTATTTTATTGCTCTCAATGATTTTTAAATAGAAAAGAAACCCTAAAACTTTGGATGAGCCGACCCTCATGTTAATTCAAAACCAACTCTTAATTTTTTTTGGAATTCAAAAAATAATTAATTCCTAATCCCAAATCGCCTAAAAGAGTCCTAATTCTGGCCTAATTATGACTTGCAGATGAGCCGATCATGATGAGTCATACCTCAAGTTGGGCCTACACACATGTGGGCCTTTGTTGAGTTGTTGGGCTTAACATGTTGGATTTGGAAAAACAAAGCTTTGTTTAGATTCATAGATGTCAACATCAACAAAGCATTATTTATAAATATTTAGAAAAGAGAAGCACATAAACCATATGTAATTATCAAAACAACAACATCATCGCCGAAAGGAAAGAGACTATGGAAGAGTACCAGACAAAGGTGGAGACCAATTCCGAAGAGTCGAACGATGATTTGAAATCAGTGGTGGAGATGATTGTGTGTCAGCGGTAAGAGTCGAGTCGACCTGATGTGAACATGAAGGCCATTGCGGCGTCTCTGTAGGCCATGTTTTAGTTATCAAGGTGGGTGCAAGAACAAATTTGTGGCCATCTTTCACAAAAGTGTAAGTATTAGCTTTGCCTCGATAGGTGGCGTCAACATCAAACTGCCAAGGGCGACCGAACAACAAATGGCAAAAATCCATATCGCCAACATCACAGAGAACCGTATCGTGATAATTATCAATAGAGAAATGAACTTTGCATTGAGAAGTAACCTGTTCTTGACAATTACGTGTCCGCTCCACAGAAAGATGCGGATGAGGGTGTGGCTGAACAGGGAGCTGCAACTTATCAACCAAATAATGCGAGACCACATTCGAAGTGCAACCACTGTCGATAGCTAAAATATAGGATTTCCCTTTAACCACGCATAAGGTTTCAAAGAGTTGAAAGCGCTCACGCAGGGTATGGACATGAGCCATAGCTGAGTCCCTGGTGGCAGTTTTTTTGCCTTAAGTATAGGCTTAAAAGGATTTTGGAAAATAACTAGGTCGAGTGGTGATGATGGGTCCTACTGTGGACGAAATTGGGGAAAGGAGTCTCGTTTCGGTTGGGTACAACGGGACAAAGAGGAGGTCAAAGGGTCAACAATGGTGGGGAAATAATAAAATAGAAAGAAAAGTGGACAGGGATGATGGTGGTGGGACGGGTCTCTGGCTGGCCGGTTAGTTGCAGACAATTGGTAGATCTAGGGAGAGGCGCTGGCTGCGAATCGGGCACAGATGGCTGAGATCGGAGCAGTGGAATGGGGGCGGCAATCTCAGGTGCACAGCCGACACGGCACAGTGGAGTGGAATCCCGTGGAAGTTGCAGCGACTGGTTGGAGGCGAGGCAGCAGATTTTGGCATAAGAGGAAAGAGGAATAACAGTATTCGATTGTAAATAGGATTGGCCGACTATGATCTTCGCTTGTGGCAGTCAACAAATCAACTGGAATCGCAGTTTCCTAATACGATACGGCTCACCGTGCATCCCTTTAAAGAAACTTTTAAATTTACTCTTATCTATAGGAATAATGAAAAAACAAGAGAGAAATAAGTACAAATTTGAAAATTTCTTTTAATAAAATAAAATGAGGTACAAAAATCATTACCCCTCTCACAAGCACAACGTGGTTCAATTAGTTGCCACCTACATCAGTCAGGGAGATGTTGCGAGTTCGAGTTCCCATGGTATAATCTTAGTCTGTCTTAGGGATAGTGGACTCACTCGTAAGAATTTTACGCTGGATATTCCACAATTGTCCATATATAAATTAAAAAAAAAAATGAATGCTTTCTTATAATTTCAATAAATACACGTGGAAGATGAGTTCCGAATGCTAGGCATACCAAGCTCGTCATTCAACTTGGATTACAAATTATTTCAAAGTGCATCATTTTATTTTAATTTGAATCTTATGCTATACATTGAGACTTATTTTTACATTCATTTTAACACTTCACTAAACGGTACTTGTTCTTAAGGGTGGCAATTTTTTATCCGACTCAATCCAATTTGAGAAAATCAGATTTGAATCTCTTTTTTCTTTTTGAATAAAAAATTTATACTGATCTAGACGCTATGCGAAATAAATATGGGTCAAGTTTGGTAGAGAACTCTTGATCCGAGTTCCACTCAAATTGAATTAAAATTAATATCTAAATATATATTTTTTATTATGCGTCAATTGGTTTATCGAATTGTATGTCAAATTAGGCCGAGTCAAGCATGTCTCAATCGAGTTAACCTACATCATCCAATGCAACTCACCTCTTCACATTAACCAACTCAATCCTCGCACTGAGTTTTATTTTCCTGGCTTAAATAATGATGAATAAAATTCAACTCATATAATATTTTAAATATAAATTTAAAGAGATTATGTGTCCATCTTTATGAGTGGAAAGACAAATCACACGAGAGCTAAACAAAATATTTGAAAATGTTTTTAAAATGACTTGACACGTGTAAAAAATAAAAGAAATTAAAGTAATAACAATTTAAATATTATAAATTAACAATAATGAAGACTATTTAGGATATTGACCAAAGAGTTAAAGATAGATAAAATATAAGGCAACAATGAAGATAAAAGTTGAAGGACTTGAGTTAAAGTGACAACAAAAGGTGTTGACGTTAATCTAAGGGCATTTAATATACTTTTATAAATTATTTTGATTAGATGAGATATTCAAGACGATTCAAATCTAACCGTGCTTGATCTATTGGAATAATTTCTATTTAATATATATTTAAAAAAATCATTATAATTAATTAATAAAGTCATTTTTTTAAGCTCTTAAAATTTCATCACTTTAAATTAATTTTTAATCTTTAAACTTATTACCTTTAGAAATATGGATTGATCTATTTTATTATGGTGATTTTTGTGAAAAACATCTTGAAAGAATGACTATTGTAGTTCTTCACAACTCAATTATATTCTAGAAACTGATATTGATGGCATACTGAGATTTAAATAATGGCAACATCAATATTTTAGCATGGAAGTTCTTTTAAAAGTATCAACCAATATTTTTTATATTTTCAAGATCTGAATCATAATTTATATCAATTAGGCATAGCAAAAATAAAATAAATAAATAAAAATATTGTGTAATAGTTGAATAATGTTATAAATATCAATCAATGTTTAAATATAGTGATGGTCAAGAACCTCTGGTTTGGATTCCCACTCCACTCTAAAGAGCCACTTTTCATAGAGTCATCTGGTATGTGAACAGAGAGGCTTAATATCTCGATCAATACTTAAACACTGAAAAATATTTTTATCTAAATTTACATGTTCCTATTCCATTTTCCATTTTGAGACTCCAAAAGATTTTTAATTATTTATATTTTCGGTTAGTGTATATATGTAGAAGGATACATAGTAAATAGCCAACATGCTAATATCAATATATCAAATATATGCCATTTTTTAATGTGGTAAAAAATATATTTATTTTTTAAAAAGGAACAAGTAACAAAACTTCCACTCACTTATGACTAATCCACCATTTATGATCTCAATGTTCAAGAAATCCTCCACATTATTTTTTTAATCAAATAAATTAATACATCCTTATGCTAATATAAAAGAATTAATTGTAAAAAATAATTATTATTAATGATAATGTATATATTTTTATAAATTATATGGTTATTATTTATTGGATTATCATGAATATTTCTACAATATATTGGAAATGAGGCCTATTCCATAGATACATAAATCTATCTACCAGCCTTATATATTAGATGAGTTTGTAGAAAGTTAAACTCAAGACATTTGATCTAATCTCAAGAGCTCTAGCAAGTGCTTTAGCCTTAAAGGTAAACATTAAAATAATTTGACAGAGGTGAAACTTTACTTAGATCAAAGCCAATATTTCTTTTATTAATTGTTTGAAATTTTTTTTATAATAGATGTGAGAAATTAATTATGTCATGGCTCGACCCAAAGGACAAGTGAGAAACAATAATATTTTTTTTTTAACTCTGAAGTATGCATGCATAACTCATAGTCCAAACACGTGACACCTACACGTGTTGCGAGATCCCTATGGATCCTAGTACTTAGTGGACCCTTGATTTGATCGAACTGAATTATCAACTGCCTACGTACTCAAATGGAGATCAGATCATGTGTATTTCTCAATTCATTTATTTCATGGTGTTAACCTCGTGCTATTCATAATGTCACATCAAGATATTCTAATTACCTTATCGTGGGTCTTATCAATAGAATAGATCTCATCTATCACGGGTCTAGCCAATCACAGGTCTATACCAACTATGGGAACACCGTCAACCCTGGGGTCAATGTCACACATGAGATAATCTCAACCATGGGACCTATACCAAAACATAAATACATCCCTCTTCGGGGACAATACTCTAAATATGGGTCAACTTTAAGTTCTTTTGACACTTCCAAATGTGTTTTCGGCACACCCTACGGATACATTTATTTGTAAAATACTGTGTTTTAAATATTTAAGAGTCTCAAAAGACCCTAAAGTCTTAAAGTATTTTTATCAGGTTATCGTAATTAATCCGGATATTTAATTTGAGAAATTTTAGAAATACACAGTGCTTAAAAAATAAGTGTTTATGTTGCCGATGCTATAAAATATTCTTTAAAACATAGACAATTATTTTTTAACCACTGTGTATTTCTAAAATTTCTCAAATTGAATATCCGAACTAATTACAATAACCTGATAAAAATACTTTAAGACTTAAAGGTCTTTTGACACTTCTAAATGTGTTTTCGGCAGACCCTAGGGATACTCTTATTTGTAAAATATTGTGTTTTAAATATTTAGGAGTCTCAAAAGACCTTAAAGTCTTAAAGTATTTTTATCAGATTATCGTAATTAGTTCGGATATTTAATTTGAGAAATTTTGAAAACACACACTGCTCAAAAAATAACTTTAAAGTTTCGAATGATTAGCTCATTTCAATGAATGGGCTGAGTAGCATTCCGTGTTACTGCTCAACCCATTCATTCGAATGAATTGAAATTACACTTCGGCATTCATTCGAATGAATAGGTTCATTCGAATGAATGCCAAAATGAACTGGGCATTCATTCGAATGATTGGAAACACGGGGGTAAAATCGTAATTTCACCCGAAAATCCGATTTCGAGTGTGTAGAGGCAGGATTTTCGGGTGTGTGTAGGTGCTCCCTTTGACAGAGGTGAAACTTTACTTAGATCAAAGCCAATATTTCTTTTATTAATTGTTTGAAAACTTTTTTTATAGTAGATGTGAGAAATTAATTATGTCATAGCCCGACCCAAAGGACACGTGAGAAACAATAATAATTTTTTTTTTTTTTAAACTCTGAAGCATGCATAACTCATAGTCCAAACACGTGACACCTAAACGTGTTGCGAGATCCCTATGGATCCTAGGACTTAGTGGACCCTTGATTTGATCGAATTGAATTATCAACTGCCTACGTACTCCAATAGAGATCAGATCATGCGTAGTTCTCAATTCATTTATTTTATGGCCCTAACCTCGTACTATTCATAATGTCACATCAAGACATTCTAATTATCTTATCGTGGCTCTCATCAATAGAATAGATCTCATCTATCAAGGGTCTAGCCAATCACGGGTCTATATCAACCATGGGAACACTGTCAACCCTAGGGTCAATGTCACACATGGGATAAACCTCAACTATGGGACCTATACCCAAAATACATCCCTCCTCGGGGATAATACTCTAAATATGGGTCTAATCCTCTATGCAATCAATGTCCTCCATAGGAATATCTATCCATAGTATACAATACTCATACATGGTCACAAAACCCTCCATGAGAATAACTATCCATGGAAAAATAATATCTATCTATAGAACCGTCACTTCCACCATGAGACCAATACGTCTACCATGGGACTACTATATATATCATGGGGTCAATATGCCCAACGTATAATCAATATCTAGGTATAAATCCAATATGTCTACCATGGGAACAACATCCATGAGATTCATCATCCATCCTTAGTAACTCTTCATCAGTGAGTATCATCTATCCATAGGTAATAACCATCAATGAGTATAATCACTCTATGGGTATAATCCATCCATGGGCATAACTAATATATTCGTAAAACCAATATGTCTATTAAAGGACCAATAGGTCTAACATAAGACCAATATGTCCAACATAATACCAATACATCTACCATAGGACCAACATGTCTAATATAAGACCAATATGTCTACTATAAGACCAACATGTCCACCATAATACGAATACGTTTACCATGGGATAAATATGTCTAACATAAAACCAATAAGTCTACCATGGGCCCAATACGTCTACCCTAAGACCAACATTCAAGCACCACTATGGGAACCGTCATCCATGGGTATACACATCCATCCCTGGTAACACTCTATCAGTGAGTATCATCTATCCATGGGTAATAACCATCCATGAATATAATCCCTCTATGGGTATAACCCATCCATGGGCATAACAAATCTAGAGGCACATCATCTACCATGAGATCTTCTATCCGTAGGAATAACACTCGAATGAATCAATACGTGACTATGGCAACAATATCAAATCATCATATCATATTATCAATATACCACGACCCCTACCAAGACTTAGGGCCCATGACTTAATAAGCGAGAGACTCACAACTAGCATGATTAAGTCTACCTCGCCATGCATCCCTTCACCACAAGGGTGATTCAGTCTAACTCTAAGGCGGTCGGACCTCATCTAACGAATCTAGCACCACCCCCAAGGGGTAAAATAATATCTAGTTATGTGCATCAAGGCGCATCAAGTGTACTAAATAGTAGTGAGAGCGCCTATATCTATAATGAGAAAATTGGAAAGCGTATTTAATTCATTAAGGTATGTCCAAATATATAGACAGAAAATCACACAGGTAAATTCAAACTCTAAATCTAATCTAATTCAATTATATGTATACAGTTTGACTCCAAAAGATAATTTCTATTGTTTGAAAGGGATGGCAATGTCTTGAGAAACAAGAATCTAGTGCTACATGTATTAACAGATGAATACAATTCTCCTTTCCATATCATGAAGAAATGCAAACTCACATTAATCCATTTAATTCACATATAAATTGAAATTTATTAAAAGGTTAAGAAAGAAATAAAAAGAGTATCACTTGTCTTACTGTTACAACACGGCGATTTTCAATTAAAATAGAATGACTCTAAAGCAAAACTAACAATCAATGATTCTTTTGAGTTAACAAAGCATGATAACTGATATGGCGAATTATTAATATGAGATTCATGACCCACCATCTCCTATTGAATTCACAAACAGATTCAAAAACTAGTTTTAAATCCTAAACTTTGCCCAATGATACCTTGGCCTCTGACGTCCAAGTATTCCCACTGGCTCTTAAAAAGACTACAATTACCAGCCCCTAGACAGGGACCGACCTTGAACTGATTGGAAAAGCAAATTTCAACTCAGTTCCAAAACAGATTTTACAAATGGTATTAAACCCGTTAAATTGGTCACAGCGATTGTAAAGGACTACATGTAACGAACCCAGTTATCGATTTAACTCTCAGTTTAATCAACAGTCCCTGTGATTTTTCTTTTCAATCAGCAAGTTGACTAAGTTAATTAACCCACAACAATTTCAACTAAATTAAAAGGCTTTATTAACTCAAAAATTTTGAGTCAATCAATCTAACAATTAAATGAGTGTAGGCTTACCTAGTTTAAAGAGATTTGATCGCAAATCACCCTCAAAATGTCTTGACTCTGCGAGGACTCAATAATCAAATACCACTTGACACAGTACAACCCTTGCCCACGAAATTTGCTAGGAAACAAAGTTTATTTTTGTAGCAGCCCTCCCTCTCTCCCTGATTATCAGAGTGTTTATTTAATAATAAATTGTATGGGAAGAGAGGGGAGAGCGCCACGACAAGAGTCAAGTCCAAATCCGTAGATTCGACCCTCGACTGGTCCAACTAAGAGTCCATGTATACTTGACAACACACTAACTTATTATTCTGCAGAATTATGTACATACATTTGATTTAACAAAATACAATCATTTTTAATCCAAAGTAAAACATAATTATCCCATGAAATTATTTCTCAAATAAAAGGTTTAATAACATCATCTCAAAATTCTCAATCACTTAACTCCTACATAATTGTTTAGTCTTCAAAAATGTAAACAAAGGAATAATGTCTTCTTCTATCTCTAAAAATATTCAAGTGCAAGACTCTACGAAATCCTTCTTCTTGCTTCCATCATCGTCTACGCCTGGCTATTGCTTGGTCCAGCCTCGTCATCTTTCTCCCTTCCTGTATTAGTTTCTAAAAGAGAAGAGTTTTATAGGCTTAGTCAACGCCCAGTAGGAATTCATGTATATATATGTACGGGGTAAAACATGTATAAGTTCTTCATATCATATAATTCATTTATAAATCATCCACATCCCATATTTTAAAATCAGTTCATATCTCATACTCATAAAGCATTCAAAACAAATTCATAATCATTTCACAGTTCAAATCATAATCATAATACTTTCAATATACTCTTCAAAACAATATGATGCAAATGCCATAGAAACATGAATTAATGCAAGCCATTCTCATGCCCATGCATTTCTCCCTATCTTACTCTCATCGAACAATTATAAACATTGGTCATTATGTGTGTAGTTTTCCTGGGGCACCAGCTGGGAGCTACTACCCAATACTAGCATTTAACCAGAATTAAAGGGGGAGTGCTACACACCCATACTCTTGCGTATGTTTCCGAACTTCTTCTGACCCTGGAGTTTTTTCCCAATTAATATGCCATATTTTGTAAGTCATGGACGCGGCCATACAGAACAGTTATTTCATTTCAAAGGATGATGTATATTTTGGAGAATGTAATAAATGAGATATTGTTATTTGTAATTACGTTTTGTATTTTTGACTGACTTACTGTTGGGAACTCCTTATTTTGCTTTCAAATGTGTATTGCTATTTATGCAATGGAATAAATGTTTTAAATTTCCGCAGGATAACCAGAGTGTGCAAATGTTTTTATACACACACTATTTGGGCCAGTCAATGGTCAGGTCTTTGGACTCGGACTCGGACTTGGCTCGTGTCGTGACGCTCGCCTGCATCTCCACTGATTATTCTCAATATTTTACTCTGATGGTGGTGGTTAGAGGGAGGGGCATTATAATTTTATTGCTCTCAATGATTTTTAAATAGAAAAGAAACCCTAAAATTTTGGATGAGCCGACCCTCATTCTTATTCAAAACCAACTCTTAATTTTTTTTGGAATTCAAAAAATAACTAATTCCTATTCCCAAATCGCCTAAGAGAGTCCTAATTCTGGCCTAATTAAGAACTCTCCATGTGACTTGCAGATGAGCCGATCATGATGAGTCACGCCTCAAGTTGGGCCTACACACATGTGGGCCTTTGTTGAGTTGTTGGGCCTAACATGTTGGATTTGGAAAAACAAAACTTTGTTTAGATTCACAGATGTCCACATCAACAAAGCATTATTTATAAATATTTCAAAACGAGAAGCACATAAACCATATGTAATTATCAAAACAACAACATCATCGCCGAAGGGAGAGAGGCTATTGAAAAGTACCAGACAAAGGTGGAGACCAATTTCGAAGAGTCGAACGATGATTTGAAATCAGTGGTTGAGATGATTGTGTGTCAGCAGTAGGAGTCGAGTCGACTTGATGTGAACGTGAAGGCCATTGCGGCATCTCTATAGGCCATATTTCAGTTATCAAGGTGGGTACAAGAACAAATTTGAGGCCATCTTTCACAAAAGTGTAAGTATTAGCTTTGCCTCGATGGATAGCGTCAACATCAAACAACCAAGAGCGACCGAACACCAAATGGCAAAAATCCATATCGAAAACATCAAAGAGAACCGTATCTTGATAATTATCAATAGAGAAATGAACTTTGCATTGAGAAGTAACAAGTTGTCGACCTTTATCTGTCATCCCCCAAGAATAATACGGATGAGGGTGTGGCTGAACAGGGAGCTTTAACTTATCAACCAAATACTGCGAGACCAAATCCGTAGCGCAACCACTGTCGATGACTACAATACAAGATTTCCCTTTAACCACGCATAAGGTTCTAAAGAGTTGAAAGCGCTCACGAAGGGTATCGACATGAGCCATAGCTGAGTCCCTGGTGGCAGTTTTTTTTTTCTGAAGGATAGGCTTAAAAGGTTTTTGGAAAATAACTAGGTCGAGTGGTGATGATGGGTCCTACTGTGGAAGAAACTGGGCAAAGGAGTCTCGTTTCGGTTGGGTACAACGGGACAAACAGGAGGTCAAAGGGTCAACAATGGTGGGGAAATAATAAAATAGAAAAAAAAAAGTGAACAGGGATGATGGTGGTGGGACGAGTCTCTGGCTGGCCGGTTAGTTGCAGACAATTGGTGGATCTAGGCAGAGGCGTTGGCTGCGAATCGGGCACAGATGGCTGAGATCGGAGCAGTGGAATGGAGGCGGCAATCTCAGGTGCACAGCCGACACGGCACAGTGGACTGGAATCCCGTGGACGTTGCAGCGACTGGTTGGAGGCGAGGCAGCAGATTTTGGCGACAATACAGGTATAAGAAGAGGAAGAAAAGGAGAGAATAAGAGGAAAGAGGAATAACAGTATTCTATTGTAAATAGGATTGGCCGACCATGATCTTCGCTTGTGGAAGTCAACAAATCAACTGGAATCGCAGTTCCCTTATACGAAACGGCAGAGATGCTGGGAATGAAATCTCCGTGTTTCTATATTCTTTTTTTAGAAAATATCTAGGGCGGTGATTTTTGCAATCCATCCATCTATTTCTAAATTTACGAATAATGGTAAGAAAAAGAGGAGAAATAAGTGAAAATTTGAAATTTTCTTTTAGTAAAACAAAATGGGGTACAAAAATCATTACCCCTCTCACAAGCACAAATTACCGCTTTCTTATTGTAGAAATTATAAAACTATATATTTTTAAATACCTAAACTATTACAAATTACCGCTTCCTTATTGTAGAAATTATAAAACTATATATTTTTAAATACCTAAACTATTACAAATTACCGCTTTCTTATTCTAGAAATTATAAAACTATATATTTTTACATACCTAAACTATTACATGTATTTATAACATCTAACCAACCCTAGGACTATCATACTCAAACTCTAAACTAATCATAAATCAAATACACCTCTAAATTAGAGGTAAATCCAAATTAAGAATCCTAATTACATAATTATTTTAATTATTCCAATACGCCCCCGCAAGCTGAAGCGTGGATGAACGTGAATCTTGGAACGTGAACAAATGGCATGTGAACTGCAAAAGTGGTACACCGACTGGTCAAAAAAATTTGTTAAAGCAGCATACTGATTGATTGTAAAACTTGTTGAAGTGATAGCATTGACTGACTGCAAATATGTGTTTATATGGCAACGTTGATTGGCTGCAAAATGACAGGCGACGAACACTGATGGCGGCCTGAAATAGAGAAAGAGACTCGGACGACGGCTGTGGCCATAAGACAATTATCCGGCAAACAATAATCGCAATATGTAATAAATGCAGGCGACGAATGACCTGAAAAACAAAGGGCTGAAGTCATCACATCGATCAATCAGATTGGAAAAGTCAGCAAATAATAGCTGAAGTCATAAAGACCAGCAAATAAAATAATGTACCCATGAAGGTCAACAAATAAAGGTTGTAGGCTTGAAAGGCCAGCAAAAGTGGAGACTAATAAGAGTCCTATTAGTGCAGGAGTCATAAAGACCAGCACAATAATGGATATGTGCCCAAAACATGCTGTCTCATTTTTTATTTCGATAAATACACGTGGAAGATGAGTTCCATCGAATGCTAAGCATACCATGCTCGTCATTCAACTGGGATTACAAATTAATTCAAAGTGCATCATTTTTTTTAATAAGTTGAGTCTTTGCTATACATTGAGACTTATTTTTCATTCATTTTAACACTTCACTAAATGATGCTTATTGTTAAGGGTGGCAATTTTTTATCCGACCCAATCCAATTTGAGAAAATCAGATTTGAACCTCATATTTCTTTTTGAATAAAAAAATTATATTGATCTAGACCCAATGCGAAATAAACATGGGTCAAGTTTGGTAGAGAAGTCTTGATCCGTATTCCACTAAATTGAATTAAAATTAATATTTAATTAGTTTTTATTATGGGTCAATTGGTTTATCGGTGCCAACGAGCGGTACAAATATCCGCCGATATGAAACGGTTCGGCCGATATTCACAATATCGGCTGTATCATATCGGCCGATATCGGCCATTTTTTTTAAAAAAAAAAAAGAGAGAGAAAAATATCGACAAATAACGATATATCGTATCAGCCAATAACATTTTTTAAACCTCTGGTGCCAACCAATTGTATGTCAAATTAGGCCGAATCAAGCATGTCTCAATTGAGTTAACCTACATCATCCAATGCAACTCACCTTTAAACATTTTTTATTTTCCCAAATAATGATTAATAAAAATAAACTCATATAATATTTTAAATATAAATTTAAAGAGGATTATGTGTTTATCTTTATGAGTGGAGAGAAGTTACACGAGGGCTAGGAAAATGTTTTTAAAATGACTTGACACGTGTAAAAATTAAAAGGAATTAAAGTAATAACAATTTAAATATTATAAATTAACAATAATGGAGACTATTTAGGATAAATCAGTCACAAATGCCAATCCCAAACTTTACCCAACGACGCCTTGCCCTCTTATGTCCAAATTTCGATTGTGGTGTAAACGGACCCAGGTCCGGCCCGGCCTGTCAAGATCCGGCCCGCCAGATAAGATAATTGGACAGTCCTTGATCCGGCCCAATAATATTAAGGCCCAGTTAACCTTGGTTCCGGCCCGGCCAAACCGGGCTGTCGGACTGTCCACAGCCCGATAAGGACCCTCTTGTCCATTTTCAGATCATCATACTTCAAGGCCATTTTTTTTTTAAATTTCAATTTTTTATCAAACTGAGCACAATAAACCAAATATTTTATTTTAATCTAAAGATCAAAGTTTGAAATTTTGAAATTAAGACTTGATTTGATAGTTCTATCAGAAAAATAATTAATTTTTTAAAATTAAAATAACTTGGTCAACTTGAATTTTTGTTAAGACAAATAACTCTAACTAAATCAGCTAAAATTTTTTAAAAATAAAATATTAGATGAAAGGCACAGCCAATACCTCCCTAAAATAATTTTAAAGGAAAAAAATATATATATTTGAACTTTTCAATTGATAATTTTCAAATTTCAATAAAGACTTTTGAGTATTCAAATTCGTAAAAGAAATTTTTAGTTCGCATCCTTTCCTGGATTGCTTTTAAACTGATATTTAACTTCCACGAGACAAACATATACATGAGATAATAACAGTTCAAAAAAATATATATACATGAGATAATAATAATGTTACAATACACTAAAATTAAACCCAAAAAAAAAAGTTTCTGAATTGGAACTATCCTATCCTCTCTTTCATTTCTGAAATTACAAGCCTCAAATATCTCTCCCTCCACCATAAATCAAATTTATCCCCCTCTTCACGTGCAATTCACATGCAAAGCAATTGACAAAGAAGCCAATATGAATTTTCAGATTACTTCATATAATAAATACACAACCTCTCCTTAATAAATAAGTAAATTCAAACCTACCTTCAACCCATTTGAATTGTCATCCAGTCAGATCAGTCCTCAAAAATGAAAAAATATTCTATGTGATTAAGTGTGAACAATCTAGTGTTTATGGTCAATTTACTCTAATTTGGTATCTACAAGACAAAAATAGAGAACTAGAGAAAATAGAAATCAAGTCAATGATAAATCACATCAAATGAGTGTAAAAGCATAAAGATAGATTAAATTATGACCAATGACATGGAAATTATGTCATTGGTTTCTAAATCAAAATGTATACATAGATAATGACTAATGGCCTGCTGATAAGATCAAAATGTTGCTTCCATAACTCATATAGATAGACATTCCCCACATATTTAAGACAGTGTAGACTCATTGGACTCCATTCTTACCACTTGCTACTCTAAAACAACCATAAGTATTTCCCTTGCTAGTGCTGGCACCTGCAAAAATCTTCAAATTTGCAGTGGCTACGAGTGCTTCCCAAGTAGTTAGTCCATGCATGATCAAATTTGTGATGGAATGTACTTCAGAAACTCTTCAAAAGTATTAAAAATTTTGCAGTGGTTTCACCACATAGTTTGCTAAATCCAAAAGCAATGCAATAACTTAGTCCAGACATCTTACTCAAAACCCACATGGAGCACAAGAAAATATTGTATAAAGGTATTAAAAATTAGAAATTTTGAACTCAATCTCTATTGAAAGTTTTCACAGAATATTAGAGACTCTTCAAACTTCCACTCATAGGCAAAATGATCTATAAAATTAAAACAAAACAAATTCAAATTCTAGCCCTTAATTCCACCCTACCCCTACTAACCCACCAGTAACCATCCATCCTAATACATGTTAGAGTAACTTAGTTCATGAGTAAAATGACAATATGGATCTTTTAAAAAATGACAATATATGAAAATGAGAGCAACTGACCTCCATCTTCTTCTATTTCTTTTTCTTTTTTTTTCCAGAAGTGCAAAGGAAACATACATTTGGGAAGGATAGTTTCTTCCTTTCAAATGCTTGATGGTTAGTTTTCATTTAAACAGGCAAACACATAAAATAAATACTATATATAGGGGCCAAGCAGCGGAGAAAGGACCAAAAGCCAAAAACCATGAAGACACAGCCAGCAGCATGGGCGAACTGTCTACCTGTGAAAGCAAATAAATACCCACATGAAAACAAATACCCTTTGTTTTGACTTCACTGTGAATTGGGACAGTGACTCTTGAAGCTTCAAATAGCCTTCTCTAAAATCTTGTAAAGATGGTAAACACGGTGGAACAACAGGAAAGTTTGAAGATGATATGTAAAAAGTAACAAGAAATAAAATCCCCAAAAGAAATAGAGACTTCAATACCAGATAAGAAAGTGAAAACTTCTCTTCCTCATAATTATCATCAATATCGTCATCTTCGTCGCTTTCTTCAATTTCTTGGTTATCAGAAGGCTTCAAATTCACATTACACTCAGATGAATTAGACTCAGCTTCTTGCATTTCAGATCCATCTTGGAAAGAAGAAGGAAGGCAAGCAGAATCAGACTCATGACCAGGTTCAGAAGCCCTCGAAGAAGGTGTGATTTGTGAAGAATTTCAAGAGCATCTGAGCCTATTTTTTCTTCTTTTTTTATTTTTTTTATTCTGTGTTGGATTATTCCCTCACCTTCTCAACCGAGAAAGTCTGCATCATTTTCTACATCAGGTCCCTCAATAATACACCCAGCAAGATATCATAAAAACAAAAAGAGATCTCAAAAACAAAAGGAACCCACATCTATTTCTAAGAAAGGGGCCAAGCAGCGGAGAAAGGACCAAAAACCATGAAGACACAACCAGCACCAGCAGCGAACTAGCTACCTGTGAAAGCAAATAAATAAAATAAATTAAGTGAAAAACGGGTTACCTGTGACGGATAGTTACAGCGGGGATAAGGAGCGACCCAGGCGGAAGCAAAGGGTCATAGGGCGACGGCGTTGGCCGCTGCAAATCCGAACAGAGAAGAGAGCCTGTGATAGTTCTGAGGACACCGGTTGATGGGCTGTCAAGAGATGCTCTACAACCGATCTGTGACTGCAAGAGTAGTGGCGTGCGACTGAGGACGGTAGGGGCGATAGTTGCAGGTTTGTCTCAGAGGATGCAAATCTGGAGCGCAATCAGCAGCAGCAGGAGGAGAAGGGCTACAGATGGTGGCAACTCTTGGCAGCAAGGATGAACGGTCCTCTGACTGGATTATGCAAAAAAGAAGAAGAGGAAGAGGAAAGATGAGAGAACAGGAATAGAACTGGGAATCCACCCAAACGAGAGAGGGAAGTAGAGAAGACTCCACCCGCAGAGTCAGGAAATCCAAGCAGAAAGACGATAGGGCGAAGGAGAAGGGAAGAGTAAAGAGGAGTTTAGGGTTTCCGAGAGAGATCCGAAAATTTCTATTTGATTTTCGATGTAAAGAGTAAAGAAATGAGTAAAGAGCCTCTCTTACGGACTGTACGCCGGGCTCGCGGACCATCCGTGGACCGTCCGCGGCCCGTCTAAAAGTACACGGACAGTTCGAGTTCGAGTATGTGGACCTTAGGATCCGGCCTGTATGCTTTTTTAATCAGGTCGGGCCAAACGGTCTGCGGGCTGGATCTAGATCCGTTCCACCCCTATGTCCAAGTATTCCCAAACTGATTGGAAAAACAAATTCCAACTTAGTTCCAGAATAAATTTCACAATTGGCATTAAACCCGTGAAATTGGTCACAACGACCGTAAAGGATTACACAAAACGAACGTCCCAATTTAATCAACAGTTTCTGGGAATTTTTTTTTTTTTCAATCAGCGAGTAGACTCGGTTAATTAACCCACAACAATTTCAGCTGAATTAAAAGTATTAATTAACTCAAATTTTTTATTCAATCAATCTCAAATAAATGAGTGTAGGCTTACATGGTTTATGGAGATTTGATCGCAAATCACACTCAAATCGTCTTGACTCTGGGGTATGTTGCAGTTAATAGAATAGCAACAAGGAGTAGGCAAGCAAAGGCCCTTGGAAGTTGGAACCTCCACAAAATGTACAAAGAGCACATATCTGAAAGCTCCCAAGCCTCCTCACGTGTCTCATTTAGGATCATTGATCCAAACCCTGGTGCAACCACTGGTTCCATGTCTGACCCATTATTCGTGACCCACCAATCCAGATCAATATACAAGGACCCATCAAATAAAGGGTAGCGATTCTCCCACAAGTATTTTGTGCAACCCGACACGAGTTTTAGTGTATTGTCCATTTTACCTTCGCATGAACAGTAAAATCAGACCATTCGCATGAACAGTACAACTTCGGCTAACCGATTTACTATTCATGTGAATTTCGAGTAGTTGATTTTACTGTTCATGTGAATTTCCGTTAGTCGAATTTATTGTTCATGCGAATTTCGGCTAGCCGATTTTACTGTTCATCCGAAGGGTTGGTGAGCCGATTTTACTGTTCATGGGAGGATCGCTACCTTCAAATAACACCAAAAAAAAAATCACAGAGAGAGAAAAAAATGGTAAGGTGGTGAGAGAGAGACTCACAGAAAAGAGCTTGGTAACGACCTTACCCCAACTTCCTTGTGTAATATTGCCCGCTTTTGGCCCACTCTACCCTCACGATTTTGCTTTGGACCTTGGCCCACATGGCCAAGCCCAAAAGGCCTCACACATGGGAGAGGGGGACTTCTCTCATACTAGCACCCACCTCACTATCGATGTGCGACTTTCTTTGTAGTGGGTGGGGGTATTATAATCCACCGCCTTAAAACCAAAGTCATCCCCTGCTCTATCACACTATAAAGGTAAAGAGCCCACACAGTCCGAGTATTGCACTATGCTCTGATACCATTTGTAACGACCCTATCCCAACTACTTAATGTGATATTATCCGCTTTGGGCCCACTCTACCGTCACGATTTTGCTTTGGACCTTGGCCTGCATGGCCAACCCCAAAAGGCCTCACGCTAGAAGAAGAGGCGGGTTTCCCTCATAATAACACCCACCTCACTATCGATGTGGGATGAGAAAGAGAAGAGGAAAGAGAGCCCTACACGGGAGGAATTAAGTACATTGCATTTTAATGAACATATGCCAATTATTATTTGTACATAACTTTTGATTTTTTTTTTAATTTACTGTGTGATAAACTACAGGAGTAATGTCCTAGTTAAAATATAAATTTTTGCAATGTACAAAGAAAAATATAAAATATAAATAGACATGTAGAAAAAAATGTCAAATTTGAAATAATTTGAAGAAAATGTAAAATGCAAATCCTTGTGTAAATGAAAATGTAAAATATAAAATAACAACATGATAAGGGTAATGATCTTTGCACCGAAAAATTTTGTCATTTTTGCATCGAAATTTTACATTTCCAATTTTACCCTGGAATTTCTCCGAAAGTTTCGGCGTAAAAGCCCAAGCTGTACATCTTCCGTTACTGAAAGGGCGACCTCTCCTTCTCTCTCCTCAATTGTGATTATTCTCTTCTTACATCAATTTTTTAATAAAAATTTGATTTCAATCGATATTAGTCAAAATTGATGAAAACTTAAATTCATTTTCACTGAAATTATGAACATATCTACTTTTTAATATTTTTCATAAAATTCAATATTTTATAATATTTATATATTAATTTTAATCTAAGTATTTTAGATATTTTATGTAAAATTCAATCAAGTCTAAAACTTATTGTGCAACTCAATTTATTTTTTTCTAGTTGTGTATTATTAAGTCTAAAACTTTCCAATTTTCACGATTTTAGTTGGGACAATTTCTTAATTAAGATAAAAATAGCATATTTTTAATTATAACAAAATATGGCATCTAAATGACTTTTGATTTTAATATTATATAAACTTGGTTTTTTACGGCACATTATTATGAGCCTCACATCTAGGAGTAAGAATGGGTCAGATGAGTCGAGTGTTGGCTATAAATTATAACAGAGTTTTTTTATCTAATCTGATTTAATTTAATTTTTTTTATTCAATCTAATTTAATCTGAATTTATATAAAAAATTTAAGAGAAGAATTATTATATTAGAAATTGAAAGATAAAAATTCGCGTGAATACATTGGACTATAAAAAATTAAACCAGTAGGCTAATTTTTTTTTTTTTTAATTTGACTATATAGACTAAAATTAATAGATAAAATAAATAACTTAAATAATTTGACTGTACAAGTATCTTGTATTTGACTGTATCACAATGAAATAATTTAAATAATTTGACAACAGAAATATCTTGTATTTGACTCTATCATAATGAAATAATTTAATTTAATTCGAGTTATTTTCAAGTTTTAAAAGGCCCTCTATCTAACCCAACCCATAATATCTATTAATTTTAAGCTATACCACCAAATTAAAAAAGAAAAAAAAATTAGGCTACTGCCTTAATCTTTTATATTCCAATGTATTCAAGTGAAACGAAAGTCTTTTATCTTTCAATTGGTAATACAATAATTATTCTCTCAATTTTTTTCAAATTCTTTTATATAAATTCAGATTAATTCAGATTGAATAAAATAAAATTTAAATTAAATCAAATTAAATGAAAAACATGTTACTCCCTCCATCCCATTTTAGTTGTCTCATTTGAAATATTTGTATTTTTTAAGGAATTCTCTATATAAGGCTAGCGCTCATGTGATCTCATCCATTTTCAACACATTTTATACTACTCAAATACAAATGAAACAACTATTTTGGGACAATTCCAAAATCCATATAGGACAACTAATTTGGGACAGAGGGAGTATTATTTATAGTCAACCTGATCTAAATCTGACTCGACTCATCAGACCAATTCTTACCCCTAGATGTGAGGCTCACAATTATGTGCAGTAAAAAAATAAAAAACCAACTTTATATAATAAGAAAACTGGAAGTCATTTAGATACCATATTTTCTTATAATTAAATGTATGTTATTTTTCTCTTAATTAAAAAATTGTCTCAACTTAAATTGTGAAAAGGTTGTCTGGGGGGGGGGAAGTTTTAGACTTTATAATACACAACTAGAAAAAAAATTGAGTTAGCACAAGAAGTTTTAGACTTGCCTAGAAGTTTTAGCACATGACACGAACTATCTATAATCCTCATTATGACTTTTTAAAACATAATTCTACAACCCAAGTATACTTTTATGATAAAGTCTTATTTTTAAGAATACCCCTTCTGATTAAAATAAGTCAATAAAATATAAATTATATAATATATTATAAATAATTATATATTTAATTACAAAGGTTACCCTTCATAAAATTTAAACCGTTTTAAACTTTTGACCCAAATTGAAAATAAATTTGGGTTTTAGAAATCAATTAGGTCATGGACGCCAACGTCACAAATATTTTCAAATGTATCACGTTTTTATCGGCAAAATACCAATCGTCTTTAATATTTCAAGATTTATCGACACTAATGTAAATTTCCGATAAAATCACAATAATGGTAGTATCGCGATAATATCCTGATAAATTTCTGATAAATTATTTATTGATATATTATTTTATTATTTTTTAGATATTAAATTTTCCAATTAATTTTTCAGTAAAATTCAAAACTTTGAAAATAATCCAATATTATCAATTGCCATTAATATTCTGGAGAACGATATTTTTGACAAATATGAATGTACGAAAGGCCATAATATTAGATTAAGTCAAAACAATAATTAATTTAAGTTTAATATGAATGGCTAGGGCTAAGTGTCAATCTAACTCACGTCCAGCACCTTATAAATATTGGTGGACAATTTCTCAAGTTTAATTTAAATTAATTGTTAAATTGGTTGAAACTTGAAAACATTCGAATTCTAAGTATTGAAGTCGCTCTGACGGTTGGCCTAGCTTAAAAAAAGGTCCAGTACTTGAGCAAAGTCCTGCACTATTTCTTAGCTTTTTGACTTTATTAGCCATTTTCAGACGTCTTTAGGTTTATCGGTGCCAACCAATGTATGTCAAATTAGGCCGAGTCAAGCATGTCTCAATCGAGTCAACCTACATCATCCAATGCAACTCACCTTTTCACAGCACCCAAGTCAATCCTCGCACTGAGTTTGATTTTCCTCGCTCAAATAATGATTAATAAAAAAATAACTCATATAATATTTTAAATATAAATTTAAAGAGGACTATGTGTCTGTCTTTATGAGTGGAATGACAAGTTACACGAGGGCTCATAAAGAATTGCTAACCTCTCTCATTCAAAAAAATAAAAAGTTGAAGGATTTGAGTGACAATGACAACAAAAAGTTATTAAGGAATTTAATATATTTTTTATAAATTATTTTGATTAGATGAGATATTCAAGATATTTCAATTCGAAAAGTGATTGATCTATTGGAATAATTTTTAGTTAATATATTATTTACTGAATATTAACAATTTATATATTTTATTTAATAATTTGACAAATTATCAGTTTTCTTTTATATAATGATGATGTTAGAAAAGTAATTCTAATCAAGGCTACACTGTTGGTTTTTTTAAGAGACTTAACATTTATTATGGATCAGGCCTTGCATGATTGAGTGGAATAAGTAAAAGACTTTATAAATAATATAATTTAAAAAAAAATATTCTATCTAATCATTATTATTGCATGAGATCAAATATAAAAATCAAGAATTTATAATAATTAAATTATTAAAATTTAAAATCATAAAATTAAAATAATCATATAAAGATTAAATTTTATAAGATAGAATAAAATTTAAAAATATAGTTTTTAATAAATAGAAAAATAACTCTCATTTTAATCAAAAGAGACACAATCTTTATCATGTTTCACATATATAACCATTTGAATGGTGAAAAGTAAAAAAAAAGTGTTATACAAAATGAGAGCACTTCAATGATATCTATCGTTAAGATTAAGTGGTTAAAAATTAAATCTGAAATTGAAATCTGATCCACTTATACCTTATTAAATTTGTATTTAATTTGTGCAGTTTTAAATTTGACTTTTTCTCCTTATTTTCTTCCTTGTAGTGTCTGACTCAACTAGGACTGATTCTTGGAAGTTATTTCGAATATTAAATCTCAATTCAAGCTGGATTAAGGAACCAAACCCTGTTTGAAAACCCAAATCATTTTGTAAAAGAGATGCACTCCGAAAGAGAAATGGGAAGAATGTTCCTTTTTCTGAACCTCTGTGATCAAAATAAATCTTGTAAACCAACATTTTTTCAGAACCTCAATAATCAAGCAGTTCATGGACAAAAGTCAGAACCAACAAATTTCTGCGTACTGAATTGTTAAGCTGCAATAGTTTCTTCTGGGATAAAATGTTGTAAATCAATTGTTCAGCTGCTCCAGAATGGGGACCTCAACTCGTAGTTGAATCATTCATGCTCAAAAAGGCGAGGAAAAGGTTTAAACATGGCCAATGCTAGAAGGTTGTGAACAATTCAACGGTCTCCTATTGAAAAATAAAACAAGCACAATATCAATCAATGAATCAAAAAATAAAAAGAATAAATAAATAAATAAGACCATGTAGAATGCACAATAAAGGGTTTAAATAAGTTTCTTTCAAAACAGTGTTGAAGGACAAAAATAAAGGCAAAAACGAAGTTTTGTGATAAATATGATAAAAAGCCAAACAAAATTTCAAGCATATCACAAGGAACTTTCAGAAAGAGCAGAAGATAAAGAACATTCAGGACTAAAGTTTTTTATTTTTATTTTTTATGAGTGATTTGAGGTTTTGTAGAGGTGATGGGAAAGTTTGTTTAGCAAGAAAATTAAAAAAGGAGTAAGAAAATTCAATGCTAATATCACCCTTCTTTTAAATAATTTGGAAATTTATACAAAGATTACCTTTGTTTTATGTGTGAAATAGAATGGAGAAGATTCAAGACGATAAGGCAATGGGACCATTGCGCCAGATGGCTGTAGAAATAAAGTCTCTGTGTAACTTAATTTTCTCCAAATGAAAATGATAAAAACATGACCAAGAAAATAAATTCTAGATAAAGAGAATAAAAAGTACAAACCGAACGAAGTGGATAGCAAACTTCTGTATTTAATGGGAGTCTTCTAGCCATGCCAGCCATACCTGCAGGATGATCATACCTGCATGTTGCTCCATATCTGCATCTTCCTAACAAGTAGTACTGAAAACAGATCCAACAAATAAAACTTTTTCATTGTCAATATTGAAGAAACTAACAAGAATAAAGACAAATATCGAAATGAGCTGACAGTTCGTTCGAACGAATAAAAATGTGGAGATGTAACGATAATTTACTACGAAAATCCAGAATCAGATGTGTAGAGGCAGAAAATCCGAGTGTCTATAAATTGTGCTAAATTGTGCCAAAAATTATTACAAATAAAAGAGATTAGGACACAGTAGAAGTTACCAGGCATGGATCATGAATGGACATCTCTCTAGGGCATGGAGCAGGAATCGACCTCTCTTTAGGATGATGAAACTTGCACCTTGTACCAAACTTACAGTCCCCAGTCCTCATGTAAATGTCGCATTCTCGTTGACCAAGTCTCTCAGGAAATATATTCTCCCTCTGCTCTTGGAAAGATATCCCAGAACAAACAAATTGGTGGGTGGTGTTCAAAATGTTAAATTAGAAAAAAATTATGTATTTAAAAGATAAAATTAGAAATTACAACATTGAAAATAACTAGAATAGATGCCAAAGTGAAAGAAACCCACTTAAAGTGGTTAATCATGTAAATAAAATGATAGTGTTCATAGAGTTGAAATATTACGAATAAAAGAGAGGAGGAGGAGGAGGAGGAGGAGGAGGAAGAGGAGATCATTGAAAAGGTAGAAAGTAGGGATAAAAAAAAAAAGATATATTAGATTGTATAGTAACTAATATAACGGTTTATTATAAAGTCAAATGAAAAAATATAACTAAAAAGGTTGACTTAATAGCTGAGATAACAACAAATGATGATGAGTTGATAAAATCTGTTACCTGAATTAGCGGATCGCTTGAGCCAAAATCTGCAAAAGATAATTTCTATTGTTTGAAAGGGATGGCAATGTCTTGAGAAACAAGAATCTAGTACAACATGTATTGACAGATGAATATAATTCTCCTTTCCATATCATGAAGAAATGCAAACTCACATTAATTCGTTTAATTCACATATAAATTGAAATTTATTAAAAGGTTAAGAAAGAAATAAAAAGAGTATCACTTGTCTTACTGTTACAACACAGCGATTTTCAATTAAAATAGAATGACTCCAAAGCAAAACTATCAATCAATGATTCTTTGAGTTAACAAAGCATGATAACTGATATGGCGAATTATCGATATGAGATTCATGACCCACCATCTCCTATTGAATTCACAAGCAGATTCAAAAACTAGTTTTAAATCCTAAACTTTACCCAATGATACCTTGGCCTCTGACGTCCAAGTATTCCCATTGGCTCTTAAGAGGATTACAATCACCAGCCCCTAGATAGGGACCGACCTTGAACTGATTGGAAAAGCAAATTTCGAACTCAGTTCCAGAACAGATTTTACAAATGGTATTAAACTCGTTAAATTGGTCACAACGATTGTAAAGGACTACACACAACGAACCCAGTTATCGATTTAACTCTCAGTTTAATCAACAGTTCCTGTGATTTTTCTTTTCAATCAGCAAGTTGACTAAGTTAATTAACCCACAACAATTTCAACTAAATTAAAAGGTTTTATTAACTCAAAAATTTTGAGTCAATCAATCTAACAATGAGTGTAGGCTTACCTAGTTTAAGGAGATTTGATCGCAAATCACCCTCAAAACGTCTTGACTCCACGAGGACTCAATAATCAAATACCATTTGACACAGTAAAATCCTTGCCCACGAAATTTGCTAGGAAACAAAGTTTATTTTATTGCTCTCAATGATTTTTAAATAGAAAAGAAACCCTAAAACTTTGGATGAGCCGACCCTCATGTTAATTCAAAACCAACTCTTAATTTTTTTTGGAATTCAAAAAATAATTAATTCCTAATCCCAAATCGCCTAAAAGAGTCCTAATTCTGGCCTAATTATGACTTGCAGAGGAGCCGATCCTGATGAGTCATGCCTCAAGTTGGGCCTACACACATGTGGGCCTTTGTTGAGTTGTTGGGCTTAACATGTTGGATTTGGAAAAACAAAACTTTGTTTAGATTCACAGATGTCCACATCAACAAAGCATTATTTATAAATATTTAAAAAAGAGAAGCACATAAACCATATGTAATTATCAAAACAACAACATCATTGCCGAAAGGAGAGTGACTAGGGAAGAATACCAGACAAAGGTGGAGATCAATTCGTAAGAGTCGAACGATGATTTGAAATCAGTGGCGGAGATGATTGTGTGTCAACAGTAAGAGTCGAGTCGACCTGATGTGAACACAAAGGCCATTGCGGTGTCTCTATAGGCAATATTTGAGTTATGAAGGTGGGTGCGAGAACAAATTTGTGGCCATCTTTCACAAAAGTGTAAGTATTAGCTTTGCCTCGATAGGTGGCGTCAACATCAAACTGCCAAGGGCGACCGAGCAACAAATGGCAAAAATCCATATCGCCAACATCACAGAGAACTGTATCGTGATAATTATCAATAGAGAAATGAACTTTGCATTGAGAAGTAACCTCTTGTTGACAATTACCTCTCAGCCCCATAGAAGGATATGGATGAGGGTGTGGCTGAACAGGGATCTGCAACATATCAACCAAATAATGCGAGACCACATTCGAAAAGCAACCACTGTCGATAGCTAAAATATAGGATTTCCCTTTAACCACGCATAAGGTTTCAAAGAGTTGAAAGCGCTCACGAAGGGTGTGGACATGAGCCATAGCTGAGTCCCTGGTGGCAGTTTTTTTTTTCTTAAGGATAGGCTTAAAAGGATTTTGGAAAATAACTAGGTCGAGTGGTGATGATGGGTCCTACTGTGGACGAAATTGGGGAAAGGAGTCTCGTTTCGGTTGGGTACAATGGGACAAAGAGGAGGTCAAAGGGTCAACAATGGTGGGGAAATAATAAAATAGAAAGAAAAGTGGACAGGGATGATGGTGGTGGGACGAGTCTCTGGCTGGCCGGTTAGTTGCAGACAATTGGTAGATCTAGGCAGAGGCGCTGGCTGCGAATCGGGCACAGATGGCTGAGATCGGAGCAGTGGAATGGGGGAGGCAATCTCAGGTGCACAGCCGACACGGCACAGTGGACTGGAATCCCGTGGACGTTGCAGCGACTGGTTGGAGGCGAGGCAGCAGATTTTGGCGACAATACAGGTATCAGAAGAGGAAGAAAAAGAGAGAATAAGAGGAATGACAGTATTCGATTGTAAATAGGATTGGCCGACTATGATCTTCGCTTGTGGCAGTCAACAAATCAACTGGAATCGCAGTTTCCTAATACGATACGGCTCACCGTGCATCCCTTTAAAGAAACTTTTAAATTTACTCTTATCTATAGGAATAATGAAAAAAAAAAAAAAAAAGAGAAATAAGTACAAATTTGAAAAATTCTTTTAATAAAATAAAATGGGGTACAAAAACCATTACCCCTCTCACAAGCACAACGTGGTTCAATTAGTTGCCACCTACATCAGTGAGGGAGATGTTGCGAGTTCGAGTTCCCATAGTCTAATCTTAGTCTCTCTTAGGGGTAGTGGACTCACTCGTAAGAATTTTACGCTGGATATTCCACAATTGTCCATATATAAATTTAAAAAAAAAATTAACGCTTTCTTATAATTTCAATAAATACACGTGGAAGATGAGTTCCGAATGCTAGGCATACCAAGCTCGTCATTGAACTTGGATTACAAATTATTTCAAAGTGCATCATTTTATTTTAATAATTTGAATCTTATGCTATACATTGAGACTTATTTTTACATTCATTTTAACACTTCACTAAACGGTCACTAAACGGTACTTGTTCTTAAGGGTGGCAATTTTTTATCTGACTCAATCCAATTTGACAAAATCAGATTTGAATCTCATTTTTCTTTTTGAATAAAAAATTTATACTGATCTAGACGCTATGCGAAATAAATATGGGTCAAGTTTGGTAGAGAACTCTTGATCCGAGTTCCACTCAAATTGAATTAAAATTAATATCTAAATATTTTTTTTTTTATTATGGGTCAATTGGTTTATCGAATTGTATGTCAAATTAGGCCGAGTCAAGCATGTCTCAATCGAGTTAACCTACATCATCCAATGCAACTCACCTCTTCACATTAACCAACTCAATCCTCGCACTGAGTTTTATTTTCCTGGCTTAAATAATGATGAATAAAATTCAACTCATATAATATTTTAAATATAAATTTATAGAGATTATGTGTCCATCTTTATGAGTGGAAAGACAAATCACACGAGAGCTAAACAAAATATATGAAAATGTTTTTAAAATGACTTGACACGTGTAAAAAATAAAAGAAATTAAAGTAATAACAATTTAAATATTATAAATTAACAATAATGAAGACTATTTAGGATATTGACCAAAGAGTTAAAGATAGATAAAATATAAGGCAACAATGAAGATAAAAGTTGAAGGATTTGAGTTGAAGTGACAACAAAAGGTGTTGACGTTAATCTAAGGGCATTTAATATACTTTTATAAATTATTTTGATTAGATGAGATATTCAAGACGATTCAAATCTAACAGTGCTTGATCTATTGGAATAATTTCTATTTAATATATATTTAAAAAAATATTATAATTAATTAATAAAGTCATTTTTTTAAGCTCTTAAAATTTCATCACTTTAAATTAATTTTTAATCTTTAAACTTATTACCTTTAGAAATATGGATTGATCTGTTTTATTATGGTGATTTTTGTGAAAAACATCTTGAAAGAATGACTATTGTAGTTCTTCACAACTCAATTATATTCTAGAAACTGATATTGATGGCATACTGAGATTTAAATAATGGCAACATCAATATTTTAGCATGGAAGTTCTTTTAAAAGTATCAACCAATATTTTTTATATTTTCAAGATCTGAATCATAATTTATATCAATTAGGCATAGCAAAAATAAAATAAATAAATAAAAATATTGTGCAATAGTTGAATAATGTTATAAATATCAATCAATGTTTAAATATAGCGATGGTCAAGAACCTCTGGTTTGGATTCCCACTCCACTCCAAAGAGTCACTTTTTATAGAGTCATCTGGTATGTGAACAGAGAGGCTTAATATCTCGATCAATACTTAAACATTGAAAAATATTTTTATCTAAATTTACATGTTCCTATTCCATTTTCCATTTTGAGACTCCAAAAGATTTTTAATTATTTATATTTTCGGTTAGTGTATATATGTAGAAGGATACATAGTAAATAGCCAACATGCTAATATCAATATATCAAATATATGCCATTTTTTTAATGTGGTAAAAAACTTATATATTTTTTAAAAAGGAACAAGTAACAAAACTTCCACTCACTTATGACTAATCCACCATTTATGATCTCAATGTTCAAGAAATCCTTCACAATATTTTTTTTAATCAAATAAATTAATGCATCCTTATGCTAATATAAAGGAATTAATTGTAAAAAATTATTATTATTAATGATGATGTATAAATTTTATAAATTATATGGTTATTATTTATTGGATTATCATGAATATTTCTACAATATATAGGAAATGAGGCCTATTCCATAGATACATAAAATTATCTAACAGCCTTGTATATTAGATGAGTTTGTAGAAAGTTAAACTCAAGACATTTGATCTAATCTCAAGAGCTCTAGCAAGTGCTTTAGCCTTAAAGGTCAACATTAAAATAATTTGACAGAGGTGAAACTTTACTTAGATCAAAGCCAATATTTCTTTTATTAATTGTTTGAAAACTTTTTTTATAATAGATGTGAGAAATTAATTATGTCACAGCCCGACCTAAAGGACACGTGAGAAACAATAATATATATATATATATATATATATATATATATATATATATATATATATTTTAACTCTGAAGCATGCATATCTCATAGTCCAAACACGTGACACCTAAACGTGTTGCGAGATCCCTATGGATCCTAGGACTTAGTGGACCCTTGATTTGATCGAACTGAATTATCAACTGCCTACGTACTTCAATAGAGATCAGATCATGCGTAGTTCTCAATTCATTTATTTCATGGCACTAACTTCGTGCTATTCATGATGTCACATTAAGATATTCTAATTACCTTATCGTGGGTTTTATCAATAGAATAGATCTCATCTATCACAGGTCTATACCAACTATGGGAACACCGTCAATCCTGGGGTCAATGTCACACATGAGATAACCTCAACCATGCGACCTATACCAAAACATAAATACATCCCTCTTCGGGGACAATACTCTAAATATGGGTCAAATTCTCTATGGAATCAATGCCCTCCGTAGGAATATCTATCCACGGTATACAATACTCGTCCATGGTCACAAAGCCCTCTATGAGAATACCCATCTATGGAAAAATAATATCTATCTATAGAACCGTCACTTCCACCATGAGACCAATACGTCTACCATGGGACCACTATATCTATCGTGGGGTCAATATGCCCACCGTATAATCAATATCTAGGCATGAATCCAATATGTCTACCATGGGAACAACATCCATAGGATTCATCATCCATCCTTGGTAACTCTTCATCAGTGAGTATCATCTATCCATGGGTAATAACCATCAATGAGTATAATCACTACATGGGTATAATCCATCCATGGGCATAACTCATACATTCGTAGAACCAATATGTCTATCAAAGGACCAATAGGTCTAACATAAGACCAATACGTCTACTATGGGACCAACATGTCCACCATAATACCAATACATCTACCATGGGACCAACATATCTAACATAAAACCAATATGTCTATTATGAGACCAACATGTCCACCATAATACCAATACGTCTACCATGGGACAAACATGTCTAACATAAGACCAATACGTCTACCATGAGACCAATAGGTCTACCCTAAGACCAACATCCAAGCACTACCATGAGAACCATCATCCATGGGTATACACATCCATCCCTGGTAACACTCTATCAGTGAGTATCATCTATCCATGGGTAATAACCATCAATGAATATAATCCCTCCATGGGTATAATCCATCCATGTGCATAACTAATCTAGGGGCACATCATCTACCATGAGATGTTCTATCCGTAGGAACAACACTCGAATGAATCACTACATGACTGTGGCAACAATATCAAATCATCACATCATATCATAAATATATCGCGACCCCTAGCAAAACTTAGGGCCCATGACTTACTAAGTGGGAGACTCATGACTAGCATAATCAAATCTACCTCGCCATGCATCCCTTCACCATAAGGGTGATTCAGTCTAGCTCTAAGACTGTCAGACCACGTCTAACGAAGCTAACACGACCCCCATGGAGAAAATAATATCTAGCTCTGTGCATCAAGGAGCATCAATTGTGCTAAATAGTCGTGAAAGCGTCTATATCTATAATGAAAAAATAGGAAAGCATATTTAATTCATTAAGGTATATCCAAATATATAGACGGATAATCACACAGGTAAATTCAAACTCTAAATCTAATCTAATTCAATTATATGTATACAGTTTGACTCCAAAAGATAATTTCTATTGTTTGAAAGGGATGCCAATGTCTTGAGAAACAAGAATCTAGTACAACATGTATTGACAGAAGAATATAATTCTCCTTTCCACATCATGAAGAAATCCAAACTCACATTAATTCGTTTAATTCACATATAAATTGAAATTTGTTAAAAGGTTAAGAGAAAAATAAAAAGAGTATCACTTGTCTTACTGTTACAACACAGCGATTTTCTATTAAAATAGAATGACTCCAAAGCAAAACTAACAATCAATGATTCTTTGAGTTAACAAAGCATGATATCTGATATGGCGAATTATCAATATGAGATTCATGACCCACCATCTCCTATTGAATTCACAAACAGATTCAAAAACTAGTTTTAAATCCTAAACTTTACCCAATGATACCTTGGCCTCTGACGTCCAAGTATTCCCATTGGCTCTTAAGAGGATTACAATCACCAGCCCCTAGACAGGGACCGACCTTGAACTGATTGGAAAAGCAAATTTCGAACTCAGTTCCAGAACAGATTTTACAAATGGTATTAAACCTGTTAAATTGGTCACAACGACTGTAAAGGACTACACACGACGAACCCAGTTATCGATTTAACTCTCAGTTTAATCAACAGTTCCTGTGATTTTTCTTTTCAATCAGCAAGTTGACTCAGTTAATTAACCCACAACAATTTCAACTAAATTAAAAGGTTTTATTAACTCAAAAATTTTGATTCAATCAATCTAACAATTAAATGAGTGTAGGCTTACCTAGTTTAAGGAGATTTGATCGCAAATCACCCTCAAAACGTCTTGACTCCACGAGGACTCAATAATCAAATACCACTTGACACAGTACAACCCTTGCCCACGAAATTTGCTAGGAAACAAAGTTTATTTTTGCAGTGGCCCTCCCTCTCTCCCTGATTATCAAGTGTTTATTTAATAATAAATTGTACGGAAAGAGAGGGGACAGCGCCACGACGAGGGTCGGCTCATCCAAACTTTTAGGGTTTCTTTTCTATTTAAAAATCATTGAGAGCAATAAAATTGTAATGCCCCTCCCTCTAACCACCATTATCACATTTTTTTTTTCCCAAATAATGATTAATAAAAATCAACTCATATAATATTTTAAATATAAATTTAAAGAGGATTATGCGTTTATCTTTATGAGTGGAGAGAGAAGTTACACGAGAGCTAGGAAAATGTTTTAAAATGACTTGACACGTGTAAAAAATAAAAGGAATTAAAGTAATAACAATTTAAATATTATAAATTAACAATAATGGAGACTATTTAGGATATAGACCAAAGAGTATTCCCAAACTGATTGGAAAAAGAAATTTCAACTTAGTTCCAGAATAAATTTCACAACTGACATTAAACCCGTTAAATTGGTTACAACTCACAACGCCGGTAAAGGATTACAGACAACGAACCTCCCAGTTTAATCAACAGTTTTTGGGATTTTTTTTTCAATCAGTGAGTTGACTCGGTTAATTAACCCACAACAATTCCAGCTGAATTAAAAGTATTAATCAATACAAACTTTTTTATTCAATCAATCTCAGTTAAATGAGTGTAGGCTTACCTGGTTTATGGAGATTTGATCGCAAATCACACTCAAAACGTCTTGATTGTGGGGTATGTTGCTGTTAATAGAATAGCAATGAGGAGAAGGCAAGCAAAAGGCCCCCCTGGAAGTTGGAACCTCCACAACATGTACAAAGAGCACATATCTGAAAGCTCCCAAGCCTCCTCACGTCTCATTTAGGATCGTTGATCCAAACCCTTGTGCAACCACTGGTTCCATATCCGACCATTATTCGTGACCTACCAATCCAGATCAACATACAAGGACGTATCAAATAAAGGGCAGTGATCTTTCTATTGGTATTTTGTATAATTCAACACGGGTTTTAGTATATTATCAATTTTACCATTCGCATAAACAATAAAATCGGACCATTCGCATGAATAGTAAAATTTTGACTAGCCAATTTACTGTTCATGTGAATTTTGACTAGTTGATTTTAGTGTTCATTTGAAAGGTTGGTGAATCGATTTTAGTGTTCGTATGAGGATTGCAACCCTCAAATAAAACCCAAAAAAAAAAATCACAGAGAGAAAAAAAAATGGTAAGGTGGTGAGAGACTCACATGAAAAGAGCTGTCTCCATTGATAAGAGAGACAACGAGAAAGAGGAGGAAAGAGAGCCCTAAACGGGAGGAATTAAGAACATTTCAACATATGCCAATTATTATTTGTATATGATTTTTGATTTTTTGATTTTTTTTTAATTTATGTGTGATAAACTACAGGAGTAATGTCCAATTTAAAATATAAATTTTTGCAATGTCAAATTTGAAATAATGTGAAGAAAATGTAAAATGCAAATCCTTGTGTAAATGAAAATGTAAAATATAAAATAACAAAATGATAAGGGTTATGATCTTTGCACCCAAAAAAAATTGTCATTTTTGCACCGATTTTTTAATTTCCAATTTTACCCTGGAATTTCTCCAAACGTTACGGCGTAAAAGCCGAAGCAGTACATCTTCCGTCACTGAAAAGGCGACCTCTCCTTCTCTCTCCTCAATTGTGATTATTCTCTTCTTACATTAAATTTTGATTTCAATCGATATTAGTCAAAATTGATGAAAACATAAATTCATTTTCACTGAAATTATGAACATATCTACTTTCAAATATTTTTCATAAAATTCAATATTTCATAATATTTATATATTAATTTTAATCAAGTATTTTAGATATTTTTAAATAAAGTTCAATCAAGTCTAAAACTTCTTGTGCAACTCAATTTATTTTTTCTAATTGTGTATTCCTTCCATCCCATTTTAGTTGCCTTATTTGAAAGATTTGTATTTTTTAAGAAATTCTCTATATAAGACTAGCACTTCATGTGATCTCATGCATTTTCAACACACTTTATATTACTCCTATATAAATGAGACAACTATTTTCAGATAATTCCAAAATCCATTTAAGACAACTAATTTTGGAAAGAGGGAGTATTATTAAGTCTAAAACTTTCCACTCTTCACGATTTTAGTTGGAACAATTTCTTAATTAAGATAAAAATAGCATATTTTTAATTATAAGAAAATATGGTATCTAAATGACTTTTGATTTTCATATTATATAAACTTGGTTTTTTTTTTAACGGCACATTATTGTGAGCCTTACATCTAGGGGAAAGAATGGGTCAGATGACTCGAGTCGGATTTAGATCAGGTTGGATATAAATAATAACAGATTTTTTATCTAATCTGATTTAATTTAGATTTTTTTATTCAATCTAATTTAATCTGAATTGATATTAAAAATTTAAGAGAGGAATTATTATATTAGAAATTGAAAGATAAAAGTCGCGTGAATACATTGGAATATAAAAGATTAAAGCAGTAGTCTAAATTTTTATAATTTGACGATATAGATTAAAATTAATAGATAAAATAAATAACTTAAATAATTTGACTGTACAAGTGTCTTGTATTTGACTGTATCACAATGAAATAATTTAAATAATTTGCCTACAGAAATATCTTGTATTTGACTGTATCATAATGAAATAATTTAATTTAATTCGAGTTATTTTCAAGTTTTAAGGCCCTCTATCTAACCCAATCCATAATTATTTATTTTATCTACTAATTTTAAGCTGTACCACCAAATTAAAAAAGAAAAAAAATTAGGCTACTGCGTTAATCTTTTATATTCCAATGTATTCAAGTGAAACGAAAGTTTTTTATCTTTCAATTGGTAATACAATAATTCTTCTTCAATTTTTTTAAAATTCTTTTATATAAATTCAGACTGAATAAAATAAACTTTAAATTAAATCAAATTAAATGAAAAACATGTTATTGTTTATAGTCAACTGATCTAAATCCGACTCGACTCATCTGACCAATTCTTACCCCTAGATGTGAGGCTCACAATTATGTGCAGTAAAAAAAAACCAACTTTATATAATAAGAAGACTGAAAGTCATTTACATACCATATTTTCTCATAATTAAATGTATGTTATTTTTCTTAATTGAAAAATTGTCTCAACTTAAATTGTGAAAAGATTGTCTCGGGGGGAAGTTTTAGACTTAATAATACACAACTAGAAAAAAATTGAGTTAGCACAAGAAGTTTTAGACTTGATTGGACTTTACTTGAAAATATCTAAAATACTTAGAGTAAAATTAATATATAAATATTATAAAATATTGAGTTTTATGAAAAATATTAAAAGTCGATATGTTTAAAATATTAATGAAAATGAATTTAAGTTTTCATCAATTTTGATAAATACTGATCAAAATTCCCACTTTACCCTTTACCCTTTATCCTTTCGGTACAAACCATTTAAAAAAACTAGCGTCGGCGAGCCGCTCATCAGGACGTACGAACCTATTTCTGACGTTCCTTTGAGGAAGCTGGCAAACCGATTTCTTCACTTGTGCAAAGTAACAAAACTTCCACTCAGTTATGACTAATCCACCATTTATGATCTCAATATTCAAGAAATCCTCCACAGTATTTTTTAATTAAATAAATTAATGCATCCTTATGCTAGTATAAAGGAACTAATTGTAAAAAAATTATTTATTATTATTGATGATGTGTATATTTTCGTAAATTATATAAAGTTATTATTTATTGGATTATAATGAATATTTCTACAGTATGTTGGAAATGAGGCTTATTCCATATTTACACAAAACTATATATCAGATGAGTTTGTAAAAAGTTAAACTCAAGACATTTGATCTAATCGCAAGAGAAATTAATTATCTTAACTTGAATACATATTATTAAGATAGATAAATTAAGAACTTCATAGACGATATAATTTAAAAAAAAAAAATCTTCGATCCCATTGTCACAACTCTATGAAACAAGATACAGAAATCAAGATTCATGAAAATGAAATTTAGATAATCTAAATTCATAGAGTTAATAAGATGATTAGAGATGGTCAAATTTTAACTACTTATTATAAATCTCAATTTCTATATATTTTAAAGAATATATACTCTATATCAAATTTTAATCAGTTAAATTAGCAAAACCATTACAGAGACACACTAATAAATAATGTCATTAATGAATATTTTTAGATAATTTTTTAGACAGTGCCCCTCTTCACATGAGAGACTCGAGATCTGGCAAGTCTTCGATATTTGGATGCAGTAATGGACCCGACCCGTTGACAACCTTCTGTATTCGCCAACTCCGGAGGTGCCTTCTCAGTGCGCCTACGTAAGATCAAAAGCAATACAAAAATTCATCTCCTCCCCACCGGCGACGGCGACGACAACGACAACCACATAACAAAACCCCGCAATCACAACAGCAACGAAATCAAAACACTAGCTCCGAGATCCGATCCAGGTACTTCCCTCTATCCTCAAAACCCTAGATTTATTTCGCAGATCTGCAACTTCCATTCTTCTTCGATGGAGATTCGCCCAAATTCCGCTTTTCGACCAAATACAGCATTTCGCCTTGTTTTCATTGTCATTTTTCCCATCTTCTTTTCACCTTCTGTTGCCAATCTCGACCCGAAATGCTCCAAGAACGGATCTTTGGTCGGGTTCGAGTCGGATTTCGTCATGCTCCAGCACCAATTGCGCGGAGTCTTCACCTTGATCGATAATTGCTCTTTTAGGGTTAGCGAATTCGACATGATTGAAGGATCTGATGTCCGATGGTGGGGTGCAATCGGAGATGACTTCGAAAATCTCACCAACGGGTTCGAAATCACGGATCAGAATCTCAACCGGACGTACAAGAATGATAGCTTCATCATTAGGCTAAAAAACCACACGTGGGATCAGTTCAAAGTCGTTGCAGTATGGGACCGGCCTACTGCATCAGATTTCGGCCACGTTTTGATCAGGAGTGCGGGTGACGGTTCGGATTCAAATTCATCTGTTTCACCATCGGCACCACCGGCACTAGCACCAGCATCGGGGTCAGGAACAAAGGATGGGGGAGGAAGAGACAAGAATAGGGTTTATGAACAGCCCACTATGTTTGATAATTGTAAGAATCTGTCGGCTGATTACCGGCTTCGGTGGACACTGAACTCAGATTCAGGTTTGATAGACATTGGCCTAGAAGCAGCTATTGAGTCCCAGTACTACATGGCATTTGGGTGGGCTAAACCCGGGTCAACATCTTCTTTCATGCTCCATGCCGATGTTGCCGTAACTGGGTTTTCAGAGAATGGAATGCCCTTTGCAGATGACTATTTCATTACTAAGTATAGTGAGTGCCTGTTGAGTAAGGATGGAACATTGCAGGGTGTCTGCCCGGATGCCATCTATGAAGGTTCTGATCCAATCGGTCTGGTAAATAACACAAGGTTGATTTATGGGCACAGGCGAGATGGCGTGTCCTTCATCCGTTACCGCCGGCCCCTTGAATCCCGTGATTTGAAGTATGATGTGCCTGTGAACAAAACCGAGAACATGACTGTCATTTGGGCTTTGGGGCTGATCCGGCCACCTGATCCTCTTCGCCCGTTTTATTACCTACCACAGAACCATGGAGGACCTCGCCTCGTGACTTTTGGCCACCTGGTTCTTAATGTGTCAGAGAGAGTAAACAATTGCTTAGGGCCATTGGAAGCAAAAGACAGGGAAGACCAAGATCTCATTTTTGCAGATGGAAAGACTCCTCTTATTGTCATGACAGGACCAGCATTACATTATCCAAATCCTCCAAATCCTTCGAAAGTTCTTTACATCAATAAAAAGGAGGCTCCATTGTTGAGAGTTGAAAGAGGTGTGCCAGTGAAGTTCTCTATTCAAGCTGGACATGATATTGCTGTTTACATTACCTCGGATCCAATTGGTGGGAATGCGACCTCTAGAAACATGACAGAGACTATCTATGCAGGTGGCCCAGAAGCTGAAGGAGTTCCTGCTAGTCCAATGGAGTTGGTTTGGTTGCCAGACCGGAATACACCAGATCAAGTTTATTACCAGTCATTTTTTGAGCAGAAAATGGGCTGGAAAGTTCAAGTGGTTGATGGTGGTCTTTCAGATATGTACAATAACAGTGTGGTGCTTGATGATCAGCAAGTTACATTGTTTTGGACATTACCAGAAGGTTTGACTTCAATATCTATGGCAGCTAGAGGCGAGAAAAAAAGCAATTACCTTGCAATTGGGTTTGGTTCTGGCATGGTTAACAGCTTTGCTTATGTTGGGTGGGTTGACGACAGCGGCAAGGGTCATGTCAGTACATACTGGATTGATGGGAAGGATGCCTTGAGCGTGCATCCAACGTCTGAGAATCTGACAGATGTGAGATGCAGATTAGAGAATGGTGTAATTACCTTTGAATTTACCCGTCCGTTGGACCCTTCATGCAGTGGAAGGTTGGAATGTAACAACAAAATTGATCCAACAACTCCTCTTAAAGTTGTTTGGGCCATGGGGGCTCGATGGTCAGAGGACCACTTGAGTGAGAGAAATATGCATTCTGTCACAAGTAGTAAGCCTGTGCGAGTCCTGCTCATGCGTGGGTCAGCAGAAGCAGACCAAGATCTACGCCCAGTTCTAGCTGTTCATGGGTTTATGATGTTTGTGGCTTGGGGCATCCTACTTCCAGGTGGAATATTGTCGGCAAGGTACTTAAAACATGTTAAAGGTAACGGATGGTACCAGATTCATGTCTACTTGCAGTATTCAGGAATATTGATTATCCTTCTTGGTGTTCTTTTTGCTGCTGCTGAGCTTCGGGGTTTTTACATCACCTCTGTGCATGTGAAGTTTGGCATAACTGCTATAGTTTTGGCATGTATGCAGCCAGTGAATGCGTCTTTACGGCCTAAAAAGCCTGCCAATGGGGAGGAGATATCTGCAAGGAGGATTCTTTGGGAATACTTGCATGTTATTGTTGGGAGATGTGCTATTGTGGCAGGAATGGCAGGACTTATAAGCGGGATGAGACATTTAGGACAGAGATATGGGGATGAAGATATCCGAGGACTTGATTGGGCATTAATATTATGGTTTGTCATTGGTGCTTTAATAGTTGTGTACTTGGAGTACCGAGAAAGAAAGAGAAAAAGAAGGGATAGAAGCTTGGGTAATGGCAATTGGGTGTTGGGGAACTTTGAAGAAGAGGATTCTGTTGATCTTCTGCACCCAAATAGAACATTGGAGTCACATCCATCTGGAAGAATGGAAGTTCAGCTCGAGCCCCTGAGCAGATAGATGAGTTATATTTTATTATTTTATCATTTCAAACTTACAACCAGATTATTTTTCGGTCATTAACTTGGATTACAGAGGAGGTGGGAATCGCATTGCTCCATGTAAGGGATCCTTGTGAATCAATGTTTTCTTAATCATGGCATCTGCAGTTGGGGTCAGAGTTCATCTAACGAGTTTGTTGCGATACACTATCCTATGTGACAATTTTGTATGAGGATACATTTTTGGTATAGTGAGGAAGGTTGTATTTTGCTAGTGTTCATTTGAGATTCAGAGCCTGTCAGTACTGCAACACGGCTTAGCTCTTCTTCAACAGTAGACATGTTGCTCTTACATTGTGCAGAAGAATATTATTCCAAGTTATGAGATTCTTTGGGATCTGATATGTGTTGGGCATCTTTCACTTGGTACATACAGTTTGATGACGTGATAAACGCATTTGTTCATTTCATAGAAAAGTGCTGTCCCGTTCAAAGCTTGAACTTAAATAATTCTTTTCGAAAGCATGCAACTGCATCATTCTCCAATTTGATTGTCTCAGATCATTTGTTTGGAGGTAATTTTCATCTTGGATGGTGGTGATAGTGGTGATGATTGATGATGATGATGTTAATATCATTCTTATCCTTTTCATATCCATATATTTGCTATCATGTTGAAAGACTGTATTTCCAATTTCAAATGTTGCTTGCTGTTGAAGGTGTTTTCTCCAAAAATGGTATGCCTAAAAAGCCATGAATATGATGAAACATCATCAAAGATCCTGTCTTCAATGGCAGTTGTGGTATGCTTCCTTGCTAACTCCAGGCTACCTCTTAGTAAGTTATCTTTGCATTCACCCCCTTGATGAAAATTTTGAACTGGTCTGTTAAACTGGTGAAAGCTTTTGCTTTATATAGGATTCTAGTTTTTTATTAGAAACATGTAAATGAAATATCTGTATTTGCTGGCCATCTTAGAAAACTCTTACATTCGTTAGAATCATATCCCTCTAGCGTTTAGAAAATACGCACTTCTAATCCCCCCACCACCCAGAGATAAGTTCAATTGCAAAGGGATTATACGAAAAATAATTAAAGAAAACACCAATAAAAATTAATAGTCATATGGCAAAACAACAGTGATGACAACGAAAGTTACACTAATGGAAATTCTGAAAATACAATAAAGATTAGTGGTTCACTCCCTGTCTAGCTAGTGAATCAGTCCTCATTATTTGTCACTTGCCATCCAAGCCTTTAAGATCACTGTCTCCATTACTCACTCCACTCTAGACGAGTCTCCATGAGTAATCTCCATTGTACTTTATTCAAGTCCAAGATGATCCATTTATTCAATAACTACAGCCTCCACCTCTCACAAGATCGGTATAGATACCCCTCTCTGTGGAACTCTGATTTCCACCTCTTTAGACTCTTATCCCTCATTAAACCTTAGAATCCTAAATTTGTAATAAACTTTTCATCCTGCACCAAATTCAGTATACAGCATTGGCTAACTGAATATATCCAGCTTCTGGATAGGATTCCAGAAACCAACTTATGGATAGGGTTCCATCCAGTGTTTCTTATTCTTGCAATTTCCCAAAGGAACCATGGAACGCTCGGTAATTCTTCCAGCCTTTTTTTCCCATTTTTTGGGTGCTTTCTTTCCAACCAAATTAATCAGGGTTGAAGTGGAATGGACCCGGACCTTTTATTTTTTTTTTTTGAATAATAGGTAAGAATTTATTCAAAGGAAGGGGAAAAAAATCCCCAGAGAAACAAGAAAAAAACCCATACCCTGGGTCAGGAGAAACAAACTGCATAGGAAAACGCTGACGAAGCCCACACCAAGGGCCGAGCCCAAAACAAACAACACAGAACAGTGCCATAACGAACTCACAAAAGGAAAAACCCAACCACCAAAGCCAGGCAAGACCACCAGGGAAGCGTTACTCAGGACCAGGGGTACAAATATCGGCCGATACGTATCGTATCGGCCAATATGAAATGGTTTTGGAACTAGTGAATATCGGCCGATATCAGCTATTTAAAAAAAAAGAGAGAAAAATATCGGCCAATATATCGGCCGATTCCCGTATTTTTAACCCTGCTTAGGACTGGCTTCAACGCCAGTAACAGTAATACAACCATGAAGAGAAACAGAGGATGAGTATAATGGCCGTAGCTTATCATCTTACAAGAAGGTGATGGCAGCGGAATTGCAATGGAGACGGCTCAGCAAAAGGCAGAAGGCAATGTAGTGGGTAGTACAGAGATGCCAATCAGTAGGGGGCTTCCTTAAAAGAGTTGGTAACATCATTGTTGTTTCAGAGGATCTGGCACAGCGCAAGATTGCTTCTGATTAAACCAAGGAGGGACTCCTGGATGCACATGAGCATAGCTGCATAGTCAGAATTGCTTTCAAGTGGAAGCTCACTGCTACCAGTAACCTGACCCTGAGCATCCAAATAGATAGCAACAAAGAAGGGGTTACTCCCAACATATAAAATGTTTAGAAGCAAACGGTTGCATAGATCCAAGGACCTTACTATCAATACATGTTAAACAGTTCTAACTAAAGAATCTTAACATTTCGTTGTTATGTTAAAATAAAATCAAAACTATTCAAAATAATGTTATCATTAAAAAGAACTATTTAAAATAATGTTTACCATTCAAAAAAGAATTCTTTTCTACTGATATTATAAAGGAGGTATTTGATGTTCTTCCAAAGTGGTTTCCTTACTGCTATTTTCTGCAAATTTTACTTCAAAGGATTTCATTTCATGTGAGCTTTTGCTGCGATGATTCAGGACCAGATTTTACTTGATTACTGTGAGGATTCAGAACTAGATCTTATTCCTGCAAAAATGGATGGATTCCTATCTTACGAAGTGATAAGCCCAAACATGAAAAACCATGAATTTTCCCTGTCCTGCATGCTCTTTGGAGCTGAGTCTCTCTGGTTTTAAATGTTAAATTCGTCTCTAATTGCTATGGACTGACAGTTACTGACTCAAAGTCAAGTTTGAGTTGTATTGGCCAAGTCACAGAAGGCTTAAAAGCAATAGGCAAATGTCACAATTTTTTCTATTTTCTTGGAAAACAATCACATACTGATAAGACCTGATCTTTCGGGGCAAAATGACAGAAACTTATGCCCATTTCAACAGATGTTTCAGCATTTCAGCCAATGTTGATTTAAAGAAATAAGGTTGAACCAAAATGCTCTGAAGTTTAAAAAAGCATTATGCAAATATTGTGATTTTTCTATTTTTCTAGAAACTCTCAAATACTGATGGGGTGAATGGCACAAATTTTGGCCTATTTCAATTGATATTTCAGATAATTTTTTTTTTTTTTTTAAAAAAGGTGAGAAAATCAGTGTCTGAAATGGACCAAAATGACTTTTTTTTTTTAAAAAAAAAAAAATATGAAAATATTGTGACTTCTCCATTCTTTTGGAGCACTCTCATACTCGTGTTTGATTTTTCATGTACGAATTACACAAATTTGATCTCATTTCAATTCATATTTCAATTTTTCAATATTTCTGCCAATATTGATTTTAAAACAGAAAAATTGGGACTATAATGGGTTCAATGAATGAATGTTTTAAAAATCAATATACAAATGTCATGATTTTTTATTTTCTTAGAACATTCACAAATATTGATAGGTCTGAACTTTTAGGCCACAATGATACAAATTTTGGCCCATTTTGATTAGTATTTCAGTATTTCCACCGTAATTTTATTTAGAAAAGTAAAATTGAGCCTAAAATGGTTTTATATGACTTTAATTTTAAAAAGGGATGATAGATTACGGTCACGAACTTGGTGAATGCTTCCTTATTCAAGTCCAATGACAGTCATTCAAACAGTCTAATGTCAAGTGAGTAAACCTTCTTAATAAATAGGTTACTCTTTTAGGCCAAAGTAATTACAACAAACTACTCAACTTAACACAAAGTTGAGAGACAGATAGAACATTTGTTTCATTAATTAATAATTATTTAACTAGATGTGATGGAAAGGAAAATGTGTAGTTGATGAATAATTATTTTCCACATAATTAAGGTATAAGTGTAGTCACGTGGTCGGGTGACTTAATTTTTTAGAAAATCATGACATAGAAAGATGTACTTCTCGTCTCAAGAAGCGAGAGGTTGCAGATTCGAATCCCCATGACCTAACATTGGTGTGCCCTAGGAGCAGTGGGGTCATTACATGATTTGCCAATAACCTTGGTTTGCCAATCTCAGCAGCCACCACCGCAGTCAGTATATGGTTTTTGTATATGCAACAAAGAGAACATATCAGCTTATTGGCAACATTTGCCAATCTCAGCAGCCACCACCGCAGTCAGTACATGGTGTTTGTATATGCAATAAAGAGAACATCAAGCAGTTTATTGGCAACATTTGCCAACCTCAGCAGCCACCACCGCAGTCAAACAATTAAAGTGGAAAAGAAAAAGAAAATTATATACGTTCGAAGTTATCAATTCTCAATTCTCAATTCTCACACAACTGTGTCCACCAATATTATCAGAACCGGACCGTCTAACGAACCGTCTTTGAGGAGGTTCGGGTTCAACCAGGTTCGACTGCAGTCAAAGCCGGTAAAAGCCGGTCAAAGCTGGTCAAGTAGTAATATAGTATAAATATTACATATAAAATTAAGTAAGCTATCTTTTACCAATAACATTAATATAAATATTAAAAATAACATTTAAACTCTGAATAATATATCAAAACGGTGAAAGATATGTGATAGAAATGGTAATAAATATTCATATTTCAAATATATACATTTTCTAATTTAATTTTGAAAGGTATTTTTAAAAAAAAAATGAAAAAAAAAAAAAAATTCAAAATTTGTGAGTCGCGGTCCGCGGATCACGGTTTGTGGGTAAAAACCGCAGAAAACTGCCGGTCTGACCGGTTTTCTGTGGTTTTGACCCACAGACGGTTCTGAACCAGAACTGAACTGTAGCCCCCACGGTTCCGATTGACCGCGGTTCAGTCCGGTTCTGATAACACTGGTGTCCACCGCTGCGGCTAGCTATGAAGGAGGGCCCACGAATTTGTCCTGCTCAGAGTGAGAGTGAGTGTCGAAAGTGGAACGGTGGCTGTAACGGCACATGTATCACGCACGAAACGTCCGGCAGACCTCACTCCTGTAAAATAGAATCAAAATTATTCAAAATAATGTTATCATTAAAAAGAACTATTTAAAATAATGTTTGCCATTCAAAAAAAATTATTTTCTACTCATACGGTAAAGGAGGTATTCGATGTTCTTCCAAAGTGGTTTCCTTACTGCTATTTCTGCAAATTTTACTTCCAAGGATTTTATTTCATGTGAGCTTTTGCTGCGATAATTCAGGACCAGATTTTACTTGATTACTGTGAGGATTCAGAAACAGATCTTATTCCTACAAAAATGAATGGATTCCTATCTTATGAAGTGATAAGCCCAAACATGAAAAACCATAAATTTTCCCTGTCCTGCATTCCCTTTGGAGCTGAGCCTCTCGGATTTTAAATGTTAAACTCGTCTCTAATTACTGTGGACTGACAGTCACTGAAAGTCAAGTTTGAGTTGTATTGGCCAAGTCACAGAAGGCTTAAAAGCAATAGGCAAATGTCACAATTTTTTCTATTTTCTTGAAAAACAATCAAATACTGATAAGACCTGATCTTTTAGGCGAAAATGGCACAAATTTTGGCCTATTTCAATTGATATTTCAGTATTTCAGATAATTTTTTTTTTTTAAAAAAAAAGGAGAGAAAATCTGTGTCTGAAATGGACCAAAATGACTTCTTCTTTTTTATAAAAAAAAAATGAAAATATTGTGACTTCTTCATTCTTTTGGAGCACTCTCATACTCATGGGTTTGATTTTTCATGTCCAAATTACACAAATTTGATCTCATTTCAATTCATATTTCAATTTTTCAATATTTCTGCCAATGTTGATTTTAAAAATGAAAAATTGGGACTATAATGGGTTCAATGAATGAATGTTTTAAAAGGCAATAAGCAAATGTCATGATTTTTTATTTTCTTGGAACATTCGCAAATATTGATATGTCTGAACTTTTAGGCCACAATGATACAAATTTTGGCCCATTTTGATTAATATTTCAGTATTTCCATCGTAATTTATTTTAGAAAAGTAAAATTGAGCCTAAAATGGTTTGAAATGATTTTAATTTTAAAAAAGGGTAAAGTAGCTCTAGAAATATATATATATATATAGTGAGTAAACCTTCATAATAAATAGGTTACTCTTTCAGGCCAAAGTAATTATAACAAACTACTCAACTTAACACAAAGTTGAGAGAGAGATAGAACATTTGTTTCATTAATTAATAATTATTTAACTAGATGTGATGGAAAGGATAATGTGTAGTTGATGAATAATTATTTTCCATATAATTAAATGTGGGTATAACTACAGTCACGTCTAGTGACTTTAAGTTTTTAGAAAATCATGACATAGAAAGATATACTTCTCGTGTCTCAGGAAGCGAGAGGTTGCTGGTTCGAGTTCCCATAGCCTAACTTTGGTATGCCCTATAGGGGCAGTGGGCTCCTTCGTGGGGGTTTTATGTTATGTATCTTACGGTTTCCTTTTTGTAAATTTTAAAAAAAGAAGAAGAAGAAGACACAATTCAGTTAAATTAAATAATATTTTGATATTCTTAACTCTGAACTCTATTTTCTCTAGTCATCTATTCATCATGGCTTGTTTAATTTCAACTTTAAGGGAATAGAATAGGATGATTGGGTGTTTAAGTTTATTGGTGTAATTAATTACTTAATTGATCATTATGTTCACAAATCAGTAGTAGGTTATCCTTTTTCCAAAGAATAAAAAAAAAAAGATACTAATATGAAAAATGTGAATTAAATCCTTCGAAATCACTAAATTGAATTATACAATATTTTTTCTCTGTTATTAAAGACTTTTGCATTGAGGATAATCACATGATAAAGCATACTAAATACCTCGGGCTGATCAAATCAATTTTAAAATCTCTTTTCATATCAGGTTTCTCGGTTGACGCAACCCATTCGACTTATATTTTTATTTACTAACCCAATTTGATCCAATCTAGAATATAAAAATAATAATAATAATATTTTTTTTTAAAAGTTGAGAAAAAACTATTTTAATAGAAATAAAAAATAAAAATATTTCCATTTAAAGTGAGGCTAGTGAGCTATAAAAAAATAGGACAATAAATTGAGACTTTTTTTTCTAACTGGGTGAGGAATTTGGGCTAAAACCTGGTAAAAAAACACGTAAACGGTGTTCTTTAAATTTTAGTCGAGTTGGATTTAGATTTGGGATGCCTTTACAAACCCAACCCAAATTTATCTCAGCTATATGGTTGGGCTAGGAAAATTTAATTTTTCTATATCCATTCAAATCATTTTTTTGAGATCAAGTTGAATTAGGTTCTCAGACACGGTAAAAAATTGCCTCCTCTTTTGGCGGCAATATTGAGTCCCATATAGAGTGTAAAAATTTAGTGAATATGAAACAGTTTAAACTTTAAAGTCAAGAAAAATTTGTGAGTCACAGTCCGCGGATCATGGTTTGTAGGTAAAAACTGAAGAAAACCGCAGGTCTGACCAGTTTTCTGCGGTTTTCACCCACAGACGGTTCTGAACCAGAACTGAACTGCAGCCCCCACGGTTCCGATCGACCGCGGTTCAGTCCGGTTCTGATAACAGTGGTGTCCACCGCTGCAGCCAGCTATGAAGGAGGGCCCACGAATTTGTCCTACTCAGAGTGAGTGTCGAAAGTGGCAACGGTCACCGTAACGGAACATGTATCCCGCACGAAACGTCCGGCAGACCTCAGTCCTGTAAAATAGAATCAAAATTATTCAAAATAATGTTATCATTAAAAAGAACTATTTAAAATAATGTTTGCCATTCAAAAAAAAAATTATTTTCTACTCATACTGTAAAGGAGGTATTCGATGTTCATCCAAAGGGGTTTTCTTTACTGCTATTTCTGCAAATTTTACTTCAAAGGATTTCATTTCATGTGAGCTTTTGCTGCGATGATTTAGGACCAGATTTTACTTGATCACTCTGAGGATTCGGAACCAGATCTTATTCCTACAAAAATGAATGGATTCCTATCTTATGAAGTGATAAGCCCAAACATGAAAAAACATGAATTTTCCCTGTCCTGCATTCTCTTTGGAGCTGAGCCTCTCTGATTTTAAATGTTAAACCCGTCTCTAATTACTATGGACTGACAGTCACTGAAAGTCAAGTTTGAGTTGTATTGGCCAAGTCACAGAAGGCTTAAAAGCAATAGGCAAATGTCACAATTTTTTCTATTTTCTTGGAAAACAATCAAATATTAATAAGACCTGATCTTTCGGGGCAAAATGACAGAAACTTATGCCCATTTCAACCGATATTTCAGCATTTCAGCCAATGTTGATTTAAAAAAATAAGGTTGAACCAAAATGCTCTGAAGTTTTAAAAAGCATTATGCAAATATTGTGATTTTTCTATTTTCCTAGAAACTCTCAAATACTGATGGGGTGATCTTTTAGGCGAAAATGGCACAAATTTTGGCCTATTTCAATTGATATTTCAGTATTACAGATAATTTTTTTTTAAAAAAAAAAAGGAGAGAAAATCTGTGTCTGAAATGGACCAAAATGACTTTTTTTTTAAAAAAAAAATATGAAAATATTGTGACTTCTCCATTCTTTTGGAGCACTCTCATGCTCATGGGTTTGATTTTTCATGTCCCAATTACACAAATTTGATCTCATTTCAATTCATATTTCAATTTTTCAATATTTCTGCCAATATTGATTTTAAAACAGAAAAATTGGGACTATAATGGGTTCAATGAATGAATGTTTTAAAAAGCAATATGCAAATGTCATGATTTTCTATTTTCTTGGAACATTCGCAAATATTGATAGGTATGAACTTTTAGGTCACAATGATACAAATTTTGGCCCATTTTGATTAATATTTCAGTATTTCCATTGTAATTTATTTTAGAAAAGTAAAATTAAACCTAAAATGGTTTGAAATGACTTTAATTTTAAAAAAAGGTAAATTAGCTCTAGAAAGATATATACATATATATAAAATGGGAAGACTGCACTTTAATCATAGATTACAGTCACAAACTTGGTGAATCTGTCAGTCATTCAAGCAGTCTAACGTCAAGTGAGTAAACCTTCTTAATAAATAGGTTACTCTTTTAGGCAAAAGTAATTACAACAAACTAATCAACTTAACACAAATTTGAGAGAGAGATAGAACATTTGTTTCATTAATTAATAATTATTTAACTAGATATGATGGAAAGGAAAATGTGCAGTTGATGAATAATTATTTTCCACGCAATTAAGGTATAAGTATAGTCACGTGGTCGGGTGACTTTAATTTTTTAGAAAATCATGACATAGAAAGATATACTTCTCGTCTTAGAAAGCGAGAGGTTTCAGGTTCAAATCCCCATCACCTAACATTGCTATGCCCTAGGAGGGTCATTACATGCTTTGCCAATCTCAGCAGCCACCACCTACATGGTTTTTGTATACGCAACAATGAGAACATAACAGCTTATTGGCAACATTTGCCAATCTCAGCAACCACCACCGCAGTCAGTACATGGTGTTTGTATATGCAATAAAGAGAACACAGTTTATTGGCAACATTTGCCAATCTCAGCCGCCACCACCGCACTCAAACAATTAAAGTGGAAAAGAAAAAGAAAATTATATACAAACAGCACACTAGTACCCTTGTTCGAAGTTATCAATTCTCAATTCTCACCCAAGTATGTCCACCAATATTATCAGAGCCGGACCGTCTAACGAATCGTCTTTGAGGAGGTTCGGGTTCAACTAGGTTCAACCGCAGTCAAAGCCGGTAAAAGCCGGTCAAAGCTGGTCAAGTAGTAATATAGTATAAATATTATACATAAAATTAAGTAGGCTATCTTTTACCAATAACATTAATATAAATATTAAAAATAATATTTAAACTCTGAATAACATATCAAAATGATGAAAGATATGTGAATCAAAATTTGTAAGTCGCGGTCCGCGGTCCGCGGATCACGGTTTGTGGATAAAAACCGCAGAAAACCGCGGGTCTGACCGGTTTTCTGCGGTTTTGACCCACAAACGGTTCTGAACCAGAACTGAACTGCAGCCCCCACAGTTCCAATCTACCGCGGTTCAGTCCGTATAATTAAATGTGTAGTTGATGAATAATTATTTTCCATATAATTAAATGTGGGTATAAGTATACTCACGTCTGGTGACTTCAATTTTTTAGAAAATCATGACATAGAAAGATATACTTTTCATCTCAGCAAGCGAGAGGTTGCTGGTTCGAGTCTACATGGCCTAATTTTGGTATGCCTTAGGGGCAGTGGGCTCATTCGTGGAAGTTTTACTCTGGGCATCATACGGTTTCCTATATGTAAATTTTTTTAAAAAAAAAGAAGAAGAAAAGACACACATCAGTTAAATTAAATAATATTTTGATATTCTTAACTTTGAACTCTATTTTCTCTAGTCATCTATTCATCATGGCTTGTTTAATTTCAACTTTGAGGGAATAGAATAGGATGATTGGGTGTTTAAGTTTATTGGTGTAATTAATTACTTAATTGATCATTATGTTCACAAATCAGTAGTAGGTTATCCTTTTTCCAAAGAATTAAAAAAAAAGATACTAATATGAAAAATGTGAATTAAATCCTTCGAAATCACTAAATTGAATTATACAATATTTTTTCTCTGTTTTTAAAGACTTTTGCATTGAGGATAATCACATGATAAAGCATACTAAATACCTCGGGCTGATCAATTTCATATCAGGTTTCTTGGTTGACGCAACCCAATCGCCTTATATTTTTATTTACTAACCCAATTTGATCCAATCTAGAATATAAAAATAATAATAATAATATTTTTTAAAAAAAGTGGAGAAAAAACTATTTTAATAGAAATGAAAAATAAACAGATTTCCATTTCATGTGAGGCTAGTGAGCTATAAAAAAATAGGACAATAAATTGAGATTTTTTTTAACTTGGTGGGGAATATGGGCTAAAACCTGGTAAAAAAAACACGTAAATGGTGTTCTTTAAATTTTAGTCGAATTGGATTTAGATTTGGGATGCCTTTACAAACCCAACCCAAATTTATCTCAGCTACATAATTGGGCTAGGAAAATTTAATTTTTCTATATCCATTCAAATCTTTTTTTTTGGGATCAAGTTGCATTAGGTTCTCAGGTACGGTAAAAAATTGCCCCCTCTTTTGGGGGCACTATTGAGTGTAAAAATTTAGTGAATATGAAACAGTTTAAACTTTAAAGTCAAAATAAATTTGCAGTGTTAAAAAAATATGGATTCTATAATTAGGTAAAGGTGATTTTGCTTTGGTCCCATGTTTTTTTTATTGCATATTCAATTGTAAATATAGGTAACGAACCCAACACATTAAATAATATTATAATAACGAGTCAATTGCATCAAGCCCAATAAACGAGCCGACCCAATTAGACGAAATTGAAAACAACAAGGGATCAATTGGGCCTGAAGTTAGTAACTGTTTGCAAGGCAAATTTACATTTTGGGCCCACAATGGAATGCTCTTCAGCAAGGAATACTCGTTGGCTAAATCAAAATCATGGAATTTCATTTGAATGAAAGAATAGATAAGAAAGAGTAGAAAGATAAGGAATAGAAGAGAAAATCTTGCTCAGCCGCTTGAGATAAACAACAACGTGGGTTACTGAAGATAAGGAGAAGGAAGCTGAGATGAGAGCAGAAGTAAATTAATTAACTAGCTTTGTTTCATTTTGTGCTTAAATTTTTAATTCTTAAAAAAATTATTAACATACTCACAAGTCATAATCTTAAACATATCTAGGGCTAAAACTCGGGTCGGGCAGGCCGGGTTTTGACAAACCCAACCCTAACCCATGTCAAAAAAATTTGAACCCTACCCGACCCGACCCGAATTGCAAACCCGAGTATGTCAACCCAACTCGACCCGAATTGTTAATTCTCTCAACCCGAGAGTTGACCCGACCCGACCCGAGTTAGCCCTATTTAGCTTGAGTTAGCCCGATTTTTGAGAGAGGGGAAGAGGAAGAGGAAGCAGAAGAGGTAGATATCGATTTTCAAAAGAGGGGAAACCGAAGTGGAAGGGGCGTAGGGTTTTATTTAAGTTATGAATTCGAGTCGGGTTTTTACAGGTCGAGCTTTTTCGGATCGGGTCGGGTCGGGTCGGGTTGAAATTTAAATTCTTCAGCCCAACCCGACCCGAATTTCAGTCGGATTTTTTTTTTCCTAACCCAACCCGACCCGAGTTTACAATTTCTATAACCCAGCCCACACTATTTTCAGGTCGGGTCAGTCGGGTCGGGCCAAAACCCAACCCAAGTTTCACCCCTAAACATATCAATTCTAAGCCTATTTAAAAAATCAATATGAAATCTGATAAATACGGTTGAAAATTTTATTTTCATGTCATGCTCTGTATTAAAGTGTATATACTCCCGAGCATTTCTCATTTTAACTCGGGTAATGTTTGAATGTCCTTTTCTCTAAAAAAATTCTTAATAAAATTAAATTAATTAATTTATAAACCAAGTGGTTTATAAAAAACTGAATTACATACAAAGTATGAGACGTGCTAGTGCTTTTTTTTTTAAAAAAAGTAAGAAAAAATGACATGATAATAAATGGAGTTCTAATAATTTTACTAAAGTTGTATGTGTCAAATAAACATAATTGATCTTAGCGATATTTATAGTTATTAGTGTAAGATAAATCAATTGAATAACTGGAACGAGTATTTTACAGCTTCACATGAGATAAAACGCATTTGAGACTCATGCAGATCTCCATGTATTTCATAATACACTAGAGAGGTACACATGATTGCTTCAATGAATCTAATATTACTTATTGTGCCCCTATCAAATGTCATGATGATGTGGTGTTTGTATAAGCAACAAAAGAACATAGCAGTTTAATGGCAACATTTGCCAATCTCAGCAGCCACCACCGCAGTCAATACATGGGGTTTGTATATGCAACAAAGAGAACATAGCAGCTTATTGGCAACATTTGCCAATCTCAGCAGCCACCACCACAGTCGGTACATGGTGTTTGTATATGCAACAAAGAGAACATAGCAGTTTATTGGCGACATTTGCCAATCTCAGCAGCCTCCACCGCAGTCAAACAATTAAAGTGGAAAAGAAAAAGAAAATTATATACAAACAGCACACTAGTATCCTTGTTCGAAGTTATCAATTCTCACCCAAGTGTGTCCACCGCTGCAGCCAGCTATGAAGGAGAGCCCACGAATTCGTCCTGCTCAGAGTGAGTGTCGAAAGTGGCAACGGTGGCCGTAACGGCACATGTATCTAGCATGAAACGTCCGGCAG